>OY804577.1:83464017-84078546 GCA_963680875.1 Bathymodiolus brooksi
CTATGATTTTGATTCCTATTACTGGTCTTTTTGGTTTGTTTTCTCTAAAGACCTATGATTTTGACTCCTATTACTGGTCTTTTTGGTTTGTTTTCTCTAAAGACCTATGATTTTGATTCCTATTACTGGTCTTTTTGGTTTGTTTTCTCTAAAGACCTATGATTTTGATTCCTATTACTGGTCTTTTTGGTTTGTTTTCTCTAAAGACCTATGATTTTGATTCCTATTACTGGTCTTTTTGGTTTGTTTTCTCTAAAGACCTATGATTTTGATTCCTATTACTGGTCTTTTTGGTTTGTTTTCTCTAAAGACCTATGATTTTGATTCCTATTACTGGTCTTTTTGGTTTGTTTTCTCTAAAGACCTATGATTTTGATTCCTATTACTGGTCTTTTTGGTTTGTTTTCTCTAAAGACCTATGATTTTGATTCCTATTACTGGTCTTTTTGGTTTGTTTTCTCTAAAGACCTATGATTTTGATTCCTATTACTGGTCTTTTTGGTTTGTTTTCTCTAAAGACCTATGATTTTGATTCCTATTACTGGTCTTTTTGGTTTGTTTTCTCTAAAGACCTATGATTTTGATTCCTATTACTGGTCTTTTTGGTTTGTTTTCTCTAAAGACCTATGATTTTGACTCCTATTACTGGTCTTTTTGGTTTGTTTTCTCTAAAGACCTATGATTTTGATTCCTATTACTGGTCTTTTTGGTTTGTTTTCTCTAAAGACCTATGATTTTGACTCCTATTACTGGTCTTTTTGGTTTGTTTTCTCTAAAGACCTATGATTTTGATTCCTATTACTGGTCTTTTTGGTTTGTTTTCTCTAAAGACCTATGATTTTGATTCCTATTACTGGTCTTTTTGGTTTGTTTTCTCTAAAGACCTATGATTTTGATTCCTATTACTGGTCTTTTTGGTTTGTTTTCTCTAAAGACCTATGATTTTGACTCCTATTACTGGTCTTTTTGGTTTGTTTTCTCTAAAGACCTATGATTTTGACTCCTATTACTGGTCTTTTTGGTTTGTTTTCTCTAAAGACCTATGATTTTGATTCCTATTACTGGTCTTTTTGGTTTGTTTTCTCTAAAGACCTATGATTTTGACTCCTATTACTGGTCTTTTTGGTTTGTTTTCTCTAAAGACCTATGATTTTGATTCCTATTACTGGTCTTTTTGGTTTGTTTTCTCTAAAGACCTATGATTTTGACTCCTATTACTGGTCTTTTTGGTTTGTTTTCTCTAAAGACCTATGATTTTGATTCCTATTACTGGTGTTTTTGGTTTGTTTTCTCTAAAGACCTATGATTTTGACTCCTATTACTGGTCTTTTTGGTTTATTTCTCTAAAGACCTATGATTTTGACTCCTATTACTGGTCTTTTTGGTTTGTTTTCTCTAAAGACCTATGATTTTGACTCCTATTACTGGTCTTTTTGGTTTGTTTTCTCTAAAGACCTATGATTTTGACTCCTATTACTGGTCTTTTTGGTTTGTTTTCTCTAAAGACCTATGATTTTGACTCCTATTACTGGTGTTTTTGGTTTGTTTTCTCTAAAGACCTATGATTTTGACCCCTATTACTGGTCTTTTTGGTTTATTTCTCTAAAGACCTATGATTTTGATTCCTATTACTGGTCTTTTTGGTTTGTTTTCTCTAAAGACCTATGATTTTGATTCCTATTACTGGTGTTTTTGGTTTATTTCTCTAAAGACCTATGATTTTGATTCCTATTACTGGTCTTTTTGGTTTGTTTTCTCTAAAGACCTATGATTTTGATTCCTATTACTGGTCTTTTTGGTTTGTTTTCTCTAAAGACCTATGATTTTGACTCCTATTACTGGTCTTTTTGGTTTGTTTTCTCTAAAGACCTATGATTTTGATTCCTATTACTGGTGTTTTTGGTTTGTTTTCTCTAAAGACCTATGATTTTGACTCCTATTACTGGTCTTTTTGGTTTATTTCTCTAAAGACCTATGATTTTGACTCCTATTACTGGTCTTTTTGGTTTGTTTTCTCTAAAGACCTATGATTTTGACTCCTATTACTGGTCTTTTTGGTTTGTTTTCTCTAAAGACCTATGATTTTGACTCCTATTACTGGTCTTTTTGGTTTGTTTTCTCTAAAGACCTATGATTTTGACTCCTATTACTGGTGTTTTTGGTTTGTTTTCTCTAAAGACCTATGATTTTGACCCCTATTACTGGTCTTTTTGGTTTATTTCTCTAAAGACCTATGATTTTGATTCCTATTACTGGTCTTTTTGGTTTGTTTTCTCTAAAGACCTATGATTTTGATTCCTATTACTGGTGTTTTTGGTTTATTTCTCTAAAGACCTATGATTTTGATTCCTATTACTGGTCTTTTTGGTTTGTTTTCTCTAAAGACCTATGATTTTGACTCCTATTACTGGTCTTTTTGGTTTATTTCTCTAAAGACCTATGATTTTGACCCCTATTACTGGTCTTTTTGGTTTATTTCTCTAAAGACCTATGATTTTGATTCCTATTACTGGTCTTTTGGTTTGTTTTCTCTAAAGACCTATGATTTTGATTCCTATTACTGGTCTTTTTGGTTTGTTTTCTCTAAAGACCTATGATTTTGACTCCTATTACTGGTCTTTTTGGTTTGTTTTCTCTAAAGACCTATGATTTTGACCCCTATTACTGGTCTTTTTGGTTTATTTCTCTAAAGACCTATGATTTTGATTCCTATTACTGGTCTTTTTGGTTTGTTTTCTCTAAAGACCTATGATTTTGACTCCTATTACTGGTCTTTTTGGTTTATTTCTCTAAAGACCTATGATTTTGATTCCTATTACTGGTCTTTTTGGTTTGTTTTCTCTAAAGACCTATGATTTTGATTCCTATTACTGGTCTTTTTGGTTTGTTTTCTCTAAAGACCTATGATTTTGATTCCTATTACTGGTCTTTTTGGTTTGTTTTCTCTAAAGACCTATGATTTTGATTCCTATTACTGGTCTTTTTGGTTTGTTTTCTCTAAAGACCTATGATTTTGATTCCTATTACTGGTCTTTTTGGTTTGTTTTCTCTAAAGACCTATGATTTTGATTCCTATTACTGGTCTTTTTGGTTTGTTTTCTCTAAAGACCTATGATTTTGATTCCTATTACTGGTCTTTTTGGTTTGTTTTCTCTAAAGACCTATGATTTTGATTCCTATTACTGGTCTTTTTGGTTTGTTTTCTCTAAAGACCTATGATTTTGATTCCTATTACTGGTCTTTTTGGTTTGTTTTCTCTAAAGACCTATGATTTTGATTCCTATTACTGGTCTTTTTGGTTTGTTTTCTCTAAAGACCTATGATTTTGATTCCTATTACTGGTCTTTTTGGTTTGTTTTCTCTAAAGACCTATGATTTTGATTCCTATTACTGGTCTTTTTGGTTTATTTTCTCTAAAGACCTATGATTTTGATTCCTATTACTGGTCTTTTTGGTTTGTTTTCTCTAAAGACCTATGATTTTGATTCCTATTACTGGTCTTTTTGGTTTGTTTTCTCTAAAGACCTATGATTTTGATTCCTATTACTGGTCTTTTTGGTTTGTTTTCTCTAAAGACCTATGATTTTGATTCCTATTACTGGTGTTTTTGGTTTGTTTTCTCTAAAGACCTATGATTTTGATTCCTATTACTGGTCTTTTTGGTTTGTTTTCTCTAAAGACCTATGATTTTGACTCCTATTACTGGTCTTTTTGGTTTGTTTTCTCTAAAGACCTATGATTTTGACTCCTATTACTGGTCTTTTTGGTTTATTTCTCTAAAGACCTATGATTTTGACTCCTATTACTGGTCTTTTTGGTTTGTTTTCTCTAAAGACCTATGATTTTGACTCCTATTACTGGTCTTTTTGGTTTGTTTTCTCTAAAGACCTATGATTTTGACTCCTATTACTGGTCTTTTTGGTTTGTTTTCTCTAAAGACCTATGATTTTGACTCCTATTACTGGTCTTTTTGGTTTGTTTTCTCTAAAGACCTATGATTTTGACCCCTATTACTGGTCTTTTTGGTTTATTTCTCTAAAGACCTATGATTTTGATTCCTATTACTGGTCTTTTTGGTTTGTTTTCTCTAAAGACCTATGATTTTGATTCCTATTACTGGTGTTTTTGGTTTATTTCTCTAAAGACCTATGATTTTGATTCCTATTACTGGTCTTTTTGGTTTGTTTTCTCTAAAGACCTATGATTTTGACTCCTATTACTGGTCTTTTTGGTTTATTTCTCTAAAGACCTATGATTTTGACCCCTATTACTGGTCTTTTTGGTTTATTTCTCTAAAGACCTATGATTTTGATTCCTATTACTGGTCTTTTGGTTTGTTTTCTCTAAAGACCTATGATTTTGATTGCTATTACTGGTCTTTTTGGTTTGTTTTCTCTAAAGACCTATGATTTTGACTCCTATTACTGGTCTTTTTGGTTTGTTTTCTCTAAAGACCTATGATTTTGACCCCTATTACTGGTCTTTTTGGTTTATTTCTCTAAAGACCTATGATTTTGATTCCTATTACTGGTCTTTTTGGTTTGTTTTCTCTAAAGACCTATGATTTTGACTCCTATTACTGGTCTTTTTGGTTTATTTCTCTAAAGACCTATGATTTTGATTCCTATTACTGGTCTTTTTGGTTTGTTTTCTCTAAAGACCTATGATTTTGATTCCTATTACTGGTCTTTTTGGTTTGTTTTCTCTAAAGACCTATGATTTTGATTCCTATTACTGGTCTTTTTGGTTTGTTTTCTCTAAAGACCTATGATTTTGATTCCTATTACTGGTCTTTTTGGTTTGTTTTCTCTAAAGACCTATGATTTTGATTCCTATTACTGGTCTTTTTGGTTTGTTTTCTCTAAAGACCTATGATTTTGATTCCTATTACTGGTCTTTTTGGTTTGTTTTCTCTAAAGACCTATGATTTTGATTCCTATTACTGGTCTTTTTGGTTTGTTTTCTCTAAAGACCTATGATTTTGATTCCTATTACTGGTCTTTTTGGTTTGTTTTCTCTAAAGACCTATGATTTTGATTCCTATTACTGGTCTTTTTGGTTTGTTTTCTCTAAAGACCTATGATTTTGATTCCTATTACTGGTCTTTTTGGTTTGTTTTCTCTAAAGACCTATGATTTTGATTCCTATTACTGGTCTTTTTGGTTTGTTTTCTCTAAAGACCTATGATTTTGACTCCTATTACTGGTCTTTTTGGTTTGTTTTCTCTAAAGACCTATGATTTTGACTCCTATTACTGGTCTTTTTGGTTTATTTCTCTAAAGACCTATGATTTTGATTCCTATTACTGGTCTTTTTGGTTTGTTTTCTCTAAAGACCTATGATTTTGACTCCTATTACTGGTCTTTTTGGTTTGTTTTCTCTAAAGACCTATGATTTTGATTCCTATTACTGGTCTTTTTGGTTTGTTTTCTCTAAAGACCTATGATTTTGACTCCTATTACTGGTCTTTTTGGTTTGTTTTCTCTAAAGACCTATGATTTTGATTCCTATTACTGGTCTTTTTGGTTTGTTTTCTCTAAAGACCTATGATTTTGATTCCTATTACTGGTCTTTTTGGTTTGTTTTCTCTAAAGACCTATGATTTTGATTCCTATTACTGGTCTTTTTGGTTTGTTTTCTCTAAAGACCTATGATTTTGACTCCTATTACTGGTCTTTTTGGTTTGTTTTCTCTAAAGACCTATGATTTTGACTCCTATTACTGGTCTTTTTGGTTTATTTCTCTAAAGACCTATGATTTTGATTCCTATTACTGGTCTTTTTGGTTTGTTTTCTCTAAAGACCTATGATTTTGACTCCTATTACTGGTCTTTTTGGTTTGTTTTCTCTAAAGACCTATGATTTTGATTCCTATTACTGGTCTTTTTGGTTTGTTTTCTCTAAAGACCTATGATTTTGACTCCTATTACTGGTCTTTTTGGTTTGTTTTCTCTAAAGACCTATGATTTTGATTCCTATTACTGGTGTTTTTGGTTTGTTTTCTCTAAAGACCTATGATTTTGACTCCTATTACTGGTCTTTTTGGTTTATTTCTCTAAAGACCTATGATTTTGACTCCTATTACTGGTCTTTTTGGTTTGTTTTCTCTAAAGACCTATGATTTTGACTCCTATTACTGGTCTTTTTGGTTTGTTTTCTCTAAAGACCTATGATTTTGACTCCTATTGCTGGTCTTTTTGGTTTGTTTTCTCTAAAGACCTATGATTTTGACTCCTATTACTGGTGTTTTTGGTTTGTTTTCTCTAAAGACCTATGATTTTGATTCCTATTACTGGTCTTTTTGGTTTGTTTTCTCTAAAGACCTATGATTTTGATTCCTATTACTGGTGTTTTTGGTTTATTTCTCTAAAGACCTATGATTTTGATTCCTATTACTGGTCTTTTTGGTTTGTTTTCTCTAAAGACCTATGATTTTGATTCCTATTACTGGTCTTTTTGGTTTGTTTTCTCTAAAGACCTATGATTTTGACTCCTATTACTGGTCTTTTTGGTTTGTTTTCTCTAAAGACCTATGATTTTGATTCCTATTACTGGTGTTTTTGGTTTGTTTTCTCTAAAGACCTATGATTTTGACTCCTATTACTGGTCTTTTTGGTTTGTTTTCTCTAAAGACCTATGATTTTGATTCCTATTACTGGTGTTTTTGGTTTGTTTTCTCTAAAGACCTATGATTTTGACTCCTATTACTGGTCTTTTTGGTTTATTTCTCTAAAGACCTATGATTTTGACTCCTATTACTGGTCTTTTTGGTTTGTTTTCTCTAAAGACCTATGATTTTGACTCCTATTACTGGTCTTTTTGGTTTGTTTTCTCTAAAGACCTATGATTTTGACTCCTATTACTGGTCTTTTTGGTTTGTTTTCTCTAAAGACCTATGATTTTGACTCCTATTACTGGTGTTTTTGGTTTGTTTTCTCTAAAGACCTATGATTTTGATTCCTATTACTGGTCTTTTTGGTTTGTTTTCTCTAAAGACCTATGATTTTGATTCCTATTACTGGTGTTTTTGGTTTATTTCTCTAAAGACCTATGATTTTGATTCCTATTACTGGTCTTTTTGGTTTGTTTTCTCTAAAGACCTATGATTTTGATTCCTATTACTGGTCTTTTTGGTTTGTTTTCTCTAAAGACCTATGATTTTGACTCCTATTACTGGTCTTTTTGGTTTGTTTTCTCTAAAGACCTATGATTTTGATTCCTATTACTGGTGTTTTTGGTTTGTTTTCTCTAAAGACCTATGATTTTGACTCCTATTACTGGTCTTTTTGGTTTATTTCTCTAAAGACCTATGATTTTGACTCCTATTACTGGTCTTTTTGGTTTGTTTTCTCTAAAGACCTATGATTTTGACTCCTATTACTGGTCTTTTTGGTTTGTTTTCTCTAAAGACCTATGATTTTGACTCCTATTACTGGTCTTTTTGGTTTGTTTTCTCTAAAGACCTATGATTTTGACTCCTATTACTGGTGTTTTTGGTTTGTTTTCTCTAAAGACCTATGATTTTGACCCCTATTACTGGTCTTTTTGGTTTATTTCTCTAAAGACCTATGATTTTGATTCCTATTACTGGTCTTTTTGGTTTGTTTTCTCTAAAGACCTATGATTTTGATTCCTATTACTGGTGTTTTTGGTTTATTTCTCTAAAGACCTATGATTTTGATTCCTATTACTGGTCTTTTTGGTTTGTTTTCTCTAAAGACCTATGATTTTGACTCCTATTACTGGTCTTTTTGGTTTATTTCTCTAAAGACCTATGATTTTGACCCCTATTACTGGTCTTTTTGGTTTATTTCTCTAAAGACCTATGATTTTGATTCCTATTACTGGTCTTTTGGTTTGTTTTCTCTAAAGACCTATGATTTTGATTCCTATTACTGGTCTTTTTGGTTTGTTTTCTCTAAAGACCTATGATTTTGACTCCTATTACTGGTCTTTTTGGTTTGTTTTCTCTAAAGACCTATGATTTTGACCCCTATTACTGGTCTTTTTGGTTTATTTCTCTAAAGACCTATGATTTTGATTCCTATTACTGGTCTTTTTGGTTTGTTTTCTCTAAAGACCTATGATTTTGACTCCTATTACTGGTCTTTTTGGTTTATTTCTCTAAAGACCTATGATTTTGATTCCTATTACTGGTCTTTTTGGTTTGTTTTCTCTAAAGACCTATGATTTTGATTCCTATTACTGGTCTTTTTGGTTTGTTTTCTCTAAAGACCTATGATTTTGATTCCTATTACTGGTCTTTTTGGTTTGTTTTCTCTAAAGACCTATGATTTTGATTCCTATTACTGGTCTTTTTGGTTTGTTTTCTCTAAAGACCTATGATTTTGATTCCTATTACTGGTCTTTTTGGTTTGTTTTCTCTAAAGACCTATGATTTTGATTCCTATTACTGGTCTTTTTGGTTTGTTTTCTCTAAAGACCTATGATTTTGATTCCTATTACTGGTCTTTTTGGTTTGTTTTCTCTAAAGACCTATGATTTTGATTCCTATTACTGGTCTTTTTGGTTTGTTTTCTCTAAAGACCTATGATTTTGATTCCTATTACTGGTCTTTTTGGTTTGTTTTCTCTAAAGACCTATGATTTTGATTCCTATTACTGGTCTTTTTGGTTTGTTTTCTCTAAAGACCTATGATTTTGATTCCTATTACTGGTCTTTTTGGTTTGTTTTCTCTAAAGACCTATGATTTTGATTCCTATTACTGGTCTTTTTGGTTTGTTTTCTCTAAAGACCTATGATTTTGATTCCTATTACTGGTCTTTTTGGTTTGTTTTCTCTAAAGACCTATGATTTTGATTCCTATTACTGGTCTTTTTGGTTTGTTTTCTCTAAAGACCTATGATTTTGATTCCTATTACTGGTCTTTTTGGTTTGTTTTCTCTAAAGACCTATGATTTTGATTCCTATTACTGGTGTTTTTGGTTTGTTTTCTCTAAAGACCTATGATTTTGATTCCTATTACTGGTCTTTTTGGTTTGTTTTCTCTAAAGACCTATGATTTTGACTCCTATTACTGGTCTTTTTGGTTTGTTTTCTCTAAAGACCTATGATTTTGACTCCTATTACTGGTCTTTTTGGTTTATTTCTCTAAAGACCTATGATTTTGACTCCTATTACTGGTCTTTTTGGTTTGTTTTCTCTAAAGACCTATGATTTTGACTCCTATTACTGGTCTTTTTGGTTTGTTTTCTCTAAAGACCTATGATTTTGACTCCTATTACTGGTCTTTTTGGTTTGTTTTCTCTAAAGACCTATGATTTTGACTCCTATTACTGGTCTTTTTGGTTTGTTTTCTCTAAAGACCTATGATTTTGACCCCTATTACTGGTCTTTTTGGTTTATTTCTCTAAAGACCTATGATTTTGATTCCTATTACTGGTCTTTTTGGTTTGTTTTCTCTAAAGACCTATGATTTTGATTCCTATTACTGGTGTTTTTGGTTTATTTCTCTAAAGACCTATGATTTTGATTCCTATTACTGGTCTTTTTGGTTTGTTTTCTCTAAAGACCTATGATTTTGACTCCTATTACTGGTCTTTTTGGTTTATTTCTCTAAAGACCTATGATTTTGACCCCTATTACTGGTCTTTTTGGTTTATTTCTCTAAAGACCTATGATTTTGATTCCTATTACTGGTCTTTTGGTTTGTTTTCTCTAAAGACCTATGATTTTGATTGCTATTACTGGTCTTTTTGGTTTGTTTTCTCTAAAGACCTATGATTTTGACTCCTATTACTGGTCTTTTTGGTTTGTTTTCTCTAAAGACCTATGATTTTGACCCCTATTACTGGTCTTTTTGGTTTATTTCTCTAAAGACCTATGATTTTGATTCCTATTACTGGTCTTTTTGGTTTGTTTTCTCTAAAGACCTATGATTTTGACTCCTATTACTGGTCTTTTTTGTTTATTTCTCTAAAGACCTATGATTTTGATTCCTATTACTGGTCTTTTTGGTTTGTTTTCTCTAAAGACCTATGATTTTGATTCCTATTACTGGTCTTTTTGGTTTGTTTTCTCTAAAGACCTATGATTTTGATTCCTATTACTGGTCTTTTTGGTTTGTTTTCTCTAAAGACCTATGATTTTGATTCCTATTACTGGTCTTTTTGGTTTGTTTTCTCTAAAGACCTATGATTTTGATTCCTATTACTGGTCTTTTTGGTTTGTTTTCTCTAAAGACCTATGATTTTGATTCCTATTACTGGTCTTTTTGGTTTGTTTTCTCTAAAGACCTATGATTTTGATTCCTATTACTGGTCTTTTTGGTTTGTTTTCTCTAAAGACCTATGATTTTGATTCCTATTACTGGTCTTTTTGGTTTGTTTTCTCTAAAGACCTATGATTTTGATTCCTATTACTGGTCTTTTTGGTTTGTTTTCTCTAAAGACCTATGATTTTGATTCCTATTACTGGTCTTTTTGGTTTGTTTTCTCTAAAGACCTATGATTTTGATTCCTATTACTGGTCTTTTTGGTTTGTTTTCTCTAAAGACCTATGATTTTGATTCCTATTACTGGTCTTTTTGGTTTGTTTTCTCTAAAGACCTATGATTTTGATTCCTATTACTGGTCTTTTTGGTTTGTTTTCTCTAAAGACCTATGATTTTGATTCCTATTACTGGTCTTTTTGGTTTGTTTTCTCTAAAGACCTATGATTTTGATTCCTATTACTGGTCTTTTTGGTTTGTTTTCTCTAAAGACCTATGATTTTGATTCCTATTACTGGTGTTTTTGGTTTGTTTTCTCTAAAGACCTATGATTTTGATTCCTATTACTGGTCTTTTTGGTTTGTTTTCTCTAAAGACCTATGATTTTGACTCCTATTACTGGTCTTTTTGGTTTGTTTTCTCTAAAGACCTATGATTTTGACTCCTATTACTGGTCTTTTTGGTTTATTTCTCTAAAGACCTATGATTTTGATTCCTATTACTGGTCTTTTTGGTTTGTTTTCTCTAAAGACCTATGATTTTGACTCCTATTACTGGTCTTTTTGGTTTGTTTTCTCTAAAGACCTATGATTTTGATTCCTATTACTGGTCTTTTTGGTTTGTTTTCTCTAAAGACCTATGATTTTGACTCCTATTACTGGTCTTTTTGGTTTGTTTTCTCTAAAGACCTATGATTTTGATTCCTATTACTGGTGTTTTTGGTTTGTTTTCTCTAAAGACCTATGATTTTGACTCCTATTACTGGTCTTTTTGGTTTATTTCTCTAAAGACCTATGATTTTGATTCCTATTACTGGTCTTTTTGGTTTGTTTTCTCTAAAGACCTATGATTTTGATTCCTATTACTGGTCTTTTTGGTTTGTTTTCTCTAAAGACCTATGATTTTGATTCCTATTACTGGTCTTTTTGGTTTGTTTTCTCTAAAGACCTATGATTTTGATTCCTATTACTGGTCTTTTTGGTTTGTTTTCTCTAAAGACCTATGATTTTGACTCCTATTACTGGTCTTTTTGGTTTGTTTTCTCTAAAGACCTATGATTTTGACTCCTATTACTGGTCTTTTTGGTTTATTTCTCTAAAGACCTATGATTTTGATTCCTATTACTGGTCTTTTTGGTTTGTTTTCTCTAAAGACCTATGATTTTGACTCCTATTACTGGTCTTTTTGGTTTGTTTTCTCTAAAGACCTATGATTTTGATTCCTATTACTGGTCTTTTTGGTTTGTTTTCTCTAAAGACCTATGATTTTGACTCCTATTACTGGTCTTTTTGGTTTGTTTTCTCTAAAGACCTATGATTTTGATTCCTATTACTGGTGTTTTTGGTTTGTTTTCTCTAAAGACCTATGATTTTGACTCCTATTACTGGTCTTTTTGGTTTATTTCTCTAAAGACCTATGATTTTGACTCCTATTACTGGTCTTTTTGGTTTGTTTTCTCTAAAGACCTATGATTTTGACTCCTATTACTGGTCTTTTTGGTTTGTTTTCTCTAAAGACCTATGATTTTGACTCCTATTACTGGTCTTTTTGGTTTGTTTTCTCTAAAGACCTATGATTTTGACTCCTATTACTGGTCTTTTTGGTTTGTTTTCTCTAAAGACCTATGATTTTGACCCCTATTACTGGTCTTTTTGGTTTATTTCTCTAAAGACCTATGATTTTGATTCCTATTACTGGTCTTTTTGGTTTGTTTTCTCTAAAGACCTATGATTTTGATTCCTATTACTGGTGTTTTTGGTTTATTTCTCTAAAGACCTATGATTTTGATTCCTATTACTGGTCTTTTTGGTTTGTTTTCTCTAAAGACCTATGATTTTGATTCCTATTACTGGTCTTTTTGGTTTGTTTTCTCTAAAGACCTATGATTTTGACTCCTATTACTGGTCTTTTTGGTTTGTTTTCTCTAAAGACCTATGATTTTGATTCCTATTACTGGTGTTTTTGGTTTGTTTTCTCTAAAGACCTATGATTTTGACTCCTATTACTGGTCTTTTTGGTTTATTTCTCTAAAGACCTATGATTTTGACTCCTATTACTGGTCTTTTTGGTTTGTTTTCTCTAAAGACCTATGATTTTGACTCCTATTACTGGTCTTTTTGGTTTGTTTTCTCTAAAGACCTATGATTTTGACTCCTATTACTGGTCTTTTTGGTTTGTTTTCTCTAAAGACCTATGATTTTGACTCCTATTACTGGTGTTTTTGGTTTGTTTTCTCTAAAGACCTATGATTTTGACCCCTATTACTGGTCTTTTTGGTTTATTTCTCTAAAGACCTATGATTTTGATTCCTATTACTGGTCTTTTTGGTTTGTTTTCTCTAAAGACCTATGATTTTGATTCCTATTACTGGTGTTTTTGGTTTATTTCTCTAAAGACCTATGATTTTGATTCCTATTACTGGTCTTTTTGGTTTGTTTTCTCTAAAGACCTATGATTTTGACTCCTATTACTGGTCTTTTTGGTTTATTTCTCTAAAGACCTATGATTTTGACCCCTATTACTGGTCTTTTTGGTTTATTTCTCTAAAGACCTATGATTTTGATTCCTATTACTGGTCTTTTGGTTTGTTTTCTCTAAAGACCTATGATTTTGATTCCTATTACTGGTCTTTTTGGTTTGTTTTCTCTAAAGACCTATGATTTTGACTCCTATTACTGGTCTTTTTGGTTTGTTTTCTCTAAAGACCTATGATTTTGACCCCTATTACTGGTCTTTTTGGTTTATTTCTCTAAAGACCTATGATTTTGATTCCTATTACTGGTCTTTTTGGTTTGTTTTCTCTAAAGACCTATGATTTTGACTCCTATTACTGGTCTTTTTGGTTTATTTCTCTAAAGACCTATGATTTTGATTCCTATTACTGGTCTTTTTGGTTTGTTTTCTCTAAAGACCTATGATTTTGATTCCTATTACTGGTCTTTTTGGTTTGTTTTCTCTAAAGACCTATGATTTTGATTCCTATTACTGGTCTTTTTGGTTTGTTTTCTCTAAAGACCTATGATTTTGATTCCTATTACTGGTCTTTTTGGTTTGTTTTCTCTAAAGACCTATGATTTTGATTCCTATTACTGGTCTTTTTGGTTTGTTTTCTCTAAAGACCTATGATTTTGATTCCTATTACTGGTCTTTTTGGTTTGTTTTCTCTAAAGACCTATGATTTTGATTCCTATTACTGGTCTTTTTGGTTTGTTTTCTCTAAAGACCTATGATTTTGATTCCTATTACTGGTCTTTTTGGTTTGTTTTCTCTAAAGACCTATGATTTTGATTCCTATTACTGGTCTTTTTGGTTTGTTTTCTCTAAAGACCTATGATTTTGATTCCTATTACTGGTCTTTTTGGTTTGTTTTCTCTAAAGACCTATGATTTTGATTCCTATTACTGGTCTTTTTGGTTTGTTTTCTCTAAAGACCTATGATTTTGATTCCTATTACTGGTCTTTTTGGTTTGTTTTCTCTAAAGACCTATGATTTTGATTCCTATTACTGGTCTTTTTGGTTTGTTTTCTCTAAAGACCTATGATTTTGATTCCTATTACTGGTCTTTTTGGTTTGTTTTCTCTAAAGACCTATGATTTTGATTCCTATTACTGGTCTTTTTGGTTTGTTTTCTCTAAAGACCTATGATTTTGATTCCTATTACTGGTCTTTTTGGTTTGTTTTCTCTAAAGACCTATGATTTTGATTCCTATTACTGGTGTTTTTGGTTTGTTTTCTCTAAAGACCTATGATTTTGATTCCTATTACTGGTCTTTTTGGTTTGTTTTCTCTAAAGACCTATGATTTTGACTCCTATTACTGGTCTTTTTGGTTTGTTTTCTCTAAAGACCTATGATTTTGACTCCTATTACTGGTCTTTTTGGTTTATTTCTCTAAAGATCTATGATTTTGATTCCTATTACTGGTCTTTTTGGTTTGTTTTCTCTAAAGACCTATGATTTTGATTCCTATTACTGGTCTTTTTGGTTTGTTTTCTCTAAAGACCTATGATTTTGACTCCTGTTACTGGTCTTTTTGGTTTGTTTTCTCTAAAGACCTATGATTTTGACTCCTATTACTGGTGTTTTTGGTTTGTTTTCTCTAAAGACCTATGATTTTGACTCCTATTACTGGTCTTTTTGGTTTATTTCTCTAAAGACCTATGATTTTGACCCCTATTACTGGTCTTTTTGGTTTGTTTTCTCTAAAGACCTATGATTTTGATTCCTATTACTGGTCTTTTTGGTTTGTTTTCTCTAAAGACCTATGATTTTGACTCCTATTACTGGTGTTTTTGGTTTGTTTTCTCTAAAGACCTATGATTTTGACTCCTATTACTGGTCTTTTTGGTTTGTTTTCTCTAAAGACCTATGATTTTGACTCCTATTACTGGTCTTTTTGGTTTGTTTTCTCTAAAGACCTATGATTTTGACTCCTATTACTGGTCTTTTTGGTTTGTTTTCTCTAAAGACCTATGATTTTGACCCCTATTACTGGTCTTTTTGGTTTATTTCTCTAAAGACCTATGATTTTGATTCCTATTACTGGTCTTTTTGGTTTGTTTTCTCTAAAGACCTATGATTTTGACTCCTATTACTGGTCTTTTTGGTTTATTTCTCTAAAGACCTATGATTTTGATTCCTATTACTGGTCTTTTTGGTTTGTTTTCTCTAAAGACCTATGATTTTGATTCCTATTACTGGTCTTTTTGGTTTGTTTTCTCTAAAGACCTATGATTTTGATTCCTATTACTGGTCTTTTTGGTTTGTTTTCTCTAAAGACCTATGATTTTGATTCCTATTACTGGTCTTTTTGGTTTGTTTTCTCTAAAGACCTATGATTTTGATTCCTATTACTGGTCTTTTTGGTTTGTTTTCTCTAAAGACCTATGATTTTGACTCCTATTACTGGTCTTTTTGGTTTGTTTTCTCTAAAGACCTATGATTTTGACTCCTATTACTGGTCTTTTTGGTTTATTTCTCTAAAGACCTATGATTTTGACTCCTATTACTGGTGTTTTTGGTTTGTTTTCTCTAAAGACCTATGATTTTGATTCCTATTACTGGTCTTTTTGGTTTGTTTTCTCTAAAGACCTATGATTTTGATTCCTATTACTGGTCTTTTTGGTTTGTTTTCTCTAAAGACCTATGATTTTGACTCCTATTACTGGTCTTTTTGGTTTGTTTTCTCTAAAGACCTATGATTTTGACTCCTATTACTGGTCTTTTTGGTTTATTTCTCTAAAGACCTATGATTTTGACTCCTATTACTGGTCTTTTTGGTTTGTTTTCTCTAAAGACCTATGATTTTGACTCCTATTACTGGTCTTTTTGGTTTATTTCTCTAAAGACCTATGATTTTGACTCCTATTACTGGTCTTTTTGGTTTGTTTTCTCTAAAGACCTATGATTTTGACTCCTATTACTGGTCTTTTTGGTTTGTTTTCTCTAAAGACCTATGATTTTGACTCCTATTACTGGTCTTTTTGGTTTGTTTTCTCTAAAGACCTATGATTTTGACTCCTATTACTGGTCTTTTTGGTTTGTTTTCTCTAAAGACCTATGATTTTGACTCCTATTACTGGTCTTTTTGGTTTATTTCTCTAAAGACCTATGATTTTGACTCCTATTACTGGTGTTTTTGGTTTGTTTTCTCTAAAGACCTATGATTTTGATTCCTATTACTGGTCTTTTTGGTTTGTTTTCTCTAAAGACCTATGATTTTGACTCCTATTACTGGTCTTTTTGGTTTGTTTTCTCTAAAGACCTATGATTTTGATTCCTATTACTGGTCTTTTTGGTTTGTTTTCTCTAAAGACCTATAATTTTGACTCCTATTACTGGTCTTTTTGGTTTGTTTTCTCTAAAGACCTATGATTTTGACTCCTATTACTGGTCTTTTTGGTTTATTTCTCTAAAGACCTATGATTTTGACTCCTATTACTGGTCTTTTTGGTTTGTTTTCTCTAAAGACCTATGATTTTGACTCCTATTACTGGTCTTTTTGGTTTATTTCTCTAAAGACCTATGATTTTGACTCCTATTACTGGTCTTTTTGGTTTGTTTTCTCTAAAGACCTATGATTTTGACTCCTATTACTGGTCTTTTTGGTTTGTTTTCTCTAAAGACCTATGATTTTGACTCCTATTACTGGTCTTTTTGGTTTGTTTTCTCTAAAGACCTATGATTTTGACTCCTATTACTGGTCTTTTTGGTTTGTTTTCTCTAAAGACCTATGATTTTGACTCCTATTACTGGTCTTTTTGGTTTATTTCTCTAAAGACCTATGATTTTGACTCCTATTACTGGTGTTTTTGGTTTGTTTTCTCTAAAGACCTATGATTTTGATTCCTATTACTGGTCTTTTTGGTTTGTTTTCTCTAAAGACCTATGATTTTGACTCCTATTACTGGTCTTTTTGGTTTGTTTTCTCTAAAGACCTATGATTTTGACTCCTATTACTGGTCTTTTTGGTTTGTTTTCTCTAAAGACCTATGATTTTGATTCCTATTACTGGTCTTTTTGGTTTGTTTTCTCTAAAGACCTATGATTTTGACTCCTATTACTGGTCTTTTTGGTTTGTTTTCTCTAAAGACCTATGATTTTGACTCCTATTACTGGTCTTTTTGGTTTATTTCTCTAAAGACCTATGATTTTGACTCCTATTACTGGTCTTTTTGGTTTGTTTTCTCTAAAGACCTATGATTTTGACTCCTATTACTGGTCTTTTTGGTTTATTTCTCTAAAGACCTATGATTTTGACTCCTATTACTGGTCTTTTTGGTTTGTTTTCTCTAAAGACCTATGATTTTGACTCCTATTACTGGTCTTTTTGGTTTGTTTTCTCTAAAGACCTATGATTTTGACTCCTATTACTGGTCTTTTTGGTTTGTTTTCTCTAAAGACCTATGATTTTGACCCCTATTACTGGTCTTTTTGGTTTATTTCTCTAAAGACCTATGATTTTGATTCCTATTACTGGTCTTTTTGGTTTGTTTTCTCTAAAGACCTATGATTTTGACTCCTATTACTGGTCTTTTTGGTTTATTTCTCTAAAGACCTATGATTTTGATTCCTATTACTGGTGTTTTTGGTTTGTTTTCTCTAAAGACCTATGATTTTGATTCCTATTACTGGTCTTTTTGGTTTGTTTTCTCTAAAGACCTATGATTTTGATTCCTATTACTGGTCTTTTTGGTTTGTTTTCTCTAAAGACCTATGATTTTGATTCCTATTACTGGTCTTTTTGGTTTGTTTTCTCTAAAGACCTATGATTTTGATTCCTATTACTGGTCTTTTTGGTTTGTTTTCTCTAAAGACCTATGATTTTGATTCCTATTACTGGTCTTTTTGGTTTGTTTTCTCTAAAGACCTATGATTTTGATTCCTATTACTGGTCTTTTTGGTTTGTTTTCTCTAAAGACCTATGATTTTGATTCCTATTACTGGTCTTTTTGGTTTGTTTTCTCTAAAGACCTATGATTTTGATTCCTATTACTGGTCTTTTTGGTTTGTTTTCTCTAAAGACCTATGATTTTGATTCCTATTACTGGTCTTTTTGGTTTGTTTTCTCTAAAGACCTATGATTTTGATTCCTATTACTGGTCTTTTTGGTTTGTTTTCTCTAAAGACCTATGATTTTGATTCCTATTACTGGTCTTTTTGGTTTGTTTTCTCTAAAGACCTATGATTTTGATTCCTATTACTGGTCTTTTTGGTTTGTTTTCTCTAAAGACCTATGATTTTGACTCCTATTACTGGTCTTTTTGGTTTATTTCTCTAAAGACCTATGATTTTGATTCCTATTACTGGTGTTTTTGGTTTGTTTTCTCTAAAGACCTATGATTTTGATTCCTATTACTGGTCTTTTTGGTTTGTTTTCTCTAAAGACCTATGATTTTGATTCCTATTACTGGTCTTTTTGGTTTGTTTTCTCTAAAGACCTATGATTTTGATTCCTATTACTGGTCTTTTTGGTTTGTTTTCTCTAAAGACCTATGATTTTGATTCCTATTACTGGTCTTTTTGGTTTGTTTTCTCTAAAGACCTATGATTTTGATTCCTATTACTGGTCTTTTTGGTTTGTTTTCTCTAAAGACCTATGATTTTGATTCCTATTACTGGTCTTTTTGGTTTGTTTTCTCTAAAGACCTATGATTTTGATTCCTATTACTGGTCTTTTTGGTTTGTTTTCTCTAAAGACCTATGATTTTGATTCCTATTACTGGTGTTTTTGGTTTGTTTTCTCTAAAGACCTATGATTTTGATTCCTATTACTGGTCTTTTTGGTTTGTTTTCTCTAAAGACCTATGATTTTGACTCCTATTACTGGTCTTTTTGGTTTGTTTTCTCTAAAGACCTATGATTTTGACTCCTATTACTGGTCTTTTTGGTTTATTTCTCTAAAGACCTATGATTTTGATTCCTATTACTGGTCTTTTTGGTTTGTTTTCTCTAAAGACCTATGATTTTGATTCCTATTACTGGTCTTTTTGGTTTGTTTTCTCTAAAGACCTATGATTTTGACTCCTATTACTGGTCTTTTTGGTTTGTTTTCTCTAAAGACCTATGATTTTGACTCCTATTACTGGTGTTTTTGGTTTGTTTTCTCTAAAGACCTATGATTTTGACTCCTATTACTGGTCTTTTTGGTTTATTTCTCTAAAGACCTATGATTTTGACCCCTATTACTGGTCTTTTTGGTTTGTTTTCTCTAAAGACCTATGATTTTGACTCCTATTACTGGTCTTTTTGGCTTGTTTTCTCTAAAGACCTATGATTTTGACCCCTATTACTGGTCTTTTTGGTTTGTTTTCTCTAAAGACCTATGATTTTGATTCCTATTACTGGTGTTTTTGGTTTGTTTTCTCTAAAGACCTATGATTTTGACTCCTATTACTGGTCTTTTTGGTTTATTTCTCTAAAGACCTATGATTTTGACTCCTATTACTGGTCTTTTTGGTTTGTTTTCTCTAAAGACCTATGATTTTGACTCCTATTACTGGTCTTTTTGGTTTGTTTTCTCTAAAGACCTATGATTTTGACTCCTATTACTGGTCTTTTTGGTTTGTTTTCTCTAAAGACCTATGATTTTGACTCCTATTACTGGTCTTTTTGGTTTATTTCTCTAAAGACCTATGATTTTGACCCCTATTACTGGTCTTTTTGGTTTGTTTTCTCTAAAGACCTATGATTTTGACCCCTATTACTGGTCTTTTTGGTTTGTTTTCTCTAAAGACCTATGATTTTGACTCCTATTACTGGTGTTTTTGGTTTGTTTTCTCTAAAGACCTATGATTTTGACTCCTATTACTGGTGTTTTTGGTTTGTTTTCTCTAAAGACCTATGATTTTGACTCCTATTACTGGTCTTTTTGGTTTGTTTTCTCTAAAGACCTATGATTTTGACTCCTATTACTGGTCTTTTTGGTTTGTTTTCTCTAAAGACCTATGATTTTGACCCCTATTACTGGTCTTTTTGGTTTATTTCTCTAAAGACCTATGATTTTGATTCCTATTACTGGTCTTTTTGGTTTGTTTTCTCTAAAGACCTATGATTTTGACTCCTATTACTGGTCTTTTTGGTTTGTTTTCTCTAAAGACCTATGATTTTGATTCCTATTACTGGTCTTTTTGGTTTGTTTTCTCTAAAGACCTATGATTTTGATTCCTATTACTGGTCTTTTTGGCTTGTTTTCTCTAAAGACCTATGATTTTGACTCCTATTACTGGTCTTTTTGGTTTGTTTTCTCTAAAGACCTATGATTTTGATTCCTATTACTGGTCTTTTTGGTTTGTTTTCTCTAAAGACCTATGATTTTGATTCCTATTACTGGTATTTTTGGTTTGTTTTCTCTAAAGACCTATGATTTTGATTCCTATTACTGGTCTTTTTGGTTTGTTTTCTCTAAAGACCTATGATTTTGATTCCTATTACTGGTCTTTTTGGCTTGTTTTCTCTAAAGACCTATGATTTTGACTCCTATTACTGGTCTTTTTGGTTTGTTTTCTCTAAAGACCTATGATTTTGACTCCTATTACTGGTCTTTTTGGTTTGTTTTCTCTAAAGACCTATGATTTTGATTCCTATTACTGGTCTTTTTGGTTTGTTTTCTCTAAAGACCTATGATTTTGATTCCTATTACTGGTCTTTTTGGTTTGTTTTCTCTAAAGACCTATGATTTTGACTCCTATTACTGGTCTTTTTGGTTTGTTTTCTCTAAAGACCTATGATTTTGATTCCTATTACTGGTCTTTTTGGCTTGTTTTCTCTAAAGACCTATGATTTTGACTCCTATTACTGGTCTTTTTGGTTTGTTTTCTCTAAAGACCTATGATTTTGACTCCTATTACTGGTCTTTTTGGTTTGTTTTCTCTAAAGACCTATGATTTTGATTCCTATTACTGGTCTTTTTGGCTTGTTTTCTCTAAAGACCTATGATTTTGACTCCTATTACTGGTCTTTTTGGTTTGTTTTCTCTAAAGACCTATGATTTTGACTCCTATTACTGGTCTTTTTGGTTTGTTTTCTCTAAAGACCTATGATTTTGACTCCTATTACTGGTCTTTTTGGTTTGTTTTCTCTAAAGACCTATGATTTTGATTCCTATTACTGGTCTTTTTGGTTTGTTTTCTCTAAAGACCTATGATTTTGATTCCTATTACTGGTCTTTTTGGTTTGTTTTCTCTAAAGACCTATGATTTTGACCCCTATTACTGGTCTTTTTGGTTTGTTTTCTCTAAAGACCTATGATTTTGACCCCTATTACTGGTCTTTTTGGTTTGTTTTCTCTAAAGACCTATGATTTTGACTCCTATTACTGGTGTTTTTGGTTTGTTTTCTCTAAAGACCTATGATTTTGACTCCTATTACTGGTCTTTTTGGTTTGTTTTCTCTAAAGACCTATGATTTTGACTCCTATTACTGGTCTTTTTGGTTTGTTTTCTCTAAAGACCTATGATTTTGACTCCTATTACTGGTCTTTTTGGTTTGTTTTCTCTAAAGACCTATGATTTTGACCCCTATTACTGGTCTTTTTGGTTTATTTCTCTAAAGACCTATGATTTTGATTCCTATTACTGGTCTTTTTGGTTTGTTTTCTCTAAAGACCTATGATTTTGACTCCTATTACTGGTCTTTTTGGTTTGTTTTCTCTAAAGACCTATGATTTTGACTCCTATTACTGGTCTTTTTGGTTTATTTCTCTAAAGACCTATGATTTTGATTCCTATTACTGGTCTTTTTGGTTTGTTTTCTCTAAAGACCTATGATTTTGATTCCTATTACTGGTCTTTTTGGTTTGTTTTCTCTAAAGACCTATGATTTTGACTCCTATTACTGGTCTTTTTGGTTTGTTTTCTCTAAAGACCTATGATTTTGACTCCTATTACTGGTGTTTTTGGTTTGTTTTCTCTAAAGACCTATGATTTTGACTCCTATTACTGGTCTTTTTGGTTTATTTCTCTAAAGACCTATGATTTTGACCCCTATTACTGGTCTTTTTGGTTTGTTTTCTCTAAAGACCTATGATTTTGACCCCTATTACTGGTCTTTTTGGTTTGTTTTCTCTAAAGACCTATGATTTTGACTCCTATTACTGGTGTTTTTGGTTTGTTTTCTCTAAAGACCTATGATTTTGACTCCTATTACTGGTCTTTTTGGTTTGTTTTCTCTAAAGACCTATGATTTTGACTCCTATTACTGGTCTTTTTGGTTTGTTTTCTCTAAAGACCTATGATTTTGACTCCTATTACTGGTCTTTTTGGTTTGTTTTCTCTAAAGACCTATGATTTTGACCCCTATTACTGGTCTTTTTGGTTTATTTCTCTAAAGACCTATGATTTTGATTCCTATTACTGGTCTTTTTGGTTTGTTTTCTCTAAAGACCTATGATTTTGATTCCTATTACTGGTCTTTTTGGTTTGTTTTCTCTAAAGACCTATGATTTTGACTCCTATTACTGGTCTTTTTGGCTTGTTTTCTCTAAAGACCTATGATTTTGACTCCTATTACTGGTCTTTTTGGTTTGTTTTCTCTAAAGACCTATGATTTTGACTCCTATTACTGGTCTTTTTGGTTTGTTTTCTCTAAAGACCTATGATTTTGACTCCTATTACTGGTGTTTTTGGTTTGTTTTCTCTAAAGACCTATGATTTTGACTCCTATTACTGGTCTTTTTGGTTTATTTCTCTAAAGACCTATGATTTTGACCCCTATTACTGGTCTTTTTGGTTTGTTTTCTCTAAAGACCTATGATTTTGACCCCTATTACTGGTCTTTTTGGTTTGTTTTCTCTAAAGACCTATGATTTTGACTCCTATTACTGGTGTTTTTGGTTTGTTTTCTCTAAAGACCTATGATTTTGACTCCTATTACTGGTCTTTTTGGTTTGTTTTCTCTAAAGACCTATGATTTTGACTCCTATTACTGGTCTTTTTGGTTTGTTTTCTCTAAAGACCTATGATTTTGACTCCTATTACTGGTCTTTTTGGTTTGTTTTCTCTAAAGACCTATGATTTTGACCCCTATTACTGGTCTTTTTGGTTTATTTCTCTAAAGACCTATGATTTTGACTCCTATTACTGGTCTTTTTGGTTTGTTTTCTCTAAAGACCTATGATTTTGACTCCTATTACTGGTGTTTTTGGTTTGTTTTCTCTAAAGACCTATGATTTTGATTCCTATTACTGGTCTTTTTGGTTTGTTTTCTCTAAAGACCTATGATTTTGACTCCTATTACTGGTGTTTTTGGTTTGTTTTCTCTAAAGACCTATGATTTTGATTCCTATTACTGGTCTTTTTGGTTTGTTTTCTCTAAAGACCTATGATTTTGACTCCTATTACTGGTGTTTTTGGTTTGTTTTCTCTAAAGACCTATGATTTTGACTCCTATTACTGGTCTTTTTGGTTTGTTTTCTCTAAAGACCTATGATTTTGACTCCTATTACTGGTCTTTTTGGTTTGTTTTCTCTAAAGACCTATGATTTTGACTCCTATTACTGGTCTTTTTGGTTTGTTTTCTCTAAAGACCTATGATTTTGACCCCTATTACTGGTCTTTTTGGTTTATTTCTCTAAAGACCTATGATTTTGACTCCTATTACTGGTCTTTTTGGTTTGTTTTCTCTAAAGACCTATGATTTTGACTCCTATTACTGGTGTTTTTGGTTTGTTTTCTCTAAAGACCTATGATTTTGATTCCTATTACTGGTCTTTTTGGTTTGTTTTCTCTAAAGACCTATGATTTTGATTCCTATTACTGGTGTTTTTGGTTTATTTCTCTAAAGACCTATGATTTTGATTCCTATTACTGGTCTTTTTGGTTTGTTTTCTCTAAAGACCTATGATTTTGATTCCTATTACTGGTCTTTTTGGTTTGTTTTCTCTAAAGACCTATGATTTTGACTCCTATTACTGGTCTTTTTGGCTTGTTTTCTCTAAAGACCTATGATTTTGATTCCTATTACTGGTCTTTTTGGTTTGTTTTCTCTAAAGACCTATGATTTTGACTCCTATTACTGGTCTTTTTGGCTTGTTTTCTCTAAAGACCTATGATTTTGACTCCTATTACTGGTCTTTTTGGTTTGTTTTCTCTAAAGACCTATGATTTTGACTCCTATTACTGGTGTTTTTGGTTTGTTTTCTCTAAAGACCTATGATTTTGACCCCTATTACTGGTCTTTTTGGTTTGTTTTCTCTAAAGACCTATGATTTTGATTCCTATTACTGGTCTTTTTGGTTTGTTTTCTCTAAAGACCTATGATTTTGACTCCTATTACTGGTCTTTTTGGTTTGTTTTCTCTAAAGACCTATGATTTTGACTCCTATTACTGGTGTTTTTGGTTTGTTTTCTCTAAAGACCTATGATTTTGACTCCTATTACTGGTCTTTTTGGATTATTTCTCTAAAGACCTATGATTTTGACCCCTATTACTGGTCTTTTTGGTTTGTTTTCTCTAAAGACCTATGATTTTGACTCCTATTACTGGTGTTTTTGGTTTGTTTTCTCTAAAAACCTATGATTTTGACCCCTATTACTGGTCTTTTTGGTTTGTTTTCTCTAAAGACCTATGATTTTGATTCCTATTACTGGTCTTTTTGGTTTGTTTTCTCTAAAGACCTATGATTTTGACTCCTATTACTGGTCTTTTTGGTTTGTTTTCTCTAAAGACCTATGATTTTGACTCCTATTACTGGTGTTTTTGGTTTGTTTTCTCTAAAGACCTATGATTTTGACTCCTATTACTGGTCTTTTTGGATTATTTCTCTAAAGACCTATGATTTTGACCCCTATTACTGGTCTTTTTGGTTTATTTCTCTAAAGACCTATGATTTTGACTCCTATTACTGGTCTTTTTGGTTTGTTTTCTCTAAAGACCTATGATTTTGACTCCTATTACTGGTGTTTTTGGTTTGTTTTCTCTAAAGACCTATGATTTTGATTCCTATTACTGGTGTTTTTGGTTTGTTTTCTCTAAAGACCTATGATTTTGACTCCTATTACTGGTCTTTTTGGTTTATTTCTCTAAAGACCTATGATTTTGACTCCTATTACTGGTCTTTTTGGTTTGTTTTCTCTAAAGACCTATGATTTTGACTCCTATTACTGGTCTTTTTGGTTTATTTCTCTAAAGACCTATGATTTTGACCCCTATTACAGGTCTTTTTGGTTTGTTTTCTCTAAAGACCTATGATTTTGATTCCTATTACTGGTGTTTTTGGTTTGTTTTCTCTAAAGACCTATGATTTTGACTCCTATTACTGGTCTTTTTGGTTTATTTCTCTAAAGACCTATGATTTTGACTCCTATTACTGGTCTTTTTGGTTTGTTTTCTCTAAAGACCTATGATTTTGACTCCTATTACTGGTCTTTTTGGTTTATTTCTCTAAAAACCTATCATTTTGACCCCTATTACTGGTCTTTTTGGTTTGTTTTCTCTAAAGACCTATGATTTTGACCCCTATTACTGGTCTTTTTGGTTTGTTTTCTCTAAAGACCTATGATTTTGACTCCTATTACTGGTCTTTTTGGTTTGTTTTCTCTAAAGACCTATGATTTTGACTCCTATTACTGGTCTTTTTGGTTTGTTTTCTCTAAAGACCTATGATTTTGACTCCTATTACTGGTCTTTTTGGTTTGTTTTCTCTAAAGACCTATGATTTTGACTCCTATTACTGGTCTTTTTGGTTTGTTTTCTCTAAAGACCTATGATTTTGATTCCTATTACTGGTCTTTTTGGTTTGTTTTCTCTAAAGACCTATGATTTTGATTCCTATTACTGGTGTTTTTGGTTTGTTTTCTGTAAAGACCTATGATTTTGATTCCTATTACTGGTGTTTTTGGTTTGTTTTCTCTAAAGACCTATGATTTTGATTCCTATTACTGGTCTTTTTGGTTTGTTTTCTCTAAAGACCTATGATTTTGATTCCTATTACTGGTCTTTTTGGTTTGTTTTCTCTAAAGACCTATGATTTTGATTCCTATTACTGGTGTTTTTGGTTTGTTTTCTCTAAAGACCTATGATTTTGATTCCTATTATTGGTGTTTTTGGTTTGTTTTCTCTAAAGACCTATGATTTTGATTCCTATTACTGGTGTTTTTGGTTTGTTTTCTCTAAAGACCTATGATTTTGATTCCTATTACTGGTGTTTTTGGTTTGTTTTCTCTAAAGACCTATGATTTTGACTCCTATTACTGGTCTTTTTGGTTTGTTTTCTCTAAAGACCTATGATTTTGACTCCTATTACTGGTCTTTTTGGTTTGTTTTCTCTAAAGACCTATGATTTTGATTCCTATTACTGGTCTTTTTGGTTTGTTTTCTCTAAAGACCTATGATTTTGATTCCTATTACTGGTCTTTTTGGTTTGTTTTCTCTAAAGACCTATGATTTTGATTCCTATTACTGGTCTTTTTGGTTTGTTTTCTCTAAAGACCTATGATTTTGATTCCTATTATTGGTGTTTTTGGTTTGTTTTCTCTAAAGACCTATGATTTTGATTCCTATTACTGGTATTTTTGGTTTGTTTTCTCTAAAGACCTATGATTTTGATTCCTATTACTGGTGTTTTTGGTTTGTTTTCTCTAAAGACCTATGATTTTGACTCCTATTACTGGTCTTTTTGGTTTGTTTTCTCTAAAGACCTATGATTTTGACTCCTATTACTGGTCTTTTTGGTTTGTTTTCTCTAAAGACCTATGATTTTGATTCCTATTACTGGTCTTTTTGGTTTGTTTTCTCTAAAGACCTATGATTTTGATTCCTATTACTGGTCTTTTTGGTTTGTTTTCTCTAAAGACCTATGATTTTGATTCCTATTACTGGTCTTTTTGGTTTGTTTTCTCTAAAGACCTATGATTTTGATTCCTATTACTGGTCTTTTTGGTTTGTTTTCTCTAAAGACCTATGATTTTGATTCCTATTACTGGTCTTTTTGGTTTGTTTTCTCTAAAGACCTATGATTTTGATTCCTATTACTGGTGTTTTTGGTTTGTTTTCTCTAAAGACCTATGATTTTGACTCCTATTACTGGTCTTTTTGGTTTGTTTTCTCTAAAGACCTATGATTTTGACTCCTATTACTGGTGTTTTTGGTTTGTTTTCTCTAAAGACCTATGATTTTGATTCCTATTACTGGTCTTTTTGGTTTGTTTTCTCTAAAGACCTATGATTTTGATTCCTATTACTGGTCTTTTTGGTTTGTTTTCTCTAAAGACCTATGATTTTGACTCCTATTACTGGTCTTTTTGGTTTGTTTTCTCTAAAGACCTATGATTTTGACTCCTATTACTGGTGTTTTTGGTTTGTTTTCTCTAAAGACCTATGATTTTGATTCCTATTACTGGTCTTTTTGGTTTGTTTTCTCTAAAGACCTATGATTTTGATTCCTATTACTGGTCTTTTTGGTTTGTTTTCTCTAAAGACCTATGATTTTGACTCCTATTACTGGTGTTTTTGGTTTGTTTTCTCTAAAGACCTAT
Organism: Bathymodiolus brooksi; assembly: GCA_963680875.1. NCBI lineage: Eukaryota > Metazoa > Mollusca > Bivalvia > Mytilida > Modiolidae > Bathymodiolus > Bathymodiolus brooksi. Next base: position 83,491,439 of record OY804577.1, read on the forward strand.
GATTTTGATTCCTATTACTGGTGTTTTTGGTTTGTTTTCTCTAAAGACCTATGCATTATCAATCTTTTGATTTTGAATGTAATTAATAAAATGAAAAGCAAATAATGCCACACTGTCATAAATGTTTCACAATCTAATAGGTACAGAGGCAAATCTGATAAGACCAACATACATATACATAATCTCTCACTTTCCTGGCTCTAACATACATATACATAATCTCTCACTTTCCTGGCTTGGTATGTATACAGGCATTTGTTTGAAGTGATTTTTCTAAATCTCATCAAACTTCATTTGTATCCTTTACTGTAATAATCAGAGATAACATGTATCATTTGTGAATTTCTTTCTTTCAAAACTAATATTTTTGCAAGTCGTATTTTCAATGCCCTGGTTTTACCAGTTCTTAAATAAAGACATTAATATCAGTAATCTTACCAATCGTAAATCATTAAAGCCGTCTAGTACTGGCTAAATTAATTACTATACACACGTTTTCTACAGGACTTCAATAATTGCACAATATATTATAGCATCCTTTATAACAAGGCTGTTCGTCTGGCTATATGTGAGGGTTTGTATCTTACTGACAAGTCGAAAGCACTTGCATGACTACATCATTTCCCTACGAGGGCATGATTTGGGCAAATAAAACTAGCTTAACCCCGCCACATTATATTGAAGTGCCTGTGCCTAGCCAGAAAAGTGAGCAATAATGTATTTGTGTGTTAGAGGTATCGATTTTGTCTCTTACTACGATTTTTCTATTAGATTTTAGAACTGTTCTGACAGTATTGTATTTTTCTATTAGATTTTAGAACTGTTCTGACAGTATTGTATTTTTCTATTAGATTTTAGAACTATTCTGAGAGTATTGTATTTTTCTATTAGATTTTAGAACTGTTCTGACAGTATTGTATTTTTCTATTACATTTTGGAACTGTTCTGACAGTATTGTATTTTTCTATTAGATTTTAGAACTGTTCTGACAGTGTGGTATTTTTCTATTAGATTTTAGAACTGTTCTGACAGTATTGTATCTTTCTATTGGAGTTTGGAACTGTTCTGACAGTATTGTATTTTTCTATTAGATTTTGGAAATGTTCCGACAGTGTGGTATTTTTCTATTAGATTTTAGAACTGTTCTGACAGTATTGTATTTTTCTATTAGATTTTAGAACTGTTCTGACAGTATTGTATTTTTCTATTAGATTTTAGAACTGTTCTGACAGTGTGGTATTTTTCTATTAGATTTTAGAACTGTTCTGACAGCATTGTATTTTTCTATTAGATTTTAGAACTGTTCTGACAGTATTGTATTTTTCTATTAGATTTTAGAGCTGTTCTGACAGTATTGTATTTTTCTATTACATTTTGGAGCTGTTCTGACAGTATTGTATTTTTCTATTAGATTTTAGAACTGTTCTGACAGTGTGGTATTTTTCTATTAGATTTTAGAACTGTTCTGACAGTATTGTATCTTTCTATTGGAGTTTGGAACTGTTCTGACAGTATTGTATTTTTCTATTAGATTTTGGAAATGTTCCGACAGTGTGGTATTTTTCTATTAGATTTTAGAACTGTTCTGACAGTATTGTATTTTTCTATTGGAGTTTGGAACTGTTCTGACAGTATTGTATTTTTCTATTAGATTTTAGAACTGTTCTGACAGTATTGTATTTTTCTATTAGATTTTAGAACTGTTCTGACAGTATTGTATTTTTCTATTAGATTTTAGAACTGTTCTGACAGTGTGGTATTTTTCTATTAGATTTTAGAACTGTTCTGACAGCATTGTATTTTTCTATTAGATTTTAGAACTGTTCTGACAGTATTGTATTTTTCTATTAGATTTTAGAACTGTTCTGACGGTATTGTATTTTTCTATTAGATTTTAGAACTGTTCTGACAGTATTGTATTTTTCTATTAGATTTTAGAACTGTTCTGACAGTATTGTATTTTTCCATTACATTTTGAAACTGTTCTGACAGTATTGTATTTTTCTATTATATTTTAGAACTGTTCTGACAGTATTGTATTTTTCTATTAGATTTTAGAACTGTTCTGACAGTGTGGTATTTTTCTATTAGATTTTAGAACTGTTCTGACAGCATTGTATTTTTCTATTAGATTTTAGAACTGTTCTGACAGTATTGTATTTTTCTATTAGATTTTAGAACTGTTCTGACAGTATTGTATTTTTCTATTAGATTTTAGAACTGTTCTGACAGTATTGTATTTTTCTATTAGATTTTAGAACTGTTCTGACGGTATTGTATTTTTCTATTAGATTTTAGAACTGTTCTGATAGTATTGTATTTTTCTATTAGATTTTAGAACCGTTCTGACAGTATAGTATTTTTCCATTACATTTTGAAACTGTTCTGACAGTGTGGTATTTTTCTATTAGATTTTAGAACTGTTCTGACAGTGTGGTATTTTTCCATTACATTTTGGAACTGTTCTGACGGTATTGTATTTTTCTATTAGATTTTAGAACTGTTCTGACAGAGTGGTATTTTTCTATTAGATTTAAGAATTGTTCTGACAGTATTGTATTTTTTTATTGGAGTTTGGAACTGTTCTGACAGTATTGTATGTTTCTATTAGATTTTGGAAATGTTCTGACAGTATTGTATTTTTCTATTAGATTTTGGAACTGTTCCGACAGTGTGGTATTTTTCTATTAGATTTTAGAACTGTTCTGACAGCATTGTATTTTTCTATTAGATTTTAGAACTGTTCTGACAGTATTGTATTTTTCTATTAGATTTTGGAAATGTTCCGACAGTGTGGTATTTTTCTATTAGATTTTAGAACTGTTCTGATAGTATTGTATTTTTCTATTAGATTTTAGAACCGTTCTGACAGTATAGTATTTTTCCATTACATTTTGAAACTGTTCTGACAGTATTGTATTTTTCTATAATATTTTAGAACTGTTCTGACAGTATTGTATTTTTCTATTAGACTTTAGAACTGTTCTGACAGTATTGTATTTTTCTATTAGATTTTAGAACTGTTCTGACAGCATTGTATTTTTCTATTAGATTTTAGAACTGTTCTGACAGTATTGTATTTTTCTATTAGATTTTAGAACTGTTCTGACGGTATTGTATTTTTCTATTAGATTTTAGAACTGTTCTGACAGTATTGTATTTTTCTATTAGATTTTAGAACTGTTCTGACAGTATTGTATTTTTCCATTACATTTTGAAACTGTTCTGACAGTATTGTATTTTTCTATTATATTTTAGAACTGTTCTGACAGTATTGTATTTTTCTATTAGATTTTAGAACTGTTCTGACAGTGTGGTATTTTTCTATTAGATTTTAGAACTGTTCTGACAGCATTGTATTTTTCTATTAGATTTTAGAACTGTTCTGACAGTATTGTATTTTTCTATTAGATTTTAGAACTGTTCTGACAGTATTGTATTTTTCTATTAGATTTTAGAACTGTTCTGACAGTATTGTATTTTTCTATTAGATTTTAGAACTGTTCTGACGGTATTGTATTTTTCTATTAGATTTTGGAACTGTTCTGATAGTATTGTATTTTTCTATTAGATTTTAGAACCGTTCTGACAGTATAGTATTTTTCCATTACATTTTGAAACTGTTCTGACAGTATTGTATTTTTCTATAATATTTTAGAACTGTTCTGACAGTATTGTATTTTTCTATTAGACTTTAGAACTGTTCTGACAGTATTGTATTTTTCTATTAGATTTTAGAACTGTTCTGACAGTATTGTATTTTTCTATTAGATTTTAGAACTGTTCTGACAGTATTGTATTTTTCTATTAGATTTTAGAACTGTTCTGACAGTGTGGTATTTTTCTATTAGATTTTAGAACTGTTCTGACAGTGTGGTATTTTTCCATTACATTTTGGAACTGTTCTGACGGTATTGTATTTTTCTATTAGATTTTAGAACTGTTCTGACAGAGTGGTATTTTTCTATTAGATTTAAGAATTGTTCTGACAGTATTGTATTTTTTTATTGGAGTTTGGAACTGTTCTGACAGTATTGTATGTTTCTATTAGATTTTGGAAATGTTCTGACAGTATTGTATTTTTCTATTAGATTTTGGAACTGTTCCGACAGTGTGGTATTTTTCTATTAGATTTTAGAACTGTTCTGACAGCATTGTATTTTTCTATTAGATTTTAGAACTGTTCTGACAGTATTGTATTTTTCTATTAGATTTTGGAAATGTTCCGACAGTGTGGTATTTTTCTATTAGATTTTAGAACTGTTCTGATAGTATTGTATTTTTCTATTAGATTTTAGAACCGTTCTGACAATATAGTATTTTTCTATTACATTTTGGAACTGTTCTGACAGTATTGTATTTTTCTATTAGATTTTAGAACTGTTCTGACAGTGTGGTATTTTTCTATTAGATTTTAGAACTGTTCTGACAGTATTGTATCTTTCTATTGGAGTTTGGAACTGTTCTGACAGTATTGTATTTTTCTATTAGATTTTGGAAATGTTCCGACAGTGTGGTATTTTTCTATTAGATTTTAGAACTGTTCTGACAGTATTGTATTTTTCTATTAGATTTTAGAACTGTTCTGACAGTATTGTATTTTTCTATTAGATTTTAGAACTGTTCTGACAGTGTGGTATTTTTCTATTAGATTTTAGAACTGTTCTGACAGCATTGTATTTTTCTATTAGATTTTAGAACTGTTCTGACAGTATTGTATTTTTCTATTAGATTTTAGAGCTGTTCTGACAGTATTGTATTTTTCTATTACATTTTGGAGCTGTTCTGACAGTATTGTATTTTTCTATTAGATTTTAGAACTGTTCTGACAGTGTGGTATTTTTCTATTAGATTTTAGAACTGTTCTGACAGTATTGTATCTTTCTATTGGAGTTTGGAACTGTTCTGACAGTATTGTATTTTTCTATTAGATTTTGGAAATGTTCCGACAGTGTGGTATTTTTCTATTAGATTTTAGAACTGTTCTGACAGTATTGTATTTTTCTATTGGAGTTTGGAACTGTTCTGACAGTATTGTATTTTTCTATTAGATTTTAGAACTGTTCTGACAGTATTGTATTTTTCTATTAGATTTTAGAACTGTTCTGACAGTATTGTATTTTTCTATTAGATTTTAGAACTGTTCTGACAGTGTGGTATTTTTCTATTAGATTTTAGAACTGTTCTGACAGCATTGTATTTTTCTATTAGATTTTAGAACTGTTCTGACAGTATTGTATTTTTCTATTAGATTTTAGAACTGTTCTGACGGTATTGTATTTTTCTATTAGATTTTAGAACTGTTCTGACAGTATTGTATTTTTCTATTAGATTTTAGAACTGTTCTGACAGTATTGTATTTTTCCATTACATTTTGAAACTGTTCTGACAGTATTGTATTTTTCTATTATATTTTAGAACTGTTCTGACAGTATTGTATTTTTCTATTAGATTTTAGAACTGTTCTGACAGTGTGGTATTTTTCTATTAGATTTTAGAACTGTTCTGACAGAGTGGTATTTTTCTATTAGATTTAAGAATTGTTCTGACAGTATTGTATTTTTTTATTGGAGTTTGGAACTGTTCTGACAGTATTGTATGTTTCTATTAGATTTTGGAAATGTTCTGACAGTATTGTATTTTTCTATTAGATTTTGGAACTGTTCCGACAGTGTGGTATTTTTCTATTAGATTTTAGAACTGTTCTGACAGCATTGTATTTTTCTATTAGATTTTAGAACTGTTCTGACAGTATTGTATTTTTCTATTAGATTTTGGAAATGTTCCGACAGTGTGGTATTTTTCTATTAGATTTTAGAACTGTTCTGACAGTATTGTATTTTTCTATTGGAGTTTGGAACTGTTCTGACAGTATTGTATTTTTCTATTAGATTTTAGAACTGTTCTGACAGTATTGTATTTTTCTATTAGATTTTAGAACTGTTCTGACAGTATTGTATTTTTCTATTAGATTTTAGAACTGTTCTGACAGTATTGTATTTTTCTATTAGATTTTAGAACTGTTCTGACAGTGTGGTATTTTTCTATTAGATTTTAGAACTGTTCTGACAGCATTGTATTTTTCTATTAGATTTTAGAACCGTTCTGACAGTATTTTATTTTTCTATTAGATTTTAGAACTGTTCTGACAGTATTGTATTTTTTTCTATTAGATTTTAGAACTGTTCTGACAGTATTGTATTTTTCTATTAGATTTTAGAACTGTTCTGACAGTATTGTATTTTTCCATTACATTTTGGAACTGTTCTGAGAGTATTGTATTTTTCTATTCGATTTTAGAACTGTTCTGACAGTATTGTATTTTTCTATTAGATTTTAGAACTGTTCTGACAGCATTGTATTTTTCTATTAGATTTTAGAACTGTTCTGACAGTATTGTATTTTTCTATTAGATTTTAGAACTGTTCTGACAGTATTGTATTTTTCTATTAGATTTTAGAACTGTTCTGACAGAATTGTATTTTTCTATTAGATTTTAGAACTGTTCTGACAGTATTGTATTTTTCTATTAGATTTTAGAACTGTTCTGACAGTGTGGTATTTTTCTATTAGATTTTAGAACTGTTCTGACAGTATTGTATTTTTCTATTAGATTTTAGAACTGTTCTGACAGTATTGTATTTTTCTATTAGATTTTAGAACTGTTCTGACAGTATTGTATTTTTCTATTAGATTTTAGAACTGTTCTGACGGTATTGTATTTTTCTATTAGATTTTAGAACTGTTCTGATAGTATTGTATTTTTCTATTAGATTTTAGAACCGTTCTGACAGTATAGTATTTTTCCATTACATTTTGAAACTGTTCTGACAGTATTGTATTTTTCTATAATATTTTAGAACTGTTCTGACAGTATTGTATTTTTCTATTAGACTTTAGAACTGTTCTGACAGTATTGTATTTTTCTATTAGATTTTAGAACTGTTCTGACAGTATTGTATTTTTCTATTAGATTTTAGAACTGTTCTGACAGTATTGTATTTTTCTATTAGATTTTAGAACTGTTCTGACAGTGTGGTATTTTTCTATTAGATTTTAGAACTGTTCTGACAGTGTGGTATTTTTCCATTACATTTTGGAACTGTTCTGACGGTATTGTATTTTTCTATTAGATTTTAGAACTGTTCTGACAGAGTGGTATTTTTCTATTAGATTTAAGAATTGTTCTGACAGTATTGTATTTTTTTATTGGAGTTTGGAACTGTTCTGACAGTATTGTATGTTTCTATTAGATTTTGGAAATGTTCTGACAGTATTGTATTTTTCTATTAGATTTTGGAACTGTTCCGACAGTGTGGTATTTTTCTATTAGATTTTAGAACTGTTCTGACAGCATTGTATTTTTCTATTAGATTTTAGAACTGTTCTGACAGTATTGTATTTTTCTATTAGATTTTGGAAATGTTCCGACAGTGTGGTATTTTTCTATTAGATTTTAGAACTGTTCTGATAGTATTGTATTTTTCTATTAGATTTTAGAACCGTTCTGACAGTATAGTATTTTTCCATTACATTTTGAAACTGTTCTGACAGTATTGTATTTTTCTATAATATTTTAGAACTGTTCTGACAGTATTGTATTTTTCTATTAGACTTTAGAACTGTTCTGACAGTATTGTATTTTTCTATTAGATTTTAGAACTGTTCTGACAGTATTGTATTTTTCTATTAGATTTTAGAACTGTTCTGACAGTATTGTATTTTTCTATTAGATTTTAGAACTGTTCTGACAGTGTGGTATTTTTCTATTAGATTTTAGAACTGTTCTGACAGTGTGGTATTTTTCCATTACATTTTGGAACTGTTCTGACGGTATTGTATTTTTCTATTAGATTTTAGAACTGTTCTGACAGAGTGGTATTTTTCTATTAGATTTAAGAATTGATCTGACAGTATTGTATTTTTTTATTGGAGTTTGGAACTGTTCTGACAGTATTGTATGTTTCTATTAGATTTTGGAAATGTTCTGACAGTATTGTATTTTTCTATTAGATTTTGGAAATGTTCCGACAGTGTGGTATTTTTCTATTAGATTTTAGAACTGTTCTGACAGTATTGTATTTTTCTATTGGGGTTTGGAACTGTTCTGACAGTATTGTATTTTTCTATTAGATTTTAGAACTGTTCTGACAGTATTGTATTTTTCTATTAGATTTTAGAACTGTTCTGACAGTATTGTATTTTTCTATTAGATTTTAGAACTGTTCTGACAGTATTGTATTTTTCTATTAGATTTTAGAACTGTTCTGACAGTGTGGTATTTTTCTATTAGATTTTAGAACTGTTCTGACAGCATTGTATTTTTCTATTAGATTTTAGAACCGTTCTGACAGTATTTTATTTTTCTATTAGATTTTAGAACTGTTCTGACAGTATTGTATTTTTTTCTATTAGATTTTAGAACTGTTCTGACAGTATTGTATTTTTCTATTAGATTTTAGAACTGTTCTGACAGTATTGTATTTTTCCATTACATTTTGGAACTGTTCTGAGAGTATTGTATTTTTCTATTCGATTTTAGAACTGTTCTGACAGTATTGTATTTTTCTATTAGATTTTAGAACTGTTCTGACAGCATTGTATTTTTCTATTAGATTTTAGAACTGTTCTGACAGTATTGTATTTTTCTATTAGATTTTAGAACTGTTCTGACAGTATTGTATTTTTCTATTAGATTTTAGAACTGTTCTGACAGAATTGTATTTTTCTATTAGATTTTAGAACTGTTCTGACAGTATTGTATTTTTCTATTAGATTTTAGAACTGTTCTGACAGTGTGGTATTTTTCTATTAGATTTTAGAACTGTTCTGACAGCATTGTATTTTTCTATTAGATTTTAGAACTGTTCTGACAGTATTGTATTTTTCTATTAGATTTTAGAACTGTTCTGACGGTATTGTATTTTTCTATTAGATTTTAGAACTGTTCTGACAGTATTGTATTTTTCTATTAGATTTTAGAACTGTTCTGACAGTATTGTATTTTTCCATTACATTTTGAAACTGTTCTGACAGTATTGTATTTTTCTATTAGATTTTAGAACTGTTCTGACAGTGTGGTATTTTTCCATTACATTTTGGAACTGTTCTGACAGTATTGTATTTTTCTATTAGATTTTAGAACTGTTCTGACAGTGTGGTATTTTTCTATTAGATTTAAGAATTGTTCTGACAGTATTGTATTTTTTTATTGGAGTTTGGAACTGTTCTGACAGTATTGTATGTTTCTATTAGATTTTGGAAATGTTCTGACAGTATTGTATTTTTCTATTAGATTTTGGAACTGTTCCGACAGTGTGGTATTTTTTTATTAGATTTTAGAACTGTTCTGACAGCATTGTATTTTTCTATTAGATTTTAGAACTGTTCTGACAGTATTGTATTTTTCTATTAGATTTTAGAACTGTTCTGACAGTATTGTATTTTTCTATTAGATTTTAGAACTGTTCTGACAGTATTGTATTTTTCTATTAGATTTTAGAACTGTTCTGACAGTATTGTATTTTTCCATTACATTTTAGAACTATTCTGACAGTATTGTATTTTTCTATTAGATTTTAGAACTGTTCTGACAGTATTGTATTTTTCTATTAGATTTTAGAACTGTTCTGACAGTGTGGTATTTTTCTATTAGATTTTAGAACTGTTCTGACAGCATTGTATTTTTCTATTAGACTTTAGAACCGTTCTGACAGTATTGTATTTTTCTATTAGATTTTAGAACTGTTCTGACAGTATTGTATTTTTCTATTACATTTTGGAACTGTTCTGACAGTATTGTATTTTTCTATTAGATTTTAGAACTGTTCTGACAGTGTGGTATTTTTCTATTAGATTTTAGAACTGTTCTGACAGTATTGTATCTTTCTATTGGAGTTTGGAACTGTTCTGACAGTATTGTATTTTTCTATTAGATTTTGGAAATGTTCCGACAGTGTGGTATTTTTCTATTAGATTTTAGAACTGTTCTGACAGTATTGTATTTTTCTATTGGAGTTTGGAACTGTTCTGACAGTATTGTATTTTTCTATTAGATTTTAAAACTGTTCTGACAGTATTGTATTTTTCTATTAGATTTTAGAACTGTTCTGACAGTATTGCATTTTTCTATTAGATTTTAGAACTGTTCTGACAGTATTGTATTTTTCTATTAGATTTTAGAACTGTTCTGGCAGTGTGGTATTTTTCTATTAGATTTTAGAACTGTTCTGACAGCATTGTATTTTTCTATTAGATTTTAGAACTGTTCTGCCAGTATTGTATTTTTCTATTAGATTTTAGAACTGTTCTGACAGTATTGTATTTTTCTATTAGATTTTAGAACTGTTCTGACAGTATTGTATTTTTCTATTAGATTTTAGAACTGTTCTGACAGTATTGTATTTTTCCATTACATTTTGGAACTGTTCTGAGAGTATTGTATTTTTCTATTAGATTTTAAAACTGTTCTGACAGTATTGTATTTTTCTATTAGACTTTAGAACTGTTCTGACAGTATTGTATTTTTCTATTAGATTTTAGAACTGTTCTGACAGTATTGTATTTTTCTATTAGATTTTAGAACTGTTCTGACAGTATTGTATTTTTCTATTAGATTTTAGAACTGTTCTGACAGTGTGGTATTTTTCTATTAGATTTTAGAACTGTTCTGACAGTGTGGTATTTTTCCATTACATTTTGGAACTGTTCTGACGGTATTGTATTTTTCTATTAGATTTTAGAACTGTTCTGACAGAGTGGTATTTTTCTATTAGATTTAAGAATTGTTCTGACAGTATTGTATTTTTTTATTGGAGTTTGGAACTGTTCTGACAGTATTGTATGTTTCTATTAGATTTTGGAAATGTTCTGACAGTATTGTATTTTTCTATTAGATTTTGGAACTGTTCCGACAGTGTGGTATTTTTCTATTAGATTTTAGAACTGTTCTGACAGCATTGTATTTTTCTATTAGATTTTAGAACTGTTCTGACAGTATTGTATTTTTCTATTAGATTTTGGAAATGTTCCGACAGTGTGGTATTTTTCTATTAGATTTTAGAACTGTTCTGATAGTATTGTATTTTTCTATTAGATTTTAGAACCGTTCTGACAGTATAGTATTTTTCCATTACATTTTGAAACTGTTCTGACAGTATTGTATTTTTCTATAATATTTTAGAACTGTTCTGACAGTATTGTATTTTTCTATTAGACTTTAGAACTGTTCTGACAGTATTGTATTTTTCTATTAGATTTTAGAACTGTTCTGACAGTATTGTATTTTTCTATTAGATTTTAGAACTGTTCTGACAGTATTGTATTTTTCTATTAGATTTTAGAACTGTTCTGACAGTGTGGTATTTTTCTATTAGATTTTAGAACTGTTCTGACAGTGTGGTATTTTTCCATTACATTTTGGAACTGTTCTGACGGTATTGTATTTTTCTATTAGATTTTAGAACTGTTCTGACAGAGTGGTATTTTTCTATTAGATTTAAGAATTGATCTGACAGTATTGTATTTTTTTATTGGAGTTTGGAACTGTTCTGACAGTATTGTATGTTTCTATTAGATTTTGGAAATGTTCTGACAGTATTGTATTTTTCTATTAGATTTTGGAAATGTTCCGACAGTGTGGTATTTTTCTATTAGATTTTAGAACTGTTCTGACAGTATTGTATTTTTCTATTGGGGTTTGGAACTGTTCTGACAGTATTGTATTTTTCTATTAGATTTTAGAACTGTTCTGACAGTATTGTATTTTTCTATTAGATTTTAGAACTGTTCTGACAGTATTGTATTTTTCTATTAGATTTTAGAACTGTTCTGACAGTATTGTATTTTTCTATTAGATTTTAGAACTGTTCTGACAGTGTGGTATTTTTCTATTAGATTTTAGAACTGTTCTGACAGCATTGTATTTTTCTATTAGATTTTAGAACCGTTCTGACAGTATTTTATTTTTCTATTAGATTTTAGAACTGTTCTGACAGTATTGTATTTTTTTCTATTAGATTTTAGAACTGTTCTGACAGTATTGTATTTTTCTATTAGATTTTAGAACTGTTCTGACAGTATTGTATTTTTCCATTACATTTTGGAACTGTTCTGAGAGTATTGTATTTTTCTATTCGATTTTAGAACTGTTCTGACAGTATTGTATTTTTCTATTAGATTTTAGAACTGTTCTGACAGCATTGTATTTTTCTATTAGATTTTAGAACTGTTCTGACAGTATTGTATTTTTCTATTAGATTTTAGAACTGTTCTGACAGTATTGTATTTTTCTATTAGATTTTAGAACTGTTCTGACAGAATTGTATTTTTCTATTAGATTTTAGAACTGTTCTGACAGTATTGTATTTTTCTATTAGATTTTAGAACTGTTCTGACAGTGTGGTATTTTTCTATTAGATTTTAGAACTGTTCTGACAGCATTGTATTTTTCTATTAGATTTTAGAACTGTTCTGACAGTATTGTATTTTTCTATTAGATTTTAGAACTGTTCTGACGGTATTGTATTTTTCTATTAGATTTTAGAACTGTTCTGACAGTATTGTATTTTTCTATTAGATTTTAGAACTGTTCTGACAGTATTGTATTTTTCCATTACATTTTGAAACTGTTCTGACAGTATTGTATTTTTCTATTAGATTTTAGAACTGTTCTGACAGTGTGGTATTTTTCCATTACATTTTGGAACTGTTCTGACAGTATTGTATTTTTCTATTAGATTTTAGAACTGTTCTGACAGTGTGGTATTTTTCTATTAGATTTAAGAATTGTTCTGACAGTATTGTATTTTTTTATTGGAGTTTGGAACTGTTCTGACAGTATTGTATGTTTCTATTAGATTTTGGAAATGTTCTGACAGTATTGTATTTTTCTATTAGATTTTGGAACTGTTCCGACAGTGTGGTATTTTTTTATTAGATTTTAGAACTGTTCTGACAGCATTGTATTTTTCTATTAGATTTTAGAACTGTTCTGACAGTATTGTATTTTTCTATTAGATTTTAGAACTGTTCTGACAGTATTGTATTTTTCTATTAGATTTTAGAACTGTTCTGACAGTATTGTATTTTTCTATTAGATTTTAGAACTGTTCTGACAGTATTGTATTTTTCCATTACATTTTAGAACTATTCTGACAGTATTGTATTTTTCTATTAGATTTTAGAACTGTTCTGACAGTATTGTATTTTTCTATTAGATTTTAGAACTGTTCTGACAGTGTGGTATTTTTCTATTAGATTTTAGAACTGTTCTGACAGCATTGTATTTTTCTATTAGACTTTAGAACCGTTCTGACAGTATTGTATTTTTCTATTAGATTTTAGAACTGTTCTGACAGTATTGTATTTTTCTATTACATTTTGGAACTGTTCTGACAGTATTGTATTTTTCTATTAGATTTTAGAACTGTTCTGACAGTGTGGTATTTTTCTATTAGATTTTAGAACTGTTCTGACAGTATTGTATCTTTCTATTGGAGTTTGGAACTGTTCTGACAGTATTGTATTTTTCTATTAGATTTTGGAAATGTTCCGACAGTGTGGTATTTTTCTATTAGATTTTAGAACTGTTCTGACAGTATTGTATTTTTCTATTGGAGTTTGGAACTGTTCTGACAGTATTGTATTTTTCTATTAGATTTTAAAACTGTTCTGACAGTATTGTATTTTTCTATTAGATTTTAGAACTGTTCTGACAGTATTGCATTTTTCTATTAGATTTTAGAACTGTTCTGACAGTATTGTATTTTTCTATTAGATTTTAGAACTGTTCTGGCAGTGTGGTATTTTTCTATTAGATTTTAGAACTGTTCTGACAGCATTGTATTTTTCTATTAGATTTTAGAACTGTTCTGCCAGTATTGTATTTTTCTATTAGATTTTAGAACTGTTCTGACAGTATTGTATTTTTCTATTAGATTTTAGAACTGTTCTGACAGTATTGTATTTTTCTATTAGATTTTAGAACTGTTCTGACAGTATTGTATTTTTCCATTACATTTTGGAACTGTTCTGAGAGTATTGTATTTTTCTATTAGATTTTAAAACTGTTCTGACAGTATTGTATTTTTCTATTAGATTTTAGAACTGTTCTGACAATATTGCATTTTTCTATTAGATTTTAGAACTGTTCTGACAGTATTGTATTTTTCTATTAGATTTTAGAACTGTTCTGGCAGTGTGGTATTTTTCTATTAGATTTTAGAACTGTTCTGACAGCATTGTATTTTTCTATTAGATTTTAGAACTGTTCTGCCAGTATTGTATTTTTCAATTAGATTTTAGAACTGTTCTGACAGTATTGTATTTTTCTATTAGATTTTAGAACTGTTCTGACAGTATTGTATTTTTCTATTAGATTTTAGAACTGTTCTGACAGTATTGTATTTTTCTATTAGATTTTAGAACTGTTCTGACAGAATTGTATTTTTCTCTTAGATTTTAGAACTGTTCTGACAGTATTGTATTTTTCTATTAGATTTTAGAACTGTTCTGACAGTGTGGTATTTTTCTATTAGATTTTTGAACTGTTCTGACAGTATTGTATTTTTCTATTAGATTTTAGAACTGTTCTGATAGTATTGTATTTTTCTATTAGATTTTAGAACTGTTCTGACGGTATTGTATTTTTCTATTAGATTTTAGAACTGTTCTGACAGTATTGTATTTTTCTATTAGATTTTAGAACTGTTCTGACAGTATTGTATTTTTCCATTACATTTTGAAACTGTTCTGACAGTATTGTATTTTTCTATTATATTTTAGAACTGTTCTGACAGTATTGTATTTTTCTATTAGATTTTAGAACTGTTCTGACAGTGTGGTATTTTTCTATTAGATTTTAGAACTGTTCTGACAGCATTGTATTTTTCTATTAGATTTTAGAACTGTTCTGACAGTATTGTATTTTTCTATTAGATTTTAGAACTGTTCTGACAGTATTGTATTTTTCTATTAGATTTTAGAACTGTTCTGACAGTATTGTATTTTTCTATTAGATTTTAGAACTGTTCTGACGGTACTGTATTTTTCTATTAGATTTTAGAACTGTTCTGACAGTATTGTATTTTTCCATTACATTTTAGAACTATTCTGACAGTATTGTATTTTTCTATTAGATTTTAGAACTGTTCTGACAGTGTGGTATTTTTCTATTAGATTTTAGAACTGTTCTGACAGCATTGTATTTTTCTATTAGATTTTAGAACCGTTCTGACAGTATTGTATTTTTCTATTAGATTTTAGAACTGTTCTGACAGTATTGTATTTTTCTATTACATTTTGGAACTGTTCTGACAGTATTGTATTTTTCTATTAGATTTTAGAACTGTTCTGACAGTGTGGTATTTTTCTATTAGATTTTAGAACTGTTCTGACAGTGTGGTATTTTTCTATTAGATTTTAGAACTGTTCTGACAGTATTGTATCTTTCTATTGGAGTTTGGAACTGTTCTGACAGTATTGTATTTTTCTATTAGATTTTGGAAATGTTCCGACAGCATTGTATTTTTCTATTAGATTTTAGAACTGTTCTGACAGTATTGTATCTTTCTATTGGAGTTTGGAACTGTTCTGACAGTATTGTATTTTTCTATTAGATTTTGGAAATGTTCCGACAGTATTGTATTTTTCTATTAGATTTTAGAACTGTTCTGACAGTATTGCATTTTTCTATTAGATTTTAGAACTGTTCTGACAGTATTGTATTTTTCTATTAGATTTTAGAACTGTTCTGGCAGTGTGGTATTTTTCTATTAGATTTTAGAACTGTTCTGACAGCATTGTATTTTTCTATTAGATTTTAGAACTGTTCTGCCAGTATTGTATTTTTCTATTAGATTTTAGAACTGTTCTGACAGTATTGTATTTTTCTATTAGATTTTAGAACTGTTCTGACAGTATTGTATTTTTCTATTAGATTTTAGAACTGTTCTGACAGTATTGTATTTTTCCATTACATTTTGGAACTGTTCTGAGAGTATTGTATTTTTCTATTAGATTTTAAAACTGTTCTGACAGTATTGTATTTTTCTATTAGATTTTAGAACTGTTCTGACAGTATTGCATTTTTCTATTAGATTTTAGAACTGTTCTGACAGTATTGTATTTTTCTATTAGATTTTAGAACTGTTCTGGCAGTGTGGTATTTTTCTATTAGATTTTAGAACTGTTCTGACAGCATTGTATTTTTCTATTAGATTTTAGAACTGTTCTGCCAGTATTGTATTTTTCTATTAGATTTTAGAACTGTTCTGAGAGTATTGTATTTTTCTATTAGATTTTAGAACTGTTCTGACAGTATTGTATTTTTCTATTAGATTTTAGAACTGTTCTGACAGTATTGTATTTTTCTATTAGATTTTAGAACAGTTCTGACAGAATTGTATTTTTCTATTAGATTTTAGAACTGTTCTGACAGTATTGTATTTTTCTATTAGATTTTAGAACTGTTCTGACAGTGTGGTATTTTTCTCTTAGATTTTAGAACTGTTCTGACAGTATTGTATTTTTCTATTAGATTTTAGAACTGTTCTGATAGTATTGTATTTTTCTATTAGATTTTAGAACTGTTCTGACGGTATTGTATTTTTCTATTAGATTTTAGAACTGTTCTGACAGTATTGTATTTTTCTATTAGATTTTAGAACTGTTCTGACAGTATTGTATTTTTCCATTACATTTTGAAACTGTTCTGACAGTATTGTATTTTTCTATTATATTTTAGAACTGTTCTGACAGTATTGTATTTTTCTATTAGATTTTAGAACTGTTCTGACAGTGTGGTATTTTTCTATTAGATTTTAGAACTGTTCTGACAGCATTGTATTTTTCTATTAGATTTTAGAACTGTTCTGACAGTATTGTATTTTTCTATTAGATTTTAGAACTGTTCTGACAGTATTGTATTTTTCTATTAGATTTTAGAACTGTTCTGACAGTATTGTATTTTTCTATTAGATTTTAGAACTGTTCTGACGGTATTGTATTTTTCTATTAGATTTTAGAACTGTTCTGACAGTATTGTATTTTTCCATTACATTTTGAAACTGTTCTGACAGTATTGTATTTTTCTATTATATTTTAGAACTGTTCTGACAGTATTGTATTTTTCTATTAGACTTTAGAACTGTTCTGACAGTGTGGTATTTTTCTATTAGATTTTAGAACTGTTCTGACAGCATTGTATTTTTCTATTAGATTTTAGAACTGTTCTGACAGTATTGTATTTTTCTATTAGATTTTAGAACTGTTCTGACAGTATTGTATTTTTCTATTAGATTTTAGAACTGTTCTGACAGTATTGTATTTTTCTATTAGATTTTAGAACTGTTCTGACAGTATTGTATTTTTCTATTACATTTTAGAACTATTCTGACAGTATTGTATTTTTCTATTAGATTTTAGAACTGTTCTGACAGTGTGGTATTTTTCTATTAGATTTTAGAACTGTTCTGACAGTATTGTATTTTTCTATTAGATTTTAGAACTGTTCTGACAGTATTGTATTTTTCTATTAGATTTTAGAACTGTTCTGACAGTATTGTATTTTTCTATTAGATTTTAGAACTGTTCTGACAGTATTGTATTTTTCTATTAGATTTTAGAACTGTTCTGACAATATTGTATTTTTCTATTAGATTTTAGAACTGTTCTGACAGTGTGGTATTTTTCCATTACATTTTGGAACTGTTCTGACAGTATTGTATTTTTCTATTAGATTTTAGAACTGTTCTGACAGTGTGGTATTTTTCTATTAGATTTTAGAATTGTTCTGACAGTATTGTATTTTTTTATTGGAGTTTGGAACTGTTCTGACAGTATTGTATGTTTCTATTAGATTTTGGAAATGTTCTGACAGTATTGTATTTTTCTATTAGATTTTGGAACTGTTCCGACAGTGTGGTATTTTTCTATTAGATTTTAGAACTGTTCTGACAGTATTGTATCTTTCTATTGGAGTTTGGAACTGTTCTGACAGTATTGTATTTTTCTATTAGATTTTGGAACTGTTCTGACAGTATTGTATTTTTCTATTAGATTTTAGAACTGTTCTGACAATGTGGTATTTTTCTATTAGATTTCAGAACTGTTCTGACAGTATTGTATTTTTCTATTAGATTTTAGAACTGTTCTGACAGTATTGTATTTTTCTATTAGATTTTAGAACTGTTCTGACAGTATTGTATTTTTCTATTAGATTTTAGAACTGTTCTGACAGTGTGGTATTTTTCTATTAGATTTTAGAACTGTTCTGACAGCATTGTAATTTTCTATTAGATTTTAGAACTGTTCTGACAGTATTGTATCTTTCTATTGGAGTTTGGAACTGTTCTGACAGTATTGTATTTTTCTATTAGATTTTGGAAATGTTCCGACAGTGTGGTATTTTTCTATTAGATTTTAGAACTGTTCTGACAGTATTGTATTTTTCTATTAGATTATAGGACTGTTCTGACAGTATTGTATTTTTCTATTAGATTTTAGAACTGTTCTGACAGTGTGGTATTTTTCTATTAGATTTTAGAACTGTTCTGACAGCATTGTATTTTTCTATTAGATTTTAGAACTGTTCTGACAGTATTGTATTTTTCTATTAGATTTTAGAATTGTTCTGACAGTATTGTATTTTTCTATTACATTTTGGAGCTGTTCTGACAGTATTGTATTTTTCTATTAGATTTTAGAACTGTTCTGACAGTGTGGTATTTTTCTATTAGATTTTAGAACTGTTCTGACAGTATTGTATCTTTCTATTGGAGTTTGGAACTGTTCTGACAGTATTGTATTTTTCTATTAGATTTTGGAAATTTTCCGACAGTGTGGTATTTTTCTATTAGATTTTAGAACTGTTCTGACAGTATTGTATTTTTCTATTGGAGTTTGGAACTGTTCTGATAGTATTGTATTTTTCTATTAGATTTTAGAACTGTTCTGACAGTATTGTATTTTTCTATTAGATTTTAGAACTGTTCTGACAGTATTGTATTTTTCTATTAGATTTTAGAACTGTTCTGACAGTATTGTATTTTTCTATTAGATTTTAGAACTGTTCTGACAGTATTGTAATTTTCTATTAGATTTTAGAACTGTTCTGACAGTGTGGTATTTTTCTATTAGATTTTAGAACTGTTCTGACAGCATTGTATTTTTCTATTAGATTTTAGAACTGTTCTGACAGTATTGTATTTTTCTATTAGATTTTAGAACTGTTCTGACAGTATTGTATTTTTCTATTAGATTTTAGAACTGTTCTGACAGTATTGTATTTTTCCATTACATTTTGGAACTGTTCTGAGAGTATTGTATTTTTCTATTCGATTTTAGAACTGTTCTGACAGTATTGTATTTTTCCATTACATTTTGGAACTGTTCTGAGAGTATTGTATTTTTCTATTCGATTTTAGAACTGTTCTGACAGTATTGTATTTTTCTATTAGATTTTAGAACTGTTCTGACAGCATTGTATTTTTCTATTAGATTTTAGAACTGTTCTGACAGTATTGTATTTTTCTATTAGATTTTAGAACTGTTCTGACAGTATTGTATTTTTCTATTACATTTTAGAACTGTTCTGACAGTATTGTATTTTTCTATTAGATTTTAGAACTGTTCTGACCGTATTGTATTTTTCTATTAGATTTTAGAACTGTTCTGACAGTGTGGTATTTTTCTATTAGATTTTAGAACTGTTCTGACAGTGTGGTATTTTTCCATTACATTTTGGAACTGTTCTGACAGTATTGTATTTTTCTATTAGATTTTAGAACTGTTCTGACAGTGTGGTATTTTTCTATTAGATTTTAGAATTGTTCTGACAGTATTGTATTTTTTTATTGGAGTTTGGAACTGTTCTGACAGTATTGTATGTTTCTATTAGATTTTGGAAATGTTCTGACAGTATTGTATTTTTCTATTAGATTTTGGAACTGTTCCGACAGTGTGGTATTTTTCTATTAGATTTTAGAACTGTTCTGACAGTATTGTATCTTTCTATTGGAGTTTGGAACTGTTCTGACAGTATTGTATTTTTCTATTAGATTTTGGAAATGTTCCGACAGTGTGGTATTTTTCTATTAGATTTTAGAACTGTTCCGACAGTATTGTATTTTTCTATTGGAGTTTGGAACTGTTCTGACAGTATTGTATTTTTCTATTAGATTTTGGAACTGTTCTGACAGTATTGTATTTTTCTATTAGATTTTAGAACTGTTCTGACAATGTGGTATTTTTCTATTAGATTTCAGAACTGTTCTGACAGTATTGTATTTTTCTATTAGATTTTAGAACTGTTCTGACAGTATTGTATTTTTCTATTAGATTTTAGAACTGTTCTGACAGTATTGTATTTTTCTATTAGATTTTAGAACTGTTCTGACAGTATTGTATTTTTCTATTAGATTTTAGAACTGTTCTGACAGTGTGGTATTTTTCTATTAGATTTTAGAACTGTTCTGACAGCATTGTATTTTTCTATTAGATTTTAGAACTGTTCTGACAGTATTGTATCTTTCTATTGGAGTTTGGAACTGTTCTGACAGTATTGTATTTTTCTATTAGATTTTGGAAACGTTCCGACAGTGTGGTATTTTTCTATTAGATTTTAGAACTGTTCTGACAGTATTGTATTTTTCTATTAGATTTTAGAACTGTTCTGACAGTATTGTATTTTTCTATTAGATTTTAGAACTGTTCTGACAGTGTGGTATTTTTCTATTAGATTTTAGAACTGTTCTGACAGCATTGTATTTTTCTATTAGATTTTAGAACTGTTCTGACAGTATTGTATTTTTCTATTAGATTTTAGAACTGTTCTGACAGTATTGTATTTTTCTATTACATTTTGGAACTGTTCTGACAGTATTGTATTTTTCTATTAGATTTTAGAACTGTTCTGACAGTGTGGTATTTTTCTATTAGATTTTAGAACTGTTCTGACAGTATTGTATCTTTCTATTGGAGTTTGGAACTGTTCTGACAGTATTGTATTTTTCTATTAGATTTTAGAAATGTTCCGACAGTGTGGTATTTTTTTATTAGATTTTAGAACTGTTCTGACAGTATTGTATTTTTCTATTGGAGTTTGGAACTGTTCTGATAGTATTGTATTTTTCTATTAGATTTTAGAACTGTTCTGACAGTATTGTATTTTTCTATTAGATTTTAGAACTGTTCTGACAGTATTGTATTTTTCTATTAGATTTTAGAACTGTTCTGACAGTGTGGTATTTTTCTATTAGATTTTAGAACTGTTCTGACAGCATTGTATTTTTCTATTAGATTTTAGAACCGTTCTGACAGTATTGTATTTTTCTATTAGATTTTAGAACTGTTCTGACAGTATTGTATTTTTCTATTAGATTTTAGAACTGTTCTGACAGTATTGTATTTTTCTATTAGATTTTAGAACTGTTCTGACAGTATTGTATTTTTCCATTACATTTTGGAACTGTTCTGAGAGTATTGTATTTTTCTATTCGATTTTAGAACTGTTCTGACAGTATTGTATTTTTCTATTAGATTTTAGAACTGTTCTGACAGCATTGTATTTTTCTATTAGATTTTAGAACTGTTCTGACAGTATTGTATTTTTCTATTAGATTTTAGAACTGTTCTGACAGTATTGTATTTTTCTATTAGATTTTAGAACTGTTCTGACAGAATTGTATTTTTCTATTAGATTTTAGAACTGTTCTGACAGTATTGTATTTTTCTATTAGATTTTAGAACTGTTCTGACAGTGTGGTATTTTTCTATTAGATTTTAGAACTGTTCTGACAGTATTGTATTTTTCTATTAGATTTTAGAACTGTTCTGACAGTATTGTATTTTTCTATTAGATTTTAGAACTGTTCTGACGGTATTGTATTTTTCTATTAGATTTTAGAACTGTTCTGACAGTATTGTATTTTTCTATTAGATTTTAGAACTGTTCTGACAGTATTGTATTTTTCCATTACATTTTGAAACTGTTCTGACAGTATTGTATTTTTCTATTATATTTTAGAACTGTTCTGACAGTATTGTATTTTTCTATTAGATTTTAGAAATGTTCTGACAGTGTGGTATTTTTCTATTAGATTTTAGAACTGTTCTGACAGCATTGTATTTTTCTATTAGATTTTAGAACTGTTCTGACAGTATTGTATTTTTCTATTAGATTTTAGAACTGTTCTGACAGTATTGTATTTTTCTATTAGATTTTAGAACTGTTCTGACAGCATTGTATTTTTCTATTAGATTTTAGAACTGTTCTGACGGTATTGTATTTTTCTATTAGATTTTAGAACTGTTCTGACAGTATTGTATTTTTCTATTAGATTTTAGAACTGTTCTGACAGTGTGGTATTTTTCCATAACATTTTGGAACTGTTCTGACAGTATTGTATTTTTCTATTAGATTTTAGAACTGTTCTGACAGTGTGGTATTTTTCTATTAGATTTTAGAATTGTTCTGACAGTATTGTATTTTTTTATTGGAGTTTGGAACTGTTCTGACAGTATTGTATGTTTCTATTAGATTTTGGAAATGTTCTGACAGTATTGTATTTTTCTATTAGATTTTGGAACTGTTCCGACAGTGTGGTATTTTTCTTTTAGATTTTAGAACTGTTCTGACAGCATTGTATTTTTCTATTAGATTTTAGAACTGTTCTGACAGTATTGTATTTTTCTATTAGATTTTAGAACTGTTCTGACAGTATTGTATTTTTCTATTAGATTTTAGAACTGTTCTGACAGTATTGTATTTTTCTATTACATTTTAGAACTATTCTGAGAGTATTGTATTTTTCTATTAGATTTTAGAACTGTTCTGACAGTATTGTATTTTTCTATTAGATTTTAGAACTGTTCTGACAGTGTGGTATTTTTCTATTAGATTTTAGAACTGTTCTGACAGCATTGTATTTTTCTATTAGATTTTAGAACTGTTCTGACAGTATTGTATTTTTCTATTAGATTTTAGAACTGTTCTGACAGTATTGTATTTTTCTATTACATTTTGGAACTGTTCTGACAGTATTGTATTTTTCTATTAGATTTTAGAACTGTTCTGACAGTGTGGTATTTTTCTATTAGATTTTAGAACTGTTCTGACAGTATTGTATCTTTCTATTGGAGTTTGGAACTGTTCTGACAGTATTGTATTTTTCTATTAGATTTTGGAAATGTTCCGACAGTGTGGTATTTTTCTATTAGATTTTAGAACTGTTCTGACAGTATTGTATTTTTCTATTGGAGTTTGGAACTGTTCTGACAGTATTGTAATTTTCTATTAGATTTTAGAACTGTTCTGACAGTATTGTATTTTTCTATTAGATTTTAGAACTGTTCTGACAGTATTGTATTTTTCTATTAGATTTTAGAACTGTTCTGACAGTATTGTATTTTTCTATTAGATTTTAGAACTGTTCTGACAGTGTGGTATTTTTCTATTAGATTTTAGAACTGTTCTGACAGCATTGTATTTTTCTATTAGATTTTAGAACTGTTCTGACAGTATTGTATTTTTCTATTAGATTTTAGAACTGTTCTGACAGTATTGTATTTTTCTATTACATTTTAGAACTATTCTGAGAGTATTGTATTTTTCTATTAGATTTTAGAACTGTTCTGACAGTATTGTATTTTTCTATTAGATTTTAGAACTGTTCTGACAGTATTGTATTTTTCCATTACATTTTGGAACTGTTCTGAGAGTATTGTATTTTTCTATTCGATTTTAGAACTGTTCTGACGGTATTGTATTTTTCTATTAGATTTTAGAACTGTTCTGACAGCATTGTATTTTTCTATTAGATTTTAGAACTGTTCTGACAGTATTGTATTTTTCTATTAGATTTTAGAACTGTTCTGACAGTATTGTATTTTTCTATTAGATTTTAGAACTGTTCTGACAGTATTGTATTTTTCTATTAGATTTTAGAACTGTTCTGACGGTATTGTATTTTTCTATTAGATTTTAGAACTGTTCTGACAGTATTGTATTTTTCTATTAGATTTTAGAACTGTTCTGACAGTATTGTATTTTTCCATTACATTTTGATACTGTTCTGACAGTATTGTATTTTTCTATTATATTTTAGAACTGTTCTGACAGTATTGTATTTTTCTATTAGATTTTAGAAATGTTCTGACAGTGTGGTATTTTTCTATTAGATTTTAGAACTGTTCTGACAGCATTGTATTTTTCTATTAGATTTTAGAACTGTTCTGACAGTATTGTATTTTTCTATTAGATTTTAGAACTGTTCTGACAGTATTGTATTTTTCTATTAGATTTTAGAACTGTTCTGACGGTATTGTATTTTTCTATTAGATTTTAGAACTGTTCTGACAGTATTGTATTTTTCTATTAGATTTTAGAACTGTTCTGACAGTGTGGTATTTTTCCATTACATTTTGGAACTGTTCTGACAGTATTGTATTTTTCTATTAGATTTTAGAACTGTTCTGACAGTGTGGTATTTTTCTATTAGATTTTAGAATTGTTCTGACAGTATTGTATTTTTTTATTGGAGTTTGGAACTGTTCTGACAGTATTGTATGTTTCTATTAGATTTTGGAAATGTTCTGACAGTATTGTATTTTTCTATTAGATTTTGGAACTGTTCCGACAGTGTGGTATTTTTCTATTAGATTTTAGAACTGTTCTGACAGCATTGTATTTTTCTATTAGATTTTAGAACTGTTCTGACAGTATTGTATTTTTCTATTAGATTTTAGAACTGTTCTGACAGTATTGTATTTTTCTATTAGATTTTAGAACTGTTCTGACAGTATTGTATTTTTCTATTACATTTTAGAACTATTCTGAGAGTATTGTATTTTTCTATTAGATTTTAGAACTGTTCTGACAGTATTGTATTTTTCTATTAGATTTTAGAACTGTTCTGACAGTGTGGTATTTTTCTATTAGATTTTAGAACTGTTCTGACAGCATTGTATTTTTCTATTAGATTTTAGAACTGTTCTGACAGTATTGTATTTTTCTATTAGATTTTAGAACTGTTCTGACAGTATTGTATTTTTCTATTACATTTTGGAACTGTTCTGACAGTATTGTATTTTTCTATTAGATTTTAGAACTGTTCTGACAGTGTGGTATTTTTCTATTAGATTTTAGAACTGTTCTGACAGTATTGTATCTTTCTATTGGAGTTTGGAACTGTTCTGACAGTATTGTATTTTTCTATTAGATTTTGGAAATGTTCCGACAGTGTGGTATTTTTCTATTAGATTTTAGAACTGTTCTGACAGTATTGTATTTTTCTATTGGAGTTTGGAACTGTTCTGACAGTATTGTAATTTTCTATTAGATTTTAGAACTGTTCTGACAGTATTGTATTTTTCTATTAGATTTTAGAACTGTTCTGACAGTATTGTATTTTTCTATTAGATTTTAGAACTGTTCTGACAGTATTGTATTTTTCTATTAGATTTTAGAACTGTTCTGACAGTGTGGTATTTTTCTATTAGATTTTAGAACTGTTCTGACAGCATTGTATTTTTCTATTAGATTTTAGAACTGTTCTGACAGTATTGTATTTTTCTATTAGATTTTAGAACTGTTCTGACAGTATTGTATTTTTCTATTACATTTTAGAACTATTCTGAGAGTATTGTATTTTTCTATTAGATTTTAGAACTGTTCTGACAGTATTGTATTTTTCTATTAGATTTTAGAACTGTTCTGACAGTATTGTATTTTTCCATTACATTTTGGAACTGTTCTGAGAGTATTGTATTTTTCTATTCGATTTTAGAACTGTTCTGACGGTATTGTATTTTTCTATTAGATTTTAGAACTGTTCTGACAGCATTGTATTTTTCTATTAGATTTTAGAACTGTTCTGACAGTATTGTATTTTTCTATTAGATTTTAGAACTGTTCTGACAGAATTGTAATTTTCTATTAGATTTTAGAACTGTTCTGACAGTATTGTATTTTTCTATTAGATTTTAGAACTGTTCTGACAGTGTGGTATTTTTCTATTAGATTTTAGAACTGTTCTGACAGCATTGTATTTTTCTATTAGATTTTAGAACTGTTCTGACAGTATTGTATTTTTCTATTAGATTTTAGAACTGTTCTGACGGTATTGTATTTTTCTATTAGATTTTAGAACTGTTCTGACAGTATTGTATTTTTCTATTAGATTTTAGAACTGTTCTGACAGTATTGTATTTTTCCATTACATTTTGAAACTGTTCTGACAGTATTGTATTTTTCTATTATATTTTAGAACATGTTCTGACAGTATTGTATTTTTCTATTAGATTTTAGAACTGTTCTGACAGTGTGGTATTTTTCTATTAGATTTTAGAACTGTTCTGACAGCATTGTATTTTTCTATTAGATTTTAGAACTGTTCTGACAGTATTGTATTTTTCTATTAGATTTTGGAACTGTTCCGACAGTATTGTATTTTTCTATTAGATTTTAGAACTGTTCTGACAGTGTGGTATTTTTCTATTAGATTTTAGAACTGTTCTGACAGTGTGGTATTTTTCCATTAGATTTTAGAACTGTTCTGACAGCATTGTATTTTTCTATTATATTTTAGAACTGTTCTGACAGTATTGTATTTTTCTATTAGATTTTAGAACTGTTCTGACAGTGTGGTATTTTTCTATTAGATTTTAGAACTGTTCTGACAGTGTGGTATTTTTCTATTAGATTTTAGAACTGTTCTGACAGCATTGTATTTTTCTATTAGATTTTAGAACTGTTCTGACAGTATTGTATTTTTCTATTAGATTTTAGAACTGTTCTGACAGTATTGTATTTTTCTATTACATTTTGGAACTGTTCTGACAGTATTGTATTTTTCTATTAGATTTTAGAACTGTTCTGACAGTGTGGTATTTTTCTATTAGATTTTAGAACTGTTCTGACAGTATTGTATCTTTCTATTGGAGTTTGGAACTGTTCTGACAGTATTGTATTTTTCTATTAGATTTTGGAAATGTTCCGACAGTGTGGTATTTTTCTATTAGATTTTAGAACTGTTCTGACAGTATTGTATTTTTCTATTGGAGTTTGGAACTGTTCTGACAGTATTGTAATTTTCTATTAGATTTTAGAACTGTTCTGACAGTATTGTAATTTTCTATTAGATTTTAGAACTGTTCTGACAGTATTGTATTTTTCTATTAGATTTTAGAACTGTTCTGACAGTATTGTATTTTTCTATTAGATTTTAGAACTGTTCTGACAGTGTGGTATTTTTCTATTAGATTTTAGAACTGTTCTGACAGCATTGTATTTTTCTATTAGATTTTAGAACTGTTCTGACAGTATTGTATTTTTCTATTAGATTTTAGAACTGTTCTGACAGTATTGTATTTTTCTATTACATTTTAGAACTATTCTGAGAGTATTGTATTTTTCTATTAGATTTTAGAACTGTTCTGACAGTATTGTATTTTTCTATTAGATTTTAGAACTGTTCTGACAGTATTGTATTTTTCCATTACATTTTGGAACTGTTCTGAGAGTATTGTATTTTTCTATTCGATTTTAGAACTGTTCTGACAGTATTGTATTTTTCTATTAGATTTTAGAACTGTTCTGACAGCATTGTATTTTTCTATTAGATTTTAGAACTGTTCTGACAGTATTGTATTTTTCTATTAGATTTTAGAACTGTTCTGACAGTATTGTATTTTTCTATTAGATTTTAGAACTGTTCTGACAGTATTGTATTTTTCTATTAGATTTTAGAACTGTTCTGACAGTGTGGTATTTTTCTATTAGATTTTAGAACTGTTCTGACAGCATTGTATTTTTCTATTAGATTTTAGAACTGTTCTGACAGTATTGTATTTTTCTATTAGATTTTAGAACTGTTCTGACAGTATTGTATTTTTCTATTAGATTTTAAAACTGTTCTGACAGTATTGTATTTTTCTATTAGATTTTAGAACTGTTCTGACAGTATTGTATTTTTCCATTACATTTTGAAACTGTTCTGACAGTATTGTATTTTTCTATTATATTTTAGAACATGTTCTGACAGTATTGTATTTTTCTATTAGATTTTAGAACTGTTCTGACAGTGTGGTATTTTTCTATTAGATTTTAGAACTGTTCTGACAGCATTGTATTTTTCTATTAGATTTTAGAACTGTTCTGACAGTATTGTATTTTTCTATTAGACTTTAGAACTGTTCTGACAGTATTGTATTTTTCTATTAGATTTTAGAACTGTTCTGACAGCATTGTATTTTTCTATTAGATTTTAGAACTGTTCTGACGGTATTGTATTTTTCTATTAGATTTTAGAAATGTTCTGACAGTATTGTATTTTTCTATTAGATTTTAGAACTGTTCTGACAGTGTGGTATTTTTCCATTACATTTTGGAACTGTTCTGACAGTATTGTATTTTTCTATTAGATTTTAGAACTGTTCTGACAGTGTGGTATTTTTCTATTAGATTTTAGAATTGTTCTGACAGTATTGTATTTTTTTATTGGAGTTTAGAACTGTTCTGACAGTATTGTATGTTTCTATTAGATTTTGGAAATGTTCTGACAGTATTGTATTTTTCTATTAGATTTTGGAACTGTTCCGACAGTGTGGTATTTTTCTATTAGATTTTAGAACTGTTCTGACAGCATTGTAATTTTCTATTAGATTTTAGAACTGTTCTGACAGTATTGTATTTTTCTATTAGATTTTAGAACTGTTCTGACAGTATTGTATTTTTCTATTAGATTTTAGAACTGTTCTGACAGTATTGTATTTTTCTATTACATTTTAGAACTATTCTGAGAGTATTGTATTTTTCTATTAGATTTTAGAACTGTTCTGACAGTATTGTATTTTTCTATTACATTTTGGAACTGTTCTGACAGTATTGTATTTTTCTATTAGATTTTAGAACTGTTCTGACAGTGTGGTATTTTTCTATTAGATTTTGGAAATGTTCCGACAGTGTGGTATTTTTCTATTAGATTTTAGAACTGTTCTGACAGTGTGGTATTTTTCTATTAGATTTTGGAAATGTTCCGACAGTGTGGTATTTTTCTATTAGATTTTAGAACTGTTCTGACAGTATTGTATCTTTCTATTGGAGTTTGGAACTGTTCTGACAGTATTGTATTTTTCTATTAGATTTTGGAAATGTTCCGACAGTGTGGTATTTTTCTATTAGATTTTAGAACTGTTCTGACAGTATTGTATTTTTCTATTGGAGTTTGGAACTGTTCTGACAGTATTGTATTTTTCTATTAGATTTTAGAACTGTTCTGACAGTATTGTATTTTTCTATTAGATTTTAGAACTGTTCTGACAGTATTGTATTTTTCTATTACATTTTAGAACTATTCTGAGAGTATTGTATTTTTCTATTAGATTTTAGAACTGTTCTGACAGTATTGTATTTTTCTATTAGATTTTAGAACTGTTCTGACAGTGTGGTATTTTTCTATTAGATTTTAGAACTGTTCTGACAGCATTGTATTTTTCTATTAGATTTTAGAACTGTTCTGACAGTATTGTATTTTTCTATTAGATTTTAGAACTGTTCTGACAGTATTGTATTTTTCTATTACATTTTGGAACTGTTCTGACAGTATTGTATTTTTCTATTAGATTTTAGAACTGTTCTGACAGTGTGGTATTTTTCTATTAGATTTTGGAAATGTTCCGACAGTGTGGTATTTTTCTATTAGATTTTAGAACTGTTCTGACAGTGTGGTATTTTTCTATTAGATTTTGGAAATGTTCCGACAGTGTGGTATTTTTCTATTAGATTTTAGAACTGTTCTGACAGTATTGTATCTTTCTATTGGAGTTTGGAACTGTTCTGACAGTATTGTATTTTTCTATTAGATTTTGGAAATGTTCCGACAGTGTGGTATTTTTCTATTAGATTTTAGAACTGTTCTGACAGTATTGTATTTTTCTATTGGAGTTTGGAACTGTTCTGACAGTATTGTAATTTTCTATTAGATTTTAGAACTGTTCTGACAGTATTGTATTTTTCTATTAGATTTTAGAACTGTTCTGACAGTATTGTATTTTTCTATTAGATTTTAGAACTGTTCTGACAGTATTGTATTTTTCTATTAGATTTTAGAACTATTCTGACAGTGTGGTATTTTTCTATTAGATTTTAGAACTGTTCTGACAGCATTGTATTTTTCTATTAGATTTTAGAACTGTTCTGACAGTATTGTATTTTTCTATTAGATTTTAGAACTGTTCTGACAGTATTGTATTTTTCTATTACATTTTAGAACTATTCTGAGAGTATTGTATTTTTCTATTAGATTTTAGAAATGTTCTGACAGTATTGTATTTTTCTATTAGATTTTAGAACTGTTCTGACAGTGTGGTATTTTTCTATTACATTTTAGAACTGTTCTGACAGCATTGTATTTTTCTATTAGATTTTAGAACTGTTCTGACAGTATTGTATTTTTCTATTAGATTTTAGAACTGTTCTGACAGTATTGTATTTTTCTATTAGATTTTAGAACTGTTCTGACAGTGTGGTATTTTTCTATTAGATTTTAGAACTGTTCTGACAGTATTGTATTTTTCTATTGGAGTTTGGAACTGTTCTGACAGTATTGTATTTTTCTATTAGATTTTAGAACTGTTATGACAGTATTGTATTTTTCTATTAGATTTTAGAACTGTTCTGACAGTATTGTATTTTTCTATTAGATTTTAGAACTGTTCTGACAGTATTGTATTTTTCTATTAGATTTTAGAACTGTTCTGACAGTGTGGTATTTTTCTATTAGATTTTAGAACTGTTCTGACAGCATTGTATTTTTCTATTAGATTTTAGAACTGTTCTGACAGTATTGTATTTTTCTATTAGATTTTAGAACTGTTCTGACAGTATTGTATTTTTCTATTAGATTTTAGAACTGTTCTGACAGTATTGTATTTTTCTATTAGATTTTAGAACTGTTCTGACAGTATTGTATTTTTCCATTACATTTTGGAACTGTTCTGAGAGTATTGTATTTTTCTATTAGATTTTAGAACTGTTCTGACAGTATTGTATTTTTCTATTAGATTTTAGAACTGTTCTGACAGTATTGTATTTTTCTATTAGATTTTAGAACTGTTCTGACAGAATTGTATTTTTCTATTAGATTTTAGAACTGTTCTGACAGTATTGTATTTTTCTATTAGATTTTAGAACTGTTCTGACAGTGTGGTATTTTTCTATTAGATTTTAGAACTGTTCTGACAGCATTGTATTTTTCTATTAGATTTTAGAACTGTTCTGATAGTATTGTATTTTTATATTAGATTTTAGAACTGTTCTGACAGTATTGTATTTTTCTATTAGATTTTAGAACTGTTCTGACAGTATTGTATTTTTCTATTAGATTTTAGAACTGTTCTGACAGTATTGTATTTTTCTATTACATTTTAGAACTATTCTGAGAGTATTGTATTTTTCTATTAGATTTTAGAACTGTTCTGACAGTATTGTATTTTTCTATTAGATTTTAGAACTGTTCTGACAGTGTGGTATTTTTCTATTAGATTTTAAAACTGTTCTGACAGCATTGTATTTTTCTATTAGATTTTAGAACTGTTCTGACAGTATTGTATTTTTCTATTAGATTTTAGAACTGTTCTGACAGTATTGTATTTTTCTATTACATTTTGGAACTGTTCTGACAGTATTGTATTTTTCTATTAGATTTTAGAACTGTTCTGACAGTGTGGTATTTTTCTATTAGATTTTGGAAATGTTCCGACAGTGTGGTATTTTTCTATTAGATTTTAGAACTGTTCTGACAGTATTGTATTTTTCTATTAGATTTTAGAACTGTTCTGACAGTGTGGTATTTTTCCATTACATTTTGGAACTGTTCTGACAGTATTGTATTTTTCTATTAGATTTTAGAACTGTTCTGACAGTGTGGTATTTTTCTATTAGATTTTAGAATTGTTCTGACAGTATTGTATTTTTTTATTGGAGTTTAGAACTGTTCTGACAGTATTGTATGTTTCTATTAGATTTTGGAAATGTTCTGACAGTATTGTATTTTTCTATTAGATTTTGGAACTGTTCCGACAGTGTGGTATTTTTCTATTAGATTTTAGAACTGTTCTGACAGCATTGTAATTTTCTATTAGATTTTAGAACTGTTCTGACAGTATTGTATTTTTCTATTAGATTTTAGAACTGTTCTGACAGTATTGTATTTTTCTATTAGATTTTAGAACTGTTCTGACAGTATTGTATTTTTCTATTACATTTTAGAACTATTCTGAGAGTATTGTATTTTTCTATTAGATTTTAGAACTGTTCTGACAGTATTGTATTTTTCTATTAGATTTTAGAACTGTTCTGACAGTGTGGTATTTTTCTATTAGATTTTAGAACTGTTCTGACAGCATTGTATTTTTCTATTAGATTTTAGAACTGTTCTGACAGTATTGTATTTTTCTATTAGATTTTAGAACTGTTCTGACAGTATTGTATTTTTCTATTACATTTTGGAACTGTTCTGACAGTATTGTATTTTTCTATTAGATTTTAGAACTGTTCTGACAGTGTGGTATTTTTCTATTAGATTTTGGAAATGTTCCGACAGTGTGGTATTTTTCTATTAGATTTTAGAACTGTTCTGACAGTGTGGTATTTTTCTATTAGATTTTGGAAATGTTCCGACAGTGTGGTATTTTTCTATTAGATTTTAGAACTGTTCTGACAGTATTGTATCTTTCTATTGGAGTTTGGAACTGTTCTGACAGTATTGTATTTTTCTATTAGATTTTGGAAATGTTCCGACAGTGTGGTATTTTTCTATTAGATTTTAGAACTGTTCTGACAGTATTGTATTTTTCTATTGGAGTTTGGAACTGTTCTGACAGTATTGTATTTTTCTATTAGATTTTAGAACTGTTCTGACAGTATTGTATTTTTCTATTAGATTTTAGAACTGTTCTGACAGTATTGTATTTTTCTATTACATTTTAGAACTATTCTGAGAGTATTGTATTTTTCTATTAGATTTTAGAACTGTTCTGACAGTATTGTATTTTTCTATTAGATTTTAGAACTGTTCTGACAGTGTGGTATTTTTCTATTAGATTTTAGAACTGTTCTGACAGCATTGTATTTTTCTATTAGATTTTAGAACTGTTCTGACAGTATTGTATTTTTCTATTAGATTTTAGAACTGTTCTGACAGTATTGTATTTTTCTATTACATTTTGGAACTGTTCTGACAGTATTGTATTTTTCTATTAGATTTTAGAACTGTTCTGACAGTGTGGTATTTTTCTATTAGATTTTGGAAATGTTCCGACAGTGTGGTATTTTTCTATTAGATTTTAGAACTGTTCTGACAGTGTGGTATTTTTCTATTAGATTTTGGAAATGTTCCGACAGTGTGGTATTTTTCTATTAGATTTTAGAACTGTTCTGACAGTATTGTATCTTTCTATTGGAGTTTGGAACTGTTCTGACAGTATTGTATTTTTCTATTAGATTTTGGAAATGTTCCGACAGTGTGGTATTTTTCTATTAGATTTTAGAACTGTTCTGACAGTATTGTATTTTTCTATTGGAGTTTGGAACTGTTCTGACAGTATTGTAATTTTCTATTAGATTTTAGAACTGTTCTGACAGTATTGTATTTTTCTATTAGATTTTAGAACTGTTCTGACAGTATTGTATTTTTCTATTAGATTTTAGAACTGTTCTGACAGTATTGTATTTTTCTATTAGATTTTAGAACTATTCTGACAGTGTGGTATTTTTCTATTAGATTTTAGAACTGTTCTGACAGCATTGTATTTTTCTATTAGATTTTAGAACTGTTCTGACAGTATTGTATTTTTCTATTAGATTTTAGAACTGTTCTGACAGTATTGTATTTTTCTATTACATTTTAGAACTATTCTGAGAGTATTGTATTTTTCTATTAGATTTTAGAACTGTTCTGACAGTATTGTATTTTTCTATTAGATTTTAGAACTGTTCTGACAGTGTGGTATTTTTCTATTACATTTTAGAACTGTTCTGACAGCATTGTATTTTTCTATTAGATTTTAGAACTGTTCTGACAGTATTGTATTTTTCTATTAGATTTTAGAACTGTTCTGACAGTATTGTATTTTTCTATTAGATTTTAGAACTGTTCTGACAGTGTGGTATTTTTCTATTAGATTTTAGAACTGTTCTGACAGTATTGTATTTTTCTATTGGAGTTTGGAACTGTTCTGACAGTATTGTATTTTTCTATTAGATTTTAGAACTGTTATGACAGTATTGTATTTTTCTATTAGATTTTAGAACTGTTCTGACAGTATTGTATTTTTCTATTAGATTTTAGAACTGTTCTGACAGTATTGTATTTTTCTATTAGATTTTAGAACTGTTCTGACAGTGTGGTATTTTTCTATTAGATTTTAGAACTGTTCTGACAGCATTGTATTTTTCTATTAGATTTTAGAACTGTTCTGACAGTATTGTATTTTTCTATTAGATTTTAGAACTGTTCTGACAGTATTGTATTTTTCTATTAGATTTTAGAACTGTTCTGACAGTATTGTATTTTTCTATTAGATTTTAGAACTGTTCTGACAGTATTGTATTTTTCCATTACATTTTGGAACTGTTCTGAGAGTATTGTATTTTTCTATTAGATTTTAGAACTGTTCTGACAGTATTGTATTTTTCTATTAGATTTTAGAACTGTTCTGACAGTATTGTATTTTTCTATTAGATTTTAGAACTGTTCTGACAGAATTGTATTTTTCTATTAGATTTTAGAACTGTTCTGACAGTATTGTATTTTTCTATTAGATTTTAGAACTGTTCTGACAGTGTGGTATTTTTCTATTAGATTTTAGAACTGTTCTGACAGCATTGTATTTTTCTATTAGATTTTAGAACTGTTCTGATAGTATTGTATTTTTATATTAGATTTTAGAACTGTTCTGACAGTATTGTATTTTTCTATTAGATTTTAGAACTGTTCTGACAGTATTGTATTTTTCTATTAGATTTTAGAACTGTTCTGACAGTATTGTATTTTTCTATTACATTTTAGAACTATTCTGAGAGTATTGTATTTTTCTATTAGATTTTAGAACTGTTCTGACAGTATTGTATTTTTCTATTAGATTTTAGAACTGTTCTGACAGTGTGGTATTTTTCTATTAGATTTTAAAACTGTTCTGACAGCATTGTATTTTTCTATTAGATTTTAGAACTGTTCTGACAGTATTGTATTTTTCTATTAGATTTTAGAACTGTTCTGACAGTATTGTATTTTTCTATTACATTTTGGAACTGTTCTGACAGTATTGTATTTTTCTATTTGATTTTAGAACTGTTCTGACAGTGTGGTATTTTTCTATTAGATTTTGGAAATGTTCCGACAGTGTGGTATTTTTCTATTAGATTTTAGAACTGTTCTGACAGTATTGTATTTTTCTATTAGATTTTGGAAATGTTCCGACAGTGTGGTATTTTTCTATTAGATTTTAGAACTGTTCTGACAGTATTGTATTTTTCTATTGGAGTTTGGAACTGTTCTGACAGTATTGTAATTTTCTATTAGATTTTAGAACTGTTCTGACAGTATTGTATTTTTCTATTAGATTTTAGAACTGTTCTGACAGTATTGTATTTTTCTATTAGATTTTAGAACTGTTCTGACAGTATTGTATTTTTCTATTAGATTTTAGAACTGTTCTGACAGTGTGGTATTTTTCTATTAGATTTTAGAACTGTTCTGACAGCATTGTATTTTTCTATTAGATTTTAGAACTGTTCTGACGGTATTGTATTTTTCTATTAGATTTTAGAACTGTTCTGACAGTATTGTATTTTTCTATTACATTTTAGAACTATTCTGAGAGTATTGTATTTTTCTATTAGATTTTAGAACTGTTCTGACAGTATTGTATTTTTCTATTAGATTTTAGAACTGTTCTGACAGTGTGGTATTTTTCTATTAGATTTTAGAACTGTTCTGACAGCATTGTATTTTTCTATTAGATTTTAGAACTGTTCTGACAGTATTGTATTTTTCTATTAGATTTTAGAACTGTTCTGACAGTATTGTATTTTTCTATTACATTTTGGAACTGTTCTGACAGTATTGTATTTTTCTATTAGATTTTAGAACTGTTCTGACAGTGTGGTATTTTTCTATTAGATTTTAGAACTGTTCTGACAGTATTGTATCTTTCTATTGGAGTTTGGAACTGTTCTGACAGTATTGTATTTTTCTATTAGATTTTGGAAATGTTCCGACAGTGTGGTATTTTTCTATTAGATTTTAGAACTGTTCTGACAGTATTGTATTTTTCTATTGGAGTTTGGAACTGTTCTGACAGTATTGTATTTTTCTATTAGATTTTAGAACTGTTCTGACAGTATTGTATTTTTCTATTAGATTTTAGAACTGTTCTGACAGTGTGGTATTTTTCTATTAGATTTTAGAACTGTTCTGACAGCATTGTATTTTTCTATTAGATTTTAGAACTGTTCTGACAGTATTGTATTTTTCTATTAGATTTTAGAACTGTTCTGACAGTATTGTATTTTTCTATTAGATTTTAGAACTGTTCTGACAGTATTGTATTTTTCTATTAGATTTTAGAACTGTTCTGACAGTATTGTATTTTTCCATTACATTTTGGAACTGTTCTGAGAGTATTGTATTTTTCTATTAGATTTTAGAACTGTTCTGACAGTATTGTATTTTTCTATTAGATTTTAGAACTGTTCTGACAGTATTGTATTTTTCTATTAGATTTTTGAACTGTTCTGACAGAATTGTATTTTTCTATTAGATTTTAGAACTGTTCTGACGGTATTGTATTTTTCTATTAGATTTTAGAACTGTTCTGACAGTGTGGTATTTTTCTATTAGATTTTAGAACTGTTCTGACAGCATTGTATTTTTCTATTAGATTTTAGAACTGTTCTGATAGTATTGTATTTTTCTATTAGATTTTAGAACTGTTCTGACAGTATTGTATTTTTCTATTAGATTTTAGAACTGTTCTGACAGTATTGTATTTTTCTATTAGATTTTAGAACTGTTCTGACAGTATTGTATTTTTCTATTAGATTTTAGAACTGTTCTGACAGTATTGTATTTTTCTATTAGATTTTAGAACTGTTCTGACAGTGTGGTATTTTTCTATTAGATTTTAGAACTGTTCTGACAGCATTGTATTTTTCTATTAGATTTTAGAACTGTTCTGACGGTATTGTATTTTTCTATTAGATTTTAGAACTGTTCTGACAGTATTGTATTTTTCTATTACATTTTAGAACTATTCTGAGAGTATTGTATTTTTCTATTAGATTTTAGAACTGTTCTGACAGTATTGTATTTTTCTATTAGATTTTAGAACTGTTCTGACAGTGTGGTATTTTTCTATTAGATTTTAGAACTGTTCTGACAGCATTGTATTTTTCTATTAGATTTTAGAACTGTTCTGACAGTATTGTATTTTTCTATTAGATTTTAGAACTGTTCTGACAGTATTGTATTTTTCTATTACATTTTGGAACTGTTCTGACAGTATTGTATTTTTCTATTAGATTTTAGAACTGTTCTGACAGTGTGGTATTTTTCTATTAGATTTTAGAACTGTTCTGACAGTATTGTATCTTTCTATTGGAGTTTGGAACTGTTCTGACAGTATTGTATTTTTCTATTAGATTTTGGAAATGTTCCGACAGTGTGGTATTTTTCTATTAGATTTTAGAACTGTTCTGACAGTATTGTATTTTTCTATTGGAGTTTGGAACTGTTCTGACAGTATTGTATTTTTCTATTAGATTTTAGAACTGTTCTGACAGTATTGTATTTTTCTATTAGATTTTAGAACTGTTCTGACAGTGTGGTATTTTTCTATTAGATTTTAGAACTCTGACAGCATTGTATTTTTCTATTAGATTTTAGAACTGTTCTGACAGTATTGTATTTTTCTATTAGATTTTAGAACTGTTCTGACAGTATTGTATTTTTCTATTAGATTTTAGAACTGTTCTGACAGTATTGTATTTTTCTATTAGATTTTAGAACTGTTCTGACAGTATTGTATTTTTCCATTACATTTTGGAACTGTTCTGAGAGTATTGTATTTTTCTATTAGATTTTAGAACTGTTCTGACAGTATTGTATTTTTCTATTAGATTTTAGAACTGTTCTGACAGTATTGTATTTTTCTATTAGATTTTAGAACTGTTCTGACAGAATTGTATTTTTCTATTAGATTTTAGAACTGTTCTGACAGTATTGTATTTTTCTATTAGATTTTAGAACTGTTCTGACAGTGTGGTATTTTTCTATTAGATTTTAGAACTGTTCTGACAGCATTGTATTTTTCTATTAGATTTTAGAACTGTTCTGATAGTATTGTATTTTTCTATTAGATTTTAGAACTGTTCTGACAGTATTGTATTTTTCTATTAGATTTTAGAACTGTTCTGACAGTATTGTATTTTTCTATTAGATTTTAGAACTTTTCTGACAGTATTGTATTTTTCCATTACATTTTGAAACTGTTCTGACAGTATTGTATTTTTCTATTAGATTTTAGAACTGTTCTGACAGCATTGTATTTTTCTATTAGATTGTAGAACTGTTCTGACAGTGTGGTATTTTTCTATTAGATTTTAGAACTGTTCTGACAGAATTGTATTTTTCTATTAGATTTTAGAACTGTTCTGACAGTATTGTAATTTTCTATTAGATTTTAGAACTGTTCTGACAGTATTGTATTTTTCTATTAGATTTTAGAACTGTTCTGACAGTATTGTATTTTTCTATTAGATTTTAGAACTGTTCTGACGGTATTGTATTTTTTTATTAGATTTTAGAACTGTTCTGACAGTATTGTATTTTTCCATTACATTTTGAAACTGTTCTGACAGTATTGTATTTTTCTATTATATTTTAGAACTGTTCTGACAGTATTGTATTTTTCTATTAGACTTTAGAACTGTTCTGACAGTGTGGTATTTTTCTATTAGATTTTAGAACTGTTCTGACAGCATTGTATTTTTCTATTAGATTTTAGAACTGTTCTGACAGTATTGTATTTTTCTATTAGATTTTAGAACTGTTCTGACAGTATTGTATTTTTCTATTAGATTTTAGAACTGTTCTGACAGTATTGTATTTTTCTATTAGATTTTAGAACTGTTCTGACAGTATTGTATTTTTCCATTACATTTTAGAACTATTCTGACAGTATTGTATTTTTCTATTAGATTTTAGAACTGTTCTGACAGTGTGGTATTTTTCTATTAGATTTTAGAACTGTTCTGACAGTATTGTATTTTTCTATTAGATTTTAGAACTGTTCTGACAGTATTGTATTTTTCTATTAGATTTTAGAACTGTTCTGACAGTATTGTATTTTTCTATTAGATTTTAGAACTGTTCTGACAGTGTGGTATTTTTCTATTAAATTTTAGAACTGTTCTGACAGTGTGGTATTTTTCCATTACATTTTGGAACTGTTCTGACAGTATTGTATTTTTCTATTAGATTTTAGAACTGTTCTGACAGTGTGGTATTTTTCTATTAGATTTTAGAATTGTTCTGACAGTATTGTATTTTTTTATTGGAGTTTGGAACTGTTCTGACAGTATTGTATGTTTCTATTAGATTTTGGAAATGTTCTGACAGTATTGTATTTTTCTATTAGATTTTGGAACTGTTCCGACAGTGTGGTATTTTTCTATTAGATTTTAGAACTGTTCTGACAGTATTGTATCTTTCTATTGGAGTTTGGAACTGTTCTGACAGTATTGTATTTTTCTATTAGATTTTGGAAATGTTCCGACAGTGTGGTATTTTTCTATTAGATTTTAGAACTGTTCTGACAGTATTGTATTTTTCTATTAGATTTTAGAACTGTTCTGACAGTGTGGTATTTTTCTATTAGATTTTGGAAATGTTCCGACAGTGTGGTATTTTTCTATTAGATTTTAGAACTGTTCTGACAGTATTGTATCTTTCTATTGGAGTTTGGAACTGTTCTGACAGTATTGTATTTTTCTATTAGATTTTGGAAATGTTCCGACAGTGTGGTATTTTTCTATTAGATTTTAGAACTGTTCTGACAGTATTGTATTTTTCTATTGGAGTTTGGAACTGTTCTGACAGTATTGTAATTTTCTATTAGATTTTAGAACTGTTCTGACAGTATTGTATTTTTCTATTAGATTTTAGAACTGTTCTGACAGTATTGTATTTTTCTATTAGATTTTAGAACTGTTCTGACAGTATTGTATTTTTCTATTAGATTTTAGAACTGTTCTGACAGTGTGGTATTTTTCTATTAGATTTTAGAACTGTTCTGACAGCATTGTATTTTTCTATTAGATTTTAGAACTGTTCTGACAGTATTGTATTTTTCTATTAGATTTTAGAACTGTTCTGACAGTATTGTATTTTTCTATTACATTTTAGAACTATTCTGAGAGTATTGTATTTTTCTATTAGATTTTAGAACTGTTCTGACAGTATTGTATTTTTCTATTAGATTTTAGAACTGTTCTGACAGTGTGGTATTTTTCTATTAGATTTTAGAACTGTTCTGACAGTATTGTATTTTTCTATTACATTTTGGAACTGTTCTGACAGTATTGTATTCTTCTATTACATTTTGGAACTGTTCTGACAGTATTGTATTTTTCTATTGGAGTTTGGAACTGTTCTGACAGTATTGTAATTTTCTATTAGATTTTAGAACTGTTCTGACAGTATTGTATTTTTCTATTAGATTTTAGAACTGTTCTGACAGTATTGTATTTTTCTATTAGATTTTAGAACTGTTCTGACAGTATTGTATTTTTCTATTAGATTTTAGAACTGTTCTGACAGTGTGGTATTTTTCTATTAGATTTTAGAACTGTTCTGACAGCATTGTATTTTTCTATTAGATTTTAGAACTGTTCTGACAGTATTGTATTTTTCTATTGGATTTTAGAACTGTTCTGACAGTATTGTATTTTTCTATTACATTTTAGAACTATTCTGAGAGTATTGTATTTTTCTATTAGATTTTAGAACTGTTCTGACAGTATTGTATTTTTCTATTAGATTTTAGAACTGTTCTGACAGTGTGGTATTTTTCTATTAGATTTTAGAACTGTTCTGACAGTATTGTATTTTTCTATTACATTTTGGAACTGTTCTGACAGTATTGTATTCTTCTATTACATTTTGGAACTGTTCTGACAGTATTGTATTTTTCTATTAGATTTTAGAACTGTTCTGACAGTGTGGTATTTTTCTATTAGATTTTAGAACTGTTCTGACAGTATTGTATCTTTCTATTGGAGTTTGGAACTGTTCTGACAGTATTGTATTTTTCTATTAGATTTTGGAAATGTTCCGACAGTGTGGTATTTTTCTATTAGATTTTAGAACTGTTCTGACAGTATTGTATTTTTCTATTGGAGTTTGGAACTGTTCTGACAGTATTGTATTTTTCTATTAGATTTTAGAACTGTTCTGACAGTATTGTATTTTTCTATTAGATTTTAGAACTGTTCTGACAGTATTGTATTTTTCTATTAGATTTTAGAACTGTTCTGACAGTGTGGTATTTTTCTATTAGATTTTAGAACTGTTCTGACAGCATTGTATTTTTCTATTAGATTTTAGAACTGTTCTGACAGTATTGTATTTTTCTATTAGATTTTAGAACTGTTCTGACAGTATTGTATTTTTCTATTAGATTTTAGAACTGTTCTGACAGTATTGTATTTTTCTATTAGATTTTAGAACTGTTCTGACAGTATTGTATTTTTCCATTACATTTTGGAACTGTTCTGAGAGTATTGTATTTTTCTATTAGATTTTAGAACTGTTCTGACAGTATTGTATTTTTCTATTAGATTTTAGAACTGTTCTGACAGTATTGTATTTTTCTATTAGATTTTAGAACTGTCCTGACAGAATTGTATTTTTCTATTAGATTTTAGAACTGTTCTGACAGTATTGTATTTTTCTATTAGATTTTAGAACTGTTCTGACAGTGTGGTATTTTTCTATTAGATTTTAGAACTGTTCTGACAGCATTGTATTTTTCTATTAGATTTTAGAACTGTTCTGATAGTATTGTATTTTTCTATTAGATTTTAGAACTGTTCTGACAGTATTGTATTTTTCTATTAGATTTTAGAACTGTTCTGACAGTATTGTATTTTTCTATTAGATTTTAGAACTGTTCTGACAGTATTGTATTTTTCCATTACATTTTGAAACTGTTCTGACAGTATTGTATTTTTCTATTAGATTTTAGAACTGTTCTGACAGCATTGTATTTTTCTATTAGATTTTAGAACTGTTCTGACAGTGTGGTATTTTTCTATTAGATTTTAGAACTGTTCTGACAGCATTGTATTTTTCTATTAGATTTTAGAACTGTTCTGACAGTATTGTAATTTTCTATTAGATTTTAGAACTGTTCTGACAGTATTGTATTTTTCTATTAGATTTTAGAACTGTTCTGACAGTATTGTATTTTTCTATTAGATTTTAGAACTGTTCTGACGGTATTGTATTTTTTTATTAGATTTTAGAACTGTTCTGACAGTATTGTATTTTTCCATTACATTTTGAAACTGTTCTGACAGTATTGTATTTTTCTATTATATTTTAGAACTGTTCTGACAGTATTGTATTTTTCTATTAGACTTTAGAACTGTTCTGACGGTGTGGTATTTTTCTATTAGATTTTAGAACTGTTCTGACAGCATTGTATTTTTCTATTAGATTTTAGAACTGTTCTGACAGTATTGTATTTTTCTATTAGATTTTAGAACTGTTCTGACAGTATTGTATTTTTCTATTA
The DNA here is from genome assembly GCA_963680875.1 of Bathymodiolus brooksi. Lineage (NCBI taxonomy): Eukaryota > Metazoa > Mollusca > Bivalvia > Mytilida > Modiolidae > Bathymodiolus > Bathymodiolus brooksi. The sequence continues at coordinate 83,534,294 of OY804577.1, forward strand.
GATTTTAGAACTGTTCTGACAGTATTGTATTTTTCTATTAGATTTTAGAACTGTTCTGACAGTATTGTATTTTTCCATTACATTTTAGAACTATTCTGACAGTATTGTATTTTTCTATTAGATTTTAGAACTGTTCTGACAGTGTGGTATTTTTCTATTAGATTTTAGAACTGTTCTGACAGTATTGTATTTTTCTATTAGATTTTAGAACTGTTCTGACAGTATTGTATTTTTCTATTAGATTTTAGAACTGTTCTGACAGTATTGTATTTTTCTATTAGATTTTAGAACTGTTCTGACAGTATTGTATTTTTCTATTAGATTTTAGAACTGTTCTGACAGTGTGGTATTTTTCTATTAGATTTTAGAACTGTTCCGACAGTATTGTATTTTTCTATTGGAGTTTGGAACTGTTCTGACAGTATTGTATTTTTCTATTAGATTTTGGAACTGTTCTGACAGTATTGTATTTTTCTATTAGATTTTAGAACTGTTCTGACAATGTGGTATTTTTCTATTAGATTTCAGAACTGTTCTGACAGTATTGTATTTTTCTATTAGATTTTAGAACTGTTCTGACAGTATTGTATTTTTCTATTAGATTTTAGAACTGTTCTGACAGTATTGTATTTTTCTATTAGATTTTAGAACTGTTCTGACAGTATTGTATTTTTCTATTAGATTTTAGAACTGTTCTGACAGTGTGGTATTTTTCTATTAGATTTTAGAACTGTTCTGACAGCATTGTATTTTTCTATTAGATTTTAGAACTGTTCTGACAGTATTGTATTTTTCTATTAGATTTTAGAACTGTTCTGACAGTATTGTATTTTTCTATTAGATTTTAGAACTGTTCTGACAGTATTGTATTTTTCTATTAGATTTTAGAACTGTCCTGACAGAATTGTATTTTTCTATTAGATTTTAGAACTGTTCTGACAGTATTGTATTTTTCTATTAGATTTTAGAACTGTTCTGACAGTGTGGTATTTTTCTATTAGATTTTAGAACTGTTCTGACAGCATTGTATTTTTCTATTAGATTTTAGAACTGTTCTGATAGTATTGTATTTTTCTATTAGATTTTAGAACTGTTCTGACAGTATTGTATTTTTCTATTAGATTTTAGAACTGTTCTGACAGTATTGTATTTTTCTATTAGATTTTAGAACTGTTCTGACAGTATTGTATTTTTCCATTACATTTTGAAACTGTTCTGACAGTATTGTATTTTTCTATTAGATTTTAGAACTGTTCTGATAGTATTGTATTTTTCTATTAGATTTTAGAACTGTTCTGACAGTATTGTATTTTTCTATTAGATTTTAGAACTGTTCTGATAGTATTGTATTTTTCTATTAGATTTTAGAACTGTTCTGACAGTATTGTATTTTTCTATTAGATTTTAGAACTGTTCTGACAGCATTGTATTTTTCTATTAGATTTTAGAACTGTTCTGACAGTGTGGTATTTTTCTATTAGATTTTAGAACTGTTCTGACAGCATTGTATTTTTCTATTAGATTTTAGAACTGTTCTGACAGTATTGTAATTTTCTATTAGATTTTAGAACTGTTCTGACAGTATTGTATTTTTCTATTAGATTTTAGAACTGTTCTGACAGTATTGTATTTTTCTATTAGATTTTAGAACTGTTCTGACGGTATTGTATTTTTTTATTAGATTTTAGAACTGTTCTGACAGTATTGTATTTTTCCATTACATTTTGAAACTGTTCTGACAGTATTGTATTTTTCTATTATATTTTAGAACTGTTCTGACAGTATGGTATTTTTCTATTAGACTTTAGAACTGTTCTGACAGTGTGGTATTTTTCTATTAGATTTTAGAACTGTTCTGACAGCATTGTATTTTTCTATTAGATTTTAGAACTGTTCTGACAGTATTGTATTTTTCTATTAGATTTTAGAACTGTTCTGACAGTATTGTATTTTTCTATTAGATTTTAGAACTGTTCTGACAGTATTGTATTTTTCTATTAGATTTTAGAACTGTTCTGACAGTATTGTATTTTTCCATTACATTTTAGAACTATTCTGAGAGTATTGTATTTTTCTATTAGATTTTAGAACTGTTCTGACAGTGTGGTATTTTTCTATTAGATTTTAGAACTGTTCTGACAGTATTGTATTTTTCTATTAGATTTTAGAACTGTTCTGACAGTATTGTATTTTTCTATTAGATTTTAGAACTGTTCTGACAGTGTGGTATTTTTCTATTAGATTTTAGAACTGTTCTGACAGTATTGTATTTTTCTATTACATTTTGGAACTGTTCTGACAGTATTGTATTCTTCTATTACATTTTGGAACTGTTCTGACAGTATTGTATTTTTCTATTAGATTTTAGAACTGTTCTGACAGTGTGGTATTTTTCTATTAGATTTTAGAACTGTTCTGACAGTATTGTATCTTTCTATTGGAGTTTGGAACTGTTCTGACAGTATTGTATTTTTCTATTAGATTTTAGAACTGTTCTGACAGTATTGTATTTTTCTATTAGATTTTAGAACTGTTCTGACAGTATTGTATTTTTCTATTAGATTTTAGAACTGTTCTGACAGTGTGGTATTTTTCTATTAGATTTTAGAACTGTTCTGACAGCATTGTATTTTTCTATTAAATTTTAGAACTGTTCTGACAGTATTGTATTTTTCTATTAGATTTTAGAACTGTTCTGACAGTATTGTATTTTTCTATTAGATTTTAGAACTGTTCTGACAGTATTGTATTTTTCTATTAGATTTTAGAACTGTTCTGACAGTATTGTATTTTTCCATTACATTTTGGAACTGTTCTGAGAGTATTGTATTTTTCTATTAGATTTTAGAACTGTTCTGACAGTATTGTATTTTTCTATTAGATTTTAGAACTGTTCTGACAGTATTGTATTTTTCTATTAGATTTTAGAACTGTCCTGACAGAATTGTATTTTTCTATTAGATTTTAGAACTGTTCTGACAGTATTGTATTTTTCTATTAGATTTTAGAACTGTTCTGACAGTGTGGTATTTTTCTATTAGATTTTAGAACTGTTCTGACAGCATTGTATTTTTCTATTAGATTTTAGAACTGTTCTGATAGTATTGTATTTTTCTATTAGATTTTAGAACTGTTCTGACAGTATTGTATTTTTCTATTAGATTTTAGAACTGTTCTGACAGTATTGTATTTTTCTATTAGATTTTAGAACTGTTCTGACAGTATTGTATTTTTCCATTACATTTTGAAACTGTTCTGACAGTATTGTATTTTTCTATTAGATTTTAGAACTGTTCTGACAGCATTGTATTTTTCTATTAGATTTTAGAACTGTTCTGACAGTGTGGTATTTTTCTATTAGATTTTAGAACTGTTCTGACAGCATTGTATTTTTCTATTAGATTTTAGAACTGTTCTGACAGTATTGTAATTTTCTATTAGATTTTAGAACTGTTCTGACAGTATTGTATTTTTCTATTAGATTTTAGAACTGTTCTGACAGTATTGTATTTTTCTATTAGATTTTAGAACTGTTCTGACGGTATTGTATTTTTTTATTAGATTTTAGAACTGTTCTGACAGTATTGTATTTTTCCATTACATTTTGAAACTGTTCTGACAGTATTGTATTTTTCTATTATATTTTAGAACTGTTCTGACAGTATTGTATTTTTCTATTAGACTTTAGAACTGTTCTGACGGTGTGGTATTTTTCTATTAGATTTTAGAACTGTTCTGACAGCATTGTATTTTTCTATTAGATTTTAGAACTGTTCTGACAGTATTGTATTTTTCTATTAGATTTTAGAACTGTTCTGACAGTATTGTATTTTTCTATTAGATTTTAGAACTGTTCTGACAGTATTGTATTTTTCTATTAGATTTTAGAACTGTTCTGACAGTATTGTATTTTTCCATTACATTTTAGAACTATTCTGACAGTATTGTATTTTTCTATTAGATTTTAGAACTGTTCTGACAGTGTGGTATTTTTCTATTAGATTTTAGAACTGTTCTGACAGTATTGTATTTTTCTATTAGATTTTAGAACTGTTCTGACAGTATTGTATTTTTCTATTAGATTTTAGAACTGTTCTGACAGTATTGTATTTTTCTATTAGATTTTAGAACTGTTCTGACAGTATTGTATTTTTCTATTAGATTTTAGAACTGTTCTGACAGTGTGGTATTTTTCTATTAGATTTTAGAACTGTTCCGACAGTATTGTATTTTTCTATTGGAGTTTGGAACTGTTCTGACAGTATTGTATTTTTCTATTAGATTTTGGAACTGTTCTGACAGTATTGTATTTTTCTATTAGATTTTAGAACTGTTCTGACAATGTGGTATTTTTCTATTAGATTTCAGAACTGTTCTGACAGTATTGTATTTTTCTATTAGATTTTAGAACTGTTCTGACAGTATTGTATTTTTCTATTAGATTTTAGAACTGTTCTGACAGTATTGTATTTTTCTATTAGATTTTAGAACTGTTCTGACAGTATTGTATTTTTCTATTAGATTTTAGAACTGTTCTGACAGTGTGGTATTTTTCTATTAGATTTTAGAACTGTTCTGACAGCATTGTATTTTTCTATTAGATTTTAGAACTGTTCTGACAGTATTGTATTTTTCTATTAGATTTTAGAACTGTTCTGACAGTATTGTATTTTTCTATTAGATTTTAGAACTGTTCTGACAGTATTGTATTTTTCTATTAGATTTTAGAACTGTCCTGACAGAATTGTATTTTTCTATTAGATTTTAGAACTGTTCTGACAGTATTGTATTTTTCTATTAGATTTTAGAACTGTTCTGACAGTGTGGTATTTTTCTATTAGATTTTAGAACTGTTCTGACAGCATTGTATTTTTCTATTAGATTTTAGAACTGTTCTGATAGTATTGTATTTTTCTATTAGATTTTAGAACTGTTCTGACAGTATTGTATTTTTCTATTAGATTTTAGAACTGTTCTGACAGTATTGTATTTTTCTATTAGATTTTAGAACTGTTCTGACAGTATTGTATTTTTCCATTACATTTTGAAACTGTTCTGACAGTATTGTATTTTTCTATTAGATTTTAGAACTGTTCTGACAGCATTGTATTTTTCTATTAGATTTTAGAACTGTTCTGACAGTGTGGTATTTTTCTATTAGATTTTAGAACTGTTCTGACAGCATTGTATTTTTCTATTAGATTTTAGAACTGTTCTGACAGTATTGTAATTTTCTATTAGATTTTAGAACTGTTCTGACAGTATTGTATTTTTCTATTAGATTTTAGAACTGTTCTGACAGTATTGTATTTTTCTATTAGATTTTAGAACTGTTCTGACGGTATTGTATTTTTTTATTAGATTTTAGAACTGTTCTGACAGTATTGTATTTTTCCATTACATTTTGAAACTGTTCTGACAGTATTGTATTTTTCTATTATATTTTAGAACTGTTCTGACAGTATGGTATTTTTCTATTAGACTTTAGAACTGTTCTGACGGTGTGGTATTTTTCTATTAGATTTTAGAACTGTTCTGACAGCATTGTATTTTTCTATTAGATTTTAGAACTGTTCTGACAGTATTGTATTTTTCTATTAGATTTTAGAACTGTTCTGACAGTATTGTATTTTTCTATTAGATTTTAGAACTGTTCTGACAGTATTGTATTTTTCTATTAGATTTTAGAACTGTTCTGACAGTATTGTATTTTTCCATTACATTTTAGAACTATTCTGAGAGTATTGTATTTTTCTATTAGATTTTAGAACTGTTCTGACAGTGTGGTATTTTTCTATTAGATTTTAGAACTGTTCTGACAGTATTGTATTTTTCTATTAGATTTTAGAACTGTTCTGACAGTATTGTATTTTTCTATTAGATTTTAGAACTGTTCTGACAGTGTGGTATTTTTCTATTAGATTTTAGAACTGTTCTGACAGTATTGTATTTTTCTATTACATTTTGGAACTGTTCTGACAGTATTGTATTCTTCTATTACATTTTGGAACTGTTCTGACAGTATTGTATTTTTCTATTAGATTTTAGAACTGTTCTGACAGTGTGGTATTTTTCTATTAGATTTTAGAACTGTTCTGACAGTATTGTATCTTTCTATTGGAGTTTGGAACTGTTCTGACAGTATTGTATTTTTCTATTAGATTTTGGAAATGTTCCGACAGTGTGGTATTTTTCTATTAGATGTTAGAACTGTTCTGACAGTATTGTATTTTTCTATTGGAGTTTGGAACTGTTCTGACAGTATTGTATTTTTCTATTAGATTTTAGAACTGTTCTGACAGTATTGTATTTTTCTATTAGATTTTAGAACTGTTCTGACAGTATTGTATTTTTCTATTAGATTTTAGAACTGTTCTGACAGTGTGGTATTTTTCTATTAGATTTTAGAACTGTTCTGACAGCATTGTATTTTTCTATTAGATTTTAGAACTGTTCTGACAGTATTGTATTTTTCTATTAGATTTTAGAACTGTTCTGACAGTATTGTATTTTTCTATTAGATTTTAGAACTGTTCTGACAGTATTGTATTTTTCTATTAGATTTTAGAACTGTTCTGACAGTATTGTATTTTTCCATTACATTTTGGAACTGTTCTGAGAGTATTGTATTTTTCTATTAGATTTTAGAACTGTTCTGACAGTATTGTATTTTTCTATTAGATTTTAGAACTGTTCTGACAGTATTGTATTTTTCTATTAGATTTTAGAACTGTCCTGACAGAATTGTATTTTTCTATTAGATTTTAGAACTGTTCTGACAGTATTGTATTTTTCTATTAGATTTTAGAACTGTTCTGACAGTGTGGTATTTTTCTATTAGATTTTAGAACTGTTCTGACAGCATTGTATTTTTCTATTAGATTTTAGAACTGTTCTGATAGTATTGTATTTTTCTATTAGATTTTAGAACTGTTCTGACAGTATTGTATTTTTCTATTAGATTTTAGAACTGTTCTGACAGTATTGTATTTTTCTATTAGATTTTAGAACTGTTCTGACAGTATTGTATTTTTCCATTACATTTTGAAACTGTTCTGACAGTATTGTATTTTTCTATTAGATTTTAGAACTGTTCTGACAGCATTGTATTTTTCTATTAGATTTTAGAACTGTTCTGACAGTGTGGTATTTTTCTATTAGATTTTAGAACTGTTCTGACAGCATTGTATTTTTCTATTAGATTTTAGAACTGTTCTGACAGTATTGTAATTTTCTATTAGATTTTAGAACTGTTCTGACAGTATTGTATTTTTCTATTAGATTTTAGAACTGTTCTGACAGTATTGTATTTTTCTATTAGATTTTAGAACTGTTCTGACGGTATTGTATTTTTTTATTAGATTTTAGAACTGTTCTGACAGTATTGTATTTTTCCATTACATTTTGAAACTGTTCTGACAGTATTGTATTTTTCTATTATATTTTAGAACTGTTCTGACAGTATTGTATTTTTCTATTAGACTTTAGAACTGTTCTGACGGTGTGGTATTTTTCTATTAGATTTTAGAACTGTTCTGACAGCATTGTATTTTTCTATTAGATTTTAGAACTGTTCTGACAGTATTGTATTTTTCTATTAAATTTTAGAACTGTTCTGACAGTATTGTATTTTTCTATTAGATTTTAGAACTGTTCTGACAGTGTGGTATTTTTCTATTAGATTTTAGAACTGTTCTGACAGTATTGTATTTTTCTATTAGATTTTAGAACTGTTCTGACAGTATTGTATTTTTCTATTAGATTTTAGAACTGTTCTGACAGTATTGTATTTTTCTATTAGATTTTAGAACTGTTCTGACAGTATTGTATTTTTCTATTAGATTTTAGAACTGTTCTGACAGTGTGGTATTTTTCTATTAGATTTTAGAACTGTTCCGACAGTATTGTATTTTTCTATTGGAGTTTGGAACTGTTCTGACAGTATTGTATTTTTCTATTAGATTTTGGAACTGTTCTGACAGTATTGTATTTTTCTATTAGATTTTAGAACTGTTCTGACAATGTGGTATTTTTCTATTAGATTTCAGAACTGTTCTGACAGTATTGTATTTTTCTATTAGATTTTAGAACTGTTCTGACAGTATTGTATTTTTCTATTAGATTTTAGAACTGTTCTGACAGTATTGTATTTTTCTATTAGATTTTAGAACTGTTCTGACAGTATTGTATTTTTCTATTAGATTTTAGAACTGTTCTGACAGTGTGGTATTTTTCTATTAGATTTTAGAACTGTTCTGACAGCATTGTATTTTTCTATTAGATTTTAGAACTGTTCTGACAGTATTGTATTTTTCTATTAGATTTTAGAACTGTTCTGACAGTATTGTATTTTTCTATTAGATTTTAGAACTGTTCTGACAGTATTGTATTTTTCTATTAGATTTTAGAACTGTCCTGACAGAATTGTATTTTTCTATTAGATTTTAGAACTGTTCTGACAGTATTGTATTTTTCTATTAGATTTTAGAACTGTTCTGACAGTGTGGTATTTTTCTATTAGATTTTAGAACTGTTCTGACAGCATTGTATTTTTCTATTAGATTTTAGAACTGTTCTGATAGTATTGTATTTTTCTATTAGATTTTAGAACTGTTCTGACAGTATTGTATTTTTCTATTAGATTTTAGAACTGTTCTGACAGTATTGTATTTTTCTATTAGATTTTAGAACTGTTCTGACAGTATTGTATTTTTCCATTACATTTTGAAACTGTTCTGACAGTATTGTATTTTTCTATTAGATTTTAGAACTGTTCTGACAGCATTGTATTTTTCTATTAGATTTTAGAACTGTTCTGACAGTGTGGTATTTTTCTATTAGATTTTAGAACTGTTCTGACAGCATTGTATTTTTCTATTAGATTTTAGAACTGTTCTGACAGTATTGTAATTTTCTATTAGATTTTAGAACTGTTCTGACAGTATTGTATTTTTCTATTAGATTTTAGAACTGTTCTGACAGTATTGTATTTTTCTATTAGATTTTAGAACTGTTCTGACGGTATTGTATTTTTTTATTAGATTTTAGAACTGTTCTGACAGTATTGTATTTTTCCATTACATTTTGAAACTGTTCTGACAGTATTGTATTTTTCTATTATATTTTAGAACTGTTCTGACAGTATGGTATTTTTCTATTAGACTTTAGAACTGTTCTGACGGTGTGGTATTTTTCTATTAGATTTTAGAACTGTTCTGACAGCATTGTATTTTTCTATTAGATTTTAGAACTGTTCTGACAGTATTGTATTTTTCTATTAGATTTTAGAACTGTTCTGACAGTATTGTATTTTTCTATTAGATTTTAGAACTGTTCTGACAGTATTGTATTTTTCTATTAGATTTTAGAACTGTTCTGACAGTATTGTATTTTTCCATTACATTTTAGAACTATTCTGACAGTATTGTATTTTTCTATTAGATTTTAGAACTGTTCTGACAGTGTGGTATTTTTCTATTAGATTTTAGAACTGTTCTGACAGTATTGTATTTTTCTATTAGATTTTAGAACTGTTCTGACAGTATTGTATTTTTCTATTAGATTTTAGAACTGTTCTGACAGTATTGTATTTTTCTATTAGATTTTAGAACTGTTCTGACAGTATTGTATTTTTCTATTAGATTTTAGAACTGTTCTGACAGTGTGGTATTTTTCTATTAGATTTTAGAACTGTTCTGACAGTGTGGTATTTTTCCATTACATTTTGGAACTGTTCTGACAGTATTGTATTTTTCTATTAGATTTTAGAACTGTTCTGACAGTGTGGTATTTTTCTATTAGATTTTATAATTGTTCTGACAGTATTGTATTTTTTCATTGGAGTTTGGAACTGTTCTGACAGTATTGTATGTTTCTATTAGATTTTGGAAATGTTCTGACAGTATTGTATTTTTCTATTAGATTTTGGAACTGTTCCGACAGTGTGCTATTTTTCTATTAGATTTTAGAACTGTTCTGACAGTATTGTATCTTTCTATTGGAGTTTGGAACTGTTCTGACAGTATTGTATTTTTCTATTAGATTTTGGAAATGTTCCGACAGTGTGGTATTTTTCTATTAGATTTTAGAACTGTTCCGACAGTATTGTATTTTTCTATTGGAGTTTGGAACTGTTCTGACAGTATTGTATTTTTCTATTAGATTTTGGAACTGTTCTGACAGTATTGTATTTTTCTATTAGATTTTAGAACTGTTCTGACAATGTGGTATTTTTCTATTAGATTTCAGAACTGTTCTGACAGTATTGTATTTTTCTATTAGATTTTAGAACTGTTCTGACAGTATTGTATTTTTCTATTAGATTTTAGAACTGTTCTGACAGTATTGTATTTTTCTATTAGATTTTAGAACTGTTCTGACAGTATTGTATTTTTCTATTAGATTTTAGAACTGTTCTGACAGTGTGGTATTTTTCTATTAGATTTTAGAACTGTTCTGACAGCATTGTATTTTTCTATTAGATTTTAGAACTGTTCTGACAGTATTGTATTTTTTTATTAGATTTTGGAACTGTTCTGACAGTATTGTATTTTTCTATTAGATTTTAGAACTGTTCTGACAGTATTGTATTTTTCTATTAGATTTTAGAACTGTTCTGACAGTGTGGTATTTTTCTATTAGATTTTAGAACTGTTCTGACAGTGTGGTATTTTTCTATTACATTTTGGAACTGTTCTGACAGTATTGTATTTTTCTATTAGATTTTAGAACTGTTCTGACAGTGTGGTATTTTTCTATTAGATTTTAGAATTGTTCTGAGAGTATTGTATTTTTTTATTGGAGTTTGGAACTGTTCTGACAGTATTGTATGTTTCTATTAGATTTTGGAAATGTTCTGACAGTATTGTATTTTTCTATTAGATTTTAGAACTGTTCTGACAGTGTGGTATTTTTCTATTAGATTTTAGAACTGTTCTGACAGTGTGGTATTTTTCCATTACATTTTGGAACTGTTCTGACAGTATTGTATTTTTCTATTAGATTTTAGAACTGTTCTGACAGTATTGTATCTTTGTATTGGAGTTTGGAACTGTTCTGACAGTATTGTATTTTTCTATTAGATTTTGGAAATGTTCCGACAGTGTGGTATTTTTCTATTAGATTTTAGAACTGTTCCGACAGTATTGTATTTTTCTATTGGAGTTTGGAACTGTTCTGACAGTATTGTATTTTTCTATTAGATTTTGGAACTGTTCTGACAGTATTGTATTTTTCTATTAGATTTTAGAACTGTTCTGACAATGTGGTATTTTTCTATTAGATTTCAGAACTGTTCTGACAGTATTGTATTTTTCTATTAGATTTTAGAACTGTTCTGACAGTATTGTATTTTTCTATTAGATTTTAGAACTGTTCTGACAGTATTGTATTTTTCTATTAGATTTTAGAACTGTTCTGACAGTGTGGTATTTTTCTATTAGATTTTAGAACTGTTCTGACAGCATTGTATTTTTCTATTAGATTTTAGAACTGTTCTGACAGTATTGTATTTTTCTATTAGATTTTAGAACTGTTCTGACAGTATTGTATTTTTCTATTAGATTTTAGAACTGTTCTGACAGCATTGTATTTTTCTATTAGATTTTAGAACTGTTCTGACAGTATTGTATTTTTCCATTACATTTTGGAACTGTTCTGACAGTATTGTATTTTTCTATTAGATTTTAGAACTGTTCTGACAGTATTGTATTTTTCTATTAGATTTTAGAACTGTTCTGACAGTGTGGTATTTTTCTATTAGATTTTAGAACTGTTCTGACAGCATTGTATTTTTCTATTAGATTTTAGAACTGTTCTGACAGTATTATATTTTTCTATTAGATTTTAGAACTGTTCTGACAGTATTGTATTTTTCTATTAGATTTTAGAATTGTTCTGACAGTATTGTATTTTTCTATTAGATTTTAGAACTGTTCTGACAGTATTGTATTTTTCTATTACATTTTAGAACTGTTCTGACAGTATTGTATTTTTCTATTAGATTTTAGAACTGTTCTGACAGTATTGTATTTTTCTATTAGATTTTAGAACTGTTCTGACAGTGTGGTATTTTTCTATTAGATTTTAGAACTGTTCTGACAGTGTGGTATTTTTCCATTACATTTTGGAACTGTTCTGACAGTATTGTATTTTTCTATTAGATTTTAGAACTGTTCTGACAGTGTGGTATTTTTCTATTAGATTTTAGAATTGTTCTGACAGTATTGTATTTTTTTATTGGAGTTTGGAACTGTTCTGACAGTATTGTATGTTTCTATTAGATTTTGGAAATGTTCTGACAGTATTGTATTTTTCTATTAGATTTTAGAACTGTTCTGACAGTGTGGTATTTTTCTATTAGATTTTAGAACTGTTCTGACAGTGTGGTATTTTTCCATTACATTTTGGAACTGTTCTGACAGTATTGTATTTTTCTATTAGATTTTAGAACTGTTCTGACAGTGTGGTATTTTTCTATTAGATTTTAGAATTGTTCTGACAGTATTGTATTTTTTTATTGGAGTTTGGAACTGTTCTGACAGTATTGTATGTTTCTATTAGATTTTGGAAATGTTCTGACAGTATTGTATTTTTCTATTAGATTTTGGAACTGTTCCGACAGTGTGGTATTTTTCTATTAGATTTTAGAACTGTTCTGACAGTATTGTATCTTTCTATTGGAGTTTGGAACTGTTCTGACAGTATTGTATTTTTCTATTAGATTTTGGAAATGTTCCGACAGTGTGGTATTTTTCTATTAGATTTTAGAACTGTTCCGACAGTATTGTATTTTTCTATTGGAGTTTGGAACTGTTCAGACAGTATTGTATTTTTCTATTAGATTTTGGAACTGTTCTGACAGTATTGTATTTTTCTATTAGATTTTAGAACTGTTCTGACAATGTGGTATTTTTCTATTAGATTTCAGAACTGTTCTGACAGTATTGTATTTTTCTATTAGATTTTAGAACTGTTCTGACAGTATTGTATTTTTCTATTAGATTTTAGAACTGTTCTGACAGTATTGTATTTTTCTATTAGATTTTAGAACTGTTCTGACAGTATTGTATTTTTCTATTAGATTTTAGAACTGTTCTGACAGTGTGGTATTTTTCTATTAGATTTTAGAACTGTTCTGACAGTATTGTATTTTTCTATTAGATTTTAGAACTGTTCTGACAGTATTGTATTTTTCTATTAGATTTTAGAACTGTTCTGACAGTATTGTATTTTTCTATTAGATTTTAGAACTGTTCTGACAGTATTGTATTTTTCTATTAGATTTTAGAACTGTTCTGACAGTATTGTATTTTTCCATTACATTTTGGAACTGTTCTGACAGTATTGTATTTTTCTATTAGATTTTAGAACTGTTCTGACAGTATTGTATTTTTCTATTAGATTTTAGAACTGTTCTGACAGTGTGGTATTTTTCTATTAGATTTTAGAACTGTTCTGACAGCATTGTATTTTTCTATTAGATTTTAGAACTGTTCTGACAGTATTATATTTTTCTATTAGATTTTAGAACTGTTCTGACAGTATTGTATTTTTCTATTAGATTTTAGAATTGTTCTGACAGTATTGTATTTTTCTATTAGATTTTAGAACTGTTCTGACAGTATTGTATTTTTCTATTAGATTTTAGAACTGTTCTGACAGTGTGGTATTTTTCTATTAGATTTTAGAACTGTTCTGACAGTGTGGTATTTTTCCATTACATTTTGGAACTGTTCTGACAGTATTGTATTTTTCTATTAGATTTTAGAACTGTTCTGACAGTGTGGTATTTTTCTATTAGATTTTAGAATTGTTCTGACAGTATTGTATTTTTTTATTGGAGTTTGGAACTGTTCTGACAGTATTGTATGTTTCTATTAGATTTTGGAAATGTTCTGACAGTATTGTATTTTTCTATTAGATTTTAGAACTGTTCTGACAGTGTGGTATTTTTCTATTAGATTTTAGAACTGTTCTGACAGTGTGGTATTTTTCTATTAGATTTTAGAACTGTTCTGACAGTGTGGTATTTTTCCATTACATTTTGGAACTGTTCTGACAGTATTGTATTTTTCTATTAGATTTTAGAACTGTTCTGACAGTGTGGTATTTTTCTATTAGATTTTAGAATTGTTCTGACAGTATTGTATTTTTTTATTGGAGTTTGGAACTGTTCTGACAGTATTGTATGTTTCTATTAGATTTTGGAAATGTTCTGACAGTATTGTATTTTTCTATTAGATTTTGGAACTGTTCCGACAGTGTGGTATTTTTCTATTAGATTTTAGAACTGTTCTGACAGTATTGTATCTTTCTATTGGAGTTTGGAACTGTTCTGACAGTATTGTATTTTTCTATTAGATTTTGGAAATGTTCCGACAGTGTGGTATTTTTCTATTAGATTTTAGAACTGTTCCGACAGTATTGTATTTTTCTATTAGATTTTAGAACTGTTCTGACAGTATTGTATTTTTCTATTAGATTTTAGAACTGTTCTGACAGTATTGTATTTTTCCATTACATTTTGGAACTGTTCTGACAGTATTGTATTTTTCTATTAGATTTTAGAACTGTTCTGACAGTATTGAATTTTTCTATTAGATTTTAGAACTGTTCTGACAGTGTGGTATTTTTCTATTAGATTTTAGAACTGTTCTGACAGCATTGTATTTTTCTATTAGATTTTAGAACTGTTCTGACAGTATTATATTTTTCTATTAGATTTTAGAACTGTTCTGACAGTATTGTATTTTTCTATTAGATTTTGGAAATGTTCCGACAGTGTGGTATTTTTCTATTAGATTTTAGAACTGTTCCGACAGTATTGTATTTTTCTATTAGATTTTAGAACTGTTCTGACAGTATTGTATTTTTCTATTAGATTTTAGAACTGTTCTGACAGTATTGTATTTTTCCATTACATTTTGGAACTGTTCTGACAGTATTGTATTTTTCTATTAGATTTTAGAACTGTTCTGACAGTATTGAATTTTTCTATTAGATTTTAGAACTGTTCTGACAGTGTGGTATTTTTCTATTAGATTTTAGAACTGTTCTGACAGCATTGTATTTTTCTATTAGATTTTAGAACTGTTCTGACAGTATTATATTTTTCTATTAGATTTTAGAACTGTTCTGACAGTATTGTATTTTTCTATTAGATTTTAGAATTGTTCTGACAGTATTGTATTTTTCTATTAGATTTTAGAACTGTTCTGACAGTATTGTATTTTTCTATTACGTTTTAGAACTGTTCTGACAGTATTGTATTTTTCTATTAGATTTTAGAACTGTTCTGACAGTATTGTATTTTTCTATTAGATTTTAGAACTGTTCTGACAGTATTGTATTTTTCTATTAGATTTTAGAACTGTTCTGACAGTGTGGTATTTTTCTATTAGATTTTAGAACTGTTCTGACAGTATTGTATTTTTCTATTAGATTTTAGAACTGTTCTGACAGTATTGTATTTTTCTATTAGATTTTAGAACTGTTCTGACAGTATTGTATTTTTCCATTACATTTTAGAACTATTCTGACATTATTGTATTTTTGTATTAGATTTTAGAACTGTTCTGACAGTGTGGTATTTTTCTATTAGATTTTAGAACTGTTCTGACAGTATTGTATTTTTCTATTAGATTTTAGAACTGTTCTGACAGTATTGTATTTTTCTATTAGATTTTAGAACTGTTCTGACAGTATTGTATTTTTCTATTAGATTTTAGAACTGTTCCGACAGTATTGTATTTTTCTATTGGAGTTTGGAACTGTTCTGACAGTATTGTATTTTTCTATTAGATTTTGGAACTGTTCTGACAGTATTGTATTTTTCTATTAGATTTTAGAACTGTTCTGACAATGTGGTATTTTTCTATTAGATTTCAGAACTGTTCTGACAGTATTGTATTTTTCTATTAGATTTTAGAACTGTTCTGACAGTATTGTATTTTTCTATTAGATTTTAGAACTGTTCTGACAGTATTGTATTTTTCCATTACATTTTAGAACTATTCTGACATTATTGTATTTTTGTATTAGATTTTAGAACTGTTCTGACAGTGTGGTATTTTTCTATTAGATTTTAGAACTGTTCTGACAGTATTGTATTTTTCTATTAGATTTTAGAACTGTTCTGACAGTATTGTATTTTTCTATTAGATTTTAGAACTGTTCTGACAGTATTGTATTTTTCTATTAGATTTTGGAACTGTTCTGACAGTATTGTATTTTTCTATTAGATTTTAGAACTGTTCTGACAATGTGGTATTTTTCTATTAGATTTCAGAACTGTTCTGACAGTATTGTATTTTTCTATTAGATTTTGGAACTGTTCTGACAGTATTGTATTTTTCTATTAGATTTTAGAACTGTTCTGACAATGTGGTATTTTTCTATTAGATTTCAGAACTGTTCTGACAGTATTGTATTTTTCTATTAGATTTTAGAACTGTTCTGACAGTATTGTATTTTTCTATTAGATTTTAGAACTGTTCTGACAGTATTGTATTTTTCCATTACATTTTAGAACTATTCTGACATTATTGTATTTTTGTATTAGATTTTAGAACTGTTCTGACAGTGTGGTATTTTTCTATTAGATTTTAGAACTGTTCTGACAGTATTGTATTTTTCTATTAGATTTTAGAACTGTTCTGACAGTATTGTATTTTTCTATTAGATTTTAGAACTGTTCTGACAGTATTGTATTTTTCTATTAGATTTTAGAACTGTTCCGACAGTATTGTATTTTTCTATTGGAGTTTGGAACTGTTCTGACAGTATTGTATTTTTCTATTAGATTTTGGAACTGTTCTGACAGTATTGTATTTTTCTATTAGATTTTAGAACTGTTCTGACAATGTGGTATTTTTCTATTAGATTTCAGAACTGTTCTGACAGTATTGTATTTTTCTATTAGATTTTAGAACTGTTCTGACAGTATTGTATTTTTCTATTAGATTTTAGAACTGTTCTGACAGTATTGTATTTTTCTATTAGATTTTAGAACTGTTCTGACAGTTTGGTATTTTTCTATTAGATTTTAGAACTGTTCTGACAGCATTGTATTTTTCTATTAGATTTTAGAACTGTTCTGACAGTATTGTATTTTTTTATTAGATTTTAGAACTGTTCTGACAGTATTGTATTTTTCTATTAGATTTTAGAACTGTTCTGACAGTATTGTATTTTTCTATTAGATTTTAGAACTGTTCTGACAGTGTGGTATTTTTCTATTAGATTTTAGAACTGTTCTGACAGTGTGGTATTTTTCCATTACATTTTGGAACTGTTCTGACAGTATTGTATTTTTCTATTAGATTTTAGAACTGTTCTGACAGTGTGGTATTTTTCTATTAGATTTTAGAATTGTTCTGACAGTATTGTATTTTTCTTTGGAGTTTGGAACTGTTCTGACAGTATTGTATGTTTCTATTAGATTTTGGAAATGTTCTGACAGTATTGTATTTTTCTATTAGATTTTAGAACTGTTCTGACAGTGTGGTATTTTTCTATTAGATTTTAGAACTGTTCTGACAGTGTGGTATTTTTCCATTACATTTTGGAACTGTTCTGACAGTATTGTATTTTTCTATTAGATTTTAGAACTGTTCTGACAGTATTGTATCTTTGTATTGGAGTTTGGAACTGTTCTGACAGTATTGTATTTTTCTATTAGATTTTGGAAATGTTCCGACAGTGTGGTATTTTTCTATTAGATTTTAGAACTGTTCCGACAGTATTGTATTTTTCTATTGGAGTTTGGAACTGTTCTGACAGTATTGTATTTTTCTATTAGATTTTGGAACTGTTCTGACAGTATTGTATTTTTCTATTAGATTTTAGAACTGTTCTGACAATGTGGTATTTTTCTATTAGATTTCAGAACTGTTCTGACAGTATTGTATTTTTCTATTAGATTTTAGAACTGTTCTGACAGTATTGTATTTTTCTATTAGATTTTAGAACTGTTCTGACAGTATTGTATTTTTCTATTAGATTTTAGAACTGTTCTGACAGTGTGGTATTTTTCTATTAGATTTTAGAACTGTTCTGACAGCATTGTATTTTTCTATTAGATTTTAGAACTGTTCTGACAGTATTGTATTTTTCTATTAGATTTTAGAACTGTTCTGACAGTATTGTATTTTTCTATTAGATTTTAGAACTGTTCTGACAGCATTGTATTTTTCTATTAGATTTTAGAACTGTTCTGACAGTATTGTATTTTTCCATTACATTTTGGAACTGTTCTGACAGTATTGTATTTTTCTATTAGATTTTAGAACTGTTCTGACAGTATTGTATTTTTCTATTAGATTTTAGAACTGTTCTGACAGTGTGGTATTTTTCTATTAGATTTTAGAACTGTTCTGACAGCATTGTATTTTTCTATTAGATTTTAGAACTGTTCTGACAGTATTATATTTTTCTATTAGATTTTAGAACTGTTCTGACAGTATTGTATTTTTCTATTAGATTTTAGAATTGTTCTGACAGTATTGTATTTTTCTATTAGATTTTAGAACTGTTCTGACAGTATTGTATTTTTCTATTACATTTTAGAACTGTTCTGACAGTATTGTATTTTTCTATTAGATTTTAGAACTGTTCTGACAGTATTGTATTTTTCTATTAGATTTTAGAACTGTTCTGACAGTGTGGTATTTTTCTATTAGATTTTAGAACTGTTCTGACAGTGTGGTATTTTTCCATTACATTTTGGAACTGTTCTGACAGTATTGTATTTTTCTATTAGATTTTAGAACTGTTCTGACAGTGTGGTATTTTTCTATTAGATTTTAGAATTGTTCTGACAGTATTGTATTTTTTTATTGGAGTTTGGAACTGTTCTGACAGTATTGTATGTTTCTATTAGATTTTGGAAATGTTCTGACAGTATTGTATTTTTCTATTAGATTTTAGAACTGTTCTGACAGTGTGGTATTTTTCTATTAGATTTTAGAACTGTTCTGACAGTGTGGTATTTTTCCATTACATTTTGGAACTGTTCTGACAGTATTGTATTTTTCTATTAGATTTTAGAACTGTTCTGACAGTGTGGTATTTTTCTATTAGATTTTAGAATTGTTCTGACAGTATTGTATTTTTTTATTGGAGTTTGGAACTGTTCTGACAGTATTGTATGTTTCTATTAGATTTTGGAAATGTTCTGACAGTATTGTATTTTTCTATTAGATTTTGGAACTGTTCCGACAGTGTGGTATTTTTCTATTAGATTTTAGAACTGTTCTGACAGTATTGTATCTTTCTATTGGAGTTTGGAACTGTTCTGACAGTATTGTATTTTTCTATTAGATTTTGGAAATGTTCCGACAGTGTGGTATTTTTCTATTAGATTTTAGAACTGTTCCGACAGTATTGTATTTTTCTATTGGAGTTTGGAACTGTTCTGACAGTATTGTATTTTTCTATTAGATTTTGGAACTGTTCTGACAGTATTGTATTTTTCTATTAGATTTTAGAACTGTTCTGACAATGTGGTATTTTTCTATTAGATTTCAGAACTGTTCTGACAGTATTGTATTTTTCTATTAGATTTTAGAACTGTTCTGACAGTATTGTATTTTTCTATT
Organism: Bathymodiolus brooksi; assembly: GCA_963680875.1. Lineage (NCBI taxonomy): Eukaryota > Metazoa > Mollusca > Bivalvia > Mytilida > Modiolidae > Bathymodiolus > Bathymodiolus brooksi. Next base: position 83,553,892 of record OY804577.1, read on the forward strand.
AGATTTTAGAACTGTTCTGACAGTATTGTATTTTTCTATTAGATTTTAGAACTGTTCTGACAGTATTGTATTTTTCTATTAGATTTTAGAACTGTTCTGACAGTGTGGTATTTTTCTATTAGATTTTAGAACTGTTCTGACAGTATTGTATTTTTCTATTAGATTTTAGAACTGTTCTGACAGTATTGTATTTTTCTATTAGATTTTAGAACTGTTCTGACAGTATTGTATTTTTCTATTAGATTTTAGAACTGTTCTGACAGTATTGTATTTTTCTATTAGATTTTAGAACTGTTCTGACAGTATTGTATTTTTCCATTACATTTTGGAACTGTTCTGACAGTATTGTATTTTTCTATTAGATTTTAGAACTGTTCTGACAGTATTGTATTTTTCTATTAGATTTTAGAACTGTTCTGACAGTGTGGTATTTTTCTATTAGATTTTAGAACTGTTCTGACAGCATTGTATTTTTCTATTAGATTTTAGAACTGTTCTGACAGTATTATATTTTTCTATTAGATTTTAGAACTGTTCTGACAGTATTGTATTTTTCTATTAGATTTTAGAATTGTTCTGACAGTATTGTATTTTTCTATTAGATTTTAGAACTGTTCTGACAGTATTGTATTTTTCTATTAGATTTTAGAACTGTTCTGACAGTGTGGTATTTTTCTATTAGATTTTAGAACTGTTCTGACAGTGTGGTATTTTTCCATTACATTTTGGAACTGTTCTGACAGTATTGTATTTTTCTATTAGATTTTAGAACTGTTCTGACAGTGTGGTATTTTTCTATTAGATTTTAGAATTGTTCTGACAGTATTGTATTTTTTTATTGGAGTTTGGAACTGTTCTGACAGTATTGTATGTTTCTATTAGATTTTGGAAATGTTCTGACAGTATTGTATTTTTCTATTAGATTTTAGAACTGTTCTGACAGTGTGGTATTTTTCTATTAGATTTTAGAACTGTTCTGACAGTGTGGTATTTTTCTATTAGATTTTAGAACTGTTCTGACAGTGTGGTATTTTTCCATTACATTTTGGAACTGTTCTGACAGTATTGTATTTTTCTATTAGATTTTAGAACTGTTCTGACAGTGTGGTATTTTTCTATTAGATTTTAGAATTGTTCTGACAGTATTGTATTTTTTTATTGGAGTTTGGAACTGTTCTGACAGTATTGTATGTTTCTATTAGATTTTGGAAATGTTCTGACAGTATTGTATTTTTCTATTAGATTTTAGAACTGTTCTGACAGTGTGGTATTTTTCTATTAGATTTTAGAACTGTTCTGACAGTGTGGTATTTTTCTATTAGATTTTAGAACTGTTCTGACAGTGTGGTATTTTTCCATTACATTTTGGAACTGTTCTGACAGTATTGTATTTTTCTATTAGATTTTAGAACTGTTCTGACAGTGTGGTATTTTTCTATTAGATTTTAGAATTGTTCTGACAGTATTGTATTTTTTTATTGGAGTTTGGAACTGTTCTGACAGTATTGTATGTTTCTATTAGATTTTGGAAATGTTCTGACAGTATTGTATTTTTCTATTAGATTTTGGAACTGTTCCGACAGTGTGGTATTTTTCTATTAGATTTTAGAACTGTTCTGACAGTATTGTATCTTTCTATTGGAGTTTGGAACTGTTCTGACAGTATTGTATTTTTCTATTAGATTTTGGAAATGTTCCGACAGTGTGGTATTTTTCTATTAGATTTTAGAACTGTTCCGACAGTATTGTATTTTTCTATTAGATTTTAGAACTGTTCTGACAGTATTGTATTTTTCTATTAGATTTTAGAACTGTTCTGACAGTATTGTATTTTTCTATTAGATTTTGGAACTGTTCTGACAGTATTGTATTTTTCCATTACATTTTGGAACTGTTCTGACAGTATTGTATTTTTCTATTAGATTTTAGAACTGTTCTGACAGTATTGTATTTTTCTATTAGATTTTAGAACTGTTCTGACAGTGTGGTATTTTTCTATTAGATTTTAGAACTGTTCTGACAGCATTGTATTTTTCTATTAGATTTTAGAACTGTTCTGACAGTATTATATTTTTCTATTAGATTTTAGAACTGTTCTGACAGTATTGTATTTTTCTATTAGATTTTAGAATTGTTCTGACAGTATTGTATTTTTCTATTAGATTTTAGAACTGTTCTGACAGTATTGTATTTTTCTATTAGATTTTAGAACTGTTCTGACAGTGTGGTATTTTTCTATTAGATTTTAGAACTGTTCTGACAGTGTGGTATTTTTCCATTACATTTTGGAACTGTTCTGACAGTATTGTATTTTTCTATTAGATTTTAGAACTGTTCTGACAGTGTGGTATTTTTCTATTAGATTTTAGAATTGTTCTGACAGTATTGTATTTTTTTATTGGAGTTTGGAACTGTTCTGACAGTATTGTATGTTTCTATTAGATTTTGGAAATGTTCTGACAGTATTGTATTTTTCTATTAGATTTTAGAACTGTTCTGACAGTGTGGTATTTTTCTATTAGATTTTAGAACTGTTCTGACAGTGTGGTATTTTTCTATTAGATTTTAGAACTGTTCTGACAGTGTGGTATTTTTCCATTACATTTTGGAACTGTTCTGACAGTATTGTATTTTTCTATTAGATTTTAGAACTGTTCTGACAGTGTGGTATTTTTCTATTAGATTTTAGAATTGTTCTGACAGTATTGTATTTTTTTATTGGAGTTTGGAACTGTTCTGACAGTATTGTATGTTTCTATTAGATTTTGGAAATGTTCTGACAGTATTGTATTTTTCTATTAGATTTTGGAACTGTTCCGACAGTGTGGTATTTTTCTATTAGATTTTAGAACTGTTCTGACAGTATTGTATCTTTCTATTGGAGTTTGGAACTGTTCTGACAGTATTGTATTTTTCTATTAGATTTTGGAAATGTTCCGACAGTGTGGTATTTTTCTATTAGATTTTAGAACTGTTCCGACAGTATTGTATTTTTCTATTAGATTTTAGAACTGTTCTGACAGTATTGTATTTTTCTATTAGATTTTAGAACTGTTCTGACAGTATTGTATTTTTCCATTACATTTTGGAACTGTTCTGACAGTATTGTATTTTTCTATTAGATTTTAGAACTGTTCTGACAGTATTGAATTTTTCTATTAGATTTTAGAACTGTTCTGACAGTGTGGTATTTTTCTATTAGATTTTAGAACTGTTCTGACAGCATTGTATTTTTCTATTAGATTTTAGAACTGTTCTGACAGTATTATATTTTTCTATTAGATTTTAGAACTGTTCTGACAGTATTGTATTTTTCTATTAGATTTTAGAATTGTTCTGACAGTATTGTATTTTTCTATTAGATTTTAGAACTGTTCTGACAGTATTGTATTTTTCTATTACGTTTTAGAACTGTTCTGACAGTATTGTATTTTTCTATTAGATTTTAGAACTGTTCTGACAGTATTGTATTTTTCTATTAGATTTTAGAACTGTTCTGACAGTATTGTATTTTTCTATTAGATTTTAGAACTGTTCTGACAGTGTGGTATTTTTCTATTAGATTTTAGAACTGTTCTGACAGTATTGTATTTTTCTATTAGATTTTAGAACTGTTCTGACAGTATTGTATTTTTCTATTAGATTTTAGAACTGTTCTGACAGTATTGTATTTTTCCATTACATTTTAGAACTATTCTGACATTATTGTATTTTTGTATTAGATTTTAGAACTGTTCTGACAGTGTGGTATTTTTCTATTAGATTTTAGAACTGTTCTGACAGTATTGTATTTTTCTATTAGATTTTAGAACTGTTCTGACAGTATTGTATTTTTCTATTAGATTTTAGAACTGTTCTGACAGTATTGTATTTTTCTATTATATTTTAGAACTGTTCTGACAGTATTGTATTTTTCTATTAGATTTTAGAACTGTTCTGACAGTGTGGTATTTTTCTATTAGATTTTAGAACTGTTCTGACAGTGTGGTATTTTTCCATTACATTTTGGAACTGTTCTGACAGTATTATATTTTTCTATTAGATTTTAGAACTGTTCTGACAGTGTGGTATTTTTCTATTAGATTTTAGAATTGTTCTGACAGTATTGTATTTTTTTATTGGAGTTTGGAACTGTTCTGACAGAATTGTATGTTTCTATTAGATTTTGGAAATGTTCTGACAGTATTGTATTTTTCTATTAGATTTTGGAACTGTTCCGACAGTGTGGTATTTTTCTATTAGATTTTAGAACTGTTCTGACAGCATTGTATCTTTCTATTGGAGTTTGGAACTGTTCTGACAGTATTGTATTTTTCTATTAGATTTTGGAAATGTTCCGACAGTGTGGTATTTTTCTATTAGATTTTAGAACTGTTCCGACAGTATTGTATTTTTCTATTGGAGTTTGGAACTGTTCTGACAGTATTGTATTTTTCTATTAGATTTTGGAACTGTTCTGACAGTATTGTATTTTTCTATTAGATTTTAGAACTGTTCTGACAATGTGGTATTTTTCTATTAGATTTCAGAACTGTTCTGACAGTATTGTATTTTTCTATTAGATTTTAGAACTGTTCTGACAGTATTGTATTTTTCTATTAGATTTTAGAACTGTTCTGACAGTATTGTATTTTTCTATTAGATTTTAGAACTGTTCTGACAGTGTGGTATTTTTCCATTAGATTTTAGAACTGTTCTGACAGCATTGTATTTTTCTATTAGATTTTAGAACTGTTCTGACAGTATTGTATTTTTCTATTAGATTTTAGAACTGTTCTGACAGTATTGTATTTTTCTATTAGATTTTAGAACTGTTCTGACGGTATTGTATTTTTCTATTACATTTTAGAACTGTTCTGACAGTATTGTATTTTTCTATTAGATTTTAGAACTGTTCTGACAATGTGGTATTTTTCTATTAGATTTCAGAACTGTTCTGACAGTATTGTATTTTTCTATTATATTTTAGAACTGTTCTGACAGTATTGTATTTTTCTATTAGACTTTAGAACTGTTCTGACAGTGTGGTATTTTTCTATTAGATTTTAGAACTGTTCTGACAGTATTGTATTTTTCTATTAGATTTTAGAACTGTTCTGACAGTATTGTATTTTTCTATTAGATTTTAGAACTGTTCTGACAGTATTGTATTTTTCTATTAGATTTTAGAACTGTTCTGACAGTATTGTATTTTTCTATTAGATTTTAGAACTGTTCTGACAGTATTGTATTTTTCCATTACATTTTAGAACTATTCTGACAGTATTGTATTTTTCTATTAGATTTTAGAACTGTTCTGACAGTGTGGTATTTTTCTATTAGATTTTAGAACTGTTCTGACAGTATTTTATTTTTCTATTAGATTTTAGAACTGTTCTGACAGTATTGTATTTTTCTATTAGATTTTAGAACTGTTCTGACAGTATTGTATTTTTCTATTAGATTTTAGAACTGTTCTGACAGTATTGTATTTTTCTATTAGATTTTAGAACTGTTCTGACAGTATTGTATTTTTCTATTAGATTTTAGAACTGTTCTGACAGTGTGGTATTTTTCTATTAGATTTTAGAACTGTTCTGACAGTGTGGTATTTTTCCATTACATTTTGGAACTGTTCTGACAGTATTGTATTTTTCTATTAGATTTTAGAACTGTTCTGACAGTGTGGTATTTTTCTATTAGATTTTAGAATTGTTCTGACAGTATTGTATTTTTTTATTGGAGTTTGGAACTGTTCTGACAGTATTGTATGTTTCTATTAGATTTTGGAAATGTTCTGACAGTATTGTATTTTTCTATTAGATTTTAGAACTGTTCCGACAGTGTGGTATTTTTCTATTAGATTTTAGAACTGTTCTGACAGTATTGTATCTTTCTATTGGAGTTTGGAACTGTTCTGACAGTATTGTATTTTTCTATTAGATTTTGGAAATGTTCCGACAGTGTGGTATTTTTCTATTAGATTTTAGAACTGTTCCGACAGTATTGTATTTTTCTATTGGAGTTTGGAACTGTTCTGACAGTATTGTATTTTTCTATTAGATTTTGGAACTGTTCTGACAGTATTGTATTTTTCTATTAGATTTTAGAACTGTTCTGACAGTATTGTATTTTTCTATTAGATTTTAGAACTGTTCTGACAGTGTGGTATTTTTCTATTAGATTTTAGAACTGTTCTGACAGCATTGTATTTTTCTATTAGATTTTAGAACTGTTCTGACAGTATTATATTTTTCTATTAGATTTTAGAACTGTTCTGACAGTATTGTATTTTTCTATTAGATTTTAGAATTGTTCTGACAGTATTGTATTTTTCTATTAGATTTTAGAACTGTTCTGACAGTATTGTATTTTTCTATTAGATTTTAGAACTGTTCTGACAGTGTGGTATTTTTCTATTAGATTTTAGAACTGTTCTGACAGTGTGGTATTTTTCCATTACATTTTGGAACTGTTCTGACAGTATTGTATTTTTCTATTAGATTTTAGAACTGTTCTGACAGTGTGGTATTTTTCTATTAGATTTTAGAATTGTTCTGACAGTATTGTATTTTTTTATTGGAGTTTGGAACTGTTCTGACAGTATTGTATGTTTCTATTAGATTTTAGAACTGTTCTGACAGTGTGGTATTTTTCTATTAGATTTTAGAACTGTTCTGACAGTGTGGTATTTTTCTATTAGATTTTAGAACTGTTCTGACAGTGTGGTATTTTTCCATTACATTTTGGAACTGTTCTGACAGTATTGTATTTTTCTATTAGATTTTAGAACTGTTCTGACAGTGTGGTATTTTTCTATTAGATTTTAGAATTGTTCTGACAGTATTGTATTTTTTTATTGGAGTTTGGAACTGTTCTGACAGTATTGTATGTTTCTATTAGATTTTGGAAATGTTCTGACAGTATTGTATTTTTCTATTAGATTTTGGAACTGTTCCGACAGTGTGGTATTTTTCTATTAGATTTTAGAACTGTTCTGACAGTATTGTATCTTTCTATTGGAGTTTGGAACTGTTCTGACAGTATTGTATTTTTCTATTAGATTTTGGAAATGTTCCGACAGTGTGGTATTTTTCTATTAGATTTTAGAACTGTTCCGACAGTATTGTATTTTTCTATTAGATTTTAGAACTGTTCTGACAGTATTGTATTTTTCTATTAGATTTTAGAACTGTTCTGACAGTATTGTATTTTTCCATTACATTTTGGAACTGTTCTGACAGTATTGTATTTTTCTATTAGATTTTAGAACTGTTCTGACAGTATTGTATTTTTCTATTAGATTTTAGAACTGTTCTGACAGTGTGGTATTTTTCTATTAGATTTTAGAACTGTTCTGACAGCATTGTATTTTTCTATTAGATTTTAGAACTGTTCTGACAGTATTATATTTTTCTATTAGATTTTAGAACTGTTCTGACAGTATTGTATTTTTCTATTAGATTTTAGAATTGTTCTGACAGTATTGTATTTTTCTATTAGATTTTAGAACTGTTCTGACAGTATTGTATTTTTCTATTACGTTTTAGAACTGTTCTGACAGTATTGTATTTTTCTATTAGATTTTAGAACTGTTCTGACAGTATTGTATTTTTCTATTAGATTTTAGAACTGTTCTGACAGTATTGTATTTTTCTATTAGATTTTAGAACTGTTCTGACAGTGTGGTATTTTTCTATTAGATTTTAGAACTGTTCTGACAGTATTGTATTTTTCTATTAGATTTTAGAACTGTTCTGACAGTATTGTATTTTTCTATTAGATTTTAGAACTGTTCTGACAGTATTGTATTTTTCCATTACATTTTAGAACTATTCTGACAGTATTGTATTTTTCTATTAGATTTTAGAACTGTTCTGACAGTGTGGTATTTTTCTATTAGATTTTAGAACTGTTCTGACAGTATTGTATTTTTCTATTAGATTTTAGAACTGTTCTGACAGTATTGTATTTTTCTATTAGATTTTAGAGCTGTTCTGACAGTATTGTATTTTTCTATTATATTTTAGAACTGTTCTGACAGTATTGTATTTTTCTATTAGATTTTAGAACTGTTCTGACAGTGTGGTATTTTTCTATTAGATTTTAGAACTGTTCTGACAGTGTGGTATTTTTCCATTACATTTTGAAACTGTTCTGACAGTATTATATTTTTCTATTAGATTTTAGAACTGTTCTGACAGTGTGGTATTTTTCTATTAGATTTTAGAATTGTTCTGACAGTATTGTATTTTTTTATTGGAGTTTGGAACTGTTCTGACAGAATTGTATGTTTCTATTAGATTTTGGAAATGTTCTGACAGTATTGTATTTTTCTATTAGATTTTGGAACTGTTCCGACAGTGTGGTATTTTTCTATTAGATTTTAGAACTGTTCTGACAGTATTGTATCTTTCTATTGGAGTTTGGAACTGTTCTGACAGTATTGTATTTTTCTATTAGATTTTGGAAATGTTCCGACAGTGTGGTATTTTTCTATTAGATTTTAGAACTGTTCCGACAGTATTGTATTTTTCTATTGGAGTTTGGAACTGTTCTGACAGTATTGTATTTTTCTATTAGATTTTGGAACTGTTCTGACAGTATTGTATTTTTCTATTAGATTTTAGAACTGTTCTGACAATGTGGTATTTTTCTATTAGATTTCAGAACTGTTCTGACAGTATTGTATTTTTCTATTAGATTTTAGAACTGTTCTGACAGTATTGTATTTTTCTATTAGATTTTAGAACTGTTCTGACAGTATTGTATTTTTCTATTAGATTTTAGAACTGTTCTGACAGTGTGGTATTTTTCCATTAGATTTTAGAACTGTTCTGACAGCATTGTATTTTTCTATTAGATTTTAGAACTGTTCTGACAGTATTGTATTTTTCTATTAGATTTTAGAACTGTTCTGACAGTGTGGTATTTTTCTATTAGATTTTAGAACTGTTCTGACGGTATTGTATTTTTCTATTACATTTTAGAACTGTTCTGACAGTATTGTATTTTTCCATTACATTTTGAAACTGTTCTGACAGTATTGTATTTTTCTATTAGATTTTAGAACTGTTCTGACAGTATTGTATTTTTCTATTAGATTTTAGAACTGTTCTGACAGTATTGTATTTTTCCATTACATTTTAGAACTATTCTGACAGTATTGTATTTTTCTATTAGATTTTAGAACTGTTCTGACAGTGTGGTATTTTTCTATTAGATTTTAGAACTGTTCTGACAGTATTGTATTTTTCTATTAGATTTTAGAACTGTTCTGACAGTATTGTATTTTTCTATTAGATTTTAGAACTGTTCTGACAGTATTGTATTTTTCTATTAGATTTTAGAACTGTTCTGACAGTATTGTATTTTTCTATTAGATTTTAGAACTGTTCTGACAGTGTGGTATTTTTCTATTAGATTTTAGAACTGTTCTGACAGTGTGGTATTTTTCCATTACATTTTGGAACTGTTCTGACAGTATTGTATTTTTCTATTAGATTTTAGAACTGTTCTGACAGTGTGGTATTTTTCTATTAGATTTTAGAATTGTTCTGACAGTATTGTATTTTTTTATTGGAGTTTGGAACTGTTCTGACAGTATTGTATGTTTCTATTAGATTTTGGAAATGTTCTGACAGTATTGTATTTTTCTATTAGATTTTAGAACTGTTCCGACAGTGTGGTATTTTTCTATTAGATTTTAGAACTGTTCTGACAGTATTGTATCTTTCTATTGGAGTTTGGAACTGTTCTGACAGTATTGTATTTTTCTATTAGATTTTGGAAATGTTCCGACAGTGTGGTATTTTTCTATTAGATTTTAGAACTGTTCCGACAGTATTGTATTTTTCTATTGGAGTTTGGAACTGTTCTGACAGTATTGTATTTTTCTATTAGATTTTGGAACGGTTCTGACAGTATTGTATTTTTCTATTAGATTTTAGAACTGTTCTGACAATGTGGTATTTTTCTATTAGATTTCAGAACTGTTCTGACAGTATTGTATTTTTCTATTAGATTTTAGAACTGTTCTGACAGTATTGTATTTTTCTATTAGATTTTAGAACTGTTCTGACAGTATTGTATTTTTCTATTAGATTTTAGAACTGTTCTGACAGTGTGGTATTTTTCCATTAGATTTTAGAACTGTTCTGACAGCATTGTATTTTTCTATTAGATTTTTCTATTAGATTTTAGAACTGTTCTGACAGTATTGTATTTTTCTATTAGATTTTAGAACTGTTCTGACAGTATTGTATTTTTCTATTAGATTTTAGAACTGTTCTGACGGTATTGTATTTTTCTATTACATTTTAGAACTGTTCTGACAGTATTGTATTTTTCCATTACATTTTGAAACTGTTCTGACAGTATTGTATTTTTCTATTATATTTTAGAACTGTTCTGACAGTATTGTATTTTTCTATTAGACTTTAGAACTGTTCTGACAGTGTGGTATTTTTCTATTAGATTTTAGAACTGTTCTGACAGTATTGTATTTTTCTATTAGATTTTAGAACTGTTCTGACAGTATTGTATTTTTCTATTAGATTTTAGAACTGTTCTGACAGTATTGTATTTTTCTATTAGATTTTAGAACTGTTCTGACAGTATTGTATTTTTCTATTAGATTTTAGAACTGTTCTGACAGTATTGTATTTTTCCATTACATTTTAGAACTATTCTGACAGTATTGTATTTTTCTATTAGATTTTAGAACTGTTCTGACAGTGTGGTATTTTTCTATTAGATTTTAGAACTGTTCTGACAGTATTGTATTTTTCTATTAGATTTTAGAACTGTTCTGACAGTATTGTATTTTTCTATTAGATTTTAGAACTGTTCTGACAGTATTGTATTTTTCTATTAGATTTTAGAACTGTTCTGACAGTATTGTATTTTTCTATTAGATTTTAGAACTGTTCTGACAGTGTGGTATTTTTCTATTAGATTTTAGAACTGTTCTGACAGTGTGGTATTTTTCCATTACATTTTGGAACTGTTCTGACAGTATTGTATTTTTCTATTAGATTTTAGAACTGTTCTGACAGTGTGGTATTTTTCTATTAGATTTTAGAATTGTTCTGACAGTATTGTATTTTTTTATTGGAGTTTGGAACTGTTCTGACAGTATTGTATGTTTCTATTAGATTTTGGAAATGTTCTGACAGTATTGTATTTTTCTATTAGATTTTAGAACTGTTCCGACGGTGTGGTATTTTTCTATTAGATTTTAGAACTGTTCTGACAGTATTGTATCTTTCTATTGGAGTTTGGAACTGTTCTGACAGTATTGTATTTTTCTATTAGATTTTGGAAATGTTCCGACAGTGTGGTATTTTTCTATTAGATTTTAGAACTGTTCCGACAGTATTGTATTTTTCTATTGGAGTTTGGAACTGTTCTGACAGTATTGTATTTTTCTATTAGATTTTGGAACTGTTCTGACAGTATTGTATTTTTCTATTAGATTTTAGAACTGTTCTGACAATGTGGTATTTTTCTATTAGATTTCAGAACTGTTCTGACAGTATTGTATTTTTCTATTAGATTTTAGAACTGTTCTGACAGTATTGTATTTTTCTATTAGATTTTAGAACTGTTCTGACAGTATTGTATTTTTCTATTAGATTTTAGAACTGTTCTGACAGTGTGGTATTTTTCCATTAGATTTTAGAACTGTTTTGACAGCATTGTATTTTTCTATTAGATTTTAGAACTGTTCTGACAGTATTGTATTTTTCTATTAGATTTTAGAACTGTTCTGACAGTGTGTTATTTTTCTATTAGATTTTAGAATTGTTCTGACAGTATTGTATTTTTTTATTGGAGTTTGGAACTGTTCTGACAGTATTGTATGTTTCTATTAGATTTTGGAAATGTTCTGACAGTATTGTATTTTTCTATTAGATTTTGGAACTGTTCCGACAGTGTGGTATTTTTCTATTAGATTTTAGAACTGTTCTGACAGTATTGTATCTTTCTATTGGAGTTTGGAACTGTTCTGACAGTATTGTATTTTTCTATTAGATTTTGGAAATGTTCCGACAGTGTGGTATTTTTCTATTAGATTTTAGAACTGTTCCGACAGTATTGTATTTTTCTATTGGAGTTTGGAACTGTTCTGACAGTATTGTATTTTTCTATTAGATTTTGGAACTGTTCTGTCAGTATTGTATTTTTCTATTAGATTTTAGAACTGTTCTGACAATGTGGTATTTTTCTATTAGATTTCAGAACTGTTCTGACAGTGTGGTATTTTTCTATTAGATTTTAGAACTGTTCTGACAGTATTGTATTTTTCTATTAGATTTTAGAACTGTTCTGACAGTATTGTATTTTTCTATTAGATTTTAGAACTGTTCTGACAGTATTGTATTTTTCTATTAGATTTTAGAACTGTTCTGACAGTTTGGTATTTTTCTATTAGATTTTAGAACTGTTCTGACAGCATTGTATTTTTCTATTAGATTTTAGAACTGTTCTGACAGTATTGTATTTTTTTATTAGATTTTAGAACTGTTCTGACAGTATTGTATTTTTCTATTAGATTTTAGAACTGTTCTGACAGTATTGTATTTTTCTATTAGATTTTAGAACTGTTCTGACAGTGTGGTATTTTTCTATTAGATTTTAGAACTGTTCTGACAGTGTGGTATTTTTCCATTACATTTTGGAACTGTTCTGACAGTATTGTATTTTTCTATTAGATTTTAGAACTGTTCTGACAGTGTGGTATTTTTCTATTAGATTTTAGAATTGTTCTGACAGTATTGTATTTTTTTATTGGAGTTTGGAACTGTTCTGACAGTATTGTATGTTTCTATTAGATTTTGGAAATGTTCTGACAGTATTGTATTTTTCTATTAGATTTTAGAACTGTTCTGACAGTGTGGTATTTTTCTATTAGATTTTAGAACTGTTCTGACAGTGTGGTATTTTTCCATTACATTTTGGAACTGTTCTGACAGTATTGTATTTTTCTATTAGATTTTAGAACTGTTCTGACAGTATTGTATCTTTCTATTGGAGTTTGGAACTGTTCTGACAGTATTGTATTTTTCTATTAGATTTTGGAAATGTTCCGACAGTGTGGTATTTTTCTATTAGATTTTAGAACTGTTCCGACAGTATTGTATTTTTCTATTGGAGTTTGGAACTGTTCTGACAGTATTGTATTTTTCTATTAGATTTTGGAACTGTTCTGACAGTATTGTATTTTTCTATTAGATTTTAGAACTGTTCTGACAATGTGGTATTTTTCTATTAGATTTCAGAACTGTTCTGACAGTATTGTATTTTTCTATTAGATTTTAGAACTGTTCTGACAGTATTGTATTTTTCTATTAGAGTTTAGAACTGTTCTGACAGTATTGTATTTTTCTATTAGATTTTAGAACTGTTCTGACAGTGTGGTATTTTTCTATTAGATTTTAGAACTGTTCTGACAGCATTGTATTTTTCTATTAGATTTTAGAACTGTTCTGACAGTATTGTATTTTTCTATTAGATTTTAGAACTGTTCTGACAGTATTGTATTTTTCTATTAGATTTTAGAACTGTTCTGACAGCATTGTATTTTTCTATTAGATTTTAGAACTGTTCTGACAGTATTGTATTTTTCCATTACATTTTGATACTGTTCTGACAGTATTGTATTTTTCTATTAGATTTTAGAACTGTTCTGACAGTATTGTATTTTTCTATTAGATTTTAGAACTGTTCTGACAGTGTGGTATTTTTCTATTAGATTTTAGAACTGTTCTGACAGCATTGTATTTTTCTATTAGATTTTAGAACTGTTCTGACAGTATTATATTTTTCTATTAGATTTTAGAACTGTTCTGACAGTATTGTATTTTTCTATTAGATTTTAGAATTGTTCTGACAGTATTGTATTTTTCTATTAGATTTTAGAACTGTTCTGACAGTATTGTATTTTTCCATTACATTTTAGAACTGTTCTGACAGTATTGTATTTTTCTATTAGATTTTAGAACTGTTCTGACAGTATTGTATTTTTCTATTAGATTTTAGAACTGTTCTGACAGTATTGTATTTTTCTATTAGATTTTAGAACTGTTCTGACAGTGTGGTATTTTTCTATTAGATTTTAGAACTGTTCTGACAGTGTGGTATTTTTCCATTACATTTTGGAACTGTTCTGACAGTATTGTATTTTTCTATTAGATTTTAGAACTGTTCTGACAGTGTGGTATTTTTCTATTAGATTTTAGAATTGTTCTGACAGTATTGTATTTTTTTATTGGAGTTTGGAACTGTTCTGACAGTATTGTATGTTTCTATTAGATTTTGGAAATGTTCTGACAGTATTGTATTTTCTATTAGATTTTGGAACTGTTCCGACAGTGTGGTATTTTTCTATTAGATTTTAGAACTGTTCTGACAGTATTGTATCTTTCTATTGGAGTTTGGAACTGTTCTGACAGTATTGTATTTTTCTATTAGATTTTGGAAATGTTCCGACAGTGTGGTATTTTTCTATTAGATTTTAGAACTGTTCCGACAGTATTGTATTTTTCTATTGGAGTTTGGAACTGTTCTGACAGTATTGTATTTTTCTATTAGATTTTGGAACTGTTCTGACAGTATTGTATTTTTCTATTAGATTTTAGAACTGTTCTGACAATGTGGTATTTTTCTATTAGATTTCAGAACTGTTCTGACAGTATTGTATTTTTCTATTAGATTTTAGAACTGTTCTGACAGTATTGTATTTTTCTATTAGATTTTAGAACTGTTCTGACAGTATTGTATTTTTCTATTAGATTTTAGAACTGTTCTGACAGTGTGGTATTTTTCCATTAGATTTTAGAACTGTTCTGACAGCATTGTATTTTTCTATTAGATTTTAGAACTGTTCTGACAGTATTGTATTTTTCTATTAGATTTTAGAACTGTTCTGACAGTATTGTATTTTTCTATTAGATTTTAGAACTGTTCTGACGGTATTGTATTTTTCTATTAGATTTTAGAACTGTTCTGACAGTATTGTATTTTTCCATTACATTTTGAAACTGTTCTGACAGTATTGTATTTTTCTATTATATTTTAGAACTGTTCTGACAGTATTGTATTTTTCTATTAGACTTTAGAACTGTTCTGACAGTGTGGTATTTTTCTATTAGATTTTAGAACTGTTCTGACAGTATTGTATTTTTCTATTAGATTTTAGAACTGTTCTGACAGTATTGTATTTTTCTATTAGATTTTAGAACTGTTCTGACAGTATTGTATTTTTCTATTAGATTTTAGAACTGTTCTGACAGTATTGTATTTTTCTATTAGATTTTAGAACTGTTCTGACAGTATTGTATTTTTCCATTACATTTTAGAACTATTCTGACAGTATTGTATTTTTCTATTAGATTTTAGAACTGTTCTGACAGTGTGGTATTTTTCTATTAGATTTTAGAACTGTTCTGACAGTATTGTATTTTTCTATTAGATTTTAGAACTGTTCTGACAGTATTGTATTTTTCTATTAGATTTTAGAACTGTTCTGACAGTATTGTATTTTTCTATTAGATTTTAGAACTGTTCTGACAGTATTGTATTTTTCTATTAGATTTTAGAACTGTTCTGACAGTGTGGTATTTTTCTATTAGATTTTAGAACTGTTCTGACAGTGTGGTATTTTTCCATTATATTTTGGAACTGTTCTGACAGTATTGTATTTTTCTATTAGATTTTAGAACTGTTCTGACAGTGTGGTATTTTTCTATTAGATTTTAGAATTGTTCTGACAGTATTGTATTTTTTTATTGGAGTTTGGAACTGTTCTGACAGTATTGTATGTTTCTATTAGATTTTGGAAATGTTCTGACAGTATTGTATTTTTCTATTAGATTTTAGAACTGTTCCGACAGTGTGGTATTTTTCTATTAGATTTTAGAACTGTTCTGACAGTATTGTATCTTTCTATTGGAGTTTGGAACTGTTCTGACAGTATTGTATTTTTCTATTAGATTTTGGAAATGTTCCGACAGTGTGGTATTTTTCTATTAGATTTTAGAACTGTTCCGACAGTATTGTATTTTTCTATTGGAGTTTGGAACTGTTCTGACAGTATTGTATTTTTCTATTAGATTTTGGAACTGTTCTGACAGTATTGTATTTTTCTATTAGATTTTAGAACTGTTCTGACAATGTGGTATTTTTCTATTAGATTTCAGAACTGTTCTGACAGTATTGTATTTTTCTATTAGATTTTAGAACTGTTCTGACAGTATTGTATTTTTCTATTAGATTTTAGAACTGTTCTGACAGTATTGTATTTTTCTATTAGATTTTAGAACTGTTCTGACAGTGTGGTATTTTTCCATTAGATTTTAGAACTGTTCTGACAGCATTGTATTTTTCTATTAGATTTTAGAACTGTTCTGACAGTATTGTATTTTTCTATTAGATTTTAGAACTGTTCTGACAGTGTGGTATTTTTCTATTAGATTTTAGAATTGTTCTGACAGTATTGTATTTTTTTATTGGAGTTTGGAACTGTTCTGACAGTATTGTATGTTTCTATTAGATTTTGGAAATGTTCTGACAGTATTGTATTTTTCTATTAGATTTTGGAACTGTTCCGACAGTGTGGTATTTTTCTATTAGATTTTAGAACTGTTCTGACAGTATTGTATCTTTCTATTGGAGTTTGGAACTGTTCTGACAGTATTGTATTTTTCTATTAGATTTTGGAAATGTTCCGACAGTGTGGTATTTTTCTATTAGATTTTAGAACTGTTCCGACAGTATTGTATTTTTCTATTGGAGTTTGGAACTGTTCTGACAGTATTGTATTTTTCTATTAGATTTTGGAACTGTTCTGACAGTATTGTATTTTTCTATTAGATTTTAGAACTGTTCTGACAATGTGGTATTTTTCTATTAGATTTCAGAACTGTTCTGACAGTATTGTATTTTTCTATTAGATTTTAGAACTGTTCTGACAGTATTGTATTTTTCTATTAGATTTTAGAACTGTTCTGACAGTATTGTATTTTTCTATTAGATTTTAGAACTGTTCTGACAGTATTGTATTTTTCTATTAGATTTTAGAACTGTTCTGACAGTTTGGTATTTTTCTATTAGATTTTAGAACTGTTCTGACAGCATTGTATTTTTCTATTAGATTTTAGAACTGTTCTGACAGTATTGTATTTTTTTATTAGATTTTAGAACTGTTCTGACAGTATTGTATTTTTCTATTAGATTTTAGAACTGTTCTGACAGTATTGTATTTTTCTATTAGATTTTAGAACTGTTCTGACAGTGTGGTATTTTTCTATTAGATTTTAGAACTGTTCTGACAGTGTGGTATTTTTCCATTACATTTTGGAACTGTTCTGACAGTATTGTATTTTTCTATTAGATTTTAGAACTGTTCTGACAGTGTGGTATTTTTCTATTAGATTTTAGAATTGTTCTGACAGTATTGTATTTTTTTATTGGAGTTTGGAACTGTTCTGACAGTATTGTATGTTTCTATTAGATTTTGGAAATGTTCTGACAGTATTGTATTTTTCTATTAGATTTTAGAACTGTTCTGACAGTGTGGTATTTTTCTATTAGATTTTAGAACTGTTCTGACAGTGTGGTATTTTTCCATTACATTTTGGAACTGTTCTGACAGTATTGTATTTTTCTATTAGATTTTAGAACTGTTCTGACAGTATTGTATCTTTCTATTGGAGTTTGGAACTGTTCTGACAGTATTGTATTTTTCTATTAGATTTTGGAAATGTTCCGACAGTGTGGTATTTTTCTATTAGATTTTAGAACTGTTCCGACAGTATTGTATTTTTCTATTGGAGTTTGGAACTGTTCTGACAGTATTGTATTTTTCTATTAGATTTTGGAACTGTTCTGACAGTATTGTATTTTTCTATTAGATTTTAGAACTGTTCTGACAATGTGGTATTTTTCTATTAGATTTCAGAACTGTTCTGACAGTATTGTATTTTTCTATTAGATTTTAGAACTGTTCTGACAGTATTGTATTTTTCTATTAGAGTTTAGAACTGTTCTGACAGTATTGTATTTTTCTATTAGATTTTAGAACTGTTCTGACAGTGTGGTATTTTTCTATTAGATTTTAGAACTGTTCTGACAGCATTGTATTTTTCTATTAGATTTTAGAACTGTTCTGACAGTATTGTATTTTTCTATTAGATTTTAGAACTGTTCTGACAGTATTGTATTTTTCTATTAGATTTTAGAACTGTTCTGACAGCATTGTATTTTTCTATTAGATTTTAGAACTGTTCTGACAGTATTGTATTTTTCCATTACATTTTGATACTGTTCTGACAGTATTGTATTTTTCTATTAGATTTTAGAACTGTTCTGACAGTATTGTATTTTTCTATTAGATTTTAGAACTGTTCTGACAGTGTGGTATTTTTCTATTAGATTTTAGAACTGTTCTGACAGCATTGTATTTTTCTATTAGATTTTAGAACTGTTCTGACAGTATTATATTTTTCTATTAGATTTTAGAACTGTTCTGACAGTATTGTATTTTTCTATTAGATTTTAGAATTGTTCTGACAGTATTGTATTTTTCTATTAGATTTTAGAACTGTTCTGACAGTATTGTATTTTTCCATTACATTTTAGAACTGTTCTGACAGTATTGTATTTTTCTATTAGATTTTAGAACTGTTCTGACAGTATTGTATTTTTCTATTAGATTTTAGAACTGTTCTGACAGTATTGTATTTTTCTATTAGATTTTAGAACTGTTCTGACAGTGTGGTATTTTTCTATTAGATTTTAGAACTGTTCTGACAGTGTGGTATTTTTCCATTACATTTTGGAACTGTTCTGACAGTATTGTATTTTTCTATTAGATTTTAGAACTGTTCTGACAGTGTGGTATTTTTCTATTAGATTTTAGAATTGTTCTGACAGTATTGTATTTTTTTATTGGAGTTTGGAACTGTTCTGACAGTATTGTATGTTTCTATTAGATTTTGGAAATGTTCTGACAGTATTGTATTTTTCTATTAGATTTTGGAACTGTTCCGACAGTGTGGTATTTTTCTATTAGATTTTAGAACTGTTCTGACAGTATTGTATCTTTCTATTGGAGTTTGGAACTGTTCTGACAGTTTTGTATTTTTCTATTAGATTTTGGAAATGTTCTGACAGTGTGGTATTTTTCTATTAGATTTTAGAACTGTTCCGACAGTATTGTATTTTTCTATTGGAGTTTGGAACTGTTCTGACAGTATTGTATTTTTCTATTAGATTTTGGAACTGTTCTGACAGTATTGTATTTTTCTATTAGATTTTAGAACTGTTCTGACAATGTGGTATTTTTCTATTAGATTTCAGAACTGTTCTGACAGTATTGTATTTTTCTATTAGATTTTAGAACTGTTCTGACAGTATTGTATTTTTCTATTAGATTTTAGAACTGTTCTGACAGTATTGTATTTTTCTATTAGATTTTAGAACTGTTCTGACAGTATTGTATTTTTCTATTAGATTTTAGAACTGTTCTGACAGTGTGGTATTTTTTTATTAGATTTTAGAACTGTTCTGACAGCATTGTATTTTTCTATTAGATTTTAGAACTGTTCTGACAGTATTATATTTTTCTATTAGATTTTAGAAATGTTCTGACAGTATTGTATTTTTCTATTAGATTTTAGAATTGTTCTGACAGTATTGTATTTTTCTATTAGATTTTAGAACTGTTCTGACAGTATTGTATTTTTCTATTAGATTTTAGAACTGTTCTGACAGTGTGGTATTTTTTTATTAGATTTTAGAACTGTTCTGACAGTGTGGTATTTTTCCATTACATTTTGGAACTGTTCTGACAGTATTGTATTTTTTTATTAGATTTTAGAACTGTTCTGACAGTGTGGTATTTTTCTATTAGATTTTAGAATTGTTCTGACAGTATTGTATTTTTTTATTGGAGTTTGGAACTGTTCTGACAGTATTGTATGTTTCTATTAGATTTTGGAAATGTTCTGACAGTATTGTATTTTTCTATTAGATTTTAGAACTGTTCTGACAGTGTGGTATTTTTCTATTAGATTTTAGAACTGTTCTGACAGTGTGGTATTTTTCCATTACATTTTGGAACTGTTCTGACAGTATTGTATTTTTCTATTAGATTTTAGAACTGTTCTGACAGTGTGGTATTTTTCTATTAGATTTTAGAATTGTTCTGACAGTATTGTATTTTTTTATTGGAGTTTGGAACTGTTCTGACAGTATTGTATGTTTCTATTAGATTTTGGAAATGTTCTGACAGTATTGTATTTTTCTATTAGATTTTGGAACTGTTCCGACAGTGTGGTATTTTTCTATTAGATTTTAGAACTGTTCTGACAGTATTGTATCTTTCTATTGGAGTTTGGAACTGTTCTGACAGTATTGTATTTTTCTATTAGATTTTGGAACTGTTCCGACAGTGTGGTATTTTTTTATTAGATTTTAGAACTGTTCCGACAGTATTGTATTTTTCTATTGGAGTTTGGAACTGTTCTGACAGTATTGTATTTTTCTATTAGATTTTGGAACTGTTCTGACAGTATTGTATTTTTCTATTAGATTTTAGAACTGTTCTGACAATGTGGTATTTTTCTATTAGATTTTAGAACTGTTCTGACAGTATTGTATTTTTCTATTAGATTTTAGAACTGTTCTGACAGTGTGGTATTTTTCTATTAGATTTTAGAACTGTTCTGACAGTATTGTATTTTTCTATTAGATTTTAGAACTGTTCTGACAGTATTGTATTTTTCTATTAGATTTTAGAACTGTTCTGACAGTGTGGTATTTTTCTATTAGATTTTAGAACTGTTCTGACAGTATTGTATTTTTCTATTAGATTTTAGAACTGTTCTGACAGTATTGTATTTTTCTATTAGATTTTAGAACTGTTCTGACAGTATTGTATTTTTCCATTACATTTTAGAACTATTCTGACAGTATTGTATTTTTCTATTAGATTTTAGAACTGTTCTGACAGTGTGGTATTTTTCTATTAGATTTTAGAACTGTTCTGACAGTATTGTATTTTTCTATTAGATTTTAGAACTGTTCTGACAGTATTGTATTTTTCTATTAGATTTTAGAACTGTTCTGACAGTATTGTATTTTTCTATTATATTTTAGAACTGTTCTGACAGTATTGTATTTTTCTATTAGATTTTAGAACTGTTCTGACAGTGTGGTATTTTTCTATTAGATTTTAGAACTGTTCTGACAGTGTGGTATTTTTCCATTACATTTTGGAACTGTTCTGACAGTATTATATTTTTCTATTAGATTTTAGAACTGTTCTGACAGTGTGGTATTTTTCTATTAGATTTTAGAATTGTTCTGACAGTATTGTATTTTTTTATTGGAGTTTGGAACTGTTCTGACAGTATTGTATGTTTCTATTAGATTTTGGAAATGTTCTGACAGTATTGTATTTTTCTATTAGATTTTGGAACTGTTCCGACAGTGTGGTATTTTTCTATTAGATTTTAGAACTGTTCTGACAGTATTGTATCTTTCTATTGGAGTTTGGAACTGTTCTGACAGTATTGTATTTTTCTATTAGATTTTGGAAATGTTCCGACAGTGTGGTATTTTTCTATTAGATTTTAGAACTGTTCCGACAGTATTGTATTTTTCTATTGGAGTTTGGAACTGTTCTGACAGTATTGTATTTTTCTATTAGATTTTGGAACTGTTCTGACAGTATTGTATTTTTCTATTAGATTTTAGAACTGTTCTGACAATGTGGTATTTTTCTATTAGATTTCAGAACTGTTCTGACAGTATTGTATTTTTCTATTAGATTTTAGAACTGTTCTGACAGTATTGTATTTTTCTATTAGATTTTAGAACTGTTCTGACAGTATTGTATTTTTCTATTAGATTTTAGAACTGTTCTGACAGTATTGTATTTTTCCATTAGATTTTAGAACTGTTCTGACAGTTTGGTATTTTTCTATTAGATTTTAGAACTGTTCTGACAGCATTGTATTTTTCTATTAGATTTTAGAACTGTTCTGACAGTATTGTATTTTTTTATTAGATTTTAGAACTGTTCTGACAGTATTGTATTTTTCTATTAGATTTTAGAATTGTTCTGACAGTATTGTATTTTTTTATTGGAGTTTGGAACTGTTCTGACAGTATTGTATGTTTCTATTAGATTTTGGAAATGTTCTGACAGTATTGTATTTTTCTATTAGATTTTGGAACTGTTCCGACAGTGTGGTATTTTTCTATTAGATTTTAGAACTGTTCTGACAGTATTGTATCTTTCTATTGGAGTTTGGAACTGTTCTGACAGTATTGTATTTTTCCATTAGATTTTGGAAATGTTCTGACAGTGTGGTATTTTTCTATTAGATTTTAGAACTGTTCCGACAGTATTGTATTTTTCTATTGGAGTTTGGAACTGTTCTGACAGTATTGTATTTTTCTATTAGATTTTGGAACTGTTCTGACAGTATTGTATTTTTCTATTAGATTTTAGAACTGTTCTGACAATGTGGTATTTTTCTATTAGATTTCAGAACTGTTCTGACAGTATTGTATTTTTCTATTAGATTTTAGAACTGTTCTGACAGTATTGTATTTTTCTATTAGATTTTAGAACTGTTCTGACAGTATTGTATTTTTCTATTAGATTTTAGAACTGTTCTGACAGTATTGTATTTTTCTATTAGATTTTAGAACTGTTCTGACAGTGTGGTATTTTTTTATTAGATTTTAGAACTGTTCTGACAGCATTGTATTTTTCTATTAGATTTTAGAACTGTTCTGACAGTATTATATTTTTCTATTAGATTTTAGAAATGTTCTGACAGTATTGTATTTTTCTATTAGATTTTAGAATTGTTCTGACAGTATTGTATTTTTCTATTAGATTTTAGAACTGTTCTGACAGTATTGTATTTTTCTATTAGATTTTAGAACTGTTCTGACAGTGTGGTATTTTTTTATTAGATTTTAGAACTGTTCTGACAGTGTGGTATTTTTCCATTACATTTTGGAACTGTTCTGACAGTATTGTATTTTTTTATTAGATTTTAGAACTGTTCTGACAGTGTGGTATTTTTCTATTAGATTTTAGAATTGTTCTGACAGTATTGTATTTTTTTATTGGAGTTTGGAACTGTTCTGACAGTATTGTATGTTTCTATTAGATTTTGGAAATGTTCTGACAGTATTGTATTTTTCTATTAGATTTTAGAACTGTTCTGACAGTGTGGTATTTTTCTATTAGATTTTAGAACTGTTCTGACAGTGTGGTATTTTTCCATTACATTTTGGAACTGTTCTGACAGTATTGTATTTTTCTATTAGATTTTAGAACTGTTCTGACAGTGTGGTATTTTTCTATTAGATTTTAGAATTGTTCTGACAGTATTGTATTTTTTTATTGGAGTTTGGAACTGTTCTGACAGTATTGTATGTTTCTATTAGATTTTGGAAATGTTCTGACAGTATTGTATTTTTCTATTAGATTTTGGAACTGTTCCGACAGTGTGGTATTTTTCTATTAGATTTTAGAACTGTTCTGACAGTATTGTATCTTTCTTTTGGAGTTTGGAACTGTTCTGACAGTATTGTATTTTTCTATTAGATTTTGGAACTGTTCCGACAGTGTGGTATTTTTTTATTAGATTTTAGAACTGTTCCGACAGTATTGTATTTTTCTATTGGAGTTTGGAACTGTTCTGACAGTATTGTATTTTTCTATTAGATTTTGGAACTGTTCTGACAGTATTGTATTTTTCTATTAGATTTTAGAACTGTTCTGACAATGTGGTATTTTTCTATTAGATTTTAGAACTGTTCTGACAGTATTGTATTTTTCTATTAGATTTTAGAACTGTTCTGACAGTGTGGTATTTTTCTATTAGATTTTAGAACTGTTCTGACAGTATTGTATTTTTCTATTAGATTTTAGAACTGTTCTGACAGTATTGTATTTTTCTATTAGATTTTAGAACTGTTCTGACAGTGTGGTATTTTTCTATTAGATTTTAGAACTGTTCTGACAGTATTGTATTTTTCTATTAGATTTTAGAACTGTTCTGACAGTATTGTATTTTTCTATTAGATTTTAGAACTGTTCTGACAGTATTGTATTTTTCCATTACATTTTAGAACTATTCTGACAGTATTGTATTTTTCTATTAGATTTTAGAACTGTTCTGACAGTGTGGTATTTTTCTATTAGATTTTAGAACTGTTCTGACAGTATTGTATTTTTCTATTAGATTTTAGAACTGTTCTGACAGTATTGTATTTTTCTATTAGATTTTAGAACTGTTCTGACAGTATTGTATTTTTCTATTATATTTTAGAACTGTTCTGACAGTATTGTATTTTTCTATTAGATTTTAGAACTGTTCTGACAGTGTGGTATTTTTCTATTAGATTTTAGAACTGTTCTGACAGTGTGGTATTTTTCCATTACATTTTGGAACTGTTCTGACAGTATTATATTTTTCTATTAGATTTTAGAACTGTTCTGACAGTGTGGTATTTTTCTATTAGATTTTAGAATTGTTCTGACAGTATTGTATTTTTTTATTGGAGTTTGGAACTGTTCTGACAGTATTGTATGTTTCTATTAGATTTTGGAAATGTTCTGACAGTATTGTATTTTTCTATTAGATTTTGGAACTGTTCCGACAGTGTGGTATTTTTCTATTAGATTTTAGAACTGTTCTGACAGTATTGTATCTTTCTATTGGAGTTTGGAACTGTTCTGACAGTATTGTATTTTTCTATTAGATTTTGGAAATGTTCCGACAGTGTGGTATTTTTCTATTAGATTTTAGAACTGTTCCGACAGTATTGTATTTTTCTATTGGAGTTTGGAACTGTTCTGACAGTATTGTATTTTTCTATTAGATTTTGGAACTGTTCTGACAGTATTGTATTTTTCTATTAGATTTTAGAACTGTTCTGACAATGTGGTATTTTTCTATTAGATTTCAGAACTGTTCTGACAGTATTGTATTTTTCTATTAGATTTTAGAACTGTTCTGACAGTATTGTATTTTTCTATTAGATTTTAGAACTGTTCTGACAGTATTGTATTTTTCTATTAGATTTTAGAACTGTTCTGACAGTGTGGTATTTTTCCATTAGATTTTAGAACTGTTCTGACAGCATTGTATTTTTCTATTAGATTTTAGAACTGTTCTGACAGTATTGTATTTTTCTATTAGATTTTAGAACTGTTCTGACAGTATTGTATTTTTCTATTAGATTTTAGAACTGTTCTGACGGTATTGTATTTTTCTATTACATTTTAGAACTGTTCTGACAGTATTGTATTTTTCCATTACATTTTGAAACTGTTCTGACAGTATTGTATTTTTCTATTATATTTTAGAACTGTTCTGACAGTATTGTATTTTTCTATTAGACTTTAGAACTGTTCTGACAGTGTGGTATTTTTCTATTAGATTTTAGAACTGTTCTGACAGTATTGTATTTTTCTATTAGATTTTAGAACTGTTCTGACAGTATTGTATTTTTCTATTAGATTTTAGAACTGTTCTGACAGTATTGTATTTTTCTATTAGATTTTAGAACTGTTCTGACAGTATTGTATTTTTCTATTAGATTTTAGAACTGTTCTGACAGTATTGTATTTTTCCATTACATTTTAGAACTATTCTGACAGTATTGTATTTTTCTATTAGATTTTAGAACTGTTCTGACAGTGTGGTATTTTTCTATTAGATTTTAGAACTGTTCTGACAGTATTGTATTTTTCTATTAGATTTTAGAACTGTTCTGACAGTATTGTATTTTTCTATTAGATTTTAGAACTGTTCTGACAGTATTGTATTTTTCTATTAGATTTTAGAACTGTTCTGACAGTATTGTATTTTTCTATTAGATTTTAGAACTGTTCTGACAGTGTGGTATTTTTCTATTAGATTTTAGAACTGTTCTGACAGTGTGGTATTTTTCCATTACATTTTGGAACTGTTCTGACAGTATTGTATTTTTCTATTAGATTTTAGAACTGTTCTGACAGTGTGGTATTTTTCTATTAGATTTTAGAATTGTTCTGACAGTATTGTATTTTTTTATTGGAGTTTGGAACTGTTCTGACAGTATTGTATGTTTCTATTAGATTTTGGAAATGTTCTGACAGTATTGTATTTTTCTATTAGATTTTAGAACTGTTCCGACAGTGTGGTATTTTTCTATTAGATTTTAGAACTGTTCTGACAGTATTGTATCTTTCTATTGGAGTTTGGAACTGTTCTGACAGTATTGTATTTTTCTATTAGATTTTGGAAATGTTCCGACAGTGTGGTATTTTTCTATTAGATTTTAGAACTGTTCCGACAGTATTGTATTTTTCTATTGGAGTTTGGAACTGTTCTGACAGTATTGTATTTTTCTATTAGATTTTGGAACTGTTCTGACAGTATTGTATTTTTCTATTAGATTTTAGAACTGTTCTGACAATGTGGTATTTTTCTATTAGATTTCAGAACTGTTCTGACAGTATTGTATTTTTCTATTAGATTTTAGAACTGTTCTGACAGTATTGTATTTTTCTATTAGATTTTAGAACTGTTCTGACAGTATTGTATTTTTCTATTAGATTTTAGAACTGTTCTGACAGTGTGGTATTTTTCCATTAGATTTTAGAACTGTTCTGACAGCATTGTATTTTTCTATTAGATTTTAGAACTGTTCTGACAGTATTGTATTTTTCTATTAGATTTTAGAACTGTTCTGACAGTGTGGTATTTTTCTATTAGATTTTAGAATTGTTCTGACAGTATTGTATTTTTTTATTGGAGTTTGGAACTGTTCTGACAGTATTGTATGTTTCTATTAGATTTTGGAAATGTTCTGACAGTATTGTATTTTTCTATTAGATTTTGGAACTGTTCCGACAGTGTGGTATTTTTCTATTAGATTTTAGAACTGTTCTGACAGTATTGTATCTTTCTATTGGAGTTTGGAACTGTTCTGACAGTATTGTATTTTTCTATTAGATTTTGGAAATGTTCCGACAGTGTGGTATTTTTCTATTAGATTTTAGAACTGTTCCGACAGTATTGTATTTTTCTATTGGAGTTTGGAACTGTTCTGACAGTATTGTATTTTTCTATTAGATTTTGGAACTGTTCTGTCAGTATTGTATTTTTCTATTAGATTTTAGAACTGTTCTGACAATGTGGTATTTTTCTATTAGATTTCAGAACTGTTCTGACAGTATTGTATTTTTCTATTAGATTTTAGAACTGTTCTGACAGTATTGTATTTTTCTATTAGATTTTAGAACTGTTCTGACAGTATTGTATTTTTCTATTAGATTTTAGAACTGTTCTGACAGTATTGTATTTTTCTATTAGATTTTAGAACTGTTCTGACAGTTTGGTATTTTTCTATTAGATTTTAGAACTGTTCTGACAGCATTGTATTTTTCTATTAGATTTTAGAACTGTTCTGACAGTATTGTATTTTTTTATTAGATTTTAGAACTGTTCTGACAGTATTGTATTTTTCTATTAGATTTTAGAACTGTTCTGACAGTATTGTATTTTTCTATTAGATTTTAGAACTGTTCTGACAGTGTGGTATTTTTCTATTAGATTTTAGAACTGTTCTGACAGTGTGGTATTTTTCCATTACATTTTGGAACTGTTCTGACAGTATTGTATTTTTCTATTAGATTTTAGAACTGTTCTGACAGTGTGGTATTTTTCTATTAGATTTTAGAATTGTTCTGACAGTATTGTATTTTTTTATTGGAGTTTGGAACTGTTCTGACAGTATTGTATGTTTCTATTAGATTTTGGAAATGTTCTGACAGTATTGTATTTTTCTATTAGATTTTAGAACTGTTCTGACAGTGTGGTATTTTTCTATTAGATTTTAGAACTGTTCTGACAGTGTGGTATTTTTCCATTACATTTTGGAACTGTTCTGACAGTATTGTATTTTTCTATTAGATTTTAGAACTGTTCTGACAGTATTGTATCTTTCTATTGGAGTTTGGAACTGTTCTGACAGTATTGTATTTTTCTATTAGATTTTGGAAATGTTCCGACAGTGTGGTATTTTTCTATTAGATTTTAGAACTGTTCCGACAGTATTGTATTTTTCTATTGGAGTTTGGAACTGTTCTGACAGTATTGTATTTTTCTATTAGATTTTGGAACTGTTCTGACAGTATTGTATTTTTCTATTAGATTTTAGAACTGTTCTGACAATGTGGTATTTTTCTATTAGATTTCAGAACTGTTCTGACAGTATTGTATTTTTCTATTAGATTTTAGAACTGTTCTGACAGTATTGTATTTTTCTATTAGAGTTTAGAACTGTTCTGACAGTATTGTATTTTTCTATTAGATTTTAGAACTGTTCTGACAGAGTGGTATTTTTCTATTAGATTTTAGAACTGTTCTGACAGCATTGTATTTTTCTATTAGATTTTAGAACTGTTCTGACAGTATTGTATTTTTCTATTAGATTTTAGAACTGTTCTGACAGTATTGTATTTTTCTATTAGATTTTAGAACTGTTCTGACAGCATTGTATTTTTCTATTAGATTTTAGAACTGTTCTGACAGTATTGTATTTTTCCATTACATTTTGATACTGTTCTGACAGTATTGTATTTTTCTATTAGATTTTAGAACTGTTCTGACAGTATTGTATTTTTCTATTAGATTTTAGAACTGTTCTGACAGTGTGGTATTTTTCTATTAGATTTTAGAACTGTTCTGACAGCATTGTATTTTTCTATTAGATTTTAGAACTGTTCTGACAGTATTATATTTTTCTATTAGATTTTAGAACTGTTCTGACAGTATTGTATTTTTCTATTAGATTTTAGAATTGTTCTGACAGTATTGTATTTTTCTATTAGATTTTAGAACTGTTCTGACAGTATTGTATTTTTCCATTACATTTTAGAACTGTTCTGACAGTATTGTATTTTTCTATTAGATTTTAGAACTGTTCTGACAGTATTGTATTTTTCTATTAGATTTTAGAACTGTTCTGACAGTATTGTATTTTTCTATTAGATTTTAGAACTGTTCTGACAGTGTGGTATTTTTCTATTAGATTTTAGAACTGTTCTGACAGTGTGGTATTTTTCCATTACATTTTGGAACTGTTCTGACAGTATTGTATTTTTCTATTAGATTTTAGAACTGTTCTGACAGTGTGGTATTTTTCTATTAGATTTTAGAATTGTTCTGACAGTATTGTATTTTTTTATTGGAGTTTGGAACTGTTCTGACAGTATTGTATGTTTCTATTAGATTTTGGAAATGTTCTGACAGTATTGTATTTTCTATTAGATTTTGGAACTGTTCCGACAGTGTGGTATTTTTCTATTAGATTTTAGAACTGTTCTGACAGTATTGTATCTTTCTATTGGAGTTTGGAACTGTTCTGACAGTATTGTATTTTTCTATTAGATTTTGGAAATGTTCCGACAGTGTGGTATTTTTCTATTAGATTTTAGAACTGTTCCGACAGTATTGTATTTTTCTATTGGAGTTTGGAACTGTTCTGACAGTATTGTATTTTTCTATTAGATTTTGGAACTGTTCTGACAGTATTGTATTTTTCTATTAGATTTTAGAACTGTTCTGACAATGTGGTATTTTTCTATTAGATTTCAGAACTGTTCTGACAGTATTGTATTTTTCTATTAGATTTTAGAACTGTTCTGACAGTATTGTATTTTTCTATTAGATTTTAGAACTGTTCTGACAGTATTGTATTTTTCTATTAGATTTTAGAACTGTTCTGACAGTGTGGTATTTTTCCATTAGATTTTAGAACTGTTCTGACAGCATTGTATTTTTCTATTAGATTTTAGAACTGTTCTGACAGTATTGTATTTTTCTATTAGATTTTAGAACTGTTCTGACAGTATTGTATTTTTCTATTAGATTTTAGAACTGTTCTGACGGTATTGTATTTTTCTATTAGATTTTAGAACTGTTCTGACAGTATTGTATTTTTCCATTACATTTTGAAACTGTTCTGACAGTATTGTATTTTTCTATTATATTTTAGAACTGTTCTGACAGTATTGTATTTTTCTATTAGACTTTAGAACTGTTCTGACAGTGTGGTATTTTTCTATTAGATTTTAGAACTGTTCTGACAGTATTGTATTTTTCTATTAGATTTTAGAACTGTTCTGACAGTATTGTATTTTTCTATTAGATTTTAGAACTGTTCTGACAGTATTGTATTTTTCTATTAGATTTTAGAACTGTTCTGACAGTATTGTATTTTTCTATTAGATTTTAGAACTGTTCTGACAGTATTGTATTTTTCCATTACATTTTAGAACTATTCTGACAGTATTGTATTTTTCTATTAGATTTTAGAACTGTTCTGACAGTGTGGTATTTTTCTATTAGATTTTAGAACTGTTCTGACAGTATTGTATTTTTCTATTAGATTTTAGAACTGTTCTGACAGTATTGTATTTTTCTATTAGATTTTAGAACTGTTCTGACAGTATTGTATTTTTCTATTAGATTTTAGAACTGTTCTGACAGTATTGTATTTTTCTATTAGATTTTAGAACTGTTCTGACAGTGTGGTATTTTTCTATTAGATTTTAGAACTGTTCTGACAGTGTGGTATTTTTCCATTATATTTTGGAACTGTTCTGACAGTATTGTATTTTTCTATTAGATTTTAGAACTGTTCTGACAGTGTGGTATTTTTCTATTAGATTTTAGAATTGTTCTGACAGTATTGTATTTTTTTATTGGAGTTTGGAACTGTTCTGACAGTATTGTATGTTTCTATTAGATTTTGGAAATGTTCTGACAGTATTGTATTTTTCTATTAGATTTTAGAACTGTTCCGACAGTGTGGTATTTTTCTATTAGATTTTAGAACTGTTCTGACAGTATTGTATCTTTCTATTGGAGTTTGGAACTGTTCTGACAGTATTGTATTTTTCTATTAGATTTTGGAAATGTTCCGACAGTGTGGTATTTTTCTATTAGATTTTAGAACTGTTCCGACAGTATTGTATTTTTCTATTGGAGTTTGGAACTGTTCTGACAGTATTGTATTTTTCTATTAGATTTTGGAACTGTTCTGACAGTATTGTATTTTTCTATTAGATTTTAGAACTGTTCTGACAATGTGGTATTTTTCTATTAGATTTCAGAACTGTTCTGACAGTATTGTATTTTTCTATTAGATTTTAGAACTGTTCTGACAGTATTGTATTTTTCTATTAGATTTTAGAACTGTTCTGACAGTATTGTATTTTTCTATTAGATTTTAGAACTGTTCTGACAGTGTGGTATTTTTCCATTAGATTTTAGAACTGTTCTGACAGCATTGTATTTTTCTATTAGATTTTAGAACTGTTCTGACAGTATTGTATTTTTCTATTAGATTTTAGAACTGTTCTGACAGTGTGGTATTTTTCTATTAGATTTTAGAATTGTTCTGACAGTATTGTATTTTTTTATTGGAGTTTGGAACTGTTCTGACAGTATTGTATGTTTCTATTAGATTTTGGAAATGTTCTGACAGTATTGTATTTTTCTATTAGATTTTGGAACTGTTCCGACAGTGTGGTATTTTTCTATTATATTTTAGAACTGTTCTGACAGTATTGTATCTTTCTATTGGAGTTTGGAACTGTTCTGACAGTATTGTATTTTTCTATTAGATTTTGGAAATGTTCTGACAGTATTGTATTTTTTTATTAGATTTTAGAACTGTTCTGACAGTATTGTATTTTTCTATTAGATTTTAGAACTGTTCTGACAGTGTGGTATTTTTCCATTAGATTTTAGAACTGTTCTGACAGCATTGTATTTTTCTATTAGATTTTAGAACTGTTCTGACAGTATTGTATTTTTCTATTAGATTTTAGAACTGTTCTGACAGTGTGGTATTTTTCTATTAGATTTTAGAACTGTTCTGACAGTGTGGTATTTTTCCATTACATTTTGGAACTGTTCTGACAGTATTGTATTTTTCTATTAGATTTTAGAACTGTTCTGACAGTGTGGTATTTTTCTATTAGATTTTAGAATTGTTCTGACAGTATTGTATTTTTTTATTGGAGTTTGGAACTGTTCTGACAGTATTGTATGTTTCTATTAGATTTTGGAAATGTTCTGACAGTATTGTATTTTTCTATTAGATTTTAGAACTGTTCTGACAGTGTGGTATTTTTCTATTAGATTTTAGAACTGTTCTGACAGTGTGGTATTTTTCCATTACATTTTGGAACTGTTCTGACAGTATTGTATTTTTCTATTAGATTTTAGAACTGTTCTGACAGTATTGTATCTTTCTATTGGAGTTTGGAACTGTTCTGACAGTATTGTATTTTTCTATTAGATTTTGGAAATGTTCCGACAGTGTGGTATTTTTCTATTAGATTTTAGAACTGTTCCGACAGTATTGTATTTTTCTATTGGAGTTTGGAACTGTTCTGACAGTATTGTATTTTTCTATTAGATTTTGGAACTGTTCTGACAGTATTGTATTTTTCTATTAGATTTTAGAACTGTTCTGACAATGTGGTATTTTTCTATTAGATTTCAGAACTGTTCTGACAGTATTGTATTTTTCTATTAGATTTTAGAACTGTTCTGACAGTATTGTATTTTTCTATTAGAGTTTAGAACTGTTCTGACAGTATTGTATTTTTCTATTAGATTTTAGAACTGTTCTGACAGTGTGGTATTTTTCTATTAGATTTTAGAACTGTTCTGACAGCATTGTATTTTTCTATTAGATTTTAGAACTGTTCTGACAGTATTGTATTTTTCTATTAGATTTTAGAACTGTTCTGACAGTATTGTATTTTTCTATTAGATTTTAGAACTGTTCTGACAGCATTGTATTTTTCTATTAGATTTTAGAACTGTTCTGACAGTATTGTATTTTTCCATTACATTTTGATACTGTTCTGACAGTATTGTATTTTTCTATTAGATTTTAGAACTGTTCTGACAGTATTGTATTTTTCTATTAGATTTTAGAACTGTTCTGACAGTGTGGTATTTTTCTATTAGATTTTAGAACTGTTCTGACAGCATTGTATTTTTCTATTAGATTTTAGAACTGTTCTGACAGTATTATATTTTTCTATTAGATTTTAGAACTGTTCTGACAGTATTGTATTTTTCTATTAGATTTTAGAATTGTTCTGACAGTATTGTATTTTTCTATTAGATTTTAGAACTGTTCTGACAGTATTGTATTTTTCCATTACATTTTAGAACTGTTCTGACAGTATTGTATTTTTCTATTAGATTTTAGAACTGTTCTGACAGTATTGTATTTTTCTATTAGATTTTAGAACTGTTCTGACAGTATTGTATTTTTCTATTAGATTTTAGAACTGTTCTGACAGTGTGGTATTTTTCTATTAGATTTTAGAACTGTTCTGACAGTGTGGTATTTTTCCATTACATTTTGGAACTGTTCTGACAGTATTGTATTTTTCTATTAGATTTTAGAACTGTTCTGACAGTGTGGTATTTTTCTATTAGATTTTAGAATTGTTCTGACAGTATTGTATTTTTTTATTGGAGTTTGGAACTGTTCTGACAGTATTGTATGTTTCTATTAGATTTTGGAAATGTTCTGACAGTATTGTATTTTTCTATTAGATTTTAGAACTGTTCTGACAGTATTGTATCTTTCTATTGGAGTTTGGAACTGTTCTGACAGTATTGTATTTTTCTATTAGATTTTGGAAATGTTCCGACAGTGTGGTATTTTTCTATTAGATTTTAGAACTGTTCCGACAGTATTGTATTTTTCTATTGGAGTTTGGAACTGTTTTGACAGTATTGTATTTTTCTATTAGATTTTGGAACTGTTCTGACAGTATTGTATTTTTCTATTAGATTTTAGAACTGTTCTGACAATGTGGTATTTTTCTATTAGATTTCAGAACTGTTCTGACAGTATTGTATTTTTCTATTAGATTTTAGAACTGTTCTGACAGTATTGTATTTTTCTATTAGATTTTAGAACTGTTCTGACAGTATTGTATTTTTCTATTAGATTTTAGAACTGTTCTGACAGTATTGTATTTTTCTATTAGATTTTAGAACTGTTCTGACAGTGTGGTATTTTTTTATTAGATTTTAGAACTGTTCTGACAGCATTGTATTTTTCTATTAGATTTTAGAACTGTTCTGACAGTATTATATTTTTCTATTAGATTTTAGAACTGTTCTGACAGTATTGTATTTTTCTATTAGATTTTAGAATTGTTCTGACAGTATTGTATTTTTCTATTAGATTTTAGAACTGTTCTGACAGTATTGTATTTTTCTATTAGATTTTAGAACTGTTCTGACAGTGTGGTATTTTTTTATTAGATTTTAGAACTGTTCTGACAGTGTGGTATTTTTCCATTACATTTTGGAACTGTTCTGACAGTATTGTATTTTTTTATTAGATTTTAGAACTGTTCTGACAGTGTGGTATTTTTCTATTAGATTTTAGAATTGTTCTGACAGTATTGTATTTTTTTATTGGAGTTTGGAACTGTTCTGACAGTATTGTATGTTTCTATTAGATTTTGGAAATGTTCTGACAGTATTGTATTTTTCTATTAGATTTTAGAACTGTTCTGACAGTGTGGTATTTTTCTATTAGATTTTAGAACTGTTCTGACAGTGTGGTATTTTTCCATTACATTTTGGAACTGTTCTGACAGTATTGTATTTTTCTATTAGATTTTAGAACTGTTCTGACAGTGTGGTATTTTTCTATTAGATTTTAGAATTGTTCTGACAGTATTGTATTTTTTTATTGGAGTTTGGAACTGTTCTGACAGTATTGTATGTTTCTATTAGATTTTGGAAATGTTCTGACAGTATTGTATTTTTCTATTAGATTTTGGAACTGTTCCGACAGTGTGGTATTTTTCTATTAGATTTTAGAACTGTTCTGACAGTATTGTATCTTTCTATTGGAGTTTGGAACTGTTCTGACAGTATTGTATTTTTCTATTAGATTTTGGAAATGTTCCGACAGTGTGGTATTTTTCTATTAGATTTTAGAACTGTTCCGACAGTATTGTATTTTTCTATTGGAGTTTGGAACTGTTCTGACAGTATTGTATTTTTCTATTAGATTTTGGAACTGTTCTGACAGTATTGTATTTTTCTATTAGATTTTAGAACTGTTCTGACAATGTGGTATTTTTCTATTAGATTTTAGAACTGTTCTGACAGTATTGTATTTTTCTATTAGATTTTAGAACTGTTCTGACAGTATTGTATTTTTCTATTAGATTTTAGAACTGTTCTGACAGTATTGTATTTTTCTATTAGATTTTAGAACTGTTCTGACAGTGTGGTATTTTTCTATTAGATTTTAGAACTGTTCTGACAGTATTGTATTTTTCTATTAGATTTTAGAACTGTTCTGACAGTATTGTATTTTTCTATTAGATTTTAGAACTGTTCTGACAGTATTGTATTTTTCTATTATATTTTAGAACTGTTCTGACAGTATTGTATTTTTCTATTAGATTTTAGAACTGTTCTGACAGTATTGTATTTTTCCATTACATTTTGGAACTGTTCTGACAGTATTGTATTTTTCTATTAGATTTTAGAACTGTTCTGACAGTATTGTATTTTTCTATTAGATTTTAGAACTGTTCTGACAGTGTGGTATTTTTCTATTAGATTTTAGAACTGTTCTGACAGCATTGTATTTTTCTATTAGATTTTAGAACTGTTCTGACAGTATTATATTTTTCTATTAGATTTTAGAACTGTTCTGACAGTATTGTATTTTTCTATTAGATTTTAGAATTGTTCTGACAGTATTGTATTTTTCTATTAGATTTTAGAACTGTTCTGACAGTATTGTATTTTTCTATTACATTTTAGAACTGTTCTGACAGTATTGTATTTTTCTATTAGATTTTAGAACTGTTCTGACAGTATTGTATTTTTCTATTAGATTTTAGAACTGTTCTGACAGTATTGTATTTTTCTATTAGATTTTAGAACTGTTCTGACAGTGTGGTATTTTTCTATTAGATTTTAGAACTGTTCTGACAGTATTGTATTTTTCTATTAGATTTTAGAACTGTTCTGACAGTATTGTATTTTTCTATTAGATTTTAGAACTGTTCTGACAGTATTGTATTTTTCCATTACATTTTAGAACTATTCTGACAGTATTGTATTTTTCTATTAGATTTAAGAACTGTTCTGACAGTGTGGTATTTTTCTATTAGATTTTAGAACTGTTCTGACAGTATTGTATTTTTCTATTAGATTTTAGAACTGTTCTGACAGTATTGTATTTTTCTATTAGATTTTAGAACTGTTCTGACAGTATTGTATTTTTCTATTATATTTTAGAACTGTTCTGACAGTATTGTATTTTTCTATTAGATTTTAGAACTGTTCTGACAGTGTGGTATTTTTCTATTAGATTTTAGAACTGTTCTGACAGTGTGGTATTTTTCCATTACATTTTGGAACTGTTCTGACAGTATTATATTTTTCTATTAGATTTTAGAACTGTTCTGACAGTGTGGTATTTTTCTATTAGATTTTAGAATTGTTCTGACAGTATTGTATTTTTTTATTGGAGTTTGGAACTGTTCTGACAGTATTGTATGTTTCTATTAGATTTTGGAAATGTTCTGACAGTATTGTATTTTTCTATTAGATTTTAGAACTGTTCTGACAATGTGGTATTTTTCTATTAGATTTCAGAACTGTTCTGACAGTATTGTATTTTTCTATTAGATTTTAGAACTGTTCTGACAGTATTGTATTTTTCTATTAGATTTTAGAACTGTTCTGACAGTATTGTATTTTTCTATTAGATTTTAGAACTGTTCTGACAGTGTGGTATTTTTCCATTAGATTTTAGAACTGTTCTGACAGCATTGTATTTTTCTATTAGATTTTAGAACTGTTCTGACAGTATTGTATTTTTCTATTAGATTTTAGAACTGTTCTGACAGTATTGTATTTTTCTATTAGATTTTAGAACTGTTCTGACGGTATTGTATTTTTCTATTAGATTTTAGAACTGTTCTGACAGTATTGTATTTTTCTATTAGACTTTAGAACTGTTCTGACAGTGTGGTATTTTTCTATTAGATTTTAGAACTGTTCTGACAGTATTGTATTTTTCTATTAGATTTTAGAACTGTTCTGACAGTATTGTATTTTTCTATTAGATTTTAGAACTGTTCTGACAGTATTGTATTTTTCTATTAGATTTTAGAACTGTTCTGACAGTATTGTATTTTTCTATTAGATTTTAGAACTGTTCTGACAGTATTGTATTTTTCCATTACATTTTAGAACTATTCTGACAGTATTGTATTTTTCTATTAGATTTTAGAACTGTTCTGACGGTGTGGTATTTTTCTATTAGATTTTAGAACTGTTCTGACAGTATTGTATTTTTCTATTAGATTTTAGAACTGTTCTGACAGTATTGTATTTTTCTATTAGATTTTAGAACTGTTCTGACAGTATTGTATTTTTCTATTAGATTTTAGAACTGTTCTGACAGTATTGTATTGTTCTATTAGATTTTAGAACTGTTCTGACAGTGTGGTATTTTTCTATTAGATTTTAGAACTGTTCTGACAGTGTGGTATTTTTCCATTACATTTTGGAACTGTTCTGACAGTATTGTATTTTTCTATTAGATTTTAGAACTGTTCTGACAGTGTGGTATTTTTCTATTAGATTTTAGAATTGTTCTGACAGTATTGTATTTTTTTATTGGAGTTTGGAACTGTTCTGACAGTATTGTATGTTTCTATTAGATTTTGGAAATGTTCTGACAGTATTGTATTTTTCTATTAGATTTTGGAACTGTTCCGACAGTGTGGTATTTTTCTATTAGATTTTAGAACTGTTCTGACAGTATTGTATCTTTCTATTGGAGTTTGGAACTGTTCTGACAGTATTGTATTTTTCTATTAGATTTTGGAAATGTTCCGACAGTGTGGTATTTTTCTATTAGATTTTAGAACTGTTCCGACAGTATTGTATTTTTCTATTGGAGTTTGGAACTGTTCTGACAGTATTGTATTTTTCTATTAGATTTTGGAACTGTTCTGACAGTATTGTATTTTTCTATTAGATTTTAGAACTGTTCTGACAATGTGGTATTTTTCTATTAGATTTCAGAACTGTTCTGACAGTATTGTATTTTTCTATTAGATTTTAGAACTGTTCTGACAGTATTGTATTTTTCTATTAGATTTTAGAACTGTTCTGACAGTATTGTATTTTTCTATTAGATTTTAGAACTGTTCTGACAGTGTGGTATTTTTCCATTAGATTTTAGAACTGTTCTGACAGCATTGTATTTTTCTATTAGATTTTAGAACTGTTCTGACAGTATTGTATTTTTCTATTAGATTTTAGAACTGTTCTGACAGTATTGTATTTTTCTATTAGATTTTAGAACTGTTCTGACAGCATTGTATTTTTCTATTAGATTTTAGAACTGTTCTGACAGTATTGTATTTTTCCATTACATTTTGGAACTGTTCTGACAGTATTGTATTTTTCTATTAGATTTTAGAACTGTTCTGACAGTATTGTATTTTTCTATTAGATTTTAGAACTGTTCTGACAGTGTGGTATTTTTCTATTAGATTTTAGAACTGTTCTGACAGCATTGTATTTTTCTATTAGATTTTAGAACTGTTCTGACAGTATTATATTTTTCTATTAGATTTTAGAACTGTTCTGACAGTATTGTATTTTTCTATTAGATTTTAGAATTGTTCTGACAGTATTGTATTTTTCTATTAGATTTTAGAACTGTTCTGACAGTTTTGTATTTTTCCATTACATTTTAGAACTGTTCTGACAGTATTGTATTTTTCTATTAGATTTTAGAACTGTTCTGACAGTATTGTATTTTTCCATTACATTTTAGAACTGTTCTGACAGTATTGTATTTTTCTATTAGATTTTAGAACTGTTCTGACAGTATTGTATTTTTCTATTAGATTTTAGAACTGTTCTGACAGTGTGGTATTTTTCTATTAGATTTCAGAACTGTTCTGACAGTGTGGTATTTTTCCATTACATTTTAGAACTGTTCTGACAGTGTGGTATTTTTCCATTACATTTTGGAACTGTTCTGACAGTATTGTATTTTTCTATTAGATTTTAGAACTGTTCTGACAGTGTGGTATTTTTCTATTAGATTTTAGAATTGTTCTGACAGTATTGTATTTTTTTATTGGAGTTTGGAACTGTTCTGACAGTATTGTATGTTTCTATTAGATTTTGGAAATGTTCTGACAGTATTGTATTTTTCTATTAGATTTTAGAACTGTTCTGACAGTGTGGTATTTTTCTATTAGATTTTAGAACTGTTCTGACAGTGTGGTATTTTTCCATTACATTTTGGAACTGTTCTGACAGTATTGTATTTTTCTATTAGATTTTAGAACTGTTCTGACAGTGTGGTATTTTTCTATTAGATTTTAGAATTGTTCTGACAGTATTGTATTTTTTTATTGGAGTTTGGAACTGTTCTGACAGTATTGTATGTTTCTATTAGATTTTGGAAATGTTCTGACAGTATTGTATTTTTCTATTAGATTTTGGAACTGTTCCGACAGTGTGGTATTTTTCTATTAGATTTTAGAACTGTTCTGACAGTATTGTATCTTTCTATTGGAGTTTGGAACTGTTCTGACAGTATTGTATTTTTCTATTAGATTTTGGAAATGTTCCGACAGTGTGGTATTTTTCTATTAGATTTTAGAACTGTTCCGACAGTATTGTATTTTTCTATTGGAGTTTGGAACTGTTCTGACAGTATTGTATTTTTCTATTAGATTTTGGAACTGTTCTGACAGTATTGTATTTTTCTATTAGATTTTAGAACTGTTCTGACAATGTGGTATTTTTCTATTAGATTTTAGAACTGTTCTGACAGTATTGTATTTTTCTATTAGATTTTAGAACTGTTCTGACAGTATTGTATTTTTCTATTAGATTTTAGAACTGTTCTGACAGTATTGTATTTTTCTATTAGATTTTAGAACTGTTCTGACAGTATTGTATTTTTTTATTAGATTTTAGAACTGTTCTGACAGTGTGGTATTTTTCTATTAGATTTTAGAACTGTTCTGACAGTATTGTATTTTTCTATTAGATTTTAGAACTGTTCTGACAGTATTGTATTTTTCTATTATATTTTAGAACTGTTCTGACAGTATTGTATTTTTCTATTAGATTTTAGAACTGTTCTGACAGTATTGTATTTTTCTATTAGATTTTAGAACTGTTCTGACAGTATTGTATTTTTCCATTACATTTTGGAACTGTTCTGACAGTATTGTATTTTTCTATTAGATTTTAGAACTGTTCTGACAGTATTGTATTTTTCTATTAGATTTTAGAACTGTTCTGACAGTGTGGTATTTTTCTATTAGATTTTAGAACTGTTCTGACAGCATTGTATTTTTCTATTAGATTTTAGAACTGTTCTGACAGTATTATATTTTTCTATTAGATTTTAGAACTGTTCTGACAGTATTGTATTTTTCTATTAGATTTTAGAATTGTTCTGACAGTATTGTATTTTTCTATTAGATTTTAGAACTGTTCTGACAGTATTGTATTTTTCCATTACATTTTAGAACTGTTCTGACAGTATTGTATTTTTCTATTAGATTTTAGAACTGTTCAGACAGTATTGTATTTTTCTATTAGATTTTAGAACTGTTCTGACAGTATTGTATTTTTCTATTAGATTTTAGAACTGTTCTGACAGTATTGTATTTTTCCATTACATTTTGGAACTGTTCTGACAGTATTGTATTTTTCTATTAGATTTTAGAACTGTTCTGACAGTATTGTATTTTTCTATTAGATTTTAGAACTGTTCTGACGGTGTGGTATTTTTCTATTAGATTTTAGAACTGTTCTGACAGCATTGTATTTTTCTATTAGATTTTAGAACTGTTCTGACAGTATTATATTTTTCTATTAGATTTTAGAACTGTTCTGACAGTATTGTATTTTTCTATTAGATTTTAGAATTGTTCTGACAGTATTGTATTTTTCTATTAGATTTTAGAACTGTTCTGACAGTATTGTATTTTTCCATTACATTTTAGAACTGTTCTGACAGTATTGTATTTTTTTATTAGATTTTAGAACTGTTCTGACAGTATTGTATTTTTCTATTAGATTTTAGAACTGTTCTGACAGTATTGTATTTTTCTATTAGATTTTAGAACTGTTCTGACGGTATTGTATTTTTCTATTAGATTTTAGAACTGTTCTGACAGTATTGTATTTTTCCATTACATTTTGAAACTGTTCTGACAGTATTGTATTTTTCTATTATATTTTAGAACTGTTCTGACAGTATTGTATTTTTCTATTAGACTTTAGAACTGTTCTGACAGTGTGGTATTTTTCTATTAGATTTTAGAACTGTTCTGACAGTATTGTATTTTTCTATTAGATTTTAGAACTGTTCTGACAGTATTGTATTTTTCTATTAGATTTTAGAACTGTTCTGACAGTATTGTATTTTTCTATTAGATTATAGAACTGTTCTGACAGTATTGTATTTTTCTATTAGATTTTAGAACTGTTCTGACAGTATTGTATTTTTCCATTACATTTTAGAACTATTCTGACAGTATTGTATTTTTCTATTAGATTTTAGAACTGTTCTGACAGTGTGGTATTTCTCTATTAGATTTTAGAACTGTTCTGACAGTATTGTATTTTTCTATTAGATTTTAGAACTGTTCTGACAGTATTGTATTTTTCTATTAGATTTTAGAACTGTTCTGACAGTATTGTATTTTTCTATTAGATTTTATAACTGTTCTGACAGTATTGTATTTTTCTATTAGATTTTAGAACTGTTCTGACAGTGTGGTATTTTTCTATTAGATTTTAGAACTGTTCTGACAGTGTGGTATTTTTCCATTACATTTTGGAACTATTCTGACAGTATTGTATTTTTCTATTAGATTTTAGAACTGTTCTGACAGTGTGGTATTTTTCTATTAGATTTTAGAATTGTTCTGACAGTATTGTATTTTTTTATTGGAGTTTGGAACTGTTCTGACAGTATTGTATGTTTCTATTAGATTTTGGAAATGTTCTGACAGTATTGTATTTTTCTATTAGATTTTGGAACTGTTCCGACAGTGTGGTATTTTTCTATTAGATTTTAGAACTGTTCTGACAGTATTGTATC
This sequence comes from Bathymodiolus brooksi, assembly GCA_963680875.1. Classification (NCBI taxonomy): domain Eukaryota; kingdom Metazoa; phylum Mollusca; class Bivalvia; order Mytilida; family Modiolidae; genus Bathymodiolus; species Bathymodiolus brooksi. The sequence continues at coordinate 83,596,135 of OY804577.1, forward strand.
TTTCTATTGGAGTTTGGAACTGTTCTGACAGTATTGTATTTTTCTATTAGATTTTGGAAATGTTCCGACAGTGTGGTATTTTTCTATTAGATTTTAGAACTGTTCCGACAGTATTGTATTTTTCTATTGGAATTTGGAACTGTTCTGACAGTATTGTATTTTTCTATTAGATTTTAGAACTGTTCTGACAGTATTGTATTTTTCTATTAGATTTTAGAACTGTTCTGACAGTGTGGTATTTTTCTATTAGATTTTAGAACTGTTCTGACAGCATTGTATTTTTCTATTAGATTTTAGAACTGTTCTGACAGTATTGTATTTTTCTATTAGATTTTAGAACTGTTCTGACAGTGTGGTATTTTTCTATTAGATTTTAGAACTGTTCTGACAGCATTGTATTTTTCTATTAGATTTTAGAACTGTTCTGACAGTATTGTATTTTTCTATTAGATTTTAGAACTGTTCTGACAGTATTGTATTTTTCTATTAGATTTTAGAACTGTTCTGACAGTGTGGTATTTTTCTATTAGATTTTAGAACTGTTCTGACAGCATTGTATTTTTCTATTAGATTTTAGAACTGTTCTGACAGTATTGTATTTTTCTATTAGATTTTAGAACTGTTCTGACAGTATTGTATTTTTCTATTAGATTTTAGAATTGTTCTGACAGTATTGTATTTTTCTATTAGATTTTAGAACTGTTCTGACAGTATTGTATTTTTCCATTACATTTTAGAACTGTTCTGACAGTATTGTATTTTTCTATTAGATTTTAGAACTGTTCTGACAGTATTGTATTTTTCTATTAGATTTTAGAACTGTTCTGACAGTATTGTATTTTTCTATTAGATTTTAGAACTGTTCTGACAGTGTGGTATTTTTCTATTAGATTTTAGAACTGTTCTGACAGCATTGTATTTTTCTATTAGATTTTAGAACTGTTCTGACAGTATTGTATATTTCTATTAGATTTTAGAACTGTTCTGACAGTATTGTATTTTTCTATTAGATTTTAGAACTGTTCTGACAGTAATGTATTTTTCTATTAGATTTTAGAACTGTTCTGACAGTGTGGTATTTTTCTATTAAATTTTAGAACTGTTCTGACAGTGTGGTATTTTTCCATTACATTTTGGAACTGTTCTGACAGTATTGTATTTTTCTATTAGATTTTGGACCTGTTCTGACAGTGTGGTATTTTTCTATTGGATTTTAGAACTGTTCTGACAGTATTGTATTTTTCTATTAGATTTTAGAACTGTTCTGACAGTGTGGTATTTTTCTATTAGATTTTAGAATTGTTCTGACAGTATTGTATTTTTTTATTGGAGTTTGGAACTGTTCTGACAGTATTGTATTTTTCTATTAGATTTTGGAAATGTTCTGACAGTATTGTATTTTTCTATTAGATTTTGGAACTATTCCGACAGTGTGGTATTTTTCTATTAGATTTTAGAACTGTTCTGACAGTATTGTATCTTTCTATTGGAGTTTGGAACTGTTCTGACAGTATTGTATTTTTCTATTAGATTTTGGAAATGTACCGACAGTGTGGTATTTTTCTATTAGATTTTAGAACTGTTCTGACAGTATTGTATTTTTCTATTGGAATTTGGAACTGTTCTGACAGTATTGTATTTTTCTATTAGATTTTGGAACTGTTCCGACAGTGTGGTATTCTCTGTTTTTCATTTTAGCATAGAAGAACTGAAGTAAGATATATCTTGGTTATTTCTTCATGTTTCACATTGAAATGACAGATTAATTAGTTTGTAACCAGCTTTTAACTGAAAATGAAAATTTGACATAGCCCAACTGTTTCAGTGCAACTAAATGATACAATTGGTAGATTGATGGTACCAATATTCTTAGAGAGAGTTTAAAGATACCAAAGGGGTAATCAAAATCTGAAAATCGAAGAACAGACAACACAATGGCCAAACAATGATCTACAAAACATACACATAAAACTAAAGATCAAGTAACATGAGCCCCACTAAAAACTGGGGGTGTGTGAACTCAGGTGCTCCTGAAGGGTAGGCTGTCACTGATCCACTAGTGGCACCCATCGTGTTAATCTAGTTACAAAACCGGTGATAAGTCATGATTGAGGAAAGGACCAGGAAGTGCTTAAGATGAGTGGAACATATCTGTGGTCATTTGGTGACTAAAACTTTCAAAGTGATGACTTCAACTTAACCAATAGGAACCCTTAAATTGGTCATTTTGAAATTTGTAATAAATGTTTTAAGTAATGACGACCAACTGCTATTGTGAGTATTGGTCACAACAGGAGCAAATAAGACTCAAGATTCCAGGGGAGCAAACAACATTTTCCTACTCATGAAAGACGAATGTTGACTTCAGGGAGTGTGAGATGAAAATTAACATATACCAGATACATTGCTATATATTTGTTACACCTTACATTCTACATTTCTTTATTGAAATACTATTCGCATTGTTTCAGCTTTATTATGGACACATCTTTAGTTGTAGGAGAAAGCTCATTACCTGAGAAAATCTTTAAAGCATCATCAAATATTGATTGATTGATTGATTGATTGATTGATTGCAGTTTAATGTCAAGTAATATGTATTCCAGGTAAATTTTATTCATGAATAAAACAAGCTTTCAAGCAATACATCATGTAGGTAACAAGGTAGCACTAGTATGGAATTAATCTAGTGCACACAACACTTTCCTAGAACAACATTCTAAGCTCAATAGGCAGGAATTCAGATTGACACACGAAATGAGTATATTAAGGTCGAAAAATTTAATTTCGCAACAGATCTCTTATGAGCACTTTTTAACAAGCTAATGCTAAAAAAGAACTGTTGTATGCATGTTATGTTTTATGTACAAGGAGCATGGCATTTTTCTAAGAAAAGGCCCTTGTTTACGTCCTATTAAAAACACGAATTGTGGATTTGAATTGTCCCACAACCAAAATACCCCTATTTCGGAGAAACTAGGTATACTTCCATACCCTAGAATTCCTTTAGGTCTTCAGGAACTATAGAGAGTAAACTGTACCACTTATTTCTTATAGGGTCACCTAACCTATAAAGTGATTAATCCATTCTACTGCGACCAATACACCACTATACCTGTCAATTATGATGTAGCCACGTGTTCTTTTGGTAGTTGTAGCTTATCATTTATCACTCTTCTTTTATACAAATAAGATTATTAAATGTAAGGTTTCAATGTTTATTTAATCTAAAAATATAATTTTTTTTTGCAAAATTACAAAAAAATTAAAGATAACTAGTCCAACAAGCATCATACATAAATATATTATTGCACCATAATTATAAATATCAACAAACTGTACACCTCGTTATCACAGCTGAGTTAGGAACTTGTCAATAAATGGCAATATGTGGTAAGAATCGGTTGCTATGGAAACATTTGTCTGGTCCTCTTTGCCTTGACAAGACAATAACAGATGATGACTTGATGCCAATAACATGCCATACTGTGTTACTTTCTCATCTGTAATATAAGTTATCAAGATTTTCACGATTTTATTAGTACTCCCAGACAGTTACACTGTAACAAGAGGCAACATAATATACAACAATATCATAATGGTGAACTGGGCAAATTCACAAACAGAAAAAAAATCACATAAAGTGATTAGCATAACAAATATCAAATAATATTTGAAGAACAGACACATAATCTATTGTAATTTAATGTTTATAATAAAGATATCTAAATATCTAAAAATGACATGACTGATATATTGAATTAATTTTATGATTTGTCAGATATCTTTGTCTACATTTGTTTTCAGTAGTGACAATTCTTTCCTTTTCTTGCCTCCTACTCACTGTACCCTGTCTTGTGTACATAACGATGACATAGTACAACCAGTTCTTAGAGAGCTAGTTTGTTAAGTGATTGATAGTAGTCCTCTTTTACCCCCATGACTTAGTATTTGCAAACTTGTTCTCGTCACAAATATAACAGAACTCTTTTCATAGCCCTCGTCAACCAATCTTTATATGGTGCATTAAAATATCACCATTGAAAATTCATTCATAGTTAATTATATTTTTTTTTATTTAAAGAACGTGCATAATGTATAGTGTTTAGCTTTACATAAAATATATACATGTAAAACCTCTTGAAAATTCTATAGAAAATGCTTGTTGTTTATGTGTCAATTTCAGCATAAAATATAACATAAAAATAAAAGTTAGAACAGTTCCAAATTCCAATAGAGTTGGTTTGGTTTATGGTGTTGAACGCCAATTACAACACTATTTCAGTTATATGGTGGTGGTCAGTTTTATTGGTGGAGAAAACCAGAGTACCCAGAGAAAACCACGGACATGTCGTAAGTCACTGACAAACTTTACCACATAATGTTGTATCGAGTACACCTCACCATGAATGGGTTCAACCTCACAACATTAGTGGTGATAGGCACTGATTGCACAGGTAGTTGTAAATCCAACTACCATACGATCATGACTGTCCCCTGTAGGCATTTTACAAATTCATCTATACTACAGAAAATAATAACATGCTTTTTTCAATGTCTGTTATTTGTATGCCACACACTGTTTTGATTTTGAAAGAGCAACCTTTCTACTTTGGTCTGTAACCATATATTTTTTTTATACAAGTATACTATATTATATTTTATGTGGAGGCATTTGTGTGGCAAATATTAATACATTTCAAGTTTCTTCAGTGGTATTTGTCTATTTTCAAGTGGAACATACTGGAAGATATACCATTTTCCAATTTTTTTGGAATTACAGAATACATTTGTTTATAGTCTAAATATGAAAAAAATATAAGATAGGAAAATATTGCACTGTTTTCATCTTAAAATCTTCATCAATAGTATACAGTATTCATTGTGGTACCATTTTTTTGTTTCAATTTATTGGACAAATGATATATGGTTCCATTAGATTGTCTTCCATTAAAAGCAGTACACTTAAAAAAGAAGATAATCAAGTTCATTTGGTAGGACACATGTTAAACAAGAAATGTGTGCATCACAAAATATGCCCATCTATATAAATTATCAAACGGTATAATGGTAATGACCCCAAAATAAATAGGATTCTTCCCCTTCCACAGGGTATTCATGTGGCCAAGTTTGTTAAAGATCCAATATACAGAACTAAAGTTATCGTGCGGATACGACCCTGTTGTCAAAAATTATATTTATAGTAACAGTGACCTTGACCTTTGACCTAATGACCCCAAAATAAATAGGGTTCTTCCTCTTCCACATGGGAATCATGTGGCCAAGTTTGGTAAAGATCCGATATACAGAACTAAAGTTATTGTGTGGAAACCGTGTGGACGCCCGCTATACCCAATCACAAAATATGGCCCATCTCGAGACGGGCGTATAAAAACCTACATACAAGCATTTTATTTCAAAACATTAACAAATAACATAATGTATGCAGTTGAGTGGGAGAGTGAGTGATTGTTGTCAAATCAGCAATTTTTCAGCTACATCATGGCGAGGACACGTTAATTTTCAATGAGATGATGATGATGTCTGCTTTGAACCAGATCTACACGCTTAGTTGGATTTTTTCATAGTGATAGCTCACTGAAACAACAGCCCACTCAGACACATTAAGCTGATTCCGAGCCAACCATTCTTTGCTCTTTCTCCTTATGGCTGCGTGCTTAGCGGAGAAGCAACAAATACCAATTTTATAGTCTTTGGTTTGACCCGATTGGGGCTAGAACCCACAATCTACCTCACTCAAGATGAGCACGCTAACCATTACACCACCGATGCGGTTTGTATGCAGTTGATTAAAAACAGTATACATCAATAAATACTCACCTTGTAGTTTTATCTTGTATGCAGAACAGATCTTATCCATACATTGAGAAAATTTGTCCCATGTCTTATGAACTATTTTAATAGACTCCACACATTGGTTCCTGTCAATAAGCATAAAAATATTATCAGTTATTCATTTTCATTAAAAAGCAAATAAAATATTGACAATAATGTCATCACTCTTACTACATTTTTTCAATTATGCAATCAGTTTTTGCTGATATTTTTAATTATGCCACTGCTTGATCCAAATATTTTCAATAATGATATCATTTTTTCTAACTATTTTTAACAATGACATCATTCCATTTCACAGGGTAATGCTAACTAGAGAGAAAAATTTAGCATGAGTATGCAAGCAAATGAGGGCTAGAGCACCCCTAAAGATGAACATGCACCTTTTGGTAAGATGAACTACACGAGCATGGTCCTTTAGGCAGGGTGAGCTACAAAACTAATAGAAATAAGCATGGTCCTGTAAGAAAGATGAGCTAGAAAGCTTATATAGTTGAGCAAGACCCTATAGGTAAGGTGAGTAAGAAAGCTTATTGAGATATAAAGGATCTAACACCGGTTAAGAGGGCAAGACGGAAAAATCTCAGACACCCACGGGAAAGATTTCTGGTCTCCAACGAGGCTCTGCCGAGTTGGAGACCAATAGAAATCTTTCCCGTGGGTGTCTGAGATTTTTCCGTCTTGCCCTCTTACCGGTGTTCGATTCTTTTTCTCACCAATTTAACAAAATAATTCCATATTTTTTCTTTACATTGCTTACGCCGAGCATAGGAATTTGTTGTTCGCTACGGTCAATTACTGCCAGCACACTTTTTCACTAACTACACAAAAAAGTAGTTCTCGTTATCACTTGGACTCAATAATAAGAATGTTGTATATTTAACTTTAATAAAGTCCTAAATATATTCAGTTCGAAGAAAAAAATGAACTTTAATTCACGAAAATGTTCACCTGTTGGTATGGAAAACGAGACAAATAAAGATTTCAACAAGTTGTAGGTCCCACGGTGTGTATTTTCGATTTTACATTTAGGCACGTTTTGAGTCATTAGACACGAAGGTGATGTTCATGTTAAATGTTCCACCAGTGATTGTTGAGTTATAGAACACGTAATGAAAAATGTCAATAGGGTTGCTATTTGTTGTGTTGACAGAGTTCTGTGACACAGATGCCGACAAAGAGTTTGGTCTTTGAGGAATTCCATTCGACATCTTGTCAACGAATTCAGTTGCTGGAGCTGGATCATGATTTTCAGATGGTAAGCATTGTTTCTTATTCGGGACTGTAGTTGATAGAAGATTTGACATCTCGTTTCCTCTTGTGGTCAAAAACCACATTGTATTTAGAAGGCTAGAAGGAGTGTCCGCCCCTAGGCATCCCTTCTCATATAGGGTATTGATTTCCTCATCAGTTATGGCATCAGCCCTTTTAGGTAGGTTTCCCTTTCCTTGCATTTTTAGGTTTTTTTGTTTGCTTTGTAAGGTTTGTTTGGATCTTGAAAACTCATGTCCCTTAATTAAACTAGTGCTATATTGATATCTCTTTAGGTGTAACTCTCAACACTTCTGAACATCCCCCTCAAATACGAAGGTTCATACTCCTCACCATTTTTTCTTCTGACACCAATGATAAATTTGCATAATAATGCATTAAGTTCAAGTGGTGGAATCTCATGGATTTGTCTGTTTTCTCCATTTTGAACTAAATATTGTGTCAACAGCTTGATGTGACCTAAAGTTTTTCTTTTAGTGTTGTCATTCTCATGATCCTGATTAAATTTGTCAACATCAGCATCAGATACAGCTTGAAATCTAGAAGAATTGGATGGATCAGCATTTTGAATTTCATTTGAAGCCTCATTTTGAACAGGTCGACTATTTCAGTAGGGATTTCCTCAGAGAATAAGGTATATGTAGGAGGGAGAGGTATTTCAGTAGGAACTTCAGGACTTTCATTTCTTTGAGCAGTAGATGTTGCGGAAGGAATAGAAATAGTGGGCTGTAATAAAGTGGTTGATCTGATTCATCCATTCACCTGACAAGTTCATGTTTAGCTGCGGACACGAAGGTTCCATCATGAAATAGATGTACAGTATATAATGTATATGTTCCTAGTGGCTTGTACTTGTTTACAATTTTCCCTTTTTTCCATTTTCTCCCACGGCAACTCTATCTCCAACATTAAATTCTTTCTGCATTCCGATACTATCGAAGGATATTTTTATTTGACAGCTATGCACTTTTAGCAGACGTTGCGTATGGCCTTTTAGTTAAGGTGAGTTAGAAAGCTTGATAGTGATAAGAGTTGAGCATGGTTCTATAGTTAAGATGATTTAGAAAGCTTATAGAGATGTACAATGTACAAGGCCTTTTATGTAAGGTGAGTTCAAAAATTGACATAGATGGGGAGGGGGGGGGTGTGTGAAAAAATTATATAGCAATGAGCATAACCCTTTAGGTAAGGCATATATGAAAGTTATAGAGGTGAACATGGTTCTTTAGGCAAGGAGATTTAGAAATTTGTAGAGATGAGCATGGTCTTTTAGGTAGAATGACATAGAAAGCTTTTAGAGAGGAATATTCACTTTTAGATAAGGTGGGATAGAAGATAAAGAAAGATGCAGAGATACGAATTGCCTTATAGTCATGGTGACCTAAAGAGAATTAATTTATCTTTATTACAATTATTATGAATTACATGTACCTTGCAGTAGTTTGAGGATCAGTAAAACATTTCCACAGTTTGTTGTACAGTGAGGGTCTATTTGTACCTGGTAGGGGAACCATCAAGTCTAACAAGGAAATGTTGATTTCATCTAAATCATTTCTATAGGTTAACATTTCATCTACAAATTCTACCCTGAAATATAATAAAATATATGAAATGTATGATTCGAATAGTCAAACCTGTCTATAGTGGTCACCTGGGGAGATTGACAAAATGACCACTATATACAGGTGACCTTTATATGAAGGGTTTTGATTTTCAACAAAATATTGCACATTAGTTGTAAATAAACATTTTTAATTACATCTTATGTTTTTAATACTGTTTTACTTGTTATTTTGTTCCTGTCGTAATGTTACTCTTGTTTACATTTATTGTTGATGAAGTTATCTCAATATGATATGATTTGAATAAAACAAACAAATAAAAATATTTAATAAACAAAAGTACAATTTTCAGTAATACAATGTTGAACTGGAAGCATTGTTTTCAAAATCGTCGAGAATCTCACATTTTCTTCACGTTCATTATCTGGGTATGACCAACACCCATCTCCTCGCCCATAGCCCGACAACTTTTCTCACCATCACAATGATTTATCGCTTTCACTTTGTCGTCTAATTTCAGAGCCTTCCTATTGACGGATGTTGATGATTTTTTTATGATGATGACCGCTGACATATCAAATTAAAATATATAGTAAAATGCACCGGGAGAGCACAAAAGTGACCGTTATGAGCAGGTGACCATTATATAAAGGTGACCGTTACAATAAGTTTGACTGTAGTATGTCTTTAATTTCAAGAATAGAAGAAGATTTATTATCAATGGCTATGCTAGGTGCAGCATGATATGACCACAGTAGGCCATCAAGGGATTCCTCCTGTATTAGTTTTACAATAAGTAAAGTTAACTTAAAAACAATAAGTTATAGGAGAAATCCTTGGAATACTATCTGAAGTCATTGTCTTAATAAATTCAAAGAAAACCATAAAAGAGATGGAGGATATTTTATATATTACCACATGGTTCCAACACATTCATTTCAACGAAAAAAGTCACATTAAAATAAGATGAAAAATCAAATTGTGTATACCTTCCAAATATGGTAAATTTCGGAATTAGACTACTTTTGAAATAAAATAGCTAAATTGTATAATGGTCTGTGCCATCAACAAGAAATAAAAATGAACATTTGCAAGAAAAAAAAATTGGATGAAAAATAAAAAAATTACCCACTTGTGATGAGTGGAGAGTATCAGAGCTTGATCTGCTTTGTGTTACCAACAAGTAGTCATCCTCTACAGGTAGCGAAATCAAAGTACAGTAAAACCCCGCTTTATTGCCCCTCGATTCACCGCCAAACTCGCGTATCGCCAAGAATTTTTGCAGTCCCGTTTTCCGTATGTAGTAATAACCCTGTTAAAATGCCAAACTCGCATACCGCTATCCGCCACAGTAATTGAAGATCAAACGGTCAATTTACTGTTATTTAAACCTCGATCATAATGCCAATCAATAATGTCACACCTCAGTGATTTTAGGATGCCTGTCAATCAAAGTAAGTAAACAAGCAGTCAAGGAAAATAGATATTGCTGTGAAAACACTTCTGAATAAAGCTTAATAAATTTGTTTGTGTGTTCTTTTCATTTGTGTTGAAAATGTCGACGCCTAAACGTAAAAGAAATTTGCTTGATTTTCGATAGAAAAGAGAAATTGTAGAAATTAAGAATCCATCGATATATTAGCAAATGATGTCCTCCAGTAACCTCGACTTTCTGAACATTAATGAAGAAATAAGTGAAAGCCTTCCTTGTAATGGGTTATAATCCACATGAACATGTTGTGAATTATTTGATTGTGAATGCATGCGTTAAAACGACAGAAATGTTTATATGTGAATAGATTTTAACAACTTCCGGTTATAGAAATCAAATTTACTTCCAAACCATACACTAACGGTGACATGCTTCTAAGTGTTGTATAAACATTTTTCAATTAAAGTATAACACCCTTGCTTCTATAAACATATTTTATCACCTTTCTTTAAACAATTAATGATCAATTATCCATAAGTTAACTGTACATTTGCCCCGGGGACAGAATTAATCTTGTGACACGACAACGAGTGAGAAAAACAAACTTTATTGTTCTTTTTTTAGTTGTGATAAACAAAAAGTGAAAATAAAATGGAGAGTAAATATTTGTAAGACGTAAAAATGAATTTAATATATATTAAAGGAAATTGCTAGTATACGTGCTAACAACGTAATTTCAGTAGATTTTTTTTCTTTTCAAATTCGATAAAATAAATTCTGCTAAATTTACAAATGCCGAAATTTTCTACAACTGTCAAAATGAAACTTATATATTAGAATTTAAATTGTAAGTGATAATACTCATTTCCGGTAAACTTGTCAAAATCAAACCGTCAGTCATTCCAAATTTAAAATCAAACTGTTGACTTTCGGTTTTCTGCCCTTACTCAGTTTATCGTCAAACTCGTTATAACGCCAAAATCTGGCTGGACAGATGGTGGCGGTTTAACGAGGTTATACTGTACATCAACTACACATTTCTGTGAAGTCATCTGGACATTATATCTCTATATTTAATACAATGTTTCCTTCCAAATTTTTAATTCTAACCTTCATTACAAAAATAATCTTTACAAGCTTAACAAAATTTATTATACAATACTTACCATGATTTAAAAACTGTTGGAATAGGAAATCTGGGCTTCATGTCACATGTAACATCTATACTCTCTAATTAAAATGTAATTGATAGACATAGGTTAAAGGTTATGGTTGTCACATGTAACATCTATACTCTCTAAATAAAATGTAATTGATAGACATAGGTTAAATGTTTGTTTATCATCATATTCAGCAATACTTCAGATATATTGGTGGAGGAAACCAGAGTACTGTTAGAAAATCAGCCACCTACTACAAATCAATGATAAATCTTACTCATAATGTATGAGTATCGATTAAACCTCCCCACAGGTGTGATTCAGTTCATATCTTCAGTGGTGATAGGATGTGATTGCATTTAGCTATATATGTAAATCCAATACAATTGGGTCCATGGACCCCCCCCCCCCTCCCCCCACACACAAACAAATATAAAAATGTTTAGTAAGAATGCAAGAAAATCTAACTGAAGCTCATCTAAAATAAACTAGAACTGTGAGTGACCTCACTGAGTGATACCCCCCACTTGCAATACTATGATGTTCAAACTTTGGAATACAGGTATATTGGCAAGTTAATTATCTTCCCTTCTAAATTTTAGACAGCAACGGTATTCCTTCATGCACATCTGCAGGTTGTGTACTACAACTGTGTGAAGCTTCATAAAAATTCAATAAGCAGTTTAGTAGGAGTTGCGCTTACAAGGTACATGCCACTCTCCCCTTTTTGTGAAAGTATAAGTTGAATTATCTCCCCTTTTAAATTTTGGACAGCAACCATATTCCTTCATGCACATCTGTAGGTAGTGTACTACAAGTGTGTAAAGTTTCATAAAAATCCAATAAGTCGTTTAGGAGGAGTTGCGCATACAAGGTACATGGACGGACGGACGGACATGGTGATTCCTATATACCCCCCAAACTTTGTTTGCGGGGGGTATAAAAATTTACAGTGCTTTTATTGCTGTTCTACAAATTCTCTATCACTGATTGATTAAGATAAACAAAATCTCAGAAAGAGTATAACAGCATCTGTTTTGTAATGGTCAGCATGCTTGCCTTGAGTGTGGTAGATCATGGGTTAAAGGCCAGGTCAGGAAAAATCCAAAACTATAAAATGTGTATTTGCTGCTTCTCTTTAAGCACTCAACATTAAGGAGTAAGAACAAAGAATGGCTTGGAATTGATATAATGTTTCCAAATGGAGAGACATATCTACCAGCAGAGTGTTGCATCAGTGAAATATAAATATAAAAATCCAGCTCAAAATGTTGGGTCTAGTATAAATTGGACATCATCATCATCATCTCATTGAAATGTAACTTCTTCTTGCATAGTTGAAAAATTGCTCACTAATGGCATTGAACAACAACCACTCACTCACTCAAAATGAGTGTGAGTTGATTCCTAGCCTCGAGATTTGTGTTTCTCTTAACATTGAGAGATATAATACTACATCTACTTTGGACCCTCTGGACTCATAAACACTGATGATTTCCTCCTTTTAAGCCTCAAGTCAAACCCCTCTCCATAAAGGATCAACTTTATGTGTAGACATCTTGGTTAGGTTTATGGTGTTTAATGCCACTTTCAACAATATCTCAGTTATATAATGGCGGTCAATTTTATTGGTGGAGGGAACTCCCGTGCCTGGAGAAAATCACTGACCTGTCCCAAGTCACTGACAAACTTTATCACATAATGTTGTATCGAGTACACCTCGCCTGAACGGGAATCGAACTCACAATTTTAGTGGTGATAGGCACTGATTGCATAGGTAATTGTAAATCCACTACCATACGATCACGGCCACGACGGCCACTTGTAGACACGTGAATCTCTTATGCCTAAAGAACTTCTCTGCAAAGGTTTGCTAAATGTGATTGAGCAGTTGTGCAGAAGAAGATAAAAATGTGAAAAAGTTTAGGACAAAGGACGTCAAGTGATTCTATAAGCTCTCTTGGTGGTGGTGGTGGTTTATGGTACTTAACACGTTTCAACAATATTTCAGTTATATCGACCTTTTGCAATAACGACGGCCTTAGATCAGGTGATCTAAACATCAACTTATTTGTCCTATATGTCTTACCATTTGATTTAATCTCTGGTAAGTGGATGCCTTTCATAGGTTCAAAATTGTTGTCATTGTCTATAATAATTGAAATAGCTTGTATACTTTTCTTCTCTTTGTCACACTTAAATAAAATAAAATGAAAAACAAAACATATGTCAGAACAGTTTGAAAATCTAATAGGAATATCATAGAAAATTTAATAGGAATATCATAGAAAATTTAATAGGAATATCATAGAAAATTTAATAGGAATATCATAGAAAATTTAATAGGAATATAATAGAAAATCTAATAGGAATATCATAGAAAATTTAATAGGAATATCATAGAAAATTTAATAGGAATATCATAGAAAATTTAATAGGAATATCATAGAAAATTTAATAGGAATATCATAGAAAATTTAATAGGAATATCATAGAAAATTTAATAGGAATATCATAGAAAATTTAATAGGAATATCATAGAAAATCTAATAGGAATATCATAGAAAATTTAATAGGAATATCATAGAAAATCTAATAGGAATATCATAGAAAATCTAATAGGAATATCATAGAAAATTTAATAGGAATATCATAGAAAATCTAATAGGAATATCATAGAAAATTTAATAGGAATATCATAGAAAATCTAATAGGAATATCATAGAAAATTTAATAGGAATATCATAGAAAATTTAATAGGAATATCATAGAAAATTTAATAGGAATATCATAGAAAATCTAATAGGAATATCGTAGAAACACAGGCAAAATCAGTACCCCCATATACATGACTGCTCACTTTCCTGGCTTAGTACAGGCACTTCAGTAAAAAGTTGTGGAGTTAAACTAGTTTTATGGACCAAACTTCCCCTCATAGTGACTATTGAGAAAAGCCAGTTCAACTTTTTCTCCATATAATTTATCTATAATAATATTCTATATGATAAATATGCTTTAAACAAATCAGTAAATCTTAAAACACAAAATGTTGTATATAGTGTATTGAAACATACAAGCCAAGAGAAAACTATGATACTGTCTTTTTCTTTGGAAACAGTAAAATATCAAATGAAAACTGATCGTATGTAGTAAATTTACATTAAATAAGACATGTAAAAGGTAATTAAATGGATTATGAATGCTTAAAGGCTGTCAGAATTGAATTTTTTTTTATATTTAAAGTTGCCAATATTCGATGTTTTATATTAATTGCAGTTGAAATTTTTCATAATATCATACGTAAATAGCCTAGAACGAAGGAAATACGTTGCTGTTTTATTTTCTTGAATCCAGTAAAGAATCCAATGTTTACCCGCACAATATTCATACATTCATACGACCTACACAGTGACCTCATTCAGTAAAGCATTTGCGCATGTGCGAAATTGTTTGTTGAAAAAAAAGCACATGGCACAAACCAAAACATTGACGGATTCTACACGAAAATGACACAAAAAGGAGGATTCAGCAAGCTTTGTGTAAAAATTAAAAAAGATGTTATACCGACCAACTCCATTTTTCAACACGTAAGCATAATTTAGTATCTTTTTTCGGCCGAATTGTATTTTGACAGTAGAATTGCATCGTAGTTTTTTATATATTCTTTTTTTCAGGAGAAAACGCTAGGTGATATCTCTTTTAAATTAGAGACTAAAATAATGAACTTCATGTCTGGTTTTTTTCGAAAAAAATATAATCAAGTCAACTCAAGTGTTGTCAATAATATGCAATACAATTTGTTTACAATTTTCCCTTTATCGGGTCCCTTTACAGAGTTTGGGTTTGCTTTTATTGATTTCATCACGTATATCCGATCTTAAGTGTCATTCTTACTAAATACCATTATATAATATTAACCGATTACCCCGGGATCCAATTTCATAGATATATTTCTTAAGTTATATTAATTCTAACGAATTTACATGCAAAATGCTACCTGGTTATTTATAGCAATTATCAGTATTCGGCAAACTTCGGAAATAAGAAGCCGACTTATAAGTAGGTGTGTTAATGGCGATTCCACCAACAGACATTCAAATTCTTTTCACTAATTACGACATTATAACATATTTTTTAAACCTGGCTTCTTGTTCAGAACATTTTATTAGTATAAAACATCAAATATTGGCAACTTTTAATATAAACAAAAAAATCCAATTCTGACAGCCTGTATTCCTTTAGTACATGTGTGGGGGGTGCACTTCCTATATAAAGGTGTCTACAGACTGAATATGGGATGGGTAAATTTTTCCCGCTTTCAAATATATGATTGGGTCGGAAATTTTCCACTTCAATATATCAAAGGGTGGCACATTCTAAGCTATAATATATCAATGGGCGATATTTCTACAAGCCTATTCAGGTTCTTAGTCGCCAAGTCAAATTCTTCTATTATTATGATATAATTTAACATTACAAGATGCAAATTTATCCTATGTATGTTTATTTTGGATTTTAGCCTATTATAAGAATGCATATGGGTCACCATAATTAAATCAGAAAGTAGAGTATAGCTTTCATACTTTGAATATATGAATGGGTATGGTTATCATGCTGCAGATATATATGAATAGGGGGGAGGGGTATTCTGATTTAATCTACAGTGCCACATACTGTTTCCAATTTTACCTCAAGTAATCTCAAGAAAATAGATACTTTAAGAATATTTTTTTCCTCCAGTTTTAAGCCCCCAGGTACAACATTAATTTTGTGTCAATATTTCAGTACTTACCATCTGTATTTTATATGATGCCTTTATACATATAGATGTTGAAGATAGCCATTCAAAGTAGGATTCAGTATCTAAAAATAGAAAAAACAGAAAAGAGATTTTGATAAGATTTCAAATGACCAAAACATCATTCATACTTTGAATACTACACATAATTTCTTTTATATATGTAAGACTGGATATCTAAGAAAAAAAAATATATTTTCAGTTTTCCTAAAACATTCTTAATTTACAAGAAGACGTACATGTGTGTCGATACAAATAACCACAAGAAAAAAATCACAAGACTGGATATCTAAGAAAAATATATATATTTGTTAACTAATAAAATTCCAAAAAATATATAGATAAATTACAAAGTCCATAGCTTATGAACTGATTTCATTTTAAAAAAAAATTTTAACTTTGCACAATTACCAATTCAGTCACCACTTTAAATATTAGTTACAACAAAACAGATTAACGTCTAGTCTTACCTTCAAAATCTGTTGCTCCATTTTCATAACAAGTTTGTACAGAAATTCTACAAAAAAACAACATCAAAGTTAATTTTGTGATTCCTCCTTGTAAATATTTCCAGGAGTACAATTTTATTAAATCTGTCTTGATTAAGATTAATTTCATTTGGAATTTTGAACTTGAAAGGTACATACGTGTATATGTCAAATACAAAATAAGTTGCTAAATGCATCTCATGATGAAAATTCCTGGACATATTTGTTGATTACAAAATAATTTTGCTAAAGTATTTCATGTGGAAAATTTATGCATATTTTTGCTGATTATAATAATCAATATATCACAAATTATAACACACAAAACTATACTGTACATGTTTGGTGGTATTTCATCTATTAAACTGTGAGCATACCTGCATGACCTTTGATCACATTTTCTTTTAAGATAATGGGTTATATTAATAATTAGAAACTTTTTATTTTCAATTATTAGGTGTGTTCATGTATTATTTTGTATTTAAAAACTTCATTTATACTGTTCCTTGCATGTTCCTCTCTTTCACACTCCAACAACAGAACAAAGTAATGTATTTAATTCTGAAATATCAATCATTGGTTCTATTACTACATAAACTATTATCAATAATTTATACATTTTCCCTTTGATCTCACTGAGAGATATTTTCAGTATCACACTCCTTTGATCTCACTGAGAGATATTTTCAGTATCACACTCCTTTGATCTCACTGAGAGATATTTTCATTATCACACTGTGATACTGAAAATTATCAGTCAGTGTGACATCGAACACATTATAATGTTACTGATAAAAACAAAAATGTCAGTTTTGAAGGTCTCAACATATATAACCACTGGTATCACAGCTTGTCCACCAGACTCTCTGTGATACTAGTGATAATGTCTGTCTCGACCTTCATAACTTACTGTTATTCTATATATTTTAGTAGAGAAATATTGTATTTGTTAAAAACTAAGGACACAATAAAACTATAAAGAAAAATGTACCTATGCCATTTTAAAACATCAGATTCTGCTTCTAATATTTTGGTACAACTTTCATCTTCTGATTTTCCTACAAAAATATTTTCATACTTTAAAATATAAAATAGACTATTTGTGAAAAATAGAATATACAATTGTTGTGATCTACCTGACATATTCTCCATAGTATGATAATACATATCATGTTGTATATTGTATGTATATGAAGAAGACAATACTATTAAGATGTAAAACTTGTGTCTGATCCTATTGTCATTATTTAGACAATAAAATATGTTTAAATCACAGAAAATAAATGAAAAAAAAGTTCTGACATTATTATTATATTTTATATAATGTATACATTTTAACTTTATCACTATTGATATTTCCAGTATCAACGCACAGAACACGATATTGAAAATTATCGGTCAGTGAGACATCAATTATGATGCTATCAATAAAAACAATAAGAACATTTTTGAATGTCCCAACAAACATCATCACTAATACCACAGATCATTTTATTGAACTTGCTGTGATACTAGTGATAATGTCTGTCTCGACCTTTATAAATGCTGTTATTCTATATACCACAAATAGTCTGAAAAATACTGAATCAATTGTAACTGTAAGAAAATTATCTTCTAATAATTATTGGAAGCTCTGTACATCATTGTATATTAAACATTAATAAATAATACAAATGTATATGCCTTCCAATCTTTAATTTTGAGTATACCTCAGAAAGGTTATTTCAGAAACGTGTTGTGCACACTATATTTGATATCTATGTTTTTATGAAACTATACACAGTGATGGTCTTCAAGTTCAGGAAGAATGACTAGAAACTCAATAAGTGTACTTTCCATATGAGCTTACAAATGAAGGATATTAAAAACAACCTTTCACATAACATGTCATATAATCAACATAAACAGTAAGATTTTAAAAAAATTTCAAAGAAATTTGTGACCTCAAAGAAAGAAAATGATTAGCATACCTTCTGGTAGTAATGTAGATATGGTGTGATTGAAGTTTTGGGTTCCAGTTGTCTTCTTCAATAACTCTTGAATCTAGAAAATATTACCACTCTAACATTATTTATTTTTCATGTATCCATGGAATTACAACATAAAACTTGAAAATCAGCAAGTGTAAATGGTTTTCTATTATGAAACAATTTCATACATAACTAGCTTAATAAACCAGAGGCTCCCTGGAGGGTAAAATCACTAAGCCTGTAAAACTGTTGCTCATTGGTCTCCTAAGAGGTTATCTAAAGAGGACTAATTTGCATATTTATCAGAAATATAACATGTAGGATCAGCCCATATCTTACTCCTTTATATACTCAATCCATATATATTAAAATATCAATATTTGACAATGATTTATTTCAGGGGAAAATTAAAAGTTAATTTATGCAATTTTTAAATTCAAAGAGCATAACTCCTTAAATCCTGAAGTGGATTAGATCAGACCATACTTCCTAAGTAGGTACTCTTAATGAACGTAGGTATTGCATGATTTTTTCCTTTTAAGGGGACATACCCCACAAACCCTTAAGTTGAAAGAAAGTTATATATCACATTTCAGATCTCAAATAAATGCAGTTAAAGAGATTTTCTTTATTAATGCAACTCTTGTTTTTTGCTATTTTTGAGGTGATATACTACAGTAGACAATCGTGAAATTACTATAAATATTTGTGTGAAGTTTCTATGTAAATAATTTACTTGGACTTTGTTCCTAAGGACATCATGTGACAACTAATGTGTATGCTTTTTTTCTGTGTGGAACTCAGACATAAAGGGTGTAAATGAAGGCATCTTATTTAGCAGAAACTTGTGAAAAAATGTCTGACCTTGTACCACTTAATTTGGACATTATATTCTTTGATGTTACCTTTTTTGAAGTTGCTGAAGTTAGAAGTGAATAATAAAATAGAGCTCTATCTTGTATATCCATGTCTTCATATGTCATCATCAGGGAAAACAGAATGTCACCAATATCTATGAAAAAAGAAAATGTCAAAAGTGAACAATACTAATATCTACAATGAAATAAATGTCACTAACATCTACAAGACATAAATGACACCAATATCTACAAAGACATAAATGTCATTAATATCTACAAAGACATAAATGTCATCAATATCTACAATGACATAAATGTCACTAATATCTACAAGACATAAATGACACCAATTTCAGCAAAGACATAAATATCATCAATATCTACAAAGACATAAATGTCATTAATATTTAAAATGACATAAATGTCACTAATATCTACAAAGACATAAATGTCATTAATATTTAAAATGACATAAATGTCACTAATATCTACAAAAACATAAATGCCACCAATATCTACAAAATAAATAGAATGTCAACAATATTTTAAAATGTCACCAGCTTACAATGTAAATAGTAGAATTAATAATACAATAACAACATCAACACTATTATCACTATGTTCTTCTTAGTTTTTTTTCATAAAGATGATCATCTTTAAAGGTAGCAGAGATAAACCAGTTGTAAATATTAAACTAACCTGTGTGCAGTTGTTTGGTACCATGACAAACTAACAAGTTGTGACAAACTGCAAGAATTCCATTTCCTAAAACCCAACTACTGGAATCTATACTAGCAGCATTTTGTACCAGATGATTCAAGAATTCAATGGTGGCCTGTAAATTATTCATTTTATTTAATATGTTTATGTAAATAGAGAAGTAATACAGTCAAACCTGTATAAAGAGATCAGTCAGGGAACATCAAAATGTGACCACATAAGACAGGTAGCTGCTTAAATAAGGCTATCATGTCCTCATTTGTGATCACTGGAACTTTGAAATACTAACCTCTTAATCAAGGTTATTGCTAATAGCGATGGCTGCATGGACAGGTGTGAGTTTTGACTGTACTTTAAATAGCTTACAACCCAACTTTTTAAAATATTTTATAAAGTAATATGTTGTGTCCCTTATTAAAAAAATAAATATAATTATTTTTTGTATAACATACACCCCTTTCATGTAACTATTTATTAATGATTGTAATAGTTTTTGTTCTTTTTGACTTCTTGTGTATAAGTAGGATCAGTTACCCAGATCAACACCTTTCTCCATGGACACTAGTCATTAGTAAGATCAGTTACCCAGATCAACACCTTTCTCCATGGACACTAGCCATTAGTAGGATCAGTTACCCAGATCAACACCTTTCTCCATGGACACTAGTCATTAGAAAGATCAGTTACCCAGATCAACACCTTTCTCCATGGACACTAGCCATTAGTAGGATCAGTTACCCAGATCAACACCTTTCTCCATGGACACTAGTCATTAGTAAGATCAGTTACCCAGATCAACACCTAACTCCATGGACACTAGCCATTAGTAGGATCAGTTACTTAGATCAACACCTTTCTCCATGGACACTAGCCATTAGTAGGATCAGTTACTTAGATCAACACCTTTCTCCATGGACACTAGTCATTAGTAAGATCAGTTACCCAGATCAACACCTAACTCCATGGACACTAGCCATTAGTAGGATCAGTTACTTAGATCAACACCTTTCTCCATGGACACTAGTCATTAGTAGGATCAGTTACTTAGATCAACACCTTTCTCCATGGACACTAGCCATTAGTAGGATCAGTTACTTAGATCAACACCTTTCTCCATGGACACTAGTCATTAGTAGGATCAGTTACTTAGATCAACACCTTTCTCCATGGACACTAGTCATTAGTAGGATCAGTTACCCAGATCAACACCTTTCTCCATGGACACTAGTCATTAGTAGGATCAGTTACCCAGATCAACACCTTTCTCCATGGACACTAGTCATTAGTAGGATCAGTTACTTAGATCAACACCTTTCTCCATGGACACTAGTCATTGGTAGGATCAGTTACCCAGATCAACACCTTTCTCCATGGACACTAGTCATTAGTAGGATCAGTTACTTAGATCAACACCTTTCTCCATGGACACTAGTCATTAGTAGGATCAGTTACTTAGATCAACACCTTTCTCCATGGACACTAGCCATTAGTAGGATCAGTTACTTAGATCAACACCTTTCTCCATGGACACTAGCCATTAGTAGGATCAGTTACTTAGATCAACACCTTTCTCCATGGACACTAGCCATTAGTAGGATCAGTTACTTAGATCAACACCTTTCTCCATGGACACTAGCCATTAGTAGGATCAGTTACCCAGATCAACACCTTTCTCCATGGACACTAGTCATTAGTAAGATCAGTTACCCAGATCAACACCTAACTCCATGGACACTAGCCATTAGTAGGATCAGTTACTTAGATCAACACCTTTCTCCATGGACACTAGTCATTAGTAGGATCAGTTACTTAGATCAACACCTTTCTCCATGGACACTAGCCATTAGTAGGATCAGTTACTTAGATCAACACCTTTCTCCATGGACACTAGTCATTAGTAGGATCAGTTACTTAGATCAACACCTTTCTCCATGGACACTAGTCATTAGTAGGATCAGTTACCCAGATCAACACCTTTCTCCATGGACACTAGTCATTAGTAGGATCAGTTACCCAGATCAACACCTTTCTCCATGGACACTAGTCATTAGTAGGATCAGTTACTTAGATCAACACCTTTCTCCATGGACACTAGTCATTAGTAGGATCAGTTACCCAGATCAACACCTTTCTCCATGGACACTAGTCATTAGTAGGATCAGTTACTTAGATCAACACCTTTCTCCATGGACACTAGTCATTAGTAGGATCAGTTACTTAGATCAACACCTTTCTCCATGGACACTAGTCATTAGTAAGATCAGTTACCCAGATCAACACCTTTCTCCATGGACACTAGTCATTAGTAGGATCAGTTACTTAGATCAACATCTCTATCAGAAGAGAGCTGTGTTATCACACAATACAAAATATCAACTGGGGTGATATGTCTTTCTCAATGGGCACTTGGCTATTATTAAGACCATCTACCCAGATCAACATCTCTATCAGAAGAGAGCCGTGTTATCACACAATACAAAATATCAACTGAGGTGATATGTCTTTCTCAATGGGCACTTGGCTATTATTAAGACCATCTACCCAGATCAACATCTCTATCAGAAGAGAGCTGTGTTATCACACAATACAAAATATCAACTGGGGTGATATGTCTTTCTCAATGGGCACTTGGCTATTATTAAGACCATCTACCCAGATCATCATCTCTATCAGAAGAGAGCCGTGTTATCACACAATACAAAATATCAACTGGGGTGATATGTCTTTCTCAATGGGCACTTGGCTATTATTAAGACCATCTACCCAGATCATCATCTCTATCAGAAGAGAGCCGTGTTATTACACAATACAAAATATCAACTGGGGTGATATGTCTTTCTCAATGGGCACTTGGCTATTATTAAGACCATCTACCCAGATCATCATCTCTATCAGAAGAGAGCCGTGTTATCACACAATACAAAATATCAACTGGGGTGATATATCTTTCTCAATGGGCACTTGGCTAATATTAAGACCATCTACCCAGATCCTCATCTCTATCAGAAGAGAGCCGTGTTATCACACAATACAAAATATCAACTGGGGTGATATGTCTTTCTCAATGGGCACTTGGCTATTATTAAGACCATCTACCCAGATCAACATCTCTATCAGAAGAGAGCCGTGTTATCACACAATACAAAATATCAACTGGGGTGATATGTCTTTCTCAATGGGCACTTGGCTATTATTAAGACCATCTACCCAGATCATCATCTCTATCAGAAGAGAGCCTTATGTAAGATCAATTACCTGGTTCAACACGCTTTTCAATGGGAACTGGTCATTACTGAGATCAGTTGGTTTATGGTGTTTAATGCCACTTTCAACAATATTTCAGTTATACCATGGCAGTCAGTTTTATAGGTGAAGGAAACCGGAGTACCCTGAGAAAACTACCGACCTGTCGCAAGTCACAGAAAAACTTTATCACATAATGTGTTGTATCGAGTACACTTCGCCATGAACAGGATTCAAACTCACAACTCAAAACTTTAGTGGTGATAGGCACTGATTGCACAGGTAGTTGTAAATCCAACTACCACATGATCATGACCATGATGATCCCGTTACTCCATGGACATTGTCTATCAGTAAGATTAACATGTACCAGAATGGAACCTTATTATCATAACATTTTATTGAAGTGATTGTACCATAGACAGGAAAGTGAGTTGTCACATATTTGTGTTTTAGGGGCATCGATTTTGCTTCTTTCTACAATTTTTATATTTGATATTTGAATGGTTTCGACAGTAAGGTATTTTGTTTTTCATTTCAAGGTACCTCAAAAACTTACCTGTGGTGAAATCTCTTCCTGAAGTGATGCCTTTTTCATGACTTGCAAATAATACTGATAATCAGTAGCTAGATCCTTTCCTGTTGTAGAAGACACTTGTGAATGTAATAAATTAAGAACTTCTAAATACATAGAGCTGAAAGTAAAAATATTTCTAATTTTATTTCAAATTGTATTCATTCTATAACCAATCTCACATTTTTTCATGCTTTGTCTGGAAAAAAAAAGAAGATAAAAGTTGATAGATTTCAACTTATTTAATCATTGGACAATTTGCTTTTGTGACCCAGGAAGAACATGAAAATATTCCATAAAGCCCTAAATCTTGGATACTTTATACACAAATTACAGACTTGTCAAATAATAAAACATTCCAACTGAAAATAATATACGCCATTTCAAGTCATTTGAGATTTGTAGGATCTTACTTGAAATTATTCATATAATTTACAAATATTAAAATTTTAGATTTGTTTAATATACAGTAATACCGGTCTTTAAAGAATAATTCAGATGTTAACTTTTTTGTTCTAAATAGACAGGGTTTTAGAAGAAGGGATATATATATATAAATAAACATGACAGATGATGATTTAACTGGAATCAAGTTCTTCAAGATAGGACTATTCAAATGACTTTTATGAGAAGAGAGAGTTGCTAAAGATTTTTGCAAACATTTGATATTCATACAATTTTATTAGACTTCTTCTTTATCAAATTTATTACAAAACCTCACTACCTATACAAATATATATAAATGCATCTTTTAAAGTTCCCATATAACTTTTTAAGGTTTTATGTTTATTTATACACCTTATCCCAGACTCTAAAAACATTTAAATACATGTAGAAAATCAGAATAGATTAAAACATTCCATAATATTGTTTGAAAAACATAACTAGATCTAGTCTCTGATTTATTTTTACTTTCAAATAGTTATATATTCTGAAAAATAAGCAACTATCATGAACTATGTTACCAGGGTTAGGGTAATAGTGTTGAACACCATTTTCAACAATATTTCAGTTATATCATGATGATCAGTTTTATTGGTGGAGGAAACCAGAGTACCCGGAGAAAACCACCGACCTTTCGCAAGTCACTGACAAACTTTATCACATAATGTATCGAGTACACCTTGCCTCAGCGAGGTTCGAAATCACAACATCAGTGGTGATAGGCACTGAGTGCACAAGTAGTTGTAAATCCAACTACCATACGATTATGACCACAACGACCTCTAAATGTTTCTATATTCTCCAGTAAGATATATTTCAACTGTAAATTTCATAGAAAACTTGTGTATACTCATTAATTACCTGTCAGTTGTTTCCTTCAAACACTCCAGGAAATCTAAAGCATGAGGTATAAAGTGGGGGAATCCAGATATTAATCCCTTGATAAACCTAAAAATAGATATAGATTGTTTTATTAACTAAATGTTAAGCTTTAATCCATTTTCACCCATCTTTATTAACAATTGATGACTACATGGAGACAGTCAAGAATTTCTGGATAAAACAACTGATTATCAGTTATTATATGATAAACTTTCACACTTAAGATACAAATCAAGCACACCTCAAGGTAAGCTGGACATGACTAACCCTATTAGTGAAAGAATAGTGGTAACTATAAACGAATGATAATTTTTTTTCAAATTTTATTTTTAATTCATAATATTTTTATTGAAATCTGTACATTTGTTAGTTCAAAAAACATTAAATATCGGTACTTTATCCTGATCTCGTTAACATTAGTAAAACAATATAATATACAACTATTAGTATTTGTTAGTAAGTACATATAAGATAATACATATCTACTTTAAAGCATGATACATATTTATGACATACTGACAAAGTACTCTTGAATCTGTACGATCAGATGATAGATAATCCTATTATATTTACATTTTTTGGGGGGTTAAATTTTATAAAAATATTATGCTTTAAAGCATGATAACTTACACCACTGAACTACAGCATATTCTAAAACAGATATAAAAAGTAGTAAGAATGACAGCTAGAATATAGTAGTCCCTCTCTTGTAAGACCACCCATTCTACAATTAAATAGTGCCCTTTTAACAGGTGTGGCCTCTCTTGAGGGTGACAGGATTGAGGATCCATACTGCTGGCAGAGCTTGTGGCAATACTCATGGTATTAGAACACTGCATAGCTGCATTAAAGGATGGGTTCACTGATATCAAGATCTTGTCAGACAGCCAAACTGCAGTAGGTATCCTGACTCTTAACTAGAAGTCATCAAACTACATTGACACGATCTCCGACATTAAGGAAAATATAGGGACATTAAGGAAAATATAGGGACATTGATGAGATACGGAATGCGAACAACCCTATCTTGGATCCCAGGCCATGCTAATATAGCCGGGAACGAGATAGCGGACCAACTAGCAAAGGAAGCAGCAAAAGAGTCAATGTCCTTAAATGAACAGTATAATATCATCACCATGTCAGATGTCAAACAAGCAGTGAAGACTTCAACTGAAATAAAATGGCAGAATAGAGGGACCATCAGCGAATCAGGAAGACAACTTTATGACCTGATACCAATGGTTGGAAATGCCAGCCATTTAGATGTGCCAAACCCACAGATAGGCAGAGTTTTGACAGAGATGAGAACAGGATACAGCAGACTAAACAAATACCGGAATAACATAGGTCAGTCCCTCACGCCACTATGCGACTGTGGAGAAGAAGAAACCACTGAACACTACATATTGCACTGTCACATTTACGATCATGAGAGAGCCAAACTCGCAGTGCAATTAAAGACCATAGATGAAAGTTTTGACCTACTTCATCTCCTGACTAGAGACTCCAACAAAGAGAAACATCAAAAGAAATTAACATTCTTGGAGGAATTCATCAAAAGTACAGGGTGCTTCCCAGAACTAGCAAGCCCTGTACCCCGATACTGAGCCTAAGCAACTCAATACTCCAGTACAAAGAGAACAAATTCAGTACTCGGGGACCAGTAGCGTCAATTGTGACCTTTAGGATCAGGATCAGGACAGTTCAGTAGTACATGTATATTATTATCTCAGTGCATCTGAAATCTGGTCTTGTAAGAGGAGTGGCCTTATAAGAGAGGGACTATTGTAGTATTTATTATTATTTATTTTAATATGAAAAATTACCCCAAAAAATGTATTAATACATGAAATTTAAGAATATTTTTAACTATTTGAAAATTAGTATGATAAATTATATACATTGTATCAATCTAGAAATTATTGCATTTCCTTGAAATTGACAAACCTATTTATATCTTGTGAAAATGATCTGCTATAATGTCTCTGATACATTCCAAACAAAGCTCTAAATAATACAACAACAGCTCGATGTCTTCCTGTATGACAAACCAGCTTGTGTAAATATCCAACACTCGCCAGCAACAAGGCACCATTCATGTCTACAGATAGAACAATAGCATTATAATGTCATATTTAAAGACATATAGTCCATATGCAAGGTAGATCAAATAGATATTTATTACATATATATAGAAACAACATATGAATATCATCGGAAAATATATAATTTATTTGTACGAGCTTTACAAACAGCTTGCATGAGTTTTAAAAACAGACAAAGAAAAGTAAGCCTCTGGTAAGCTTACTCTAGCCTGTTTCGCAGAGAGTGCAAATAATTTTTATTTATACTGACAATGTACATATATTGTATTTATCCTGAAATGCACAAAAGTCTAAAACAACTGACTTTCAGAATTTTACTTTAAAGAACCAAAACGAGCGTTGTTTGAATTGCTTTCAATTGTATTATGTAACTGTTTCTTTCCACTTGTTCTACATGAATTGGGTGCCAAGAGACTGGTATGTGTATAGTAGATGAATAAACCACACAATTAATTATTGATATACCAAATGTAATAATTGCAGGATAAATCTAACTATTTCAACTTCTTTCTTAAGAGGATCAAGGTGATCTAGTTGCCAAAGCAGTTAGTTGCAGTTATATAGCTGAAAAATCATCACTAGAAGTCACATAATACTAATATGCAAGCTATTTTTTCTTAAGAAAAAAACTATAGCCCTAAAATATGGGACACTGGTTTAATATCTGTCAACAGCAAAAAAAAACATAATAAAAAGTTTAAACAGTGATAGTGAACAATTCCACCAATATTAACAAAACAAACAATTACCTCACCATAACTCATTGAACATGAAAAATAAGACCATGACATATGATAATGGAAATCCAGGTCCTAGCTTGGGACAGGAACAAAAATGTGGCAGGGTTATAGCTGTTAATGGGATCCCATGGACAGGACAATAGTATGGTCAATGAATGCTCATAGTTAACTGACTGCTAGCTAGGAAAGTAGAATCTGTTGGTCAAGGGCCATTACTCTTAGGACATACCAAGTTCAGTCAGAAACTGTAACAGATGACAGAAGGCTTTCCTGGTGTACGAATCTTTATTCTAATAGTTTAAATCATGACATATTGTGTTTATATTTAGAACAATTATTACAAATTTAGTATATTATTCAAAACTTTAATTTGATGTGAATACTGCAATCTGATTGGCTGATCCGCCTGGAGAAAAATTGGTCATACTTGATAACTTGGGTTGGTATTGTGACATCACCAACATATTCATTTGCCAAAGACAAGTTTAAAGAGTCACATGAAATAATTGTAATTAAAATCGTGGAATCATTAAATTTTGTTGTAAAAATTCAATTAAAAGGAATATTTGAAATTTTTTAACAGGTTTTGGAACAGATTACACTATCATAAACCGCTTCACAGTTTATTAAGCGTAAACTGCCCCAAACCAGAATATATTGTATAACCTGTTCAAAAATTGGAAATATTCCTTTATTTAACTAAATCAGAATTTGTAGCTTTATCATTAAAATCATGACTTTCTTCTAAAAAAAAATGTTGCTGCCCCCTCTAAAATCATACATTAGGGAGTAAAAAACTATTCTAAATGCTACAAATATCACAATACTAAATTTATAACATGAAGACAGGGCATGGCAACAAATAGACAACAGAGACACACATTGACACATACGTGACATGATGATACATAAAATATATACCAGAAAAAAATACATAAGAAACATCCTTTTTTTAAGCTTTTTATTAGAATAAAAAAAAAACACGATAATTTTCAGATCAACCTAAGAACATAGTTCACAATTTCAAATGTCTTATAAGCACACACAAAGGCTACACATGTCTTAATAGAACAAACAAAGGCTACAATATATGTAAAAACAGTATAACTACTCTTGTATTCCGAATATCAAAAATAAAATCACGAGTCATCGAACTACAATAATAATTACTGCATTGTACGACTACTCGTGATTTATTTACGATATTCGGAATGCAAGAGTATTTATATTGTAATTTTTTACTTATGGCTAGATATGTTCAATTAGTGATGAAATACAAAGTTTTATTGAGAGTAGTCTTCTTTACTTACCACTGGGCATATCACTGAGTGGAGGGATACAGAAGTTCAATAGCATTAGTTTACTGAGTTGACAATCTAGAGGATCAAAGATATTGGGATAGAAATCCAACTGAAATCTCTTTATACCATAGTCTCTCTCAGAATCCTAAAAATAAATTGAAAATAGCATAAAGCATAACATACTTCTACTTCTTCAACCAAATACTGACCATCTTCAACAAGTTGAAGATTACCTATGCACAAGACAAGGTTAAATCTATTCAAAGAGGAGACAGCAGCCCTGAATGTTTCAAATGACTGAGCCACACAAAGCTATGGACTTTCTACCAGAAAAAATATATTACAAATAAATTAGAAAAATCTAGAAATCTAGGAAAAAGTATGATAATTTTTTTCTCTCGTGTTGATATTTAATATTTAACTAAATCAACTGGTCACAAATGTAGGCTATATTATATGCAAAACAGTGGTATTTCTAAAAGAATGACACCCCCTTTTTTTTACCTGTAATAATTTTTTCAACCAATGAGCAAAGAAGAGTCTTTGTGCAGGAATCAGTGATGGATGATCTATACCTCTGATGAGATTGTAAACTATCTGTGATTCTTCCTTCTCTGTTAAAATCTCTTTTTCAAATTCTACCTATAAAAATAATATGGAAGAATAAATTAAAACTAACAGAAGATATTATATTGTATTACAAGACAAATCTTCATATAACAATAGAATGTCTATTTAAGAATTTATCGCAATTTTTGTTCACCGTGTAACCTGCGTAGCGGGTTATGCAAGGGTGTGCACAACCTGATTGAGGTTATTGAGGTTATTTCGAATGAACGGAACAAATAATTTCGATCAATCCTTATAAATTAATTCAAACTTTTTTTGTTATGATATTGAAAAATATATTTATTTTTTCAAAATAAGGCATATAATCGGAAATAAATTTAAATAATGACCCCAAATGTGTCTCATTTAAAGAAAATCACCTGATGACAACGGCATGTGACGCCTTGAGAACGACGTCTATTTTTAGATTCCGTTCATTGACAAATAACCTCAACTTTTTAAA
Organism: Bathymodiolus brooksi; assembly: GCA_963680875.1. Classification (NCBI taxonomy): domain Eukaryota; kingdom Metazoa; phylum Mollusca; class Bivalvia; order Mytilida; family Modiolidae; genus Bathymodiolus; species Bathymodiolus brooksi. The sequence goes on from OY804577.1 coordinate 83,626,614, forward strand.
CCAATCAAAACACGTATAAAATGACATGTGACTCTAAAATTAATTTATTATAACATAACATAAATAAAATTAAAAAAATTTAAAATATACCACTCTATAAACTTACAAGAATGTATACAATTAGATGTAAGATAACTGGATCCATGGTGGACATGTGATGTCATAACAATGATAAAATTCTCTATAAACTTACAAGTCATAACCATGATAAAACTCTCTATAAACTTATAAGTCATAATCATGATAAAACTCTCTATAAACTTACAAGTCATAACCATGATAAAACTCTCTATAAACTTACAAGTCATAACCATGATAAAACTCTCTATAAACTTACAAGTCATAACCATGATAAAACTCTCTATAAACTTACAAGAATGTATACAATTAGATGTAAGATAACTGGATCCATGGTGGACATGTGATGTAACATTAATGGCTTAAATATCTGAAATATAGAATATTTTATATTCAAAGATTGAAAAAAATAGTACACCTAAATGCACTTTGAATGACAACAGAATGATCAACCACAGTACATTTGTAACAATTTTACCTTTACTGCTGCATTTTTCTTTTGGTAAAAATGTTTTATTGACACCAATTCATGGAAGTGATTAAAAGTGCCATTTTTGTGTGCCATGTATAAGTTTCAATGGAACAGTCCTAAAACACTACTAAAACACTAAAATTCAAATTTCATAATAATATGATATAATATAATATAATATTTGTCAATAAGTAGACAGTTATTTTTAAAAGAAAGAGGATGGAAAGGCAGATAAAGGATGCACAAAAAACATCATATCTCCTATGTGGAAGGAATGAGTGAATGAGCAATATTTCAGCTTTATAATACCAAGTACACATTATTTTTTGATGAGATGATGATAATACAAGGTTTGTACTAGACCAACATGCTTAGTTGGATTGTTATGCTGCTAGCTCACTATATCAATAATCCTTGAGTGTACATCTCACTCCACTCCGACACATTATCCTGACTCCAAGCCATCCAGGATTTGCTCTTACATTTTAATGCTGTGAGCTTAAAGGAGAAGCAACCAAAACCAATCTAACAATCTTTGGCTTTACCGAAGCAGGGATCGAAGCAACTCAATACAAGCATGTTAACTATAACATCACCCAAGCAGTATCCACGTATGTTAACTATAACATCACCCAAGCACACGTAGTATAATAGGTATTATAATTATACATACAGTAGATGATATATTGTGATTGTTCTGAACTATTTCTTTGACAGATGTTACAATATGCCACAATCCACATGGTGTATATAATTCTAAGTTCTCCATGATAATAGAGATAATATGTCTCAACTCCTGGGGCTCTAGTGACTGCTGTCTGTTAAAACCCTAAAAAATATACAAAAATAATTGAAATAAAGTGTAAAATTACACAGGACAGGTAAAGTTTGGTTCGGATTAGTGAAAATATGTTAATTGTCTGTCAGAGGGAAAAAGTAGACAAAATAATAATAATAATTCTAAAATATAAAAAAAAACATTGGTAAAGAGTAATTTGTTTATAATAATCATGATAAAAAATCATTTAACAGCTGACTTCATCAAAAGACATTGTAGATTTTTTTTTAAATTCAAAATGCTATGTGACCTTCAAATCAATGATATTTTTCTGCATGTATACTATCTATATATCTTACATATTTTTCTTGCTTACAATTTGCATCCAATAGTCATGTTATTTCAACATGATTTTCTCATTAAATGAATGTGAAATTATGTCAAGTGAAAATTACATAGATATGAAAACTTATTAAAATGACATAAGAACTTACATCAACATTGCCATTAACATGCAGATTTCCACTGAAAACAAAAAAAAAAGGTTATTTGAACAGTTTCATACCATTTGAAGCTTAATAGAACAAAATTTGTTCAGAGTAAAACATGGGGTGCAAATTTTAACTTATTTTGTCATTTTGATCACACCATAATAAAGACTTTTACACAATTAGTGACAGAAAAGATAAACCATAAAATATTTTCATATATTTTTTTCATGCAAAATCATTAATATTACACCTATAACAACCTACTATTTGATAAAAGGTCTAGGAAGAAAAGTTATCCTAAATACCGGCAAATTGATATGATGGGATAAATTTTTGAGTGATTTCTGACTAGGTTTCTGAGATGACAGCTTATTTGACTTAAAATAATGTGAAAATCCAGTTGGGAGAGCTAAACTGTCCACTTACAGCAGATGACCACTAATTTAAGGTAACTGTCAACACAAGATTGACTGTAATTGTTTTGAATTTGAAATGGATCCCAACTTTAGTACATACAGGTAATAAACATACCTAATTCCATTCACAATTATTTTAGTCGCCAAAACTGCATAATCTTGATGAAGGTAGCTTTTTTCTTGCCGGAAAACTTTGAATATATATTCTTTGTCAGGTAACAGTGAATCCTGAAAAAAAAAGGATGAATAAATAGCAGACAAAAGAACAAGATCTATCTTGCCAGTAGCATATTTACTAACATTAATGTGTACACTAAAGATTCTTAAATAGTTTCAATGGTCTGCTTAACAATGCAAATTCAACTTGGAAAATTTAACCTGCTTTTTGCATATAAATAATAGGATCACAACTTTTTCATGAAAACACAGGACCTTATTTTACCATTTGTTTATAGCATTCTCATTTCAACTTTACTTTGGATTAAAGAAATAACAAACATAGAATATTTGGATGAACAATGCAACAACAGAGATCCTGATTAATTCTGCAATGTTGGTAGAAACATTGTTGAAACCAATTTAATGCAAAATTGGGTCATGGAAAGGTCATGGCAAGATGATGACAATGTATATTTATATAGGTTTGGTTTGGTTTATGGTATTTATATAAGTCAACAGTGCTCCTAAATACAAGTGTAATGATATGTCATAATTATGTTAGAAGAAATCCTCAACTGATCAATGAGATAGTATTTTCCATTCTTATTTCTTTATTTTCTTCTTCTTTAATACATATGTAGTGTACTCCTTCTTCATGTTATCCAATATAAACAAGTAAACTTCTATGTATTACAATTTCAGAGCAATATAAAACAAAATTAGTTTTATTGAATCTTCAAATTTAAAGAAGAGCAATTCCAGAACACCTAAAAGGACTCAACCCAATCCGAAAAATCCATATTTTGCAAATTGAAATGGTAACCGTCATACAATATTGGTGAATTCAATTCCTTATACCTATGTAAGTTTGCAACTTCAAAATTTTATGTTCAAGTGGGACAACTCAAAAACATTAACATGGATCAGTTATTCATCATATTGACTGTAAACAAATTAAACTTTTTTTTTAAATTAAGAATTCTATGTTTAGAGAGTATCATGGAGGATAAGCTACCTCCCTTTACAACTTTAATACAACTAGTTTATGTATAACAAATGATATATTCATTTCCCTGGTTGCATAGGCTTTATATTGTTGAAACATATTATTTGCTGACTGCATCATAATCAAAATTTAAGTTTCAATTTGCCATTTCAGGAATCAATGCATTCTCTGACATCTGTACATCATTTTCTAAACCCTTCTATACAATATCACGTTTTGTTCCAAATAATTTCCATTAAAATCTTTTAAATTGCAAAAAAGCAATAAAATACTTTAAATTTCTATTTTACAATTTAAATTTGAAATTAATTTTACCTGTTTCCAGTCTTCTATTTGAAATAAACACTGACAACAGCATGACTTGAAATACAAACTTTCAGTCGTGTCGACACCAGATGTCACCGTCTTCATTAATAACTTCATAATAGAATTACATATATCTGAAACCTGGAAAAAATGTAATTTTTTATGCAAAATTATATTACATTTGTCATAGTACTCTGAAACCTGGTAAAAATGTAATTTATTAATGTTAAATGATATTACAGTTGTCTGTAGTGCTCTAAAACCTGGTAACAATGTAATTTATTAATGTTAAATGATATTACAGTTGTCTGTAGTGCTCTGAAACCTGGTAAAATGTAATTTATTAATGTTAAATGATATTACAGTTGTCTGTAGTGCTCTGAAACCTGGCAAAAATGTAATTTATTAATATTAAATAATATTACAGTTGTCTGTAGTGCTCTGAAACCTGGTAAAAATGTAATTTATTAATGTTAAATGATATTAGTTGTCTGTAGTGCTCTGAAACCTGGCAAAAATGTAATTTATTAATGTACAACTGCCTGTAGAACTATTAAGCTCAACCTACCTAAAGTAATTCCAAATTACTTCAGCTAACATTAATTTAACTGACGTAACTTGATTCAAAGAGGAATTATATATCTTTTAAGCAATAAGCAATCTTTAATTGAAAAATATAAAACATGACAAAGTGGTCGTCATCGTCATCTCATGGAATGTAACATGTTCTTGCCATGATATAGTTGCAAAATTGTTCATTTGCCCTTAGACAACATTCACTCTCTCACTCACTATTCAAAAATGTTTCACAAAAAAACAACAGAACTAACATTTCCAAAAATGTATTGTTGTTTTATGTCAAGTGAGCAGTTTTTCAGCTACAAATGTATACTGCTGATGAGAACAAGTTAATGAACAATACAGCATACATTTGGCACTAGCATTGGCCTTGGAACAGATGTTTTAATTGTTACAAGTCAAAGGGAAGATGACAGATAGGGTCAGAAAATGTAGCATCGTAACAGGCTGACAATAAGCATTCCTAACAAATGTTAATCATTATGATCTACTGCAAGCTATCTTTTACATATAAGTACCATGGCATTCTCCTCCAATCATGGAGTACTCTTTTACATATAAGTACCATGGCATTCTCCTCCAATCATGGAGTACTCTTTTACATATAAGTACCATGGCATTCTCTTCCAATCATGGAGTACTCTTTTACATATAAGTACCATGGCATTCTCCTCCAATCATGGAGTACTCTTTTACATATAAGTACCATGGCATTCTCCTCCAATCATGGAGTACTCTTTTACATATAAGTACCATGGCATTCTCCTCCAATCATGGAGTACTCTTTTACATATAAGTACCATGGCATTCTCCTCCAATCATGGAGTACTCTTTTACATATAAGTACCATGGCATTCTCCTCCAATCATGGAGTACTCTTTTACATCCCATCATAAGGGCAAGTTGTTGTGTATTTAATTCATCTTGCATAACATGTGTGCATGTGTTTTGGCGGATTGTAGCCTGCAGTCAAGAAATTAAGTCCTATTTCTATTCCCTCTAGTTCCCTTGGGGGTCAGAAACATTGATCCTTGGGGAATACGTTGCATCAATAAATGGGGGAAATTTGACATTCTACAAAAATACCTAGTAATGTATACTTAGAAGTGAAATCAATAAAATTAATTAATTCTTAATATACAGTATTGCATAAAAATTATTCAAACAATTTGACGTATTTTAGCAACATGACCTGTCTTTGCTTTGGTATAAAAAGGTAAGCATACAGAATACAGAATCTTCTGTACATTTTGATTCTTCCGTACATTTTAATATTATCCTGATATACTTACCAGAATATCAAACTGTATCATTAAACTTGTAATAGTACTAAGTAATTGACAAGACAGTAAAACATCCTTACTGCTTTCTAGACATTCCTTCAAAGATGATAACACTTCTTCTATGCTGCAAACAAAATATAACAAACATTAGAAAAACCAGAAGGGGTAATCAAGATTGGACAATCCAGAGACATCCGTAACTTTGGGCACACAAGACACAGGACGAAGACAATCCAGAGACATCCGTAACTTTGGGCACACAAGACACAGGATGAAGACAATCCAGAGACATCCGTAACTTTGGGCACACAAGACACAGGACGAAGACAATCCAGAGACATCCGTAACTTTGGGCACACAAGACACAGGATGAAGACAATCCAGAGACATCCGTAACTTTGGGCACACAAGACACAGGATGAAGACAATCCAGAGACATCCGTAACTTTGAGCACACAAGACACAGGATGAAGACAATCCAGAGACATCCGTAACTTTGGGCACACAAGACACAGGATGAAGACAATCCAGAGACATCCGTAACTTTGGGCACACAAGACACAGGATGAAGACAATCCAGAGACATCCGTAACTTTGGGCACACAAGACACAGGATGAAGACAATCCAGAGACATCCGTAACTTTGGGCACACAAGACACAGGATGAAGACAATCCAGAGACATCCGTAACTTTGGGCACACAAGACACAGGATGAAGACAATCCAGAGACATCCGTAACTTTGGGCACACAAGACACAGGATGAAGACAATCCAGAGACATCCGTAACTTTGAGCACACAAGACACAGGATGAAGACAATCCAGAGACATCCGTAACTTTGGGCACACAAGACACAGGATGAAGACAATCCAGAGACATCCGTAACTTTGGGCACACAAGACACAGGATGAAGACAATCCAGAGACATCCGTAACTTTGGGCACACAAGACACAGGATGAAGACAATCCAGAGACATCCGTAACTTTGGGCACACAAGACATAGGATGAAGACGAATAAACAAAAAACACAACACAGAAAACTAAAAACTCTAACAATAAACCAGTCTTTTAATGCTGACCCAGTAAACAGCTTCTAAATCACATAAAATGTTATATGTTCCATAGCATATACATGATAAGTCCATGAACTCACTACAAACAGATATGTAGCTGAAAAATCAAATGACCTAAATAAATAGAATGATATCTATTAATAAGGTGTGGTCTGTCAAAAATATCAACAAATGTAATACATTAAAATCTGAAAAAAAATCAAAAAGGCTTAAAACTAAAATGGAACAAAATGTTGAATATAATAGTGATAATTGTATAACATTAAAACAATCTAAATATCTATAAACATTATTAAAGATTGATTGTTGATTGAATCTGTACATTCTTATATATTTTTGATTGGTTTTACTTTGTCAAGAGTTTAATTTTATAACATATAAACCCTGATGACAAGTGAAGATGCCAAATAAGTAGACATAGAAACCCTGACGATATTAAGAGAAGATGACAACAGAAGGGACCATAAACAGATCACTATAGTAAAGTTTTAGTTCAAAATAGTAGTGTAATGGGAACGCTTCCCAACCTAAGGTTATAGGAACTGTAGTAGGTTCATAACCACCTCTGCTAGCTGCGTTAGTGGAGATCTCCTTTAGCTCAGTTGGTAGAGCGGTGGCTTACAATGCGAGAGGTTCTGGGATCAAATCCCACCGGGGACATTGCATTTTTCGGAGGTAAAACATGCTCTACTGTTACAGTATACTAGTAATAGATTTTGTCTAGAGTACATTAGTTTTCGACATTTTATCCAATCTTGAACTAAAATGCACAGTGGTGGCCATATTAGAAGTGAGATTAAAATAATGTTACTATATCTTTAGGACAATCCATTGATCAGTCTTGGATGCAAATATTTTTAAGAAGAAATTCTCAGGTTTAAGGGATATTATTTATGGTAATGATGAGAATAAATCATATTGTGGGATGTCTTACTTTATTGCACTATACCAAAATACTGAAATTGAGAGACCGTAATCGTATAGTAGTTGGATTTACAACTACCTGTGCAATCAGAGCTTATCACCACTAAAGTTGTGAGTTTGAACCTCATTCATGGCGAGGTGTACTTGATACAAGATAATGTGATAAAGTTTGTCAGTGACTTGCGACAGGTCGGTGGTTTTCTGTGGGTACTCCGGTTTCCACTGCCACGATATAACTGAAATATTGTTGTGAAAATAAAGTGGCATTAAACACCATAAAACAAACAAAACAAACAAACAAACTGAATTTGATTTTGTAAATGCTGTACACACTGATGTGAAGTCTGGGGTAGACATGTCAAGCCACAAAATGTAGGAAAAGGAAAATAGGCAAGAAGTGTAAATTATAATTGAGATTTATCAAGATGGTTCATTAAAGAAAGATCATTATATAAATGTTACATACTTAATATCATGGCAATATTCTGCCTGCTCTTCAAGTAACACAAGAAGTTCTATTCTATGCTGACTACCAAGTGTTGAGTCTTGAAGGACCTACAATTTCATCATCAATCAATTTGAATCATATTGTGGATTATTTTTGCTGGTTTAGAATAATTTGACATATTTTGATAGCTTGTTAAATAATTGTCAAAAAGTTAACTACATCAAGATCAACCAATAGCTTGCTCTTAATAGCATATTATCTTGTAAGTTGTAATTGCTAAAAAATGTGTGTTTTAATTTTTATTGCCTACAAATACATCATTATTTATTAAGCAAAATATGGATTATATACAGACATCACTAATTAGATTGACTAGTGCATATATTTCTTTATTATATCTTTATTCTCATAAAGCCAATGTATATAACAATAGTACAGAGATATAAAAGTAAAATCAAAATAACAACTATTTACAACATATATATAAATTAGGAGAGAGGTTACAAAGGACTAAGAGTCTGGAGGACAAACACCGGTATTAATAGCACTTATTCAAAATCCGTATAATAGCCTAAATTTTCATCCCAATTGGCTAAAAAATGCAAAAAGGAAATTTTGAACCTTGTCCAAAGATAAGTGGTCGTCTAAAAACAGGACGGAGAAAAATAGGACAGGCAATTTTGATACATTTTTAGACAATTTTTTTTTATTACTTGAGCTTTTTTAAAAATTTAAATTGATTTGTAAAGTAGAAACAAATATCTAACATTTGATATAAAATTTATTTGGAAATATTGAAAGATGAATTCAAAATCTTGACAGGACGGACTTTTCATGGAACAAAGTGGCGAGAAAATTATCAGTGTACTTGTCTTTGCTTTCAAATTATTATTTTAATGAAAAATTCTGTCAAAAGATAATTATATATTTGGAAAGCTTGTAAAATAAGCTTTATTTTGGCATAAAAAAAATATTTTTTTTAAAATCTTAAAATATGGAAATCTTGACAGGACAGACTTTTACACAAAACAAAAAGGTTAGAAAATTATCAGTGTTTTCATCTTTGATGTCACATTATTCTTTTAATAATAATTTCTGTCAAAAGATGGTTATATATTTGGAAAGCTTGTAAAATAAGCTTTATTTTGATATATAAGTGTATTATTTTTGTGTACATTAAAGTATGAAAATTTTGACAGGACGGACTTTTACACAAAACAAAATAGCGAGAAAATTATCAATGTTCTTGTGTTTGATCTCGAATCATTCTTTTAACAATAACTTCTGTCAAAAGATGATTATATATTTGGAAAGCGTGTAAAAGCAGCTTTATTTTCATACATATATCTATTTTTTTAAAAACCTATAAAGTGTAAAAATCTTGACAGGACGGACTTTACGCAGAACAAAGTGGCCAGAAAAAATTAGTGTTAGTCTTGTTTTTTATGTAAATTTATCCTTTTACTGGTAATTTCTGTCAAAAGATGACTATATATATTTAGAAAGCTTGTAAAATAAGCTTTTTTATTATACATATATTTTTTAAACATAAATATGAGAATCTAGACACGTGAAACGGTAATAATTGTGACAAGATTTTTAAAGACCGACAGCAGAAAAAGATTGTAAGTATATACATCAGATATTCTATAATATTTACTTTATTTTCTTTTCGTTTTTCTTTTTTGTTTAATTTAATGATTATTTTTTACATTAAAATATGGTTTTGAATTAATATTTATGTTTTCTTAATTACTTAATCACCTTCAACAAGTCGTGTAATGATCTGATTAGACCATTTGTAATTTGCACGTGTCAGATTAATTACATGACAAAAGCTTTAGATAATTGACATACATTTAAAAGTGATCACAAGTTCACTTAATTTGTTCAATTAACAAATTAATGACTGGAGCACAACTCATGGCTAGTGCATATAAATATAAGCCTGTGCCAGTTTTCCAAGCTTACAAAGTCTTACAGTATATGCTAGTGCTACAACGTGCTTTACATAGAGCTGTTATAAGGATTTTTCGAGTAAATATTTATTGATTAATCATGAGTTCTATTCCAGTTTTGATTGCTGGCCATTCCCAGGCTAAGTATTTTGACAAGTATCTATCTGTTTCTAATGTATTTGTAGTTTCTTTTTCAGGGTATCGTATTGAGCAGATGTTTGCAGATATCCAACCATTAGTCATCAACTACAACTTCATCATACTTCATGTTGGAGCAAACGACCTGTCCCGTGGATCACCAGTCGACCAAGTACTAACCAAGTACCAAACTCTTGTTCAGAGCATCTGGTCCACCAACCCAAAAGCACAGGTGATTCTCAGTGGTGTGCTACCAAGAGCACAAATCAACTTTCCACATGCCATCCTCCATACCGATTGGCTACAAGACTACAACAAACGGGCAAGGGAACTAAACTCCAGACTGACAAAGATTACATCTACACATCACCATCTTCAGTGGTAGACGACATGGAGAAGGCCATACTAACACTTCGCTGCACACAACGCAAATCTGTTACTCCTCCACCAACTAATGAATATCAAAGCATCTGGGACTCATAAACAACATCAGTAACTTAAACCACCTCAGATACCAGTGCACCAGAAGAGCACCCACATCCCTACAAGACTGCCTTACTAATACAAACTTCAAGAGCAACAACTACCTCTACACAAACTTCTGAAGTCAGTATACAAGGTGAGTGGCCATGTCTTCCTACTCCTACCTCTCCTTCTTTGTTGTCTGCTGTCTTTTCTGGTAAGGTCTCTGGTGGTACTAAGGTGTCTTCCCCTGTGTCTCAGGTGTCTAGTGGTAGTAAGGTGTCTCATGTGTCTCACATGTCTAGTGGTAGTAAGGTGTCTCATGTGTCTTCTCCTGTCTCAGGTGTCTAGGGTAGTAAGGTGACTCGTCTTTTCTCCTGTGTGTAAGGTCTCTGGTGGTACTAAGGTGTCTTCCCCTGTGTCTCAGGTGTCTAGTGGTAGTAAGGTGTCTCATGTGTCTTCCCCTGTGTCTCAGGTCTCTGGTGGTACTAAGGTGTCTAAGGTCTTCTGTAGTAGTAAGGTGTCACATTTGTCTTCCCCTGTGTCTTAGGTTTCTGGTGGTACTAAGGTGTCTAAGGTCTCCTGTAGTGTCACAAGAAATTCAACTGTCAGATTTATTCTCATGGCAAAAAAAGGCTTCTTGTGAAAATGCCAGAAATACATAAACAAACAAATTATATTGATTGTGGTTTATATGCAATTGCAAATGCTGTGGAATACTGCTTAACTGGATACACTGGTGGCTTGCACATCAAGTTTGATCAAAAATACATGAGAGACCATCTAATATCGTGCTTAGAAAAGAATCAAAATACCATTTCCAAAATGTTACATTTCAAAGAAATCTAAAGTTAAATCAACAAATTTTATAATTGAAACAAATTGTGAATGCGGAGAGACTGATGGCATACAAAATATGGTTGGGTGTGAATGGACAAAGGGAATTAAGACATGCAACACATGGAAACATAAATCATGTGCAAGTCCCGATTCTACTAACACATGGTATTGCAGTAAACACAAGCCACACTGATACATTTAATTAATTACAATAACCATACAATTAAAACACCCTGAGTTAAATAAACATGTCACAACTACAGGAAATTGACCAGTTTGTTTATTGTATTGTATACACATCTCTTTTGTTTTGTTTGTTGTTTTATTTTTTTTATATATGTAATTATTATTTAATAAAATTAATAAAAATTATACTTATTTTTGTGCTTATTTTTATCATATCTACATAAGGGCTCACATTCATTCTGCTGCCTTTTTAAATTTTAAGATATATAGAAAATTTAACTGTTGAATAAATTACAATCCTGTCAAGATTTCCATTCTATGCTAAGATTTTCCTAACTTTTATTCCAAAATGCTAAATACACCAAGCTTATGTTATATTCTATAATATATACATTTTTTGGACAAACAATTAAAAAAAAAAAAAAAAAAAAAAAAAAAAACACCTAATAAATCGCCTTAACATATAAAAACTGTCGGTCATTTTAACTTAAGTAAATCCTGTCCTTTCAATATTGTCATATAAAGTTTCAAACAAGAATAAATGTAGACCCTATATATCAAAATAAAGCCAATTTTCCAAATCATCTTTGACAGAAATTATTATTGAAAGAATTATTCAACATCAGAGACAAGATTATTGATAAATTGCTCACCATTTTGTTTTGTGTAAAAGTCTGTCCTGTCAAGATTTTCATACTTTAATGTACACAAAAATAATACACTTATATATCAAAATAAAGCTTATTTTACAAGCTTTCCAAATATATAATCATCTTTTGACAGAAATTATTATTTAAAGAATAATTTGACAACAAAGACGAGAATACTGATAATTTCTAACCTTTTTGTTTTGTGTAAAAGTCTGTCCTGTCAAGATTTCCATATTTTAAGATTTTCAAAAAAAAAAAATTTTTATATCAAAATAAAGCTTATTTTACAAGCTTTCCAAATATGTAATTATCTTTTGACAGAATTTGTTATTAAAAGAATAATTTGAAAGCAAAGACAAGTACACTGATAATTTTCTCGCCACTTTGTTCCGTGAAAAAGTCCGTCCTGTCAAGATTTTGAATTCATCTTTCAATATTTTCAAATAAATTTTATATCAAATGTTAGATATTTGTTTCTACTGTACAATTCAATTTAATTTTTTTTAAAAGCTCAAGAAATAAAAAAGTTATGTCTAAAAATGTATCAAAATTGCTCGTCCTGTTTTTAGACCAACCCCTAATAGGCCTTCTTAAGTTAAGGCTGATCACAGGGGCTTGTTACGATTTTTATTTTTTTTCCCAGAGTACTCTAAAAACCACAAGGGAGGAATCTAAAATGTCAAATTTTCATACAACACTTTTTCAAAATAGTTTTGTATTGGTGTCTTGACCTCATTCGCCATAATATTGGTACTAAATTGAAACTTAATAAATATATTTTTGATATTTCGATTCCTTTTTGTCATCATCTTTACCTATCTGCAACTTTAAAGCAATACTTCACAGAATTTGCACTGGCCTAATCCTCCCTCAATCATATTTACATGTCAATACGGGCGGAATTCATACATGCGATTTGATTGGTCGGTTATTTTTAGGTAATTTGTTAACCCCAGTTTACTATCGTAAGAGTCGCACATGAGTTGAAAGTCTGAAATTCTCATTTTTTCCTCTCATATAGTTAATACATGTATAAATGATTGTTTATTTTAGATAGATTTTGATCTGATGAAAGTAATAAATACAATATATATCGTTTTAAATCCCGTTCTATGCAAACAACTTGAAATCTGGTACCGGTATTGCAAGACAAAAAATAAAGGGGGGGGGGGGGATTTTCGAACTTCCTGTTTATTTTTCTGGACATATCATTGACTCCTTGTTTACCTAGCAAGAACACTGTTTTGTCTGTGAAATGAATACGATCACAATCAAATCACACGTATGAATTCAGCCGGTATTGACATGTAAACATGATCGAGGGAGGATTAGGCCAGTGCAAATTCTGTGAAGTATTGCTTTAAAGTTGCAGATAGGTAAAGATGATGACAAAAAGGAATCGAAATATCAAAAATATATTTATTAAGCTTCAATTTAGTACCAATATTATGGCGAATGAGGTCAAGACACCAATACAAACTATTTTGAAAAAGTGTTGTATGAAAATTTGACATTTTAGATTCCTCCCTTGTGGTTTTTAAGAGTACTCGGAAAAAAAATAAAAATCGTAACAAGCCCCTGTGGGCTGATCACATGAAAGTGACGTTGTCTTTCAAATAAAAGTATAACGTATTTACTTTTAAATAATTAGTCAAATAGTTCTTATTTGTTATATCTGATGGTAATCTGTTGTTGTCAACATCCGATTTTATCTGTGAACAAATATTTTCACTAGTCATGTCTGCAAGTTCTAAAGTATTCTTTAATGTGGAGGAATATTTAGTATAATAATCCTAAACATAACACAAATAACGGAGAGATCTGATAATAAAACTCGGAAATACGACTTTAGGGGCAATTCGGCTGGAAATCACATTTGAGATTTCCGGAAAAGTTGGCCCGATAATATGAGAAGGCGCGGCCTTTGAAGAGGACGGAAGTATATTTGAAATTAAAAAATGTTAAAAAATAACTTAATAGAACTTATTTTATTATATGTATATTCAAAAATATATTTAAAAAAAGGACATTGAAGGATTGACTAGTACTACTGCGCGGGTGGCATATTACCCGTTAGAAAGGGGGTAGTAGATGGGTGTATGTAAAATGAAATGAAAAGAGTTTTATTACGAAAATATCAAGAAATAAAACTAACATTTATAAGCCACATATGCTTTGTACAGCCAATACATGTTCATGAAATGTACATGATGAATAACGTACGGTTAGGACCGTCTTATCAGTATTATAGGTCCACGGTCAAAGCAGTGCACTGGGGCTCATACCTATATAAACACTCACAAGAATGAAACTGTAAATGTCGATAAAATTAAATATATTTCTTGTATTAGTACTTCCAACAAAATCGGTGTTTAAACACTAAAAAAACACGCCTTACACAACATACATAGATTAGCGTGGGGCCCCTATGCTCGTGGGGCCCCCGGGCAACTACCCAGTGTGTCCATGCGTTAAGACGGCACTGTGTATGCTTACTGTAATGATAATCTTCATTTCGACATTTCAAAGTATTTGTATTTCGGTTAATATTATGTTAGGTCCAAGTGAACAAAATAGTTTTTAATTTTAAAAGAATCATACTCTTTAAAATTATCTGTGACAAAATTATACCAGGAATATATTCCTTCTTTGTGTAATGTTATTAACTTTTAAAGTTTCAACAACAAGTTGATTAATAATTTTATAGCAGTTATGTTAGAAAGACTTTAAGTTTAATAAATAATAGCATAATAAATAGTAAAATAAATAAAATTCAATGTGTCTTACTATTCTAAACCATTTTCGGCAGATGTTGGTAGTATTCAAGTATTCAAAACGGTCTCGTGGCCGTGATCGTATGGTAGTTGGAAAAACAACTACCTATTCCATCAATGCCTATCACCACTGATGTTATCAGTTTGAATCCCGATCAGGACGAGGTGTACAACATTATGTGATAAAGTTTGTCAGTGACTTGCGAGTTTCGACAGGTCGGTGGTTTTCTCCAGGTACTCCGGTTTCCTCTACCAATAAAACTGAACGCCACGATATAACTGAAATATTGTTAAACACCATAAAACGAACCAACCTAGCAAAATTATTTGGCTGTCCAATCTTTTGATTACGAGCGTACCTTATTAAATTGACACCATTAACGTGAGTTTGAATCCCGCTCAGGCGGGGTTTACTCAATACAACATTATGTGATAAAGTTTGTCAGTGACTTGTGGCAGGTCTGTGGTTTTCTCCGGGTACTCCGGTTTCCTCCACAAATAAAACTGACCACCACAATATAACTGAAATATTGTTGAAAGTGGCATTAAACACCACAAACCTATACCCCTCTAATGTGATAACATTTTTTAGCAGCTGCAGCCTACAATTCAGTTTGAAGTTGAGTATTGTTTTTGAGTTTGTGACCATGCAGATGTTTAGTTTCTCCAGTTTTTAGACATTTTTCTACAGATAGACGTGGTTCAAATTCAGCTAGTGTTGGCCCCTCCATTTTGATGAACATCAACGATTTAAGTGTTTTCTGCTTCAGACTATTTCTAAGATTTGTTTTGATAATGTGCATTTGGCTGAAGCTCCTCTCACATTGGGCCGTATTGGGGCTGACAACCAACATCAGCTCAACGATATCTATAATAGATGAAAAGGCCCTACCTAGGCTTCAGATGGAGGAGACAACATAAACCTGAAAAAAAAAGAAAAAAAATTTTCATTGGATAAAACACCCAAAACACTCAAACTTGATGCATATCTGTATTAATATCTTTCAACTTGATGAAATGAAATCACACAAGGTAACACACATTTACAATCCATCACACAACACTAATACAAAAGGGGTTGTCGTGGTCATGATCGTATAGTAGTTGGGTTTATAACTACCTATGCAATCAGTGCATATCACCATCAACGTTGTAAGTTCTAATCCTGCAGTGACTTGCGGCAGGTCAGTGGTTTTCTCCAGGTACTCTGGGTTCCTCAACCAATACAACTGACCGCCGCAATATATATTGTTGAAAGTCCTGTTAAACACCATAACCCTACCCTACCCAATACTAAAATAAAACCACCCATCTGTCTGTGATTGGTCTTCAAAAAATGTAGACGTCTTGAAATAGAATACAATATTTTTCTGTTTTTTACTTTAAAAATGTATTGTTAGCAAGTATCACACACCTCAAATAGATCTTTTGACCTGCATTTGATTAGATGTGCCTTCAGCTCAGTAAACTGATCACGAATGAGCTGTTGATTTTCAACTGGTAACCAATGACTGAAGGGTGACGGCCCAATAGTTCGAAGGCCCGATAGTCCGAAGGCCCGATAGTCCGAAGGCCCAATAGTCCGAAGGTCCGATTGTCCGAAAGTCCAATAGTTATAATTTAATTTATTTAGAATTATTTTAAATCTGACTTCTTTCTTGTAATTAAAGGTAACCCAGACAAATATAACGACCATCGGGTTTTTCTAACAATTAGATACTATCTAAAAAAATTCTTCAGATTGTTATATTGATTAAAAAAAAACACATTGATAACATAAAGTATACACCCCCATTAAGCAAGGTAATACTTATTGCCAATGGTATACTTCCTTCTTACTAGCAGACAGAGTATTAGTTCCCCTGCCCCGACTTACTCTGAAAAAAGCATTGAGAGAGTTAAATGGAACTTGATATATATGTTCCTATCAATGTTGGTACTTTGATGTCGATCGGAAATGACCGACAGTAGAGGTCATGATTTACATAGAATCTATGGGAAAACATGTTCATCTGCTTTAGAACCACTAAGCAGACTTTAACCATATTTGGCAGAAATTTTCCCAACGAGGTGTGACACAACAGTCACATGACTTCAGATATAATATATTTTGCTATATATCAGGAAAAAATAAAGAAAGAAGTCATACCGAAAATAATTTGGGTAACAAAGTCGTGCGCACAAATTAATAGTTTATGGAGGGGGTTAGGTATTTAGCGCCACTTCCAACAATATTTCAGTTATATCGTGGTGGTCAGTTTTACTGGTGGAGAAAACCACCGACCTGCCGCAAGTCACTGACAAACTATATCACATAATGCCTGAGCAAGATTCGAACGTTAGTGGTGATAGGCACTGGTTGCATAGGTAGTTATATATCCAACTACCATGCGATCACGACGGCCCCAATAATAGTTTTGGTGAAGATCAGAAGTTTAAAATGACCATCAGCCACTTTACATTGTAGCTTTATGGGAAAGTCATTATCATCTCTCGGAGAGGCACTAAAGAGAATGAATTCAATTAAATTTGGCAGAGATGTTACCTGTCAGATCATGCACAAATGATACAACTTGAAATTTCTGATAATTTCCCATGAACAAAATTGGATGCTTTCTATTGCAAAAAATGATTCAGATTTTAAATTACTTTAAAAATAAATAAAAGAATAAATAAAATTAACGGTAGAAATATAATATGTATATTATGTTTAAATGAAATTGTAGTCAGAGCTGATATACATTTGTAACTGAGCTGTCACCACCTTGGTTAAACAAATTCGCTATTGTAGCTAAACTGTGTTTTTTTAATCTACTGTACTACCGTGAAGTTAGATATCCAACTTTGACCTAACGTACCTGATGAAGGTTATACCAGAAACATGTGGTGCATGTGTACATTTGATATCTTGGTTTTTATCTCAAACTTTAATTAAATAGTTGTAAGCTGCATTTATACAGGGGGTATTCACAATCTAATCAAAATTCTATCTTTGATTGCTCCCGGTTGTGTCGCACATAACAAAACCGGGAGCAATTAAAGATCGAAGTTTAATTAGGTTGGGGGCATTCGTGGTCGTGCTTGTATTGTAGTTGGATTTACAACTACCTATGTAATCAGTGCCTATCACCACTAACTTTGTGAGATCGAATCCCGCTCAGGCAAGGTATACTGAATACAACATTATGGGATAAAGGTCGAATTTATTGCAATCAAACTTGTTTCGGTTAGAGTTTACAGTTTAGCAAACCAGTTTTAAGTTTAATACAAACCAGTTTCTAACTAAACCATGGTTTAACACATTTCAGTGATTTGGTGGTTTCTAAGGACGGCTGACACTCCAGATCTAAATGATCTTATAGACCTAATATTGATAGATAGTTTAACGCAAAGTGAGGATGAAAGTTCTGATGCATGGCTATGTCATATATTCTTCAACATTTTGTTCACAGAACATTTCAATTCACCTTTTTGTTGGCTTTCATTACTAAACGTAGGGAAAAAAACATCTGTAAACCGATAACTTTATTACAACAGGCATTTGTATAAAGATATGTTACCTTGCTGATGTTGTTCACATACCCATTCCATTTGTGAATCATCAACATGAAGTCGAAGCATGTTCTTCTTTTCCTCCGCTGCCGCCATGTTTCAAAACCAAAATGTAAAACCGCCTCTCGTGCGGTTTGCTAAATTTCTGGAACTGGTTTTGGTTTGGACTCGATAAACATGAAAACCAGTTTGGGTTTCAACCCAGTTTTAAACCGGTTTTCTTAAATACATGTAAATGAAAAATTTAGCAAACCAGTTTGAAACCTTAACCAATTTGCTTGCAATAAATTCGACCACTGTTTGTCAGTGACTTGCAGCAGGTCGATGGTTTTCTGTGGGTACTCTGGATTCCTCCACCAATAAAATTGACCGCCACGATATAACTCAGTGAAATATTGTTGAAAATCGTGTTAAACACCCTAACCCTGCATTCATACAGCTTAAAGTTATAAATTAATTTACAGAGAAAGTAACATCATGACTTTTCATCCATTATAGCTAGGGAAAATACAATCAAATCTCCTTGTCCTCGTTTGGTACATATTTTGTTTTATATATGTTTACCATTACTTCTGATAGTAGTGAACAAACAGCAGCCAGCATATATGATTACCATTACTTCTGATAGTAGTGAACAAACAGCAGCCAGCATATATGTTTACCATTACTTCTGATAGTAGTGAACAAACAACAGCCAGCATATATGTTTACCATTACTTCTGATAGTAGTGAACAAACAACAGCCAGCATATATGTTTACCATTACTTCTGATAGTAGTAAACAAACAACAGCCAGTATATATGTTTACCATTACTTCTGATAGTAGTAAACAAACAACAGCCCGTATATATGTTTACAATTACTTCTGATAGTAGTGAACAAACAGCAGCCAGCATATATGTTTACCATTACTTCTGATAGTAGTGAACAAACAGCAGCCAGTATATATGTTTACCATTACTTCTGATAGTAGTAAGCAAACAGCAGCCAGTATATATGTTTACCATTACTTCTGATAGTAGTAAACAAACAACAGCCAGCATATATGTATACCATTACTTCTGATAGTAGTGAACAAACAACAGCCAGTATATATGTTTACCATTACTTCTGATAGTAATGAACAAACAGCAGCCAGCATATATGTTTACAATTACTTCTGATAGTAGTAAACAAACAGCAGCCAGTATATATGTTTACCATTACTTCTGCATATATGTTTACCATTACTTCTGATAGTAGTGAACAAACAGCAGCCAGTATATATGTTTACCATTACTTCTGATAGTAGTAAACAAACAGCAGCCAGTATATATGTTTACCATTACTTCTGATAGTAGTGAACAAACAGCAGCCAGCATATATGTTTACCATTACTTCTGATAGTAGTGAACAAACAGCAGCCAGCATATATGTTTACCATTACTTCTGATAGTAGTAAACAAACAGCAGCCAGTATATATGTTTACCATTACGTCTGATAGTAGTAAGCAAACAGCAGCCAGTATATATGTTTACCATTACTTCTGATAGTAGTAAACAAACAACAGCCAGCATATATGTATACCATTACTTCTGATAGTAGTGAACAAACAGCAGCCAGTATATATGTTTACCATTACTTCTGATAGTAGTGAACAAACAGCAGCCAGCATATATGTTTACCATTACTTCTGATAGTAGTAAGCAAACAGCAGCCAGTATAAATGTTTACCATTACTTCTGATAGTAGTGAACAAACAGCAGCCAGTATATATGTTTACCATTACTTCTGATAGTAGTAAACAAACAGCAGCCAGTATATATGTGTACCATTACTTCTGATAGTAGTAAACAAACAGCAGCCAGTATATATGCTTACCATTACTTCTGATAGTAGTGAACAAACAGCAGACAGCATATATGTTTACCATTACTTCTGATAGTAGTGAACAAACAGCAGCCAGTATATATGCTTACCATTACTTCTGATAGTAGTAAACAAACAGCAGCCAACATATATGTTTACTATTACTTCTGATAGTAGTAAACAAACAGCAGCCAGTATATATGTATACCATTACTTCTGATAGTAGTGAACAAACAACAGCCAGTATATATGTTTACCATTACTTCTGATAGTAGTAAACAAACAGCAGCCAGCATATATGTTTACCATTACTTATGATAGTAGTGAACAAACAGCTGCAAGCATGTATGTTTACCATTACTTCTGATAGTAGTAAACAAACAGCAGCCAGTATATATGTTTACCATTACTTCTGATAGTAGTGAACAAACAACAGCCAGCATATATGTTTACCATTACTTCTGATAGTAGTGAACAAACAGCAGCCAGTATATATGTTTACCATTACTTCTGATAGTATTGAACAAACAGCAGCCAGCATATATGTTTACCATTACTTCTGATAGTAGTGAACAAACAACACTAGATATAATGTTACTGATATGTACTTCTCCCACTCACTACATAACCCGCCTTCTATATTAAATAAAGGTAATAACAAAATTACCGAACTCCGAACAATCTTACAAAGGGAAAGTCAAAACTCATAATTATATAAACAGACAAAATCAGTCAACAACCGGAAAACTGTGAAAACCGTAATGACCCTGACTTGGTACAGGCATTTCTAAAGAAATGGTGGGTTGAATCAGATTTTAAGGCGCCAAACCTCCCGCTCTCATTACGGTTCAAAGGTTCATGCTTTAATGTTAACTGATTTGTGGTTGGGTGTTTTTAATTATCATAATTTTGACTCATTAGAATAATTGTTTTCATATTAGAAACACAATTTTTTCTGTATTCCTTAACATGTCTAATTAATTAGTTCTCTATTCAGAAATAATTTGTTTAAATTCTGAACAAGATGTTACATGAGAAAACAAGTAAATAACAATATATCATTGATGACATTCAAAATGTGCAAAACCTATAATTAAAAGCAGCAGTTGTGGATATAAATACACAATATATAATATTATATATCATATGGAAATATAATGAAGAACATATCAATGCTATTACAATAGTTTCCCAATATCTGTAGAAAAATTGATAGTTATTCAATACTTTTTTGCTGCATAACGCCAACATTCAGTTTTATTAATGATGAATTTTGAACAAAATACTGTGGAATATACTTTTTTTTCTCTCCCATTTGAATAACCTCATTTTGACATAAGAAAAGATAATGAAATTCATCTCCATGATGTGCTATTTAGAATATTTATATGAAATGCAATATTCATCTGTAATGTAGGATTAGACGTTACAATCTTTTATTTAATACATAGCTTCAGAATTATATGTTTTGTAACTGAATTCCAAGAGACCCTACCTTTACAGCATTAATAATCCAATCAAAAGTTATTGATTTTTTCTTTACTCTAGGTGTGCTCTATATGGTCCAATCACAGTAAAGATGGGTTTGATCTGTCATTTGGCAAATAGCAAATCTTGTTTCACTCGTACATTATGTCTTTGCTATTAATAAATATTGTAGGTTTTCGTATATTTATTCAAGTCTATATATACATATATATTGTTTATATAAAGGAGAAGATATTATAGGTTGTAATACGTGTATCTGATCTATTGTCATGTTTTTGGACAATGAAATATGTTTAAACTAACATTTTATTGAATCAGTATGTAATCATGTTACCTTTTGATAGAATTATACAGAAATAGAATGGTTGATTAAAATAAATTAATAATCTTAAAGATTAATATACAGTTGTGAATGTTAGATTTTTATGAACAAAAGTGTGTCCATTTCCCCCAGGATGCATACTATTGTATGGTAAATAAGGGTAAAAACAAAATTACCGAACTCCGAGCAATCTTACAAAGGGAAAGTCAAAACTCATAAGTATATAAACAGACAAAATCAGTCAACAACCGGAAAACTGTGAAAACCGTAATGACCCTGACTTGGTACAGGCATTTCTAAAGAAATGGTGGGTTGAATCAGATTTTAAAGCGCCAAACCTCCCGCTTTCATTACGGCTGAGTAGGGGAAAGAGGTATTTTGTGTAATCAACTATTGTTCCTATGGCACCTGTCCAGCTTCCATGAAGCTACAAAATAATTACATACATATTGAAGTTATTCATGGTATATATAACAGAAGTTTTTAAGAAATTTTCTCTAATTTTTCCATCTTTTGAATCTTTGTCATCTTCAGCAGAGTGTGCTTATTTTGTGTTATATTTCCATGAAACTTTAAAGACCATATTTATACATAATAATGTTGTGCACCTCAATTCACAGGGACATTCAGGACAATTTTTTTTTTTTTGGTTGAAATTTTCATTTTAGTCACATTTTCATTAGAAAATATATATTTTCTGTTAATCCTATTATTTTAAATACTAAATCTTAGGCTTTCACAGAATTATTACATTGGAGCAAGGTATCTCATATACTAAAGTAGTGTTCAAGATGTTTCTAGATTTTTGTATAATTTATAACTACGCCCACAGTTTACAACAGACCTTTCTGAAACTATACAAAATATGTATTGTATTCTCCAGTATATTTTAAAATCAACTCTCCCACCGTTTGCAAAATGAGGTATTCACCAGTATTTTGTGTAATACACTAAAAGGGTAATTTCTTGCCCTCAATTGTTTTTGTTGCTAGATATTTGTTATTGTTGTTTGCATTGTGAGAATTTGTATTACAATTAAACTTTTTATTGTTTCCTAAAAGATTCTATGAAGAAATAATCTGTGTCAAATCTAGCAACAATTTCAATTTTGCAATCACTTGTCGTCCGTTGTCTGTCTTTACTTTTTTCAAAAGTCCATCACTACTTAATATTCATTTCAAGTCACAATGAGCTCAAATTTGAATATCAGCTCTGTGACACATATATTCTAGGTTTTTCATCGGATGAATGCCCATTTAACTAATATAGAGATTGAGCAAATTATGCTAATTTTGATTTAAAATCACACAATTGATTCAAATGATACCAAACTAGGAATTCAGATGCAGTTTGAATTTTGACTTGTTTTAATTTATATATTTCGATCTTTTGTTTAAAATTTTGAAGTCTGAAAATGAAATGCAGGTGAAGTGATTACATGCTCATTGGATGCTGTGAGACTCTGATTTTTAGTATCCATGGTTACTTAATTGTATCTTAAATAGTTATTACAAATGTAATGGTATATGTATAATGAAATTATGGAAACTAATGGTTTTCTAGAGTTTTTTTGCAATGCTGGGTTTTTATCTCTAGCTTTTAACGCAGACTTTCCTCAGTTTTTAATAAAAGTCTTGTATATTTGATTAATATTGATTATAAAGGTTAACTTGCTACACATGTCACCTAATGTTCTCAATGTTTGCACACAAATTGTCATATTATATAAAACAGATGCTAATTGTTAGCACAATGTGTTTTCTATATTCACAGTTTACAACATTATATGGTATACAATAAAAGGGTAATTTATTTGCTCTCAATTGATTTTGTTGCTAGATATTTTAAGAACAAGATTTTGTTTGTATTGTAAAAATTTGTATTACAATTAAACTGTTTATTGTTTCTGAAAAGGTTCTTAGAAGAAATAATATGTGTCAAATCTAGTAACAATTTCAATTTTGCAATCACTTGTCGTCTGTTGTTTGTCTTTACTTTTTTCAAATGTCCATCACTGCTTCATTTCAAGTCACAACTTTTAAAGTCTGAAACTGAGCAATTACATGATTATTGGATTCTGTGAACCATTTGTTTTTAAATAGCTCCCCTCACAGTTTTAAGCATTAGGTATCCACCAGTATTTTATGTTAACAGTCCCCCTCACAGTTTTAAGCATAAGGTATCCACCAGTAGTTTATGTTAACAGCCTCTCTCACAGTTTTAAACATAATGTACCCGTTAGTAGTTTATGTTAGCAACCCCTCTCACACAGTTTTAAGCATAAGGTATCCATTAGTAGTTTATATTAACAGCTCCCTGCACAGTTTTAAGCATAAGGTACCCACCGGTAGTTTATGTTAACAGCTCCCCTCACAGTTTTAAGCATAAGGTATCCACCAGTAGTTTATGTTAACAGCTTCCCTCACAGTTTTAAACATAAGGTACCCACCAGTAGTTTATGTTAACAGCCACTGTCACAGTTTTAGGCATAAGGTCACCACCAGTAGTTTATGTTAGCAGCCCCTCTTGCAGGTTTAAGCATAATGTACCCACCAGTCGTTTATGTTAACAGCTCCTCTCACCGTTTTAAGCATAATGTATCCACCAGTCGTTTATGTTAGCAGCTCCTCTCACAGTTTTAAGCATAAGGTATTCATTAGTAGTTTATGTTAACAGTCCCTCTCACAGATTTAAGCATAAGGTACCCACCAGTAGTTAATGCTAACAGCTCCTCTCACAGTTGTAAGCATAATGTATCCACCAGTAATTTATGTTAGCAGCCCCTTTCACAGATTTAAACATCAGGTGTCTATCAGTAGTTTATGTTAACAACTCCCTTCACAGCTTTAAACATAAGTTATCCACCAGTAGCTTATGGTAAAGCCCCTTTCACAGTTTTAAGCATAAGGTATCCACCAGTAGTTTATGCTAACAGCCCCTCTCACAGTTTTACGCATAAGGTACCCACCACTCGCTTATGTTAGCAGCTCCTCTCAAAATTTTAAACATAAGGTATCCACCAGTAGTTTATGTTAACATCTCCTCTCACAGTTTTAAACATAAGGTTTCCATCAGTAGTTTATGATAACAGCCCCTCTCACAGTTTTAGGCATAAGGTCTCCACCAGTAGTTAATGTTAACAGTTCCTCTCACAGTTTTAAGCATAATGTATCCACCAGTAGTTTATGTTAACAGGACCTCTCACAGTTTTAAGCATAAGGTCTCCACCAGTAGTTAATGTTAGCAGCCCCTCTCACAGTTTTAAGCATAAGGTCTCCACCCGTAGTTAATGTTAGCAGCCCCTCTCACAGTTTTAAGCATAAGGTATCCACCAGTAGTTTATGCTAACAGCCATTCTCACAGTTTTAAAAATAAGGTAGCCACTAGTAATTTATGTTAACATCCCCTCTCACAGTTTTAACCATAAGGTATCCACCAGTAGTTTATGCTAACAGGACTTCTCACGGTTTTAGACATAAGGTGTCCATCGGTATTTTGTGTAATACAATAAATGCTTTTTTTTTACTTTCAATTGTTTTTGTTGCTAGACATTTTAAGAACAAGTTTTTGTTTGTATTTTAAGATTTTGTGCTACAATTAAACATTTTATTGTTTCTTAAAAGATTCTATGAAGAAATAGTCTGTGTCAAATCTAGTAACAATGGCAATATTGCAATCACTTGTTGTCCGTTGTCTGTCTTTATTGTTTTCAAGTATCCATCAATTCCGTATTTTAAGTCACAATGAGCTCAAATTTGTGACAAATATATTCCAGATTTTCCGTGGGGTAAACGCCCATTTAATATACAGATTGTGCAAATTAGGCTTATTTTGATTTAAAAAAAAATCATACTGGAGTCTTCTCCACAGAAACAATTGATTCAAATTATAACAAACTGAGAAATCAGATACAATTCGAGTTTTAGCTTTTTTTGATTTACGTGTTTCGACTTTTTGTGTAAAATTTTGAAGTCTAAAATGAAAACCAGGCGAGCGATTACATGATTATTGGATACTGTGAACCACTTGTTTTTAATATCCATATGGTTACTGAGTTGTACCTAAAGTAGTTTTTATGGGTATGTCAAGGACGTATATACGTCCGTGGGTATATGCTTCATGAAATTTTCTACAGTTTTTCTCATCATAGGTTTTTATCTCTAGTTTTTAACCCAGAGTTTCCTCAGTTTTAATATATGATATAGACGTTTATATTGTTTTAATATTTGATTTTAAAGGTTAACTTGCTTTATACGTCACTTAATTTTCCCAATGTTTGTACACAACATTAACATTTGATATAAAACATTTATGTTTTCTATATTGCTTTATTATAATTTAAATTGAAATGCATTAGCGTGTATTTATTTGCTTAAGGGTTAAGGTTATGGTGTTTAATGCCACTTTAAACAATATTTCAGTTATATTGTAGCAGACTGCTTTATTGATGGAGGAAACCGGAGTGCCCGGTGAAAACCACCGACCTGTCGCAAGTCACTAGCAAACTTGATCACATAACCCCACTTGAGGCGAGCACGTTAATCTCTATGAATGTAAACAGTATAATATCATGGTTAGTTATACTGAATCTCAATGGATCAGTGTTAAAAATACGTTTTTTTTTAAATTGCATTATTTTTTTGTATATACAATTGATTATATATGGCCATATAGTAACAAGACAGGTGCCACATCTAGAGCAAGAATTGCTTATCCTTCTGGAGCATCAAAGTTCATCACCGGTTTGTTGTGGGTTTCATTTTTCTCGATCTTTAGGTTTCTGTGTATGTTTTGTGGATCGTTGTTTGTCCTTTTTTCTGTTGGACATTGTAATGTCTGTCCTGTGATTTACGGCTTCTAATTACCCTTGTTGGTATCTTCAAGCATTTCTTAAGCAAATAAGGAGCCGTCATGGTCGTGTTGTATAGTAGTTGGATTTACTATCTGTGTAATCAGTGTTTATTATCACTAAAGTTGTGAGTTCGAATCCCGCTGATGTTATATATATATATATATATATGAAAAATGGAAAAAAACACTGTCGGAACAGCTCTATAATATTGTAGTCAAGAGGCAAAAATCGATACCCCTAAAACACTACACGATCGCTCACTTTCTTGGAATGGTACAGCCACTTCATCAACAAGTGGAGTGTGTAAGCTAGTTTAATGGTACCAAGACTCCCCTCCTAGTGAGATGATGGGTTATGTTAATGTTTTCCATATGTGAGTAATATGCGAGCCCTCACATATAACAGGGCGAATAGCGTTATTATGAAGAACGTTATAATCGTGAACATTATATATAATATATTTATTCTCTGTGATGAAAAACAAGACAATTTTAACCAATGTTTAGTATAAACATATTTTATTAATTAATTCAATATTACACATTATGATAATACACATATAAATTATATATACATTTAAATTAATCAATAGGATTCGGAAACAAGTAGTTAAACTTATATTAATCCGTATCCCTGTTGTTATCTGGTGTTCAAGGTTTAATTAGTATCGAAAGGTAGAAGTGTATTGAGAATTATCAAGTGTTAATCAGTCGTTGTCAATGTTATTTGGTGTGCTTTAGTAAGAAGAAAAAAATAAAAAGAAACAAACAAATGAAGTGTAAAGGTACAAGTGCTTTTTTTTTAGCATGTTTAAGTTGTGTGAATATGGTTAAGAAGTGAATCGTTTACTACTTATGATGAACTTCTGCACGTTTAAGAATATATCTGTATTTAGGGTATTCGTTAAGTCTGTAGAGCCAAACAATAATAAATCCGTATTTAAGTTAATTGGTAAATTAATGGTGTGAATATATCTCATTCTTGTTGCATTGTGAGGGGGACAATGTAGCAGAAAATGGGCCGTGGTTTCTGTTGCCCCACATTGACAGAATGGGGAATTTACAATGTTTTTACGAAATAAGTAATGATTGAGAGAGCTGCATTGCATACGCAACCTAGCGTGTAAAATTTGTCCCAGTCAAGTACCAATATAATAATAAATGGGTTTAGTATTGTTTTGGGGTTGAAGATTTGATTTAATTATCTGAACAGATCTGCTTGATTTAATATTTTCTGGCTGTTGGTTCCATAGTTGTACACTGGAGGGTATGAAATAGCTTGCGTAGAGCGTTGTTCGAGTGCGTACTGGAGGAATACGTGAGGTATGACGAGTATTGTGGTCATGGATCATGCCGAAATTTTGCGGAATTAAGTTACTAAGATATTGAGGAGTTATATTATTTGACATCTTATAAAATTGAATCGTTCTATGCCTTTCCCTTCTATCTTTCAATTTTTCCCACCCGGTTTCAAAATATAGATTACTTAAGGATACAAGTCTGGTACCCCCAGTCACGATTCTAGCAGCTTCAACCTGAACATTTTCTAGTTTGTTAATTAGTATTTGAGTCTTGGTATCCCAAACAACATCCGCATATTCCAGTAATGGTCTTATAAAAGTAATATAAATTGTTTCTAGAGTTTTCCGATCCAGTATACATTTGAATTTCCTTAGGGACCGACCATTTAACTTGAAGGGGGGGGGGGGGGGGGGGGGGGGGGTTAGGGTTTTTTGTTTCGTTCAGAATTTTTTTTTCGGACAACACAAGAGTTAGAATATTTATTTTTTTCCAGAATTTAACACTAGGTTATATGACAAAAACTCTGAATCAAATTATTTTTTTTCCCTCCACCAAAATCAGAATATTTTTTTCAACAACATTGGGATTCAGAATATTTTTTTTAGAAAAAAAAACATACCCCCACCCCCCTTTCAAGCTAAATGGTCGTTCCCTTAAAATGTTAACACGTGAGAATGCTTTTTTAATTATCATGTCAATATGTTTATTCCAATTACCATCGTCAGAAAGTTGTAGTCCAAGGTGTTTATGTTCAGTAACAGTACTAATTATAGTATTATTCATAATAAGGTTAGGTTGATGGGGTTTATTTAATTTTCGAGAGATAGTCATGGTTTCAGTTTTCTGTGGATTAAAATTTACCAACCATTTTGTAGACCATGCATGTAATTTCACTAGGTCATCATTGAGTATTTGTGCTGTTTCTTGTGGGTCATCTACAATTAAGTACAGACTAGTGTCATCGGCAAATAATTTTATAGTCGAATTAATATCGGTCAGTATGTCATTTATGAAAACAATGAACAAAAGAGGTCCTAGAATCGATCCCTGGGGTACACCAGCATTTATGTCACGCCAACTAGAAGTTGAATTATTAATTACGACACGTTGTTTTCTTTCAGACAAGTAGTTTTTCACCCAAGATAATAATGATCCTCTAATCCCTATTGAATCAAGCTTACGAAGTAATCCCTTATGCCAAACTCGGTCAAATGCTTTACTTATATCGTAAAGACAACTCTCACTTCCTTACCTTCATCCAACGCTCTACCAAATTCATTTGTGATGTACAGGAGTTGATTAACGGCAGAATCTCCAGGAGTAAAACCAGATTGATGGGAAGTAATTAAGTTATTGTCAATCAAATAGTTATAAATATGTTTATAGACTAATCACTCCATTACCTTGGCAAGTATACTAATGAGGAAATTGGTCTGTAGTTTTTCAAATTACTGGGACAATCTTTTTTAAAAACGGGGGTCACATTAGCATATTTCCATTCTGATGGAAAGGTAGAAAGTGTTAATGATAAATTAAACAGTGTACATAAGGGATATTTAAGTATATATGCTGCTTCTTTAAGGAGCCTAGGGTTTAACAGGTCAGGCCCAATAGCTTTAGATGTATCAAGTATCTTCAATATATCTTCCACTTCGTTTTCTGTAACAGTAATTTGTTCAAGACCATTGATCAATATATCAGTAATATCAGGCACAGAAGTTTCAGAATCATTAAGGTCAGCTTGTTTGCAAAAATAGTCATTAAACAATTCAGCATTTTTGTTATCGTCTTGTATCATGTCATTTTCAACTTGAAGTGGCGGTATAGATCGATCACCACCTGAATCACTGTGAAGAAGACTTTTGACTAAATTCCACCAATATTTACTTCCGTTTGTCTCCGTGTTTATTTTTTCAGAAATTTTATCAAAATATGATTGTTTTGCATTTGATATAAGTTTTATTACATTTATTACGAATTTTCCGAAATTTTTCCCATTGTCCGATAGTATTAGTTTTCTTTGCTTTTTTGTGAATTCGATTTTTACGGCGTATGTACTTTTTTATATTTGTAGTGATCCAAGGTGGATTATCTTTCTTTACCGTTATGTATCTATTTGGAATAGTTTTATTCGCTGCATCTAAAATTGTGTTTGTAATAGTATTAGTTATGATATCAAAGTCGTCGTTTCTAAAGATTCCATCCCAGTCAACAACAGAAAGGAGATTTCTATAAGATTCATAGTCCCCTATGTCGTAAAGGAATATTTTCCTCTTAAATGAAGCATTGACTATAGTCGGGTGATTTAGGACACCAGTAATAGGTAAATGATATCTTACTTGGTTCAACAAGGGGGGTCCAATGTTTACGTGACCTTTGTCTTGCTTGTCACTGTGTTGTAGGCATCTTTTGTTTGCCTAACCATTTCAATCTCTCACACACTCCTTTTGTAATAACAGTGGTTTCTGGGTTAACCTTTAATGCAGAATTTTCGTAATCGAATCCTCCTATATGTATATATGTATGTAAATAGATTACATTTCTTTAAAATAACAATAAAAATATCAACCATATGTCATTTGTACTGAAAGAACTAAACGCACTTGATAATTAATAAGATAATAAGAAACAATAAATCTCATCCCTCAAGGTTTTTTTTGTTTCATCCAGACGCTTGGATACGGTTTCCAATACAAAGATTTAAAGGTTTGGCTGGTCACTAGGTTCACTTTGGAAACTAAATCTGGGAGTGAGCGACAGAAGATTGTATAATAAGATTCAACAGGAACGTCAATATCTGTATACGATTTTAATTTAATATGTAGAGATTTCTTCAACATCAGTATAAAAAAAATCCAGACATTTCATTTTTTATTGAAAACCTTGAAATAAATATTTTTTCTTTTTAAAAATTACATAACATCCTGTCGTTTTGATTTCAATAAATTACAGTTAGTCTATATGGTAACAAGCTTCCGTTTTACATAGTATGTAAGTAATTGTAAATGAAATCAACAACCAATTAGATAAAGCGGAAACTACGGAAAGCAACAAGTGCCAAGAAAAAATATAAGTCCGATACCAGAAGTAAATATCTTCTAGAAAATACGAAGATATTCACATGACTATGGCTGAACGTTACAATGTTGCTATTTCTACAGAAATTACAATTTTAAATTAGGAGATAAAATGTTAAATGAAAGACGGCACGCTGTCGGAAGCTCGGAGCAGTTCCAAAATCTATTAGATAAATCGTAGAAAGAGACAAAATCGATACCCCTAACACACACATACATGACCGTTCACTTTCCTGGCTTAGTACAGGCTTGGTAACGATACCCCTAACACACACATACATGACCGTTCACTTTCCTGGCTTAGTACAGGCTTGGTAACGATACCCCTAACACACACATGCATGACCGTTCACTTTCCTGGCTTGGTACAGGCTTGGTAACGATACCCCTAACACACACATACATGACCGTTCACTTTCCTGGCTTGGTACAGACATTTCAATAATTTGTCTCGTGTTAAAGTAGTTCTATGGATCCAAGCCTCCCCTCTTGGGAATCCTAGACTGTAGTCAAAACATTTATTTCAAAAAGGGAAAGCTGCATATACTAATCGATCAAACATTTGATTAATTGATTGATTTTAGCCTTAGATGAAAACAAGTTTTCAAACTATAAACAGTATATAGGTACAATGTAAAAAATCTGCAATCAGAAGGGCATATGTGTGGAAGTTAAAAATGCTAAACGAAAAGAGATAATGTCAAATTATTTTGCACCCCTTGGCGGTATCCTTTTCCATATCACATGTTCTTGCGCGCGGTTAGCAAAAATTGAAATTATGATAAGATAATTTAAACAGTGATGGTCAAAAATACCACCAATATCAACAAAGCGAACAACAACCTCTCGCCTCAAATCATTGAATATTAAAAAGACCACGACATATGGTGATGGATATCCAGGTCTGTCATCACATATCCAGGCTTTGTACTAATTGTTTCTAATTTTAGCATACTCCATTGTATATTGGATTGCATAAAAGCTGCAGATAATAGTCAGGCATATCATGCTCGCGAATTTGGCGGACTTGTTGATGTTTAATATAAAGTTAACAACATGTCGGCTTTATTCATGATGAATTATTTAGGTGATTGGCGACACGGGTATATGCATATGGACGGAATTAGGTTGGATTGTAACATTGAAAAACTGACATTAATGGGTAGGTTAGGAAAACTTAACAACACGACCACTCCTAACAGACTGTTGTTCATGGGAGCTGCTGCAGTTTGTCTTTTACGTGTGCAGCGAACGTTGCATTCACCACACATGAACCGCTGATTTACACCCCATCCATAAAGATAAGACTGAACAACACAAGAAATCAATATACGTAAATAGCTATGTCAAATAATACCAATTCACCAATATATGTGGGAAACCCCAAATTCAGAAGGTATATCAATATATGTACAAAAATACACATTGCATAGCTATTGTAAATATGACCTCTGATTTTGACACTGCTTTTGTGCTGTTCATGTTTATGTTGTCATTCATTTTTGTGACAGTATGTGGTCTGGCGAGTGAAATGTCTATCGGGAATATGACTTGTGTTTTACTCTTCAACCTTTACAATCAGGAAAGCTGATAACCACTACATTTATATTGTTAGGTATATTTACAACTACATGTGTTATCAGTCTCATCACTAAAATTATGAATTCAAATCCTACTCATGCCGAGGTGTACTCGATATAACTGAAATATTGTTGAAAGTGACTTTAAACACCATAATCATAACCGTAACCCTATATTGTTAATTTGAGAATATGTTGAGGTCCACTTTGTACTAGATTAACACGTTCTGTTGGATATTTATAGCTCACTGAAACAACAGTCCGCGGATAGAGATGTCGCCCCACTCGGACACATTATCCTAATTCCTAAACAACCAGTCTTAGCTCTTTCTCCGGAGAAGCAACAAATGTCAATTTTATAGTCTTTTGGTTTGATCAGATCGAAGATCGATTTCCTGAAATATATCAATCAAATGGTATATATACAAGATTGAATAGGTTATTTATCCTAGATTATTTCAGCAATAAGAAATATCAGAATCGCATTGATGATTTATCGTTTTGTATACCAGAGAAAGTATGTTCCATCAAGCAACGGCCCGCTATTCGTGCCCATGTATCATGAGTTCACATCCGGTTTTTAGTGGGGTTCGTGTAGCTCGATCTTTAGTTTTATGTGTATGTTTTGTAGATTGTTGTTTGTCCTTTTGTACTTTTTCTTTTGCCCATTGTGTTGTCTATTCTTCTTCGATATACGGATTCTGATAACCCCTTTGGTATCTTCAAACTCTTCTTCTATCAACTAATATGGAGTCAATGAGGAAACAATTGATATATGCATTCTGAAATATTTTATTTATTTAACAAATATAAATATTCCTTTTAAATCAACAGTAATAAAATGATTGTTAAACAGAATTATTGAGAAGCAAGAACGGAATAAAAATAAATACACGCTCCGTTGTCCTCAGTTAACATACACCATTCAATAGTGGACACATAAAATCCTATGTTATAACAAAAACATCTCTTTAATAATATGTTTTTACAATAGGTTTCTAAACCGTGCGCAATATATATACAGTGTATATAAATATATAGTTATAGTTGACCGTCAAATCATGTCATTGTTGTGAGCAGGACAACAGAACAAGAGTAGACATATATAGATGATGAACAGAAAAAAACAGCCATCAGATTTTATTTTTTTTAAACCAAAAAAGAAAAACCCAACAAAAACAAAATTTTAGGTTGATACAAATATGATATTTAGGTCCCTTTTAATGTAAATGAATAAACTAACTATGCATTTTGACAAGTAGATAAAGACAGTTTTCTTCTTACATTAACCCCCGGTTTGCTTAAAACTTTGAAAACTTCCGTATCATCATATGGTTACGGTAATCACACTATTATACAATATTATTAATATATATGACTCTGGATAGTAAACTTTATTCTTTTAAATATCAACAACTTTATTAATTGAGTAATTGATCAATATATACAAAGGGCGACATGAGTATTTCAAATCTGGCATAATTTATGTTCAGTAGATTAGATTCTCGCAATACAACAACAAGTAACGAACCGACCGCAAGTAATTACAAATCAGATATTGAAATATCTAAATATAAACGAGAATCCAAAGGACGGTATGAAAATAAAATTGTATCGTTTTATTTTTGTAAATTGTTATCTAATTTGGCTTTCTAAATATTGAAAATGTTAAAACATTTTTGCAGATGGAAATGTATTAAACAAGAGAATACACTCCGTAAGGGTGGAGTTGATTATATTTAAGAAACTACAGTTGGAGCGTATTCCCCATTACGTAAATTGAACAATGGAAGATAACAGATTTTGTGTTATATCAATAAACTTGTCTTAATCTTCTCCTTATGGATTATAAATTTCAGCGACAGATTTCAGTTTTTCCCAATGTCAATCTCATATCCAATGCACATATTATTCTTTCTAAACGTTTAAAGTGTGATTTTGAATAGCAAGCATGTTATAACCTACATCATGTCGTACGGCTGGAAAGCCAATGAAAAATTAAAAACTTTAGGTTACCTTATACCTGAGCGATTTTCATTTTTCTGTTAAAGAAAATTATTTAAAATGTCCAAGTTATCTGTCTGCGTGTAATTCCAGGGGCGGATCTAGGGGTGGGCGCACCCGGCGCCCCCCCCCCCCCCCTAAAATTGGACATTTTTCACACGAAATACCCCAAAAATGTTCGCACCTCCCTCCGCTCGGCGCAATATTTTCAAGTGCACCCCTCTAGCATGAAATCCTGGATCTGCCCCTGAATTCATATGTTTTATTGCAAGTTTGGATAAACACAAAATGTGGGTGAAAAGGAAGATTGATTGGGCCATATTCAACCTTGGTCCTTGAGCCTATAGATAGAATTGGAAGATCACCTAAAACAAACATAACTTTACATTTGCAAAAATATTTAACATGGTCACTCTGTATGAGTAATGTTCACAACAAAGACAGAGACAGTCACTATGTGTGGTGAATTTTATGGGATGAAGAAAAAACGTCACAAAAATTAGATGAAAAGAAAAATTCAAATGATCAATAATTATCACAAAACGTCATAATTATTGTGCTGTGGTCTCTTCGTCTACATAGATCCACAGTTTGAATCATGTTAGTAATAGCTTATGTTATCCACATTTTGGGGGATTTTACTTAAAACAGAGTGCACTCCATTTCCATTGTAAATCTGCATTGTATTTTAGACTTCGAAGTAAGAAAAGCTACAGCCGTTCTGAAATAGGTATAGACGATTTGACGGCCATACGGCTTTCCCATTGGTAGCACAATAGTAATTGCTAATTGAGAACCAGTTTGAAAATTTTTGATACCCTACATTCAGGTTAACGGTAAAACAGAAATCATCGCAACAGACGAGATACAAATTACCGCCATTGGCGAGATAGCTGTAAATCGCCATGTTCATCAAATATAAAGGTTAATTTACTAGTATATTATATAATATATATATCTTAAGGTTAATTTACTAGTATATTATATAATATATATATCTTAAGGTTAATTTACTAGTATATTATATAATATATATATCTTAAGGTTAATTTACTAGTATATTATATAATATATATATCTTAAGGTTAATTTACTAGTATATTATATAATATATATATCTTAAGTCTATGGTCATAATATAAACATATATCAAACTCATATCAATAAGTGGAATGTAGACTTCAGGTAGAAATTACCTTCGTCAATGTAATTTATCAGTATCTTACGCTGCAAAACAAAAACAAACAAAAAACAAACGAAAATACAGTCACAACCGTATACATCTTGATATAGACTATTTATACAAATTCTAAAATATATTCTATTTACATGATATGACCTATTTAATATATATCACAAATGTCTCAGTAGATGTGTATTTGAACTATCTATATTTGAGGGGTTGGGTGGGTGGCGGCTAAATTTAATGAATGGGATGTTTCTCGTAATTTCCGTGCTGCATATCCATTTGAAATAACGCTACAATACATGGTGATGAAATCTTGATTATAAGCATGATATGTAAACATAAAGTAATTATTTACAATATTTATATGTATAATAAAAGCTGCATTTGAAGATGTGGCATTAACATCGGTCGTGTTGGAATGCATCATAGTCAATATACATGTACAGTCAAACCTGTATTAAGAGGTCACCTTTGGGACAAGGAAAACGTGGCCTTATAAGACAGATGACCTCTTAAAAGAGGTCCAATTCATATGAAATTTTCTGCTTAATAGAGGTGACCACATGGGCTGGTTTGACTGAACATGTAGTATCAGTTTGTTGTTCTCAAGTTCATTGCAAACTACATTTTACAGATAAGATGCTAACACATCCATTGTATGAGCGTCTATTCAAGCACAGCATGTGCAAGAATGAATCAAGGAATCAGTTCTATTGTTTAGTAGAACTCGATTCCGCAGTCGAATCTTCTCTAATATCTGCCTAACCGGCTCTTGATTCTCAATGAAATAAACATTTGTCGTTCAATGCATTACGTGTCCTAAGTTAATTCCACAGTCTTACGTGTTTCAATGTTTTACGTAAATATGAAAGTGCTGTTGATAGCTAATCTGGAATCAATTTTATTCTGTATCGATATGCAATCATGTTTACCAGTATAACTTCCTCTTTTGACTGTGGCTCCCTCTGTTGGTCGCGTTGTATCTTTTGGAATGATGCGTACAGAATCAACAGACCTCATAGATGGGTCCTCATCAAAATAATTATATGGAATTAAAAAGAACGATAATTGGGAGCCGGCCACAGCCGTATTTGGCATGTTTTCTTTGTGTGGTAAATGTTGAGTGCCTAAAGTAATCCAGGTCACCAGATCCTGAAAAAAGAATTTAAAATTTAGCTAATTTGAGACGAAGTCCTAAAATGTCAATAATACGATGATCCGTACACGTTAGCCTCACCGGACGCAATTACGAACAATTTCGATGATATTGACCGTGGCATTTGATAATAAATTTGACCAAATTGATGAAGCTGATTGCATGTTCATATTTCAGATTAAACACCAATATTCCTTTTGAATCATAGCCCATATATTATTCAATGCATTGTTACGGGTTTTAACTTAGAACAGATTTTCATGACCCCGTTCTAGTCACTCTGTGACCTAGATCCGGACACAATTTCGAACGACATCATAATAACCTTTCTAGTGTAAATTATTTAATGACAACTGTTAAAATTGAAAGAGCATTCATTCATTTACGTCCACATATCTATTTGTATATAATACACATGACATAAAAACCTTTCCTTTATTCATACCATAAATGTGTGCCAGTTTGCATTCGGAATTCCTTGGACTCTTCAATGAATAAGGTACATCACGGATTTTGACATTTTGGGATAGATCAATGTAAGGAAAATGTATTATATTGACTGTTTTTGTTTTAATTTCAATGTGTTCTACATATGCATAGAACCAGGAGATCATATTCTTTCCAATTACAGGCATAAGATAACAAAATATGCGTACCTCAATGAATTTTAGCGATAGATTCCAAGTGCAATTGTCGATCGTTTTCTGTTTACAACTATAAAACCCATCGTCTGCAACATTCAACAACTACGCATGACTAATTTTCTCCCAAAACACGAGTAATTTAGCGTTGTATCTATTTATAAAAGCATTTTTTAATTCATGTTTTGAAGGAACAATTAGGGGACATACTTTTTATTTCGTTCGTAATTTCGTCCGGTGAAGTATTATCTTTTATTTTGAATGAATTGTGTAGCCGATTTGTTATGGCGTTCATTTTACCTACGCCGCTCTTCCATCGGGAGTTTCGTAGAAAGAGATTTTTTTATTAGAATTTTATTTCAAGTTTATTTCGATTTTGCATAGAGTAAATAATTAAAGAATTGGGAATTTTTCATTGAAATATATTTCTTTTGCGTTTCTAAATTATCAATTGATCTATTTTTTAAACTTCCGGTGAACAGATATTTGGCTATCAATATAGAAGGAAAAATCGGACAGCTTACCGTTAGAAGGACTTCGTCCTTTATTATGTTAACAGGTAGTCTTTCGTACATCATATTGGTTTTCAGAAAAAATATTAAATCAGCGGTGGTTATTGTTTTTTCTTCACAATATCCACAACGATTTTCTGTCTTGTGTGAATACATTTTCGCGATCATTTATTTCGAACAAACAAGTCAAAACACAAAACAATGATATTTAAAAAAAAAAGAAAGAAAAAAGAACAAGTTCGGAAAAAACCAATATGACAAAAACAGAAAGACAAATATAAAAACAAAAACAAAAAAACACAAATACAAGAAAAACCGGAAGTGAGATAGTGTTGCAAGAATTTGGTAGCATTTCATCTCCCATTACAAAATTAAATGATCAACCATTAATACATTTCTTAACAGCCAGATTAACACGTTTGTTCTCGATTATTAACAAGAGTATCACAACGAGTGCCACTAGTGGAGCAGGAACTGCTTATCCCTCTGGAGCACCCGAGTTTACCCCTGGTTTCAGTGGGGTTCGTGTTCCTCAATCTTTAGTTTTCTCGGTGGTGTTTGGTAAATCATTGTTTGTCCTTTGTCCTTTCTCTGTTGGCCATGCTATTGTCTGTCCTTCTTCGACTTACGGCTTCTGATTACCCTTTTGGTATTTTCAAGCTTTTCTTCGCATATAGTAGGGCCCGGGTGGCTCAATGAGTTAGGTAGTTGGATTACCTAACAAATCATACAAGCCTATCACCAATACGGCGTGGGTTCGCGTCCAGCTTTGTAAACTACAAAAAGGGTGCATTCGACTCGCAGCCGCAAGGGATAAAGTTTACCAATTGCTTGCCCATGGTCGATGGTTCTCTCCGGGTACTCTGGCTTCTTCCACCACTAAAACTGGTCGCCATCATATAGCTGAACTATTGCTGAAAATGGCGTTAAGCACAATAAATCAAATCAAATCAAATCAATCTTCACATATATGATTATTTCAATGCCAAATTTATTCAACTATACTCACTTCATCAATGATATTCTCATTGTCTTCTGAATAATTCTTAAAGTTAACAACTGGATCTTTGGCGTCCCACATAGCAAATATAGAGCTACTGCTTTCCTCTTCATCTTTGCGCTTAGTTACTGATACTTGGTGTCTAGCCCATGATATAGAGTTAGCGAACCCGTATTCATCTGGTAGTAACATTTTCGACATACCATTTAATTTGACTCTGTATGATCTCGGTAAGCCTTCCGCTGTTGTTTTATTATAGTTAGATATCAATAGATACTTTGGCGTTTGAAAATTATAAGTATACATGGCGTCCTTCTCCTTAGACCTCACGTTTCTCTCATAGAATGATTGGTGTTGATTCTTGTTGAACCATGGGTCTTTTTTATATTCAGGTTTTATATCTATTGTCTCAAATCTGTTTCCTGTTCCCATTATGTCCAAATCAACTTTGAAATGAAAAAGATGATTATGTAATCCAGCTTGGATGTGTGGTTGAATTTGTGTTCCGTAAGGGTCTTCTTCTGCGTAATAAAATGAAGTGCTTAAATAGCCAGTTAACGAAACCTTCGCTTCAATTACACCGTTTTGATGAAAAATATAATCAACAACATAGTCGTAATTTATTACGGACATAATTGTTCTGATTACAAGAACAGAGTCTACAAGCCCAGCATAAAATGCCCCAGATCTACCATATGCACGATGGCGTCGAAGTGGAGTGTTTCTGTTGTGTTCAAAAATGCAAACTGAATTTTCATACGTTTGTTTACCACCTTCATTTGATGAATAAAGATGAACATCTATAAATTGAGAATTTTCAGGGCAATCGGTTCCTGGAACCAAACCACGGTGACGCGTCCCAAACAGCCCGGCACCATCAGCATAATGTAACATTCTTGCTGAAGGTGAATAACCAGAGTATATGACTATTACTTCTTGTAAACCCATTTCATAAGCAATAATATTTTCATCAAAGATTATGTCAAACATTTGAAATCCGTTCGTCGGCGACATTCGGTGTCGAATTTTCCATCCCATATATTGCACTGTATTTCCAGATGCAGCAAAGCGACGACCATCTGGTTCAAATTGGATAGGAGCTCTCCTCTTTGAAGACGTCATCGGTGGGTCTCTCGTTTTAACACTGCTGTATAGGTCAGACGTTTCTTCGGGAAATTTTAATTTTGTTTTGTTAATGTTCCCGCATTTGTATTCTTGTAGGAAATTTTCCAAAGACGGAAATAATTTGTTTGCGTACCAAATATGCTCGATTGTCCAATTCGACGGCGTACTGCTGGTCATATCAACCAAAAACTGGAAATCGACTGCATGTAAAGTGAAAAATTCTACATCATAAGCAAACCAAAACCAGGCTTTACGCATACCCTCTTGGAGGTATCCACTTGATATTGGAGTCATTGAAAATCTAAGACACTGATCCCCACAATTTGTTGTCGTGGCATTGTAACTCTCCAATAGAACATGCCTGGCTTTATGTCCAATCTCAGCTATAACATGCTTGTATATTCCCATGAATTCATATGAGGAAAAGGGTCGATATATGTATGGAATCCTAGTGTGCCTTGACGACACGTTAGCAATTCGAGCATACGTTAGGTTTGGCAAATCTCCAACAATATATTCTTCTATCATCGGTGGGTTTATATCCCCTCGGAATATTAAAGCCTTTGCCTTACGCGACGGTATACTCCCGTTATTTCTCAAATAATCCAGTACTTGTTTCTTTGGTGGAGATTGTAATTCTATCGTATGAATGAAACTTGTGTCGATTTTGGTACGATTTGGCGTAGTCAATTTTATTTTCTCTAAAGAATACAAAAATGTTAACACAAGATCAATTTCTTCGAAGCTTAACTGGGAGAAAACGCTATCCTTCTCATCAATTTCGACATCTAATGCTGCATGGCTACTTTCAAGTGTTACTGACGAAGAGCGAATATCTTTCACAACAATTGTAAGTAAACTAATACTTATTAATAGAAAAAATACTGAAGATATTGCAAATATTATTGAAATCCACTTCCATTTGCCACCATTGTCTATCAACTCTTTCATTGTATTAACAGTTTTCTGAAAGTAAGAATGAAAATAGTATTAATTATTGGCCTATTTATTTTGTCTTATAATCTTTATAAATAAAATGAAAAACAAGAAATACCACACAGCTCCAAAATCCAATAGAAATATATTAGAAATCTAACATGTCTAACAAATCTATATGTCTACCACAAATATATTACAACACACTTCCTGGCTTGGTACAGTCACTTTAATCTATATGTCTAACACAAATATATTACAACACACTTCCTGGCTTGGTACAGTCACTTTAATCTATATGTCTAACACAAATGTATTACAACACACTTCCTGGCTTGGTACAGTCACTTTAATCTATATGTCTACCACAAATATATTACAACACACTTCCTGGCTTGGTACATTCACTTTAATCTATATGTCTAACACAAATATATTACAACACACTTCCTGGCTTGGTACAGTCACTTTAATCTATATGTCTAACACAAATATATTACAACACACTTCCTGGCTGGGTACATTCACTTTAATCTATATGTCAAACACAAATATATCACAACACACTTCCTGGCTTGGTACAGTCACTTTAATCTATATGTCAAACACAAATATATTACAACACACTTCCTGGCTTGGTATAGTCACTTTAATCTATATGTCTAACACAAATATATTACAACACACTTCCTGGCTTGGTACAGTCACTTTATCACTTGGTTGACCGCTATGGAATATCTGTGTCACAAATGACCACTTATCGTAAACACTTCTCGGAACTTTCCTCATTCATGACTTAACACCGGGTTGTAACTAGATTAACACGACGGGTGCCACTAGTGGAGCATGAACTGCTTACCCTTCTGGAGCACCTGAGTTCACCTCCGGTTTTTAGTGGGGTTTGTGTTACTCGATCTTTAGTTTTATGTGTATGTTTTGTAGATCGTTGTTTGTCCTTTTGTAATTCTTCTTTTGGCCATTGTGTTGTCTGTTCTTCTTCGATTTACGGATTTTTATTACCCTTTTGGTATCTTCAAACTCTTCAATAAAACGTGGTGGGGTTAAGCTAGTTTCATGGGCCTAAGAATACTAGTATTCTCTATAGAATAATGATCATGCTTAATATTCATAGGAGCTATATTGAAATAATTCCTGTTAAGAATTAACACTTCGAATGTGTCCGAACTGTTGTCATATACAACATCTCTCCATCATAGATGTTACAACGGAAGTTCGTATATTGGCTGCTTCCAGATAAGTTTAAGTTAATGTTAAGGGAAGCATAAGCTCAAGTTATCGCTGCAAATATTATATGGTCGCTTGATTGCAGTTCAAAATAAA
Organism: Bathymodiolus brooksi; assembly: GCA_963680875.1. Lineage (NCBI taxonomy): Eukaryota > Metazoa > Mollusca > Bivalvia > Mytilida > Modiolidae > Bathymodiolus > Bathymodiolus brooksi. The sequence continues at coordinate 83,669,563 of OY804577.1, forward strand.
CTATTGGATCACGGTTTGTTTTCGCGGTTCTTTTATTAGGATTCACGATTAGTGACATTATTAGGGCACCAAGGTTATGGATCTGGCCTCACTCGTGGTATTTATCTTATTTATGTTGTCGTGGAACTGTTTTCTTGTTGTTTAATTTTGCGTTTGAACTACTGTTGAATTTGTTCTTAGGTTGTCTTTTTATTTAGAAATACCCACACTTTGATAGCAATATACCCACCACTACCATGTATGTAGTTTATATTTTACAAGTCATATGTTGCAATTTGTATTCAGACTTTTGCGTCACCTCCTTACGAGGATTAAACTATTCAGTCAAGGATTTCTAAATGGCCGTCTCATCTTAAAAAAGTGGTTCGGCAGATATACACATCTTACTGACAAGTATTCGGTCACTTCATTTGCATACAAATGACGAGATATTGTACATATTGGTAATCAAATTTTGATTCTGAGTAGACAATTGTTTCCCTTTTGCGTCATTCGATAGCCCAGTATACTATCTAAATTTAAGTGATGGTTAAAGTCATCGGATGTCTTTGAAGAACAGGGTTAGGGTTGTGGTGTTTAACGCCGCTTTCAACAATATTTCAGTTACATCGTGGCAGTCAGTTTTATTGGTGGAGAAAACCGGAGTGCCCGAAGAAAGCCATTGACCTACAAAAAGTTACTGGCAAAGTTTATCACATAAAGTTGTATAGAGCGGGATTGGAATTCATAACCTTAGTGGTCATAGGAACTGATTCCATAGGTAGTTCTAAATCCAACTACCATAGGTTCACGACCACGACGGCCCCTCTCATTGAAGAACAGGTATTAAGCATATGACAATTTTGCATAAAAAAATACATATTTTATGGATTAAGTTAAAGCTTATGATTTAGCGTTGTTTTCAAAAAGGCTGCCCAGCCAGTTATATGCATTTCACTAAGAGGCGAGGTTAGGTCTCTAAAAGTTACTTTACTGAAGTGCCTGTACAAAGCCATAATATTGTAGCTGTCATGTATATATACATATTAGGGTTATCGATTGTGGCTGTTTTTGCGATTCTCCTAGTGCATTTTGGAACTGTTCTGAAGGTGTTGTATTTTTGTTTTTCATTTTATTGGCACGATGACTTTACGGCTACAATCATACACAGGGCAGACAAATCACATGAAACCCCTGGTCTTACTCTCTATTTTTAACCATGTTACCCACTCTGGTCGTTTGTTTTCTGTATTGTATTATGCTTCTGTTTTCAGTGTATCCACATAATATATATAACAATGTAGGTTACCTATATATACTCAATACACAAAATACCTATGCTTTCCAGCAGTCTGACATGTTAATGTACTAATATCGTAGGCGATCCTCGTTAACCAAGACAAACAATCTGACCTCTCGCCTCTTTGAACCTTCGCCATAAAATTAAAATGTTGTTGAATTGTCATCTGGTCGATTAACATATTACATTTAACAAAATGTGAAAAGCAATGGATGATTTGAAGAAGAGTTTGAAGATACCAAAGTGGTAATCAGAATCCGTATATCTAAGAAGAACAGACAGCACAATGGCCAAAAGAAAAAGTACAAAAAGACAAACAACGATCTACAAAACATACATATAAAACTAAAGATCGAGTAACACGAACCCTACTAAAAACCGGGGGTGAACTCAGGTGCTCCGGAAGGGTAAGCAGTTCCTGCTACACTAGTGTCACCCGTCGTGTTAATCTAGATACAAACCGGGAAGTACTTACGACAAGTGGAACATATTCGTGGTCATTTGTGACACAGATATTCCATAGCGATCAACGAGGTCAAACTTTCGAAGTGATGAAAATAGCATTTAATATTTAGTTCTTCCAGTATAATATAATTCTGTTTATAGCTTAATTTGATCAATTGGTCTGTATTTCAGTTATATGCAAGTTGCTTGCGGGGGAGCTGTATCCGGCACTGGAATCACTTTGTCCTATTTTTGTAATATGCTACTGGGTGAACATTAATTTGAATAACGAGAATTGGGTGGACGTATCCAGTCATTCACTGATATAATGCTCTTCTGACGTCACAATATCGGCTTTATTTAGCCCAAGCTAACAAGGAAGCAAATCTGGTAATATGCATTGGTTATGAAGATGCGTTTAATTCTTTGTCCCTAATTAAGCTTTTCTAGTATCATATATAATATCTCATCGTCTTATATCAATAATCATGTCAATTATAATAAAAATATTATTTTAAGCTAACTAATTCACTTGGACTGTCGACAAACTAAATTCATTTTCAGTAGCAATGTTTCTACATTGCATTTGCTGGAGAGAGAAAAAAACGTTACAGAAAACCGAACGGCCAATCAAGAATTGACAATTCAGAGACACCAGCAACATTGGGTAGCTCTGTGGTTTGAGCCCTTCGAACCGCCACTATTTCCCAGTAGAATAAGCTATATCAATTATATGAAATGCAATAAATATATTATTTATGAAAAATGTGTTTTTACATTGCACTTGTGGTGATAATTATTAGAAATGAAAACAAACATATTATTCCAAAAGTAAACGTCATCGACCTTTCTTTCCTGGGATTATTCCGGAGCACCTAAGTTCACCCCCAGTGGGTTTTTTTTGGTGTGGGTTCGTGTTGTTTCTTTAGCATTTTCCATAGTGTTCTGTGGATCATTGTCTGTCGTTTTGTGTTTATCTTTCCACCATTGTATTACCTGTCCTCCTTCAATTTACGGCTTATGATTACATCTTTCACTGAAATTCTTATAAAATGATCCGTACAATCTTTACTAATATCCAATTCAATAACAATATGCAACCCCGTAAATTTTCAAAGAATATTTCATTTTATTCCAAATTGGTTTTGTGAAATGTCAAACGTAAAACAATTTGGGTGTGGATGATGAAAATAATTTCAATTACACTTCGACCCAAACATTCGTATATAGATAAGATTGTTGTCAGTATGTATACAGTTTTATTTATTGCCTGCACAATAATGTGTGTATAGCTGGAAGGATTGTAACTTCCTTTATACGGGTTTAATATATACTCGTCAACAAAACAAACGATATACTATATTTTTCATGTTTTTTTGTTCGACAGTTCGTAAATATTTTTAATTTATTGTTTAATTCTTCGTAAATATCTATGGTATAAGAATCAAAAGCCATTTTTGAAACGATTTTTTAATTAACTTTAGGTAATATACCAAAAGATAACATTTCCCCCAAAAATGCTTAATAAAAGTAAACGTGTATTGATATGATGTATCCAGCGTGGCCATATCAAGACTGATTGTCCTGTTGCGTTACACTGGTATCACAGTGGACCGCAACCGATGCGATTGGTCACGTACGAAGTCATGACTTCATGAAAGACATATACCTCATCGAAATCAGAGAAAACAATCGGTCTCACTTATTGAAGAACAAACAATAGGGTATCGGGACAAACTTTCAGACGTCTGTTGAGTGAAGCGAGACGAAGACTTCGGTGTTCTCTGAAAGAAAGGCTCTACTGAATAAAGCACGTGCTCGACGTCGTTGGAGACGTCACTATCGGCAGCACATTCTGCTTAGTGACGAATCCCTGCTTTGTTCCAGCGTCAGTGATGATAGACGAAACCAGTCATACCGATATATTAGAGAAAGCTTTCATATCATGATAGAAATTAATTTGAACTTTATTTAATGAACTTTGAATATTGCACAATCTCCAAATTGCATGTTATCCAGAAATCCTCCCATGTTTTAAGTGTCATGAATTCAAACACACATTCAAAAAGTAAAAGGACAATTGCCGCGTTGATAAACATCATATTCTTATGTTGTCCTTCTCCAACATTATCTCCAGATATGAAATGCACTTCTGGAAGAGTTAAATGATATTCCAGAATGTTTTATGAAGGAACTTATCTGCTCTATGCGTCGTAATTGTTGCCGCTTAAAAAGATCTTTTATCCAACTTTCGCTAAATGATAAGATTTGATAGTGTTGCTTTTATGCGCACGACACGTTTCTAGAATAACCTTCATCAGGTACGTAAAGTCGATAGGTTGGAAAACCAAATCATTTAAAACGTTTTAGGCGAAAGTAAATCAAAGGGCCTAAACATGATCGCAAAAATCGGCCAAGGGAGGATTAACTTTTGTTATCATGTTTTTGCTAACATTAAATAAATAAGTTTAAGTCGTGTATTATTTCCTTTGTTGACTAGAATATAGCATATAAAGATGTTTCTAGAATGAGAAAAACTCGGTTAGTTTAATGCTTAATTTGCCACAACAAAAGGTCATATGATCAAACGTCTTTCTGACCTCGAAGGTTCCTGTGTACGACCTACATCTTTCTCTTTTTTATCAGACGTAAATTTTCCTCGTAACTTTTTCTTCCGTATGTTCAAGTTATAATATCTTTTGCAGAAATATTTAATAAAATGATATCAAAATGAAATTATAATGGACATTTTTGCTATTTTTATAAGACATTCAATTTGTAATCAATAAGGGTAATAACAAAATTACCGAACTCCGAACAATCTTACAGAGGGAAAGTCAAAACTCATAATTATATAAACAGACAAAATCAGTCAACAACCGGAAAACTGTGAAAACCGTAATGACCCTGACTTGGTACAGGCATTTCTAAAGAAATGGTGAGTTGAATCAGATTTTAAAGCGCCAAACCTCCCGCTCTCATTACGGTTCAAAGGTTCCGGCTGTCACTATAACAGTATTTATAAATACAGGAACAAAATAGGTAAAATAGTTGTCAAAGCAGTACCATATTCGGTGACGTAAATGTCAAAAATATTTTTACGTCACACATCGATAAAAAAAATATCCTTGACATTTTTCCTGACTTCTTTATCTTTATACATTTTCACTATATGAAAATGCATCGCTTATAATCGTTTCTGCAGAGACGGAATATATTTCGACAAGATCTTGGTATCGGAATATAAACTTTTTATGAGATCGAATAAGGCGAATCTTTTTATAGCCCTGGTCCAGTAGCCTGTTTCTCAGATGAAGATGACGTTTCGGGAAATCAGAATAATTGCTACTGGCCCTTGGATAGCGAATCAATTGCGAGATGTAAACACCATATGCAGGAGAAGCTGGTATATTGCTGCACATGTTTGGAAAATTTATGATTTTAAAATTGAAGTCGTGGGACATTTATTCCAAAATGTAAAAATCAGTAATTGTTATTATTTTTAGGAGATTAAATTTGTCTTCTGACAACCACAATCAAAGTATTCTACGATTTTTTATTCTAACTGCAGAATTATTATTTTTCTGTCAAAGTCAAATTCAAACTCCCACAAAAATGGTAATAAGTAATACAAACGTGGATATCTAATTTAGTACACATGGTGCTTTTCTAGAATAACCCTCATCATGTACGTTCAAATACAAACGATTGGAAAGCAAAATAATTTAAACATTTTTTCGGAACAAGAAAAGAAAGAGAGCTCGACTTGATAGTCATTATTCAAAAACTTTCTATTTAAGACATAAATATATCTCATAAGAAGAGTTTGAAGATACCAAAGGGGTAATCAGAATCCGTCTATCGAAGAAGAATAGACAACACAGTGGCTAAAAGGACAAACAACGATCTACAAAACATACATATAAAACTAAAGATCGAGTAACACGAACTCCATTAAAACAGGAGGTGAACTCACGTGCTCCGGAAGAGTTGGCAGTTCCTGCTCCACTGGTGGCACCCGTCGTGTTAATCTAGTTAATCACTTTATTTAAAATTTAAGAAGGAAATTATGACCTTCGTGTTCCATATATTACTAGAATATTATGCAATGTTTGAAAAATGTCCGATTTCACAAACAATTATTTGGAAGCTTAAGCTAAAAGTATTCATTCATATAAAGTAGATCAAATGCGTATTGCAATATTTAAGTAGTATATAATTGATGCGCCTATAAAACAAGTGTTTCTATCTTCTTTCTATGTCAGACACAAGAACATGAAGACATATAGCATCTGTTTTGGCGATTGATAATTTTACGATACAAATTTTCTCTTTAATATAATTATATCCGTGGAAGATATTACTTGTTAGACATGTATTAAAGTTTATTTCTTGATTTTTTTTTGGGACAACTTAGCAGAGATATATAGTAGAGAAATTATGATACATAATAAAATGAAAATTCGCAAAAATGGTACAAATTTACTTCCCAAACATACATATACATGGTCGCTCATTTTCCTGGTTTGGGTCAGGCGTTTCAGTGAAATATGGTGGTGTTAACAAAATTTTACGAGCACAAACCTGCTCTCTTAGTGAAATGATGCGGTATTAAGACATCAATCATCCAGTGTATAATTGTCTCTTTTATTGTCACAGCAATTGATTGAATACCTTGACCAACACCTCGAAATTGTAATGAGGTACGAAATTGAAGTAATTTCTTTTGTCGTAAAGTTTCGTTAACTTTACGACAAAAGAAATTACTTCAAATTTCCCATTGTGAAGTTTCCATTTATATGCAGCAACATTCAAACAGCACCTGCATATGAAGTATATACCTCTCCGTAGATTCGATATTCCAGAGCTTGTGGTTCCTATCATGATTTTTCCGTGATAGAGAGTGGCTGCTAACAAGAAAGCTGCTGTTTCACGGTCGCCACCATGACCTGGCTAACAGTTACGTATTATCTGTGTCCTGCTGTTTCACGGTCGCCACCATGACCTGGCTAACAGTTACGTATTATCTGTGTCCTGCTGTTTCACGGTCGCCACCATGACCTGGCTAACAGTTCCGTATTATCTGTGTCCTGCTGTTTCACGGTCGCCACCATGATCTGGCTAACAGTTACGTATTATATGTGTCCTGCTGTTTCACGGTCGCCACCATGACCTGGCTAACAGTTACGTATTATCTGTGTCCTGCTGTTTCACGGTCGCCACCATGACCTGGCTAACAGTTAGGTATTATCTGTGTCACAAATGATCACGGATATGTTATATTGGCGTGATAACAATTCGCTCCTTTCCCCATTCATTACATTCGTTACGCGAGTATACAAACGGGTGAAATCCGAAGCTCTAAGGTAATATACCTCGTCCTTCTGTCACTTTTGCACCAAATACACATTCCTTTTATATTCTAAGACAATATACCAATATTATATATATCATTGATTTTTATTTATGTATGTAGGAATGCTCTAAAATATTTCTTTTTAAATAGAACTTTTCTTGTCATATTCAGAATAGAATGTAACACGAATCGTATGATATATTGATCATTACGTCGTACGACTGCAATCAGAAGGCGTAACACTATATTTTGAAATAATCACGTGGGAGGTATTGTGAAGCTGTTTTGGTGGATAGAGATAACTCCAAACAAGTTCATTGACTTTCATTTCGTTCATTACAAGGTGGGTACTATAGAAACGTCGTAACGTAAACAAAGAAATAAAAAAATGTCGCCATCTTATTTAGAGTGTCGTCTGGATAACTTTCTAAATACGAATAAATTTTCTATTTGTGTTTAGTTTTATCAATCCTAGATATTATTTATCTATTTTTAACCTGAAACCTGATTTTTACAGTCTATAGAATGTGGAGCGATTGAAATTCCAGATACAAAACAATTTTTGTGAATGAATGTGTGAAAAATGTTTTTAAGTTCTTGGCAGACGATCATGTTCTTAGTGCGTTGTTTCATTATTTCATTGCCTACTCTACTTTTTTACTAAGTTGATGTGATAATATTCTGTCTTTCGCTAGTGGTAATTACATCATTTCTTTTCCATTCAATCCTTTCAAATTTATTTCATCCAATCGCTGCCGTGGATAGATAATTAAATATATTTTACTTCAAAGGACGTGCGGACTAAATTAGATATCTACGTTTTTACTACATATCTAATCCATTATTTTGATAAAAACGTAGATATTTAACTTAGTGCGCCCGATTCTTTTCTGCCACAACCTTCATCAGTTATTCTCAAAGTCAAACCATTGGAAAGCCAAATAATTTAAAAAAAAAAAGTCATTTCGAACCAGGAAACCAAAAGGACGAAAACAGGATAGCCTAATCGGCTACAGTTGCTATGCATGTGGGAGAGTAACGTTAGCTTGAATAATAATTACGTTATTTAGAATTTTCTTATTATGAACTTTCCATTTATATGTAGCAACATTTCAGCACACACACACAAAAAACGCGTTGTTTCATATCAGTCTCCAGTAAATGTTTCACGACTACATTTTTTGTTCTTCTAGTCTCATTCTTTGTGGAAAGCAACTTGCTATTAAATTTTGCTAAGAACAAAGTCTATGAACACACTGCTTGAATCGACAAAAAATATGCTACAACAATAGACTTTTCCACCTTGTATTATTCTTATTAAAGAGAAATTCTACCACCATATGATTATTCTGTTGACCTAGTTGTAATGATGTAACGAGTATATTTTTTTTCAGTAACGAAATAGGCGATAAATATTGTACATGGACATAACCCTTTTGTAGGACAACATTATAACATTTACGCTCGCTTTGGCAAACAAGTGTTTTGTCATTTTTTAGAAATCCAGTAGGCAGCAACTGTGAATTCTGGTTTATTTTTATACTACTTTATACTTGATCCTAGTTTATTGTCCATTTTTGATTGCCTCTTTGGTATTCTCTAACGTTTATTTATGGTTCTATGTCAACGATCCTTTAAAGCACAAACTTGCTTGTTTATTCAACAAAATAGTATATACATAGACGATATACCGTACAAATTGGCCCCTGTGCTGCTAAGACAACAATTAGATTTGGCTGTAATTTCTATGTTTATATATTAGAGGATTGACAAGATAATGGTTCGTGTTCTTGTTAAAGATGATATTTCCACCTTTACTGTTAAACTTTTATTTTGTTTATATTAACAAATCTAGTTGGTTTTGTATAACAATAAACTAATATATCCTTCTTGCGTTTCATTATATGTTCATATTTTAATATCATTTGCAGCCATAACTGAGTTCTTTAATTAGTAATAAAGTATTCATTGACATTGTGGTAGTAAAAAGGTACTAGAAATTTAAGCTTTATCCATTAGTTTTAGTTTTGTATAATTTTCAATGTCAACAAATTTAATATAAATAATTTAAATGTTTTTTCATGATTAATTTGTCAGTCTCTATTCTAATAATTCAACCCAAAACTACATAGGAAATGTTTTAAAGTCTATTTTTTTCTATTCCTATTTGTTATTATTTCAATATGAAAATAAACGTTAAAGAAAATCGAAGGAGACAATGACGATTGTGCAGTGTGGAGACACAAGGTCAGGAGCACTGTGGAGACACTGGCAACCTTGGACACAAGGTCAGGAGCACAGAACGAAGACAAACAACAAATAATCATGACACAGAAAACTAAAAGATGCTGATCTTGATGACCTATTCTTGATTCCCATTAACTAGGAAATATTACAGACCAGACTGTAATAAAACAGAATATTCCAAGGATTGGTAATTCCACGTTGATATCTATGGTTAGCCATTTAATAGTCTCTATCATAGTTAATATTATCCGGTTCTAAATGCATCAGTATAAAGTTTTATAATATTAAATGATCCTAAAAATCATAATCCGTCTATTGTTCTCATTTTTATCAATAGGTACGTGCTTTAAGTTCTCTCAAAGATGAAGGAAGTGGTATTTATTTTTTTTATTGATAAAGCATAAATATCGAAATTAGTGCACACGACACGCCTCTAGAATAAACTTCATTGGGTGCGCAAATTTTATTTTTTCCCCTGCAATTTAGGTTTGTATGCACTAAAACCTATAAGTAATGTTTAATGTTAAGGCAACTATTGTAGTTATTAGGTACAAAACAGACAACTGACCCACTATATTAATGTTAATTACGCTACTCATGTTTCACACCGTAACTGTATGCTAACGTCATCTTTTACAATTATTTTTATTCAAACTTGTAATTTATAGACGAAAAATTGTCATTATAAATCTGAAGGTGAATATTAAACGCTGATTCAGCACCACAATACGATTTGTGATATTTGCCAGAATTAGTTTCCATTGTATTGATAATACTTTGTCCGACGTTTTAGAAAATATAAGAATCAAAATGAAATGTTGCCTTGATTTTGTTAAATTTGTACATAATGGAGACCATCTCCCTCTTCGTGTATATATTGGTATGACTATATTTACATATTTAATTTTTAATGGAAGAAAAACAACCATTTCATTAAAAATTTATTTAAAATCTGAGTTGGTTAAATATAGGCTAGGTTAGGCTTATGATGTTTAACGCCACTTTCAACAATATTTAAGTTACATCGTGGCGGTCAGTTTTATTGGTGGAGGAAACAGGAGTACCCGGAGAAAACCATCGACCTGTCGCAAGTCACTGACAAACTTTATCACATAATGTTATATTGAGTATACCTCGCCATGAACAGTGGTGATAGGCACTGATTGCATAGGAAGTTGTAAATCCAACTACCATATGATCACGACCACGACGGCCCCTTTAAATTTAGAATTATGCTAAAAGTAAGTCAAGATTTCAAAATTATATTATATTTCTAATAAATACATATATCTCCTGATTTTGTTTCTTGTTGAATTTTGTTGAAACTTGAACCATTTTTAAGAACAGTTTGAAAATGCCAAAAGGAGTACCGTAAATCGGGAAATTTTGGTCATGATTTTATTTTGACCCCTAAATACGAAATGCCAAAATTAAACACACCAAAATATGTCACACTCCAAAAAATAACCGCCAAAATTGAACACTGCTTTAATATCTTTTTATATTTATATTCCCTAGTCTGTACCTTTTTGTCTTACTTCTTTCCTTAGTAAGGGGCCATTATTCGAACATAGACAGACAATATAATGGTCAAACATTTTATACAGTTTCTAATGTAAATTGTGCAAAAATTTTATTAATAAAGATTTTTCAAGTATAACAAAATGAAGCAGAAAAAATACCACACTGTCGGAACAATTCCAAAATCAAATATCAAAATCGCAGAAAAAGGCAAAATAGACACCCCTAACACAAAAATACACGAATACTCACTTTACTGGCCTGGTACAGTATAAGCATAAATAAGCTAAACACAAATTATATTTTTGAGGTCATAGTTTACTAAGGGTGGGAAATTCAAATTTGTTGGACATTTTGGACAATAACCAAAGTATCGAGAATTTTAAATGGATTGCGTTTTTGTTTGAATATACATCTGAAAGCTTGACTTACTTTTTGACACCAAACTGCAATAATATATTAACAAACGGAACTGGATTTGTGTTTAATTTTTGTGTCATTTACATGGTTATCTCAAAAGTGTTGTGGGTGTCAAAAGTCATAGTGCCATTATTAGAACAGGATTCCCTTACCCTTCCGGGGCATCTGAGTTCATCCACGATTTTAGTGGTGTTCGTACTGCTCTATCTTTACTTTTCTATGTAGTTTTTTGGCCATTGTATGGTCTGTCCTTCTTCGATTTACGGCTTCTGTTTAAATTAATAACCTCCTATGCACTCAGTGTCCGTCATCACTATGGGTGGTAATTTAGAATCAATCTTATTTTGTCGTATTTCCAATACACTGTGTAATACAATGTGTCAGAGACATATGTAAGGCAGATGATATTCACCGGGTATCCTGGTTTGTTCTAACCGATATAACTGACCGACATGACATCATAAGTATCAGTGAACTCTAAGAAGACTACGTTATGCCAAGACCGCTGATAGATAAATGAAAACAACACAGTTGTAGTTTAGCAATTCAACATGATGCCAACGAGGACGTTTTTTCCCTACAGGTTTAAATACGTATAACTTGAACTTCTAGAATCGGGACGTATACCATTATTCCAGTTCCCTTTAAATTACGAGGTTTTTTTTTTGTTTTTTTTTTTTTATATATTATGCCATTTTTCTGTTGAATTTTAGAACTGTTCCGGCAGTGTGGTATATTTTAGAACTTTTCCGGCAGTGTTGTATATTTTAGAACTGTTCCAGCAGTATGGTATATTTTAGAACTGTTCCAGCAGTGTGGTATATTTTAGAACTGTTCCGGCAGTGTGGTATATTTTAGAACTGTTCCAGCAGTGTGGTATATTTTAGAACTGTTCCAGCAGTGTGGTATATTTTAGAACTGTTCCAGCAGTGTGGTGTATTTTGTTTTTCATTTTATATATAATTAGTTTACATATTTTTCAGAACGAGTGCAAATTCATAACCGTACATATTTATTTTACGTAATAAATGGGAAAAAAATACCCGACAGTCTCTAAAACAACTCGTACATCGGAAAGGAAGAATAAATAAAATGTAAGCCCGGACGTATTAATTTTGGTAAGGGTAGAAATTTTGTGACGAATCCAAGAATATAAACGACGAAGCACAAATCAATTAAACACATTACTATACACCCGACATTGGATTTTTTTCTCGGTTGAACCGCTATTCCAGAGCTTGTGGTTTCTAACGCTATTTCTTTGGTAGAGAGTTGCTGCTAACAAGGAAGCTAGTGAAGCAAGGGTCCTAGTTTTTAACTACGAGCATTTTACGATTGTCACCATGACTTGGTTAACGGTTACGGAGTATCTGTGTCTCTAATGACCACGGATATGTTCCGTTTGTCATAATCACAATCCGGTCCTTTCCTCATTCATGACTTATCACCTGATTTGTTACAAGGATTACACGACGGGTGCCACATGTGGAGCAGGAACTGCCTACCCTTCCTGAGCACACACCCCCCTCTCCCCGTTTGTTACTGTTCTACTGTTCTTAGTTGGGTTCGTGTTGTTCATGCTGTCAAATTAATGTCTTCACGTTTTTAGTTTCGCGCATTGATGTCCGATACGATTTCCTCGTAAAAACGATGTTCGAATCATCTAGACTCCCATTTGTTTTGCAGGCGGTTCATGTTTTATTTATGTTATTTGTGTCTATTTACGTATACTGTTGTCCACCACGATTTCCATTCCAGATGATGTTCTCGTCGTTTAACAGTAACACGATGGGTGCCACGTGTGGAGTAGGAACTATTAACACTTATGGTGCACCTGAGCTCACCACCGGTTTTATTGGGCTTAGTGTTACTTGTTCTTTTGCTTTCTGTGTAATGCTTTGTAGATCGTAATCTAATTAAAATCAGATTGTGTAGATAGTTGTTTGTCCTTTTGTCCCTTTTTTGGCCATTGTGTTGTCTGTCCTTCGTTTTACGGCTTCTGATTAACCCTTTGGTATCTTCAAACTTTTCTTATAGCGTATTCGTAGACATTCATCATTCAAATAAGATTTGTTTGTTTGTTTGTTTGTTTGATGGTGCTTAACGCCACTTTCAACAATATGTCAGTTATATCGTGGCGGTCAGTTTTATTGGTGGAGGAAACCGGAGGATCCGGAGAAAACCACCGACCTGTCGCAAGTTACTGACAAACTTTATCACACTGTGCACCTCGCCCTGATCAAGATTCGAACTCACAACATTGCATAGGTAGTTGTAAATCCAATTGTCATACGATCACGGCCACGACGGCCCCCATTCAAATAAGGAATTATGTAAATATATACTGAACTTTAACACATTGTTCCAAATCTAATCGTCATAAAAACGATAACATCTAATCTGAGGGAGGTTGGCCTTAGTTTTAGTGAACTGCATTATTTAGGAACTGTAATACATCTAATAACCATGTCAGTACCAATGCACTGACTACTGAGCGGATGATAAATGTAACTTTTATTTTTGAATGTCTATTGTTTTAATGTGCTCCATATCAAATAAAGCACAATAAAATAATCATAAAATATACAAACTATTTAATAGCACAAATTAAATTATATCTTTAAAATATGTAAAGTATAAAATAACATCACAGAATCCAAGGATTTGTTTTAGTGGTATAACTAAAATAGTGTCACAGACTTTCACCAGTTAATCCTAATCTATTCGGTCTCGTGCTGCTAAAGCATGAATTTACAGGTATATATATATATATACTATAATTTACTATACATATCATATCATAAGAGATAATTACATGTATTACAAAAAATATGACAATTCAAGCAAATCACCAATTTCTTCTAACAAGTTTTACAGACGCTTGTCAAGTATGGATTTAGAGCGGGCGTGAACAAGTTCTTACATTATCAAAGTATATGCTAAACAGCATTGATGTATTCAAATTTTCATTCATAATAATAGTAGTGATTGTAATTCATTAAATATTCAGATCTTCCTGGTCTGCATGTGAATGCTCTGCCCCTATCTGCTGGGGACCCAAGCCTAGATTTCATTCATACCTTTACGCAAAAACCTGGTTCCGACCCTGGTTATATACATTTGGAATAATCCGATATATATCTTTCTATTAATTGAATATCGTTTGTATACATATGTTCTATATCAGGAATGTAAATAATTTTCGTTTTGTTTTATTCGAAATGAAATTTTACTATGAACGCAGTTTAAAAAAAGTTTGAAAATGCCAAAGATGTAACTAAAAACCGTAAATCGAAGAAAATATAGCACAAAATGACATAGCACTTCGCAATGGGGCATATTTGTGGTCATTTGTGACACATACATTCCGTACCGGTTAACCACGTCATGGTGGTGACCGTAAAACTTTTGAAATGATAACAATAGTTTCCTTGTTAGCAGCAACCCTCTGTCAAGAATTCATGATAGAAACTGGAATCTCGTATCAACTGAGAGACACAGAAGAGATGCTTAGTCAAACGGTCGATACGAAAAAATGATCGTCAACTGGTTGAAGAAAACACAAAACAGCAAATATTTGCTTAGCATTTGGGGGTGTTAAATTCTGCTAAATTTGCAAACTGTTTTGTTACACGTTACATTTGCGCAAATTAATGAACCTTATATTTAATTCAATAATGTCTAGCCGACATGTATATTCCTATGATATATGAAATTCGAGATCCCCATGGGACATCCGAGTTAATAGTACCTGTATGACTTGTTCTTCTCCCGGGGCCATCAGGATCAGCTATAGACAAAATAACTTAGCATATTTGTATTTTATGTAATTCTATCACCATTACTTTTAAAAATAATTTTTCAAAAATACACCACATCATTGATCTGATGCCGTTAAACTCATATTTAATCGTCATCATCACAGGAATTATCAGTTTATGATAGTTATTATATATCTAATAGTTCACTCCAATACAATAATAGTTATAAGATATTTAGATATTTACTAAAGAATTACACCTGTTCAAGAACTGACATACGTATAGGTATCGTCTTATTTAGTACTTTTTTATGTAAATTGCCAGTATATAAATTAAGTAGAAGTAAATAGAAGTACATGTACCAAACTAGGAACATGAGTTGTCATGTACTTTGCTAGGGGGGGTCGATTTTGCCTCTTTCTTCGATTTTTCGATTTAATTTTGGAACTGTTCCGACAGTGTGGTATTTCTATCATATCATATCTGTAGATTTCAATTTGCCAACTTAAGCCTTTACCCATGATTGGTGTTTCATAATATTGTATTCCACTTTTAACTATTCAATTTTATTTCAAGCATTAATTACTTGACAATGCTGTAAATGATGATATTGCTTACTATATGAATTTCAATGTCAGAAAAAAAATTTCCCGTTTTCTTTTTCTCTGTATTTATTTGATACTTTTAATAGTTCTTAATTATTCACCACATTCTTTCTGATATAAAATTATATATGCATTTGATTTCATTACTTGTTAAATAAATATGAGAAGAGATTATATGTTAATTATAATTATGCAAACTTATTACGAGATTTTTTAATATATTAATGAATCTATAAATTCTATGTCGAGCACATTTGATTAATACAATTGCCAATTAAATGGTCGATATGTTAAAGCGAAATTCTAATATTTATCGGTAAGATGCTTTTTCTCAAGATTCAAGTTATCATTATGATCTTTCGGACACATTAAGTGTTACAAGAAGAATTAAACGCGTAAACAAACGGAAATGACAGATATAGCACAAATGTAAAACATAACATTATAATAGTAATTTTTCCAGTTTCCTTGCAAATATTGCTACATCGTTTAAAACCTTAGTATTACGTATTGAAAACAACCCATTTATGGACAGAGGGGTAACGGGTACCCGTATAATATTCAGAAATGTATTTTATTCGAAGTGTACGAGCTTTCATATTGTCACTTTTGATAAAATAGTGATATTCATTTCCTATTTCATTCTAATTTTACAAACGACATACATTACAGTCCTGTGTTTAGTGTCATGACATACATTACAGTTCTGTGTTTAGTGTCATGACATACTTTACAGTCCTGTGTTTAGTGTCATGACATACTTTACAGTCCTGTGTTTAGTGTCATGACATACATTACAGTCCTGTGTTTAGTGTCATGACATACATTACAGTCCTGTGTTTAGTGTCATGACATACATTACAGTCCTGTGTTTAGTGTCATGACATAAATTACAGTCCTGTGTTTAGTGTCATGACATACATTACAGTCCTGTGTTTAGTGTCATGACATACATTACAGTCCTGTGCTTAGTGTCATGACATACATTACAGTCCTGTGTTTAGTGTCATGACATACATTACAGTCCTGTGTTTAGTGTCATGACATACTTTACAGTCCTGTGTTTAGTGTCATGACATACATTACAGTCCTGTGTTTAGTGTCATGACATACTTTACAGTCCTGTGTTTAGTGTCATGACATACTTTACAGTCCTGTGTTTAGTGTCATGACATACTTTACAGTCCTGTGTTTAGTGTCATGACATACATTACAGTCCTGTGTTTAGTGTCATGACATACATTACAGTCCTGTGTTTAGTGTCATGACATACTTTACAGTCCTGTGTTTAGTGTCTGTAGCAAACTGATGAACGAAGAAGTTGTTTTTTTTGTCTTGGTAGTTTCTCTGTTTTGTCTTGTCCTTTTCCCGTATTTGTATCCACTCAACAATTGTTTTTAGTGGGTTTTTTTTCATTTTTTTTTAAATATATAAAACTTTCATCCTTAAGAATATTAAATGTGAATATATATTTCATTTTTTGGATAGTTACATTATTAGAATATTCTGTTGACTTTTGAATACAAGACTATTACAACTGACGTAAGATCGAGCGGCGACATCCACCTCAATTGCTAATATTTCTAAAATATCTAACCAAGGCTTATTGTTTCATTCGCAGTCCAGACTTTATCACTATCAATTTGAGAATTACGATATAACTTAAAAAATTTGTCAAAATTACGAAAAATGTTTTGACAAAGGTATGTTGAAGCAGGAATGTTAGATTTACTAAGTTATGATATTTTCAGATTTGCATTAAATAACTGACTCCAATAATATAGAGGAAATATCTCGATAACTGTTTGTTACTGGATAATTATATAACCTGTAAAAACATGTGTCTGGATGGTATACTATAGGTGCTCTTGTAATTAACAGATATGTGTATTGCCTTGGAACATATTGCGTCGTTACGTTTTAGTATTACATGTATTAGTCCATACGACAAAATTTTCTTTAAAGGTGAGAATTTATTGTTTTATTAAATATTTCTATTGATGGTTTAGTTTTAACTGTCTTTGTTGTTTTTTTTGTTTTTTTTTTTATTATTTCAGTTTTTCATTATTATTTTTTTTTCTATTTTGCGGCGAAATTTCTTTTTTGAATATTTAGAATCAGTAAACGAATTTTGATTGGTTAAAAATCCTACCTGTTTGACTGTGGCCGATTCTCTGTCATCTACGGACATGTTTTCAGGTTCCTCTGAATAGTACTAAAATGAAAATCACCAAATAATTGTAGAATAGTGTGTCCTGACCATACATATAATTATCCCTATTAATTACTAATCACTGGACATGGCCTGCTTTAATTAGGCGTAATTTCTGTGTTTTGTCTAATATTTGAGTCTGTTATTTAACATTTAGGCATGTGATTGTTTATATATATATGTAAGTTCTCAATCCCACGTGGTATTGTTTTCACTCTTTTTTTCACAAAGGTACATATGAACCCAATGGGAACTGATTTTGAGTTGTCAAAATACGTCAAGGGCGAAATCCAAATTCAAAAGAAAACGTCTTAAGTGATAAGATGATATATTTGTTTAAATATTTTCTGTGATTCATACTTATTTCATAAAATGATTTATTATGGCAATCAGAATTGCGCATGACATTCTAGGCAGAGGGCCAACTGACCATCTTCATCATGAATATTCATTTTGAATATTCATTAATTGCGAATGTGTCATTCATTGATAAATGTATTTATAAGAAAAAACCTATAACTTGGAGATATCATCTGGATCGTTTGTATCTTAATCGTTGATTCTTACATAGTTGCGGTGGAGATAAGACAGAACAAACGGGTGTATTTATATTAAAAATAATGACAGCTTAGCGGATAGGGATTGATGTCTGTATGTGGGTGGCAATGATAGTTTTCAAACAAGACAAGGTACAAAAATAATATGAAAAATACGTGTATAACGGTTCGAAAAGAAAAAAAGGTTTTTAAGTAAAAGAGTTTAGGAAACTTTTCGAACGTCATGTGCGTCTTCATCCTGGGGTTTGTTCTTTGATTAATTTTGAGTTATCTCCCTTTGTAACGCAACAGCTCAAGAAACAACCATACAAGACATAGTCATAGCTATTTGATATGTTGTTATCTACTGAAACAAACAATGATAATTAATATTAACTTGGTACCTCGGCAGATAATTTTCTCTTGTTATATGTCAATATTCACGAACTCCTATTTCTCAAAGCCAGTGTAAAGATGTTTTCATATAAGTTATAAGATTCTCTGTCATGTCACATATTTACGGAGAAAACACCTACCGCTTATTCAGTTGAAGTAGATTTATAAGTAAGAGTCGGTACACCTGTACTGTATTTTTTCTTTAAAAATGATGCTTCTTATCTACAAGATTATTTGTAAATAGTCTCAGAGATGTGACTGAACAGTTATCCATATCTTACAATTAGGTGAATACCCTGCATATCTGATATGGAATAGCATTCAAAACATACGCACCGTATTTAGTGCGCATGACGCGTTTCTACGACAACCTTCATCATGTACATTCAAAGCTGAAAGATTGGATACCAAAAAGTCTTTAGGAGTAAGAACACCAAGTACCTAAACAGAATAGCCAAGATCGGCTAAGGTCACCTATAACAGAATAGCCAAGATCGGCTAAGGTCACCTATAACAGAATAGCCAAGGTCGGCTAAGGTCACCTATAGCAGAATAGCCAAGGTCGGCTAAGGTCACCTATAGCAGAATAGCCAAGGTCGGCTAAGGTCACCTATAACAGAATAGCCAAGGTCGGCTAAGGTCACCTATGCCTATGACAAGTCAACGGTAGATATCATTTCTTACCATACAATAGTCATGCATCGTGCTATGTAAACAAGTAATCCTTCATATCAACGGTCTTACTGATGTCATCAACGAGTCACTCATAAAACTGGTCTCTCTGGTGTTATCAAACAGTGATGGTCCATATCAGTGGACCTGTGATGTTGTCGACACTCAACCATGTTAATGAACTATATGATGTGATCAAACATTTCTCTATTTCAGAAGTCCGTTTGATTTCAACACACAGACATCACTATCAGCAGTATCCAAGATGTCATCAATCACTTATTCATATTAGCTGTTCTTCTAAGGAAGAAGGTAAATTTAGCCATTGTGTTGTCTGTCCTTCGATTAACGGATTCTGATTACCCGGTAGTTATCTTCCTTTTTTTAACTTGCTTTTCTTTCAGACTTTTACAACACCATGCTCTTACTCAGGAAGACATGATATACTCTGTAACATTTTTGGGAAAGGAAGTTGCAGCAGTGTTGTCTATGAGGAACAGGGACGGCTTACCCTTCACGAGCACATGAGCACACTCCTGAGTTCATCGTTTTAGTTTTCAATCTTGTGTTTTTCTTCTTCTTTTTTTTTGTTTTTTGGTCTTCGTACTTTGTTTTATGACCAATGTTAACTGTGTGTCTGGATTGTCAATTTTGATTGCCTCTTTGGTTTTCTCTAAATAAACAGATATTATCCTTTTGTCGCAATTATAATCCGACCCTTTACTAATTCAAGGCTTATCAACGGGTTTGTAACAAAAGTAACGGAACACCATAGATCGCACTGTGTTTTTGCATGTCTTAATGGGGGTTAGTGTTCTACATGTTGTCAAGACAAGTTTGAAGATGCTAAAGGGTAATAAGATATCGCGAAAAGGACAATACAATGGCCTAACGAAAAAAAGACAAAAGGACAAACAATAATCTACAAAACATTACACAGAAAACTAAAGATCGAGCAACTCGAACCCCACTAAATCCCGGGGGTGAACTCATGTGCTCCGGAAGGATAAACAATTTCTGCTCCACGTATGACACCCGTCGTGTTACTCTTCTTACAAACCCGGTGTTAAGTCATTTGCGACACAGATATTCCGTAATGGTTAACCAGGTCATGGTGGCGACCGTAAAACATTCGAGGTGATGACTTCAACTTAACTACTAGAAACCCTTTGTTCAGTAGCTGGCTTGTAAGCAGCAACCCTCTATCAGGTAAATCATGAAAGGAACCGCAAGCTCTGGATTATCGTAACAACTGAAAGATGTATGCTCTATATGCAGGTGCAGCTGGAATGTTGCTACATATAAATGGAAAGTTCACAATGGAAAAATTAGAATGATCTTTTCTGCCGTTCTTGTTAATTTATTGGGATATCTACCAACTGTGGTCGTACCGGCATTAGAAAGCAACTCTACTACTGAAAATGCAAAAATAAATCGTCCATTAAAGATTTTCTGACTAAATGTCTACTCGATTGGGGTTTATGGGTGTTCACAGTATTTTCAACAATATTTCTGCCATTGTGTTGTCTTTTTCGCGGTATCTGATGAAAGAAATAAAAGTAGACGAAGTAAACCAGCACTGTTTTGTTAATATGTCACAAACTGTATCCCTTTGGTATCTTCAAACACTTCTTATCACAAGGGTGAGAGTCGACCTTGAATATGTCAGTTTTGATTTGTGCCTATTACGTATGTATACTAGTAGTGAAATATAATTACCGTAACTCGTAATCATCACGGAGTACTGTTATTTATGTAAATGTAACACATTTAAACCGCAAATGTGTATTCAATACATACATTGATAATTTTGTATACAAAGTATCGCTTGATTAATGAGCATGTTTATATTAGGCTATTATCAAACGGCAATACACACAACAAGAATAAATGTGGCTTCAGTGAAAAATATTAAAAGCATTTCCTCTAGATAGAGAAAACATTAAAAGATACCAACGGGGATATTTAGAAGCTGTTTATAGAAGGCTGCGGGGATATTCAAAAGCTGTTTATAGAAGGCTGGAGACAATACAAAAAAAAAAAACGACAAAAGATAAGCGTTGAGGAAAATACACAACAAAAAAGTAATAAAAAAAAATATCGGAAAATATAAACTCCCATAAAATATAGAACATTCTTCCATATGATTTAAAAAAAAAATATGCTCTATTCGTGACACTCGACGTGTAAAATGAAAACATGAGCGGAAATCGTGATGAACTGGACGGACTGCACAATGTTTAAACACGCTTCACACTCATCTTAGGGTATTCGTTGCGCTCATTATTGAAGACCCTACTGTGAACGTTAAATATAGAATCACAATAAAAGTACTGTTCCTTTACTTTAATTTATGTCTTAGTGTAATATTGGATGGTCTATCATATTCATTTACACCATATCATTTCTTGCTAAGTGTAAAAAAAACCCAAAGATTTCATATGTGTGTTTCCGACCAAAATTAGTGGGGAAATACCATAGTCCCTAGAGTTAAACCATAAACACATTAGTGGGGAAATACCATAGTCCCTAGAGTTAAACCATAAACACATTAGTGGGGAAATACCATAGTCCTTAGAGTTAAACCATAAACACATTAGTGGGGAAATACCATAGTCCCTAGAGTTAAACCATAAGCACATTAGTGGGGAAATACCATAGTCCCTAGAGTTAAACCATAAACACATTAGTGGGGAAATACCATAGTCCCTAGAGTTAAACCATACACACATTAGTGGGGAAATACCATAGTCCCTAGAGTTAAACCATAAACACATTAGTGGGGAAATACCATAGTCCCTAGAGTTAAACCATAAACACAATAGTGGGAAAATACCATAGTCCCTAGAGTTAAACCATAAACACATTAGTGGGGAAATACCATAGTCCCTAGAGTTAAACCATAAACACATTATTGGGGAAATACCATAGTCCCTAGAGTTAAACCATAAACACATTAGTGGGGAAATAGCATAGTCCTTAGAGTTAAACCATAAACACATTAGTGGGGAAATACCATAGTCCCTAGAGTTAAACCATAAACACATTAGTGGGGAAATACCATAGTCCTTAGAATTAAACCATAAACACATTAGTGGGGAAATACCATAGTCCCTAGAGTTAAACCATAAACACATTAGTGGGGAAATACCATAGTCCCTAGAGTTAAACCATAAACACATTAGTGGGGAAATACCATAGTCCCTAGAGTTAAACCATAAACACATTAGTGGGGAAATACCATAGTCCTTAGAGTTAAACCATAAACACATTAGTGGGGAAATACCATAGTCCTTAGAGTTAAACCATAAACACATTATTGGGGAAATACCATAGTCCCTAGAGTTAAACCATAAACACATTAGTGGGGAAATACCATAGTCCTTAGAGTTAAACCATAAACACATTAGTGGGGAAATACCATTGTCCCTAGAGTTAAACCATAAGCACATTAGTGGGGAAATACCATAGTCCCTAGAGTTAAACCATAAGCACATTAGTGGGAAAATACCATAGTCCCTAGAGTTAAATCATAAACACATTAGTGGGGAAATACCATAGTCCCTAGAGTTAAACCATAAACACATTAGTGGGGAAATACCATAGTCCCTAGAGTTAAACCATAAACACATTAGTGGGGAAATACCATAGTCCTTAGAGTTAAACCATAAACACATTAGTGGGGAAATACCATAGTCCCTAGAGTTAAACCATAAACACATTAGTGGGGAAATACCATAGTCCCTAGAGTTAAACCATAAACACATTAGTGGGAAAATACCATAGTCCCTAGAGTTAAACCATAAGCACATTAGTGGGGAAATACCATAGTCCCTAGAGTTAAACCATAAACACATTAGTGGGGAAATACCATAGTCCCTAGAGTTAAACCATAAACACATTAGTGGGGAAATACCATAGTCCCTAGAGTTAAACCATAAACACACACATTTAGAGGACAAAACAAACTCATAAGTAAAACAAATGATATTATGTTGTTGGAGTTGATCCCTGTGTTTATATTTCTTACTGTTTATTTATATACATACGCTCGTATTTTTATCTGTGCATCATATCTTGGACAATATTACTCTTGTTACTATTTTATATATATTACCACTAGACATGTAGAATGGATCCTTTATATTTACATGAAGAAAGTTCATACAAATGTCAAATGTCTGTATTTAATGAGTCCAATACAATACGAACCCACGTTCAGGTTAATTCGCACAAATGTTTATATTCAGAAGCACTGTATACCTATGCATAATATAATTATGATTGGCACAATTACCGATAGCTTTTTATCATTTCCAAACGTTGCATATGTTTGTTTTGAATGTGCTTGTTGTATGTAGTAAAAGTTGGCAGTATTTGTTTTTGTCCTAATTGTGGTTTATCGTAACAGCATTTTCACATAGCTTACATTTTGCTTCCATTTCCAAATTATGTATTATGCATTACGTGTAATTTCAGAATGGCTTCATCTGAATGCATAAATCGAAAGCTAAATGCTTTCAAGGGATCAGCAATCTGTATGCTACACAGCTTTACAATATTTTGTTGGATCAAGCAATGTCAACTCTCGCACAGAAACGAGTCAGAGACTATTGGAAACCATTGGCTGGTCTACATGAAGCAACATTGTGGACTTGGTAGGGTTAGCTAAGGCAAAGTACCAGTTTAAGAAGAGTACAAACACTCCGATATATAAAACAATACCAGTCCGATATAAAACATCGGGGAGAAAGAAAAAGATCGAACACCACAAACTTTCACAGCAAATGGGACTGAGAAGACGTACTTCGAATGGTTCAGCATTTAATTGCGACACATAAACAGGGAGAGATTATGATTATAACTGGTATTGTCAACAACACTTTGCATATCTACCCTCTTCTCGAACACAACATATGTACATTTTTCCAACGAACAAATATGATTCAGAAATCATTTACGACAGAAATGACACTAACATCAATAATTTCTATGAAGCAATCATCTTTCTGTAAAACTGTTATGAACAAGAGTGCTTATAAAAAATGGCCATCAAGCTAATATTTGCTATGCATCTAACAGTTAGCGTATAATTACATTACTTCCGTTTTTCATTGAAATGTTACAATATGATTGGTTACGAAGTGGTCACATGATTATAAAAGAGATGTTTTACATCCCAATAAAACTCAAACCCGAACTTGCACGTGCCTCCATGACGATGTCAGATGTAAACAATCAATGGCGTAGTAATTTCCAACAGCAAATAATCTAACACAAATAAAATTCACAACGAAAAATTCAACTATATTAAATTTTGGTGTGATTTAAATGTAATTATAAGAATTGAATGCATTTTTTTGTAGTTTTATTGGCGTGTAAAAGCGTGGACCGAAGCACATTTTGTATGAAGCGCTAGAATGTATTTTTTTTGTAGTTTTATAGGCGTGTAAAAGCGTGGACCGAGGCACATTTTTTTGTATGAAGCGCGCTTCATACAAAAAATGTGCCTTTTATTGCTTTTACACGCCAATAAAACTACAAAAACTGCATTCAATTCTTAATTAAAGTTGGACCGTCTGTTTGATAGCTTGGCGACTCTGTTTGACAAACTTGACGACGGAATGATATTTTGGGTAATGACGTTGTTACTAAAAGTAATGTTGCGGTAAATTCCAAATTTAGAAACGTTGTAATTGCCGCCTACGTATTTGACAGAGTACATTCTGGAGAAAAATAATAAATACGAATAATTGTAACGAAACGAACATCGATTTGAAGCGGAAATTATACTGAACATAGCTATTCCTAAAATTAGATATTTTAACTTGACATCTCGAACTTGCCAGGGGGAAAATGGGAAAAGTGGGAGTTGAAACAAGTGATTCAAAGGGGTACACTGATGTTCGACGTCGTTATAGATCATACGTACGTTTCAGTCCTAGCTTATCTATTTGTGTAAAAAAGGGTAATGATTAAAACAAATGCTACTGTAGAGTTAAACTCGTTTGATCCAAAACATCAGACGATTGTTAAAACTGATATTGTCACTATTATATTTTTTCTTCAATAAACTCGGTGCAAAAACATTATTCCGCTATGCGCAATTTTAAACATCACACTTATTTTCTATTATTATATATATATATATAATAAATAGAAAATTAAGGGAAGATATGATGTATCCAATAATATTTTATAATATTGATCACCTTATCCTTTTATTTCATTCCAGACAATGCAAGCATCAAAGCAAAAATATTACGTCATTTACGTTAACGATGACATTCACTTTGATCCTGATTACAACCACTTACAAACACTTACTGTAATACCTTTCTTACTGGTGATTTCATACAAGATAAAACATTTTAATGCTTAACATGTACTCTATTAATTTAAAGACCCAGTCTTGGAAAATGTTAGTGTTTATAAAGTGGTGCTTTTGTCTTTATTTTCAGATTTTCATCTTAAATAATATACAATGTATATATATCTAAAATTCCACGAAAGAATTCAGAAGTATACGGTTTATTATTTCGTCTGTTCTATTCAAAATTATCATCGATCATTAAAATTCTTACAATTCCAAACGAAATGATGAAACGGCAGACAAATAACATACTTCAAATATCAACATTAGTTCAGGGTCACCTTTTCATGTTTCATATGTATCATTTGGTATTTGGCCAGACCTAGTTTGTATTGTTTCAGTAATAAATTATGACAGATTTTGATAAAAACAAACATGATATATATGTTTTAAGTATAGCTAATTCTCTATTATGTTACGTTTTAGATTGAGTGAAATTTAAAAAGAAATAACATTTTTAGATACTTTTTCAGAAATATATATATTTCTAATAGAAGATTATACACCAAATATTTACAATTATTCAATCATTTGTCAAGACGGAACATATTTCATAGTATGCCAATATTGCCTTAAAATCGAAAAGTTGAATCAGGTAAAAATAAATACTTGAATCATCAAAATATGTATCCACGCTTGCCGCAAATGTACATGTATATGCAAATTTATATTCAAATATAACATTCATTCTAAAAAAAAAATCATGTTTGCGATCTTTGGTTTACTGGCTCCCAAAACTTTCATATTATTTGTCTTTCCAACCTTTTGTCCATGAGCGTACCTGATGAAGGTTAATGTAGAAACGTGACGTGCGCACAACATTAGATATTTATGTTTTATTCTAAAGATGACATCAATACACTTGGTATCAATTTAAGAAAATAAGGTATGTTATAGCTATTCCCTTATTTGCATATACCAACACCAATTGAGTCAGTTTAGATCAACATTGTTTTCAGTGGTGTTTAATCCAAGATTACAGAATCAACAAACCTCAAACACCATATATTGAAGACCATCCAAAACCCAAAATGTCCAGATTTACAAGAAGAGTTCGAAAATAACAAAGGAGGTTATCAGAATCCATAAATCGAAGAAGGACAGACAACACAATCGCCAAAAGAAAAAGGACAAAGGAACAAACACCGATTTACAAAACATTACAAATAAAATTAAAGATCGAGTAACTCCACTTAAAACTGGGGTGAACTCCGGTTCTCCGAAGGTGTAAGCAGTTCCTGCTCCACTAGTGGTACCCGTCGTGTTACTCTAGTTACAAACCCTGTGATAAGTCATGAATGAGAAAAGGACAACCAAGTCCATATAAAATGACTATGCGTTTAAACCTTAGTTTTACAATCATAAACAACATGACATTTGATATTTTTAATACTTACTTAATTTAATGGCTTATTAGCAAAAGCCGTAAACACTGACTGTTCTAACTGATTTCGATGCCGTTTATAAATGTTAACTGGACCAATTAAAATATCTATCAATTATATTTTATTTTTAATTTTGGCGTTTTAACACCACTTTCAGCAATATTTCAGCTATATCATGGCGATCAGTTTTAATGGTGGAAGAGGCCGGAATACCCGGAGAGAACCACCGACCATGGGCAAGCAACTGGTAAACTTTATCACTTGCGGGTGCAAGTCGAGTGCATCCTTTTTGTAATTTACAATGCCGGGCGTGAACCCACGTCGTATTGGTGATAGGCTTGTATGAGTTGTTAGGTATCCAACTACCTAACTCATTGAGACACCCGGGCCCTGTATCAATTATATATCCAAACAAACAGGACGTGATACACATTAAAAAAAATACATTCATAGCTTCGTGGACTTAAGTGATTCTACGAGATATTATTTGTAGTACATCACTGTTTTGTATCTCCTTAATCAATGTACATTCGAAAAGAAAAATCAATGAGGTCATATATGCATGCTCTTTTTACGTTGCAAAAGAACATATAACGTTAATTCTTAAAAGGACGAGAATTTGTTTTTACCATTGCACTGTCTGTCCTTGTTCGATTTACGGCTTCTAATTACCACTTTGTTATCATCAAACTTCTTCTTCTTCAAACAGTGTAAGATATAATTAATTCAATACAGTAAACATGAACTTCATAATATGATGATGACTAGAATTAATTTGTGTCTAAATTATAGTATTATATACCAACACACGTTTCAGGAAATGGCTGTTGCTAATTTACCTCACTGTATGTACGTTGAATGATTGCCAATATACTGGTCGATCTGTGTCAAGATCATAACTCCCACAAATTGGGTCAATGTGTCAGTAACACAACAACAGACAACAGACTGTTACAAAGAATGTTAATTTTTTGTATGAAGAATATGATATTTTTGTAAAAGAAACGAATTGGAGATGATAACCTGTTTCACCCTGTCATACATTAATTAACATTTAATGATGCAATGTATTTTTTAAATATTTTATGAGGGGGGTACATTGGGGGATTTGAACTTGCGTAAAAAAATGTTGATTAATACAGGAGCTATACTATGCTTAAAATACAGAAGAATTAGAAACAGTTTTGGGACAGACACGAAGCATTTAAATTTCTCACGTTTTTAGGGATTAAATAGTATCCCGTCATATGATTTTTCAAGTCATCTGGAAAGCGTCTCTCCATTTCGGATATTACGTGATCTATAAAGGGGAAAAAAGGTTTATGCGCCAATGTTTCACTGGGCTTGTATCTGGTGCAGCATTTTCCCGATGAACCTGACGCCCAACACGTCGCTTTGGTTTTAAGTCTACATCTAATCGTTCCGCAATTTTGTTTGCTCTACTGAATAAACAATCAAACTATTCATCATTGCGCTTTGTATTTAGTAACTGTATCAAGGTTTTAGTTTCGTCAAAAGCAAAAGTCAGTTATGTCTTTCATCGCAACGATATCGATAGACTTCAAACGATAACCGTAGACATTAAACGAATTCATTCAGTGGATATCGTTTCTATTTTTTTACGGCGATGTGTTTAAAGGGGCATTATCTGTCAAAATCGTAAATTTTTGTCAACCATAAAAACTATCAGATATGATTGATGCCTTAATAAAACGTGTTTCTGTAACTTATAAATGTTATGAAATGTACGCGCATCGGGGAAAAAAGGTGCAACTGCTCGTGTTTTGAGATCGATCAAGAAATGGACACCATC
Source organism: Bathymodiolus brooksi (assembly GCA_963680875.1). NCBI lineage: Eukaryota > Metazoa > Mollusca > Bivalvia > Mytilida > Modiolidae > Bathymodiolus > Bathymodiolus brooksi. Next base: position 83,698,583 of record OY804577.1, read on the forward strand.
TTATTAATTATCGGCATTGTTTACGGAGTTTGCCGAATCGTCATTAAATCAGTACAACAATGCACTTATTTCTTATTTTCTGTGAATCTGCTTTTAGTCGGGTTAATTACGGACAAAGAACCATGCAAGTTTGCAGTTAATAAGCGACAAAATACAAATTATTCGTTTTTATCTGTCACTAGTATTAAGGTCAGTTGCATACGGAGTAAGTAAGGTCAAATTATTTGCTTGCAAGGAAATAATAAATTGATGGTAATTTTCGTTCTCAAAAGGCGAAAAGTGGTACGATAAGCTGTTTAATGTGAAATATTTACCTTTATTTCATCCTTTTAAAGCTATTTACCAATTTCCAAAACATAATCTGTTTTTGTCAAATTCGTAGCTAATGCCTCTTTAAGAATATTTTGACCGACAAATATTTGAAGAAGAAAAATACATAGGAAAAAGATTATATTTACAAACTTTGGTGCATGATTTTCTTTTTAAATTTGTCAAACCAGCAAATCTCTTCTTCTAATTAGAAATTACATTTGTATTTGATTACAATTTTTTTTTTAAATACGCACTCAAAAAGATACGCAATGGAACCCTCTTCATCGTCTGGGGAATCCATAAGGTCCATTGAAGCATATGCAACTGCAGCTAATCATCCAATGCCAGCCATTTTGAAGGCACGCCGTGTCGTTCTTTTGTGCGGTCTATTCGGTGTACGCCGTTCATTGCAGAAACGAACCGGCCCAATGTAAAACAGACCGGGTATGATTTGTTAATTTACATATGGCGAGACATGAAAGCCACAAGACGATTGTATACTAACGATGATGTTTCTATTTGCATAACGTTGCGTGACTTCTAATAGCAATGGTTGGATTATTGGTATTTCGTTCTGTTCAGCAATTTACCAATTATATCGTGACCATTAGAGGAAAGCCCAGACAGTTGCAACCAAATGTTCAGTGCAATCCACGAACATAGGTGGATATCTGTAAACATTAACACGAAGTGCGTAGCGTTCCTCAATCAACAAAGGCTTGTGGTGGAACTGATGGGTCAACAATGAATACATATTGTACATGCTATATAGCTACCCGGAATTCATATATTTAGAGATGATAACTATCCTTGTAAAAATAGTGAGTGCGTGTTTAACGCCAGATGAGCGATATTGCCGCTATCGTGACGAAAACAAGTTACTTTCGATGTTCAAAGATATTGATGTCCTCTTTGCATTAGGTCAACACGCTTACTTTCATTTCTATAGTGTTAGCAACAGTTCGTGATAGACATGTCGCCTAAATCCGACACATTATCGCGATTCCGAGGCAGCCAGTCTTTGCTACTTTTCCTTATTGCTGCGTGATACAATTTACAAACACCCAAGTATCCTACTCTGTTTACAGCCCCCTAAGACACCGTTTACAGCACCCTAAGACACCGTTTACAGCACCCTAAGACACCGTTTACAGCACCCTAAGACACCGTTTACAGCACCCTAAGACACCGTTTACAGCACCCTAAGACACCGTTTACAGCACCCTAAGACACCGTTTACAGCACCCTAAGACACCGTTTACAGCACCCTAAGACACCGTTTACAGCACCCTAAGACACCGTTTACAGCACCCTAAGACACCGTTTGCAGCACCCTAAGACACCGTTTACAGCACCCTAAGACACCGTTTACAGCACCCTAAGACACCGTTTACAGCACCCTAAGACATCGTTTACAGCACCTTAAGACACCGTTTGCAGCACCCTAAGACACCGTTTGCAGTAGTCTATTCCATATTCTCGTTTGTAAAGGTGCGATCGGGATACGAGAAAACAAGATAGACCTATTTATATTATCAGAGACTTGAGCAAAATTAACTTTTATAAAACAGGGGAATGAGATCATGTACTGTGGAAGGATAATCTTCTCACGTTCCATATATAATATCCGTTTTATGGGAACAACAGGAGCGTGCAAGATAGACACACACATAGCCTCTATTTCGAATTATCACAAATGTATCCCATATATCTGTATTGCAAACAAGACAGCATCTCAAAATATCGTGCAACTTGAAACCGATGTTATCTTTTTTGTAAATTTCAATCAATATGGTCACACAAATACCCTTGACACAAATAAAGGAGATTTGTAAAATCATTTCAGAAATTAAAGGAATGTGATTTATAAATAGCGATATTTACATATAATTATAATTTTTGTTTATTTTATGATATCTTCACCCTGAATGTTGTCTTTGTCTTGTAAATATATTTCATATGAATATTTGTTTTAACGAAATCACGATCTGAAATTGATGGTGACAATAACTACATGTTTGTTACCACAAAAAGCGCAAAATAACCTAAAAGTACAAAAAAAAAAATAATCTGATGTGTCTTGTCATATGATTTGTGAATTTAAATGTTTTTTCACACAAACATTTTGGTATTGAGAGCATTTGTTGTTGACTTATCATTGATATCAGTTTGTTGTATCAACAGAGAAAGATATATAGAGCATCTATTGTATAAGTCATGTGAACATAATGTTCTCTTGGCACACTTACGAAAATCTATAGAATGATTAGCAATTGCATCTAGAACATCGATGAGAATGCATTGAAATCCTAAGCTTTCTCACTCTTAATTATATATATATCTTTATTCTCATAAAGCCAATGTATAACAATGGTACAGAGATATAACAATAAAATCAAAATAACAACAACTATTTACAACATATATATAAATTAGGAGAGAGGTTACAAAGGATTAAGAGCCTGGAGGACAAACACCGGTATTGATAGCACTTATAAAATGACAGAGTTTCTTCAGTATTGGTTTTCTTTTACTTGACATAAGTTCAGAAAATTTGATAATATTATGTCTATATATGAAATAATTTAACAGTGACTGCTTACGTTTTTGGTTAAAATAAATACATTCAAAAATATAATGGTATTCATCTCCAATTTGGGATCTATTACATAATATACATTTACGATTTTCTCTTGGAATGTTCTGCCATCGCCCTGTTTCGATGGGGAGTTTATTATTTGTTGTTTTAAATCTGCAAAGCAAGATAGTAAATAAACAACGAAATACCAACTCTATATATATACATACAGCCGATGAATCGGTTACGGATCAAACGCATGAATAAGAAAAAAACAATGCGTATTCCAAAATTCAATTGAAAATCACAGAAGCACTTCAAGTAACATTGATAAGTAATACAAGTTGTAGTGTTTGGTAACACTGTGAATGAAAGCACATGGCGTCAATTCTCGTTCTTTCTATTTTTTGGTTCTTCAGATTCCTTGTCATGTATGACCTAGACATCGTATTTATATCATATTCAGTTGCAGCAGTAAACATATTCCAGCTTCCATATATACGCTACCTGTATCTTGCAAAACTTACTATATTTAATATTTCTTTCATTAATCATTTGTGTCGTAATAGATAACTTCTAAATAATTCCTATTAAAATCCTTGATATTGAACTATAATTTTGAGATGTCTTATTTATGTAAATGCTAAAATGCACCAGAGGTAATAACACTTAATGAAAAATGTGCCTGTGTATTTGGAAAAAGATTGTTCTCGTCATCAGTCGAAATGTCAAAGATAATGTAATTATTAATAAAATAAAGGTTCTCCTCCCTCAGGCAAAAGTGACCTTAGTCGATTTTGGCCACCCTGTTTAGACCCTTTGGCTTTATTGTTCCCAAATCTATAAATTATTTGGCTTTCCAACGTGTCAATGTTGAGCGTACCTGATGAAATTTATTCCAGAATCACGTCGTGCGAACTCAATTTGATATCTACGTTTTGACTTGTACAGCACTAAGTTAAACGGCCATAAACTATTTTTATATAATGTAATCCAATATAATTGTATTAAATATGTTGACAGCCATTTATACGAGAAGAAAAGGAAGATAACTAAATAAAGAAACCAATTCTGTCTCGTATGTAACATACTACTACTTGAAACCAACAAATACTCAATACTCATTAACCAATGTCAGAAGGTACAAAAATGACAGCTTAATAAATTTTGACACCTACAAATTACTTAAATAATATTAATATAATAAAATAAACCACACCGACACTCCTTAAATTGATTCAGAACATTCATCCCTGACAGTGTCTGCAATAGAATTAAATTTCCTTGTGTTTTAATCATGTGAATTATGGTTTGTACTTTATCAATACAAATCATGCATGCACCATATCAAATGAACGCAATCATTAAAATTTCGCCTAGTATACTATTTTTTTTCAGTGATAAGTTAGGATTGTGAGTACAATTCTTGCTACTGGCAAGGTGTACCCTATTTGACCTTCACGTTTTTCCTGGAATTATGATTTGATTTCCAATTGATATCACGTATATATATGACAATAAAATAACGAAAGTTTAGTAATTTCAGCTATGTCTTTATTTTTTAAGACTATCGACAGCACATGCGTACAAAACTCAAAATGTGCAAATGTCAATAAAAAACGACATAATTAATAGAAAATATGATTGAAAAAGGAAAGAGTAGTATTTCCTGGTGCAAACTTCGGTATATATCAGTGTATATTTTTCTTCCTAAAACTTCAGTACGTCTTTTGTTCATTTTACTTTTTCATATCAGGACCTTTCGGCACTGACATGATTTATTGAATATATTTATTATTGAAATTTGGTATTCCTAAATAATATAATTATTCTTAGATCGAAGGTTCTTCTCCCTCGGACAATTTTGTCTAATCTGTTTGGTCCTTTGGTTTTCTTGCTCCTAACAAGTTTGGCTTCCCAATCGTTAGACTTTGAGCATACCTGACGAAGGTTATTCCAGGAACGCATTCTGTGAACTAAATTAAATATCTATGTTTTGTTAGTAATTAGAGGAGATGTAGTGTGCTCAATATAAGTCCTCGTTCATGTTGTATTAAAGGACTTTGAAACTGTTTTGTCTGTAGATAATGATTAGTATTCCTTGCATATACCTATAAATAAGGGTAATAACAAAATTACCGAACTCCGAACAATCTTACAAAGGGAAAGTCAAAACTCATAAGTGTATAAACAGACAAAATCAGTCAACAACCGGAAAACTGTGAAATGTTTATGAATAGACATTCCTATGCACAATATGCTTACTTGTCAGATCGTTGGAGTAATGTCACCTTGCACTCATAGGGGTAGTCGAAATCGTGATCATATGGTAGTTTGATAGGCATTTACCAATGCAATCAATATCTATTATCACTAATTTTATATTCCCACTATTGGCGAGTTTTACACCATACAACTTTACTTTTTTCGGAAGGTTAGTGGTTTCTTTATTAGATACTCAAGTTTCCTGCACCGAGAAAACTGACTCCCATGATATAACTGCAATATTGTTGAAGGAAAAGCTTGAAGATACTAAGGGGTAATCAAAAGCTGTTAATCGAAGGACAGACAATGCAATCACCAAAGGAAAAAGAACAATGGTCTAGTGAAATTATACGGAAAAGTATTGATTAAGCAACATGAACCACATTAAAAACCTGGGGTGAACTCAAGTGCTCCGATAGAGTAGCAGTTGCTGCTCCTCTTGTGGCACCTGTCGTGTTACTCTTGTTGCAAACCTGGAGAGGACTGGATTGTGATTATGACATATCTGTGATACAAATATTCAGTAACGGAGAACCAAGTCATGGTGCCGACTGTAAAACTTTCGCAGTTATGACTTCAACATAACCACTAAGAACCCTTGGTTCAGTAGCTTCTTTGTTAGCACCAACCAGCTAACAAGGAAGCCATGACAGGAACCACAAAAATGGCACAACATACCCTACACTCATGATATTATTACAATTCGTTTGAGTTAACCTCTTTGTTCACAATCCATTCCATCTTAATTTAAGAGTTTGTAATTGATAAAACAGAATCAATCTATATATCGTAAACGGATTTTAAATTTATAGAAATCAGTTAATTTTTTTTCCCCTGTGTAATTCTAGATCTCAAAGAGGTAGAAAAAAAGAACAAGTAGGTAATCATAAGGTGTGCACAATGCACCATAATCCTTCAAAAACTAACTGTGTCTTGACAAAAAAAAGCACAACCGAAGTCTACAAACATATACATGTATTATAATTGCCATTCGTATTTGATTTGTACATTTTCTTACAAACGTGATTTATTCAAGGGATATTTTCAATTTTTGAACAGGTTTTACGACATAACCTGGTTTGTGATAGATTACGCTAAATAAACCGCAAACTCTGTATGAAAAGCATAAATTGTTTCAAACCAGGTTATGCAAATATAACCTGTTCAAAAATTGAAATATTATAATTGTATAATTTAATTTGATTTGAATATTTCAATCTGATTGGCTAATCAGCCTGAGGAAAATTTTTGTTATACTCGATAACTTGGGTTGGTTTGTGACGTCACCTTAACGTGTTCATCCGCCAACGACAAATTTTGCTGTGAAAATTAAATTATAAGGAATATTTGAAATTGTTGAACAGGTTATAATTGCATAACCTGGTTTGGGTCAGTTTACGCTTTTCATAAACGCGTAAACTGACCCAAACCAGATTATATCGTATAACCTGTTCAACAATTTCAAATATTCCTTAATTAATTTAATTTTTACAACGAAATGCAATGATTCCTCTGTTTTAATTAGGACTATTTTATGGGACTATTTAAGTTTGTCGTTGGCGAATGAACACATTGGCGATATCACAATACCAACTCAGGTTATCAAGTATAACTAATGTTGTTCCACGCAGATCAGCCAATCAGATTCCAGCATTCACATCAAATTAAATTATTTTACCAAATACTAACGAAATATACCATTGTACACAATTTTAGTGTGTATATAAAGAAGAACTGTTCATATGAAGCATGTGTATCACAATAACCTTGTAAATGAATTATTTAAGAATTGAATGCATTTTTTGTAGTTTTATTGGCGTGTAAAAGCGTGGACCGAAGCACATTTAGGGATTATGGTTAGGATGATGGTGTTTAGCCCCACTTTCAACAATATTTCAGTTATATCGTGGCGGTCACCGTTATTGGTGGAGGAAACTCGAGTAACAGGAGAAAACCACCGGTCTGCCACAAATCACTGACAAAGTTTATCACATAATGTTGCATCGAGTACATTACGCAATTAACTAGATTCGAACTCATAACTCTGGTGGTGATGGGCACTGATTGCATAGGTAATGGTACATTCAACTACCATGCGATCACGACCACGACGTTCCCCCAAAACAAATAGGAAAAAACGAACCAAACATTGCTTTACCCGGAAATCGTAGCGGACATCACAGCACTGTAAAATTTTCCAACGCTGTCACAGTCATACCTTTGACACACTCGACAATATTAATTGAAACTTTAACAATGAAAAACCAGTTCCTTTTTTAAGCGTCTTTTTAGCGCAAACAAAACTGCTAAATATATGTAATTAATATAGCTACTGTTGCATTTCAGACATCGAAATTAAATCACCCATGAACGTAAAACGATGATAATTACATCGTGCGCCATCGAGTATTCGTGAAATACTGCCGTTGTTAGGTAATTTGTGTGCTTTATGTACGATATTCGGAATGCAGAGTAGTTGTACTATGCGACATATCTAATTGCCAAAATAAATTATAATCCAAGAAATGGATTGGCATTTTTATACATTGATTTATACATTTTACACAAGTCATGGTCTTTTGTTTGTAGCTGTACTTATTATATGTGACATCGCTAAAATATAATATCTAGGACAATAAACACAATCATTACCGTGTTAGCTGTACCTTTACGTGTAATATTTTTTTTATTGTAATGACAAGTAACATGTTATTTGAGAAAAAGACGTGCTAATTTAAGAAATATAATGATAAATAACATACAATAGTTCTTTTCTCATCTGATTTCATTTGTTGATGATATATTATTAATTGGGTGGGCAGGCAAAATTACTATTTCACAAGAGAGACCGTAGAGGTCGTGATAGTACGGTAGTTGGATTTATAACTACCTATGCAATCGGTGCATATCACCACTAACGTTGTTAGTTCGAACCCCGCTCAGGCGAGGTGTATTCAATAATACAAAATAATGTAATAAAGTTTGTCAGTTACTTGTGGCAGGTCGTTGGTTTTCTCTGGGTACTCCGGTTTCCTCCACCCATAAAACTGACCTCCACGATACAACTGAAATATTCTTGAAAGTGGCGTTAGAACACCATAACCCATACCCCTTACCCTGTTTCACTACTTGCTGATATTTCATCGCTTTCAACTTATGCTAAAACTGCACATTTTTTTTAAAATACAACCAGTCGTATCACGCTCTTAATCATTTCACAATGACATATTAGAATAAACCATGGTAATTTTATCTTCTCCAGTTCACCAAAATTTAACAAAGCAATTTTGCTGTTCTGTTTAGGTCCTTTGGTTTTTCTGCTCCTAAAAGCTTTTAAATTATTTGTCTTTCAAATATTTTGACCTTGAGCGTACCTACTGAAGCTTATTCCAGACACGCGTTCTGCTCACTAAATTTGATATCTACGTTTTTATTTGAATGACTTTAGACACTTGAGTCTGTTCGTTGTTGTTTATAGCGTTCACAATCGACGGTGTTAATCAGTATATGAAGATCCAGAATGCTCTACTTAATGGGATCATTGCGTAAATTAGGCTACCATGTAATCTGATACAGACGATTAATTGTATTTTATTTAAGATATTTTAGTAACGTTTTGTCTAATTAATAGAAGCAAGATGTTACACGGGAATAATACTGCATACTACTATTTAATGCTAAGAACATGAACAGTGTATTAAGGGACTCTATATAACTGTTTAATGCTCTATTAAAATTAATATAACAAGTAATTACCATTTCCAAGTTAAAACTTTTAAAAACGTAAAACACAGGAAATAAAATAATAAAAATATATAGGCATACCTTAGACTGGATGTCCGTCCCATTGCACTTAATAACTTTTCCATTTGGGCTGTTTTCTATGGCACCATATTTTTCTTTAATTCCAGAGTCCCCCAGTTGATGGGTCTTCTCCGTATTGTTACGATCCTTAGTACGTGTGGTATTCATAACTCTTTTCTAATTTATGACAACAGTAAGCGAATTTTATCAACTTTATTTTTTTTTTTATATTACTCCCACGGTTGTCCAATGTCATCTGATTTCCCAAGTGAAATGGTGTAATGTCTTTTAATAACTGTAAATGATTTCACACCAAAGATTATCATGAAAAGTAAAACAAATGGGAGTATAAATGTATTGATAATATTGAATTATATTACATGACATCAATAGAGGAGTGTTTAAATTAATATAATTGTGTCCTTGCTTTTTATATCATTGTTACAACATTCGCAGTTATATACATGATATAATATACTAGGTATATTTATTTTTTGTTATATGTGTCATTAGTTAATACAATTTCTATATCAACAGAATATTAATACTATTAAATTGTGCTTATCATTGTATCATAGTCGTTAATGCTAGTATAATTATTGATAACGGACCGTTTTGTGAAAGTTAAGTACAATGTCTACAACAAGTACGTACCTATGATAATGAACAATCTGTGACAGGTAAGTACGTCTACGACAGGTACGTACCTATGATAATGATCCATCTGTGACAAGTAAGTAAGCTATGATGATTAACAATTTGTGACAGGTAAGTACCTCTACGACAGGTACCTACCTATGATAATGAACCATCTGTAACAGGTAAGTAAGCTATGATGATGAACCATCTGTGACAGGTAAGTAAGGTATGATGATGAACCATCTGTGACAGGTAAGTACGCCTATGACAAGTACGTACCTATGATAATGAACTATCTGTGACAGGTAAGTACGTCTACGACAGGTACGTACTTATGATAAATAATCATCTGTGACAGGTAATTACGTCTACAGCAGGTACGTACCTATGATAATGAACCATCTGTGACAGGTAAGTACGTCTACAATAGGTACGTACCTATGATAATGAACCATCTGTGACAGGTAAGTAAGCTATGATGATGAACCATCTGTGACAGGTAAGTACGTCTATGACAAGTACGTACCTATGATAATGAACTATCTGTGACAGGTACGTACTTATGATAAATAACCATCTGTGACAGGTAAGTACGTCTACAGCAGGTACGTACCTATGATAATGAACCATCTGTGACAGGTAAGTACGTCTACAACAGGTACGTACCTATGATAATGAACCATCTGTGACAGGTAAGTAAGCTATGATGATGAACCATCTGTGACAGGTAATTACGTCTACAACAGGTACGGACCTATGATAATGAATCATCTGTGACAGGTAAGTACAACGTCTACGACAGGTACGTACCTATGATAATGAACCATCTGTGACAAGTAAGTAAGCTATGATGATGAGCCATCTGTGACAGGTAAGTACGTCTACGACAGGTACGTACCTATGATAATGAACTATCTGTGACAGGTACGTACTTATGATAAATAATCATCTGTGACAGGTAAGTACGTCTACAGCAGGTACGTACCTATGATAATGAACCATCTGTGACAGGTAAGTACGTCTACAATAGGTACGTACCTATGATAATGAACCATCTGTGACAGGTAAGTAAGCTATGATGATGAACCATCTGTGACAGGTAGGTACGTCTATGACAAGTACGTACCTATGATAATGAACTATCTGTGACAGGTACATACTTATGATAAATAACCATCTGTGACAGGTAAGTACGTCTACAGCAGGTATGTACCTATGATAATGAACCATCTGTGACAGGTAAGTACGCCTACAACAGGTACGTACCTATGATAATGAACCATCTGTGACAGGTAAGTAAGCTATGATGATGAACCATCTGTGACAGGTAATTACGTCTACAACAGGTACGGACCTATGATAATGAATCATCTGTGACAGGTAAGTACAACGTCTACGACAGGTACGTACCTATGATAATGAACCATCTGTGACAAGTAAGTAAGCTATGATGATGAGCCATCTGTGACAGGTAAGTACGTCTACGACAGGTACGTACATATGATAATAAACCATCTGTGAGAGGTAAGTACCTTTGATAATGAACCATCTGTGACAGCTAAATACCTTTGATAATGAACCATCTGTGAAAGGCCAGTATCTTTGATAACGGAATGATGGAACGTCTGTGAGAACTAAATCATTTTTGTTTTCAATTGTTAACTTCCCTACGGCATCGATGTCTGCATGTGGTAGTTAGATACACATTTGCATATTTCTATCAGCTCAAATAGTTCGGAATGCATTCCACATATATGTTTTCCTCGATGTTCCATCGTAGAGGGCTTCGTTAGATTGTGCGTTTGAAATTTACAGGTCCTATATAATGTCATGTATTAAAACTAATACCAATCTTCCTCATGCAATTTTAACCGATTTTAGCTATCTTGCTTAGGTCATTTGTTTTACTTGCTCCCAAAGACTTTTAAATTATTTGCCTTTCCAATTATTTTGACTCTAAGCGAACCTGGTGAATGTTGTCCAGAAACGCGACGTGCGCATACTAAGTTATATATCTACATGTTTTGTTACATTCCAGCAGTACCTAGGGCCCGGGTGGCTCCCAGCAGTACCCAGGGGCCGGGTGGCTCCCAGCAGTACCTAGGTCCCGGGTGGCTCCCAGCAGTACCTAGGGCCCGGGTGGCTCCCAGCAGTACCTAGGGCCCGGGTGGCTCCCAGCAGTACCTAGGGGCCGGGTGGCTACCAGCAGTACCTAGGGCCCGGGTGGTTCCCAGTAGTACCTAGGGGCCGGGTGGCTCCCAGCAATACCTAGGGCCCGGGTGGATCCCAGCAGTACCTAGGGCCCGGGTGGCTCCCAGCAGTACCTAGGGGCCGGGTGGCTCCCAGCAGTACCTAGGGCCCGGGTGGCTCCCAGCAGTACCTAGGGCCCGGGTGGCTCCCAGCAGTACCTAGGGGCCGGGTGGCTCCCAGCAGTACCTAGGGCCCGGGTGGCTCCCAGCAGTACCTAGGTCCCGGGTGGCTCCCAGCAGTACCTAGGGGCCGGGTGGCTCCCAGCAGTATCTAGGGGCCGGGTGGCTCCCAGCAGTACCTAGGTCCCGGGTGGCTCCCAGCAGTACCTAGGGGCCGGGTGGCTCCCAGCAGTACCTAGGGGCCGGGTGGCTCCCAGCAGTACCTAGGGCCCGGGTGGCTCCCAGCAGTACCTAGGGGCCGGGTGGCTCCCAGCAGTACCTAGGGGCCGGGTGGCTCCCAGCAGTACCTAGGGCCCGGGTGGCTCCCAGCAGTACCTAGGGGCCGGGTGGCTCCCAGCAGTACCTAGGGGCCGGGTGGCTCCCAGCAGTACCTAGGGCCCGGGTGGCTCCCAGCAGTACCTAGGGGCCGGGTGGCTCCCAGCAGTACCTAGGGCCCGGGTGGCTCCCAGCAGTACCTAGGGCCCTGGTGGCTCCCAGCAGTACCTAGGGGCCGGGTGGCTCCCAGCAGTACCTAGGACCCGGGTGGCTCCCATCAGTACCTAGGGCCCGGGTGGCTCCCAGCAGTACCTAGGACCCGGGTGGCTCCCAGCAGTACCTAGGGGCCGGGTGGCTTCCAGCAGTACCTAGGGCCCGGGTGGCTCCCAGCAGTACCTAGGGCCCTGGTGGCTCCCAGCAGTACCTAGGGCCCGGGTGGCTCCCAGCAGTACCTAGGGCCCTGGTGGCTCCCATCAGTACCTAGGGCCCGGGTGGATGTCCGTCCCATTGCACTTAATAACTTTTTCATTTGGGCTGTTTTCTATGGCACCATATTTTTCTTTAATTCCAGAGTCCCCCAGTTGATGGGTCTTCTCCGTATTGTTACGATCCTTAGTACGTGTGGTATTCATAACTCTTTTCTAATTTATGACAACAGTAAGCGAATTTTATCAACTTTATTCTTTTTTTTATATTACTCCCACGGTTGTCCAATGTCATCTGATTTCCCAAGTGAAATGGTGTCATGTCTTTTAATAACTGTAAATGATTTCACACCAAAGATTATCATGAAAAGTAAAACAAATGGGAGTACAAATGTATTGATAATATTGAATTATATTACATGACATCAATAGAGGAGTGTTTAAATTAATACAATAGTGTCCTTGCTTTTTATATCATTGTTACAACATTCGCAGTTATATACATGATATAATATACTAGGTATATTTATTTTTTGTTATATGTGTCATTAGTTAATACAATTTCTATATCAACAGAATATTAATACTATTAAATTGTGCTTATCATTGTATCATAGTCGTTAATGCTAGTATAATTATTGATAACGGACCGTTTTGTGAAAGTTAAGTACAATGTCTACAACAAGTACGTACCTATGATAATGAACAATCTGTGACAGGTAAGTACGTCTACGACAGGTACGTACCTATGATAATGAACCATCTGTGACAGGTAAGTAAGCTATGATGATGAACCATCTGTGACAGGTAAGTACGTCTATGACAAGTACGTACCTATGATAATGAACTATCTGTGACAGGTACGTACTTATGATAAATAACCATCTGTGACAGGTAAGTACGTCTACAGCAGGTACGTACCTATGATAATGAACCATCTGTGACAGGTAAGTACGTCTACAACAGGTACGTACCTATGATAATGAACCATCTGTGACAGGTAAGTAAGCTATGATGATGAACCATCTGTGACAGGTAATTACGTCTACAACAGGTACGGACCTATGATAATGAATCATCTGTGACAGGTAAGTACAACGTCTACGACAGGTACGTACCTATGATAATGAACCATCTGTGACAAGTAAGTAAGCTATGATGATGAGCCATCTGTGACAGGTAAGTACGTCTACGACAGGTACGTACCTATGATAATGAACTATCTGTGACAGGTACGTACTTATGATAAATAATCATCTGTGACAGGTAAGTACGTCTAAAGCAGGTACGTACCTATGATAATGAACCATCTGTGACAGGTAAGTACGTCTACAATAGGTACGTACCTATGATAATGAACCATCTGTGACAGGTAAGTAAGCTATGATGATGAACCATCTGTGACAGGTAGGTACGTCTATGACAAGTACGTACCTATGATAATGAACTATCTGTGACAGGTACATACTTATGATAAATAACCATCTGTGACAGGTAAGTACGTCTACAGCAGGTACGTACCTATGATAATGAACCATCTGTGACAGGTAAGTACGTCTACAACAGGTACGTACCTATGATAATGAACCATCTGTGACAGGTAAGTAAGCTATGATGATGAACCATCTGTGACAGGTAATTACGTCTACAACAGGTACGGACCTATGATAATGAATCATCTGTGACAGGTAAGTACAACGTCTACGACAGGTACGTACCTATGATAATGAACCATCTGTGACAAGTAAGTAAGCTATGATGATGAGCCATCTGTGACAGGTAAGTACGTCTACGACAGGTACGTACATATGATAATAAACCATCTGTGAGAGGTAAGTACCTTTGATAATGAACCATCTGTGACAGCTAAATACCTTTGATAATGAACCATCTGTGACAGGCCAGTATCTTTGATAACGGAATGATGGAACGTCTGTGAGAACTAAATCATTTTTGTTTTCAATTGTTAACTTCCCTACGGCATCGATGTCTGCATGTGGTAGTTAGATACACATTTGCATATTTCTATCAGCTCAAATAGTTCGGAATGCATTCCACATATATGTTTTCCTCGATGTTCCATCGTAGAGGGCTTCGTTAGATTGTGCGTTTGAAATTTACAGGTCCTATATAATGTCATGTATTAAAACTAATACCAATCTTTCTCATGCAATTTTAACCGATTTTAGCTATCTTGCTTAGGTCATTTGTTTTACTTGCTCCCAAAGACTTTTAAATTATTTGTCTTTCCAATATTTTGACTCTAAGCGAACCTGGTGAATGTTGTCCAGAAACGCGACGTGCGCATACTAAGTTATATATCTACGTGTTTTGTTACATTCCAGCAGTACCTAGGGCCCGGGTGGCTCCCAGCAGTACCTAGGGGCCGGGTGGCTCCCAGCAGTACCTAGGTCCCGGGTGGCTCCCAGCAGTACCTAGGGCCCGGGTGGCTCCCAGCAGTACCTAGGGCCCGGGTGGCTCCCAGCAGTACCTAGGGCACGGGTGGCTCCCAGCAGTACCTAGGGGCCGGGTGGCTACCAGCAGTACCTAAGGCCCGGGTGGCTCCCAGCAGTACCTAGGGGCCGGGTGGCTCCCAGCAGTACCTAGGGCCCGGGTGGCTCCCAGCAGTACCTAGGGCCCGGGTGGCTCCCAGCAGTACCTAGGGGCCGGGTGGCTCCCAGCAGTACCTAGGGGCCGGGTGGCTCCCAGCAGTACCTAGGGCCCGGGTGGATCCCAGCAGTACCTAGGGCCCGGGTGGCTCCCAGCAGTACCTAGGGGCCGGGTAGCTCCCAGCAGTACCTAGGGCCCTGGTGGCTCCCAGCAGTACCTAGGTCCCGGGTGGCTCCCAGCAGTACCTAGGGGCCGGGTGGCTCCCAGCAGTACCTAGGGGCGGGTGGCTCCCAGCAGTATCTAGGGGCCGGGTGGCTCCCAGCAGTACCTAGGGCCCGGGTGGCTCTCAGCAGTACCTAGGGGCCGGTTGGCTCCCAGCAGTACCTAGGGGCCGGGTGGCTCCCAGCAGTACCTAGGGGCCGGGTGGCTCCCAGCAGTACCTAGGGGCCGGGTGGCTCCCAGCAGTACCTAGGGGCCGGGTGGCTCCCAGCAGTACCTAGGGGCCGGGTGGCTCCCAGCAGTACCTAGGGCCCGGGTGGCTCCCAGCAGTACCTAGGGGCCGGGTGGCTCCCAGCAGTACCTAGGGGCCGGGTGGCTCCCATCAGTACCTAGGGCCCGGGTGGCTCCCAGCAGTACCTAGGGCCCTGGTGGCTCCCAGCAGTACCTAGTGGCCGGGTGGCTCCCAGCAGTACCTAGGACCCGGGTGGCTCCCAGCAGTACCTAGGGCACTGGTGGCTCCCAGCAGTACCTAGGACCCGGGTGGCTCCCAGCAGTACCTAGGGGCCGGGTGGCTCCCAGCAGTACCTAGGGGCTGGGTGGCTCCCAGCAGTACCTAGGGCCCTGGTGGCTCCCAGCAGTACCTAGGACCCGGGTGGCTCCCAGCAGTACCTAGGGGCCGGGTGGCTCCCAGCAGTACCTAGGGCCCGGGTGGCTCCCAGCAGTACCTAGGGGCCGGGTGGCTCCCAGCAGTACCTAGGGCCCGGGTGGCTCCCAGCAGTACCTAGGGCCCTGGTGGCTCCCAGCAGTACCTAGGACCCGGGTGGCTCCCAGCAGTACCTAGAGGCCGGGTGGCTCCCAGCAGTACCTAGGGCCCGGGTGGCTCCCAGCAGTACCTAGGGGCCGGGTGGCTCCCAGCAGTACCTAGGGGCCGGGTGGCTCCCAACAGTACCTAGGGCCCTGGTGGCTCCCAGCAGTACCAAGGGCCCGGGTGGATGTCTGTCCCATTGCACTTAATAACTTTTTCATTTGGGCTGTTTTCTATGGCACCATATTTTTCTTTAATTCCAGAGTCCCCCAGTTGATGGGTCTTCTCCGTATTGTTACGATCCTTAGTACGTGTGGTATTCATAACTCTTTTCTAATTTATGACAACAGTAAGCGAATTTTATCAACTTTATTCTTTTTTTTATATTACTCCCACGGTTGTCCAATGTCATCTGATTTCCCAAGTGAAATGGTGTCATGTCTTTTAATAACTGTAAATGATTTCACACAAAAGATTATCATGAAAAGTAAAACAAATGGGAGTACAAATGTATTGATAATATTGAATTATATTACATGACATCAATAGAGGAGTGTTTAAATTAATACAATAGTGTCCTTGCTTTTTATATCATTGTTACAACATTCGCAGTTATATACATGATATAATATACTAGGTATATTTATTTTTTGTTATATGTGTCATTAGTTAATACAATTTCTATATCAACAGAATATTAATACTATTAAATTGTGCTTATCATTGTATCATAGTCGTTAATGCTAGTATAATTATTGATAACGGACCGTTTTGTGAAAGTTAAGTACAATGTCTACAACAAGTACGTACCTATGATAATGAACAATCTGTGACAGGTAAGTACGTCTACGACAGGTACGTACCTATGATAATGAACCATCTGTGACAGGTAAGTAAGCTATGATGATGAACCATCTGTGACAGGTAAGTACGTCTATGACAAGTACGTACCTATGATAATGAACTATCTGTGACAGGTACGTACTTATGATAAATAACCATCTGTGACAGGTAAGTACGTCTACAGCAGGTACGTACCTATGATAATGAACCATCTGTGACAGGTAAGTACGTCTACAACAGGTACGTACCTATGATAATGAACCATCTGTGACAGGTAAGTAAGCTATGATGATGAACCATCTGTGACAGGTAATTACGTCTACAACAGGTACGGACCTATGATAATGAATCATCTGTGACAGGTAAGTACAACGTCTACGACAGGTACGTACCTATGATAATGAACCATCTGTGACAAGTAAGTAAGCTATGATGATGAGCCATCTGTGACAGGTAAGTACGTCTACGACAGGTACGTACCTATGATAATGAACTATCTGTGACAGGTACGTACTTATGATAAATAATCATCTGTGACAGGTAAGTACGTCTACAGCAGGTACGTACCTATGATAATGAACCATCTGTGACAGGTAAGTACGTCTACAATAGGTACGTACCTATGATAATGAACCATCTGTGACAGGTAAGTAAGCTATGATGATGAACCATCTGTGACAGGTAGGTACGTCTATGACAAGTACGTACCTATGATAATGAACTATCTGTGACAGGTACATACTTATGATAAATAACCATCTGTGACAGGTAAGTACGTCTACAGCAGGTACGTACCTATGATAATGAACCATCTGTGACAGGTAAGTACGTCTACAACAGGTACGTACCTATGATAATGAACCATCTGTGACAGGTAAGTAAGCTATGATGATGAACCATCTGTGACAGGTAATTACGTCTACAACAGGTACGGACCTATGATAATGAATCATCTGTGACAGGTAAGTACAACGTCTACGACAGGTACGTACCTATGATAATGAACCATCTGTGACAAGTAAGTAAGCTATGATGATGAGCCATCTGTGACAGGTAAGTACGTCTACGACAGGTACGTACATATGATAATAAACCATCTGTGAGAGGTAAGTACCTTTGATAATGAACCATCTGTGACAGCTAAATACCTTTGATAATGAACCATCTGTGACAGGCCAGTATCTTTGATAACGGAATGATGGAACGTCTGTGAGAACTAAATCATTTTTGTTTTCAATTGTTAACTTCCCTACGGCATCGATGTCTGCATGTGGTAGTTAGATACACATTTGCATATTTCTATCAGCTCAAATAGTTCGGAATGCATTCCACATATATGTTTTCCTCGATGTTCCATCGTAGAGGGCTTCGTTAGATTGTGCGTTTGAAATTTACAGGTCCTATATAATGTCATGTATTAAAACTAATACCAATCTTTCTCATGCAATTTTAACCGATTTTAGCTATCTTGCTTAGGTCATTTGTTTTACTTGCTCCCAAAGACTTTTAAATTATTTGTCTTTCCAATATTTTGACTCTAAGCGAACCTGGTGAATGTTGTCCAGAAACGCGACGTGCGCATACTAAGTTATATATCTACGTGTTTTGTTACATTCCAGCAGTACCTAGGGCCCGGGTGGCTCCCAGCAGTACCTAGGGGCCGGGTGGCTCCCAGCAGTACCTAGGTCCCGGGTGGCTCCCAGCAGTACCTAGGGCCCGGGTGGCTCCCAGCAGTACCTAGGGCCCGGGTGGCTCCCAGCAGTACCTAGGGCACGGGTGGCTCCCAGCAGTACCTAGGGGCCGGGTGGCTACCAGCAGTACCTAAGGCCCGGGTGGCTCCCAGCAGTACCTAGGGGCCGGGTGGCTCCCAGCAGTACCTAGGGCCCGGGTGGCTCCCAGCAGTACCTAGGGCCCGGGTGGCTCCCAGCAGTACCTAGGGGCCGGGTGGCTCCCAGCAGTGCCTAGGGGCCGGGTGGCTCCCAGCAGTACCTAGGGCCCGGGTGGATCCCAGCAGTACCTAGGGCCCGGGTGGCTCCCAGCAGTACCTAGGGGTCGGGTGGCTCCCAGCAGTACCTAGGGCCCTGGTGGCTCCCAGCAGTACCTAGGTCCCGGGTGGCTCCCAGCAGTACCTAGGGGCCGGGTGTCTCCCAGCAGTACCTAGGGGCGGGTGGCTCCCAGCAGTATCTAGGGGCCGGGTGGCTCCCAGCAGTACCTAGGGCCCGGGTGGCTCTCAGCAGTACCTAGGGGCCGGTTGGCTCCCAGCAGTACCTAGGGGCCGGGTGGCTCCCAGCAGTACCTAGGGGCCGGGTGGCTCCCAGCAGTACCTAGGGGCCGGGTGGCTCCCAGCAGTACCTAGGGGCCGGGTGGCTCCCAGCAGTACCTAGGGGCCGGGTGGCTCCCAGCAGTACCTAGGGCCCGGGTGGCTCCCAGCAGTACCTAGGGGCCGGGTGGCTCCCAGCAGTACCTAGGGGCCGGGTGGCTCCCATCAGTACCTAGGGCCCGGGTGGCTCCCAGCAGTACCTAGGGCCCTGGTGGCTCCCAGCAGTACCTAGTGGCCGGGTGGCTCCCAGCAGTACCTAGGACCCGGGTGGCTCCCAGCAGTACCTAGGGCACTGGTGGCTCCCAGCAGTACCTAGGACCCGGGTGGCTCCCAGCAGTACCTAGGGGCCGGGTGGCTCCCAGCAGTACCTAGGGGCTGGGTGGCTCCCAGCAGTACCTAGGGCCCTGGTGGCTCCCAGCAGTACCTAGGACCCGGGTGGCTCCCAGCAGTACCTAGGGGCCGGGTGGCTCCCAGCAGTACCTAGGGCCCGGGTGGCTCCCAGCAGTACCTAGGGGCCGGGTGGCTCCCAGCAGTACCTAGGGCCCGGGTGGCTCCCAGCAGTACCTAGGGCCCTGGTGGCTCCCAGCAGTACCAAGGGCCCGGGTGGCTCCCAGCAGTACCTAGGACCCGGGTGGCTCCCAGCAGTACCTAGAGGCCGGGTGGCTCCCAGCAGTACCTAGGGCCCGGGTGGCTCCCAGCAGTACCTAGGGGCCGGGTGGCTCCCAGCAGTACCTAGGGGCCGGGTGGCTCCCAACAGTACCTAGGGCCCTGGTGGCTCCCAGCAGTACCAAGGGCCCGGGTGGATGTCTGTCCCATTGCACTTAATAACTTTTTCATTTGGGCTGTTTTCTATGGCACCATATTTTTCTTTAATTCCAGAGTCCCCCAGTTGATGGGTCTTCTCCGTATTGTTACGATCCTTAGTACGTGTGGTATTCATAACTCTTTTCTAATTTATGACAACAGTAAGCGAATTTTATCAACTTTATTCTTTTTTTTATATTACTCCCACGGTTGTCCAATGTCATCTGATTTCCCAAGTGAAATGGTGTCATGTCTTTTAATAACTGTAAATGATTTCACACCAAAGATTATCATGAAAAGTAAAACAAATGGGAGTACAAATGTATTGATAATATTGAATTATATTACATGACATCAATAGAGGAGTGTTTAAATTAATACAATAGTGTCCTTGCTTTTTATATCATTGTTACAACATTCGCAGTTATATACATGATATAATATACTAGGTATATTTATTTTTTGTTATATGTGTCATTAGTTAATACAATTTCTATATCAACAGAATATTAATACTATTAAATTGTGCTTATCATTGTATCATAGTCGTTAATGCTAGTATAATTATTGATAACGGACCGTTTTGTGAAAGTTAAGTACAATGTCTACAACAAGTACGTACCTATGATAATGAACAATCTGTGACAGGTAAGTACGTCTACGACAGGTACGTACCTATGATAATGAACCATCTGTGACAGGTAAGTAAGCTATGATGATGAACCATCTGTGACAGGTAAGTACGTCTATGACAAGTACGTACCTATGATAATGAACTATCTGTGACAGGTACGTACTTATGATAAATAACCATCTGTGACAGGTAAGTACGTCTACAGCAGGTACGTACCTATGATAATGAACCATCTGTGACAGGTAAGTACGTCTACAACAGGTACGTACCTATGATAATGAACCATCTGTGACAGGTAAGTAAGCTATGATGATGAACCATCTGTGACAGGTAATTACGTCTACAACAGGTACGGACCTATGATAATGAATCATCTGTGACAGGTAAGTACAACGTCTACGACAGGTACGTACCTATGATAATGAACCATCTGTGACAAGTAAGTAAGCTATGATGATGAGCCATCTGTGACAGGTAAGTACGTCTACGACAGGTACGTACCTATGATAATAAACCATCTGTGAGAGGTAAGTACCTTTGATAATGAACAATCTGTGACAGCTAAATACCTTTGATAATGAACCATCTGTGACAGGCCAGTATCTTTGATAACGGAATGATGGAACGTCTGTGAGAACTAAATCATTTTTGTTTTCAATTGTTAACTTCCCTACGGCATCGATGTCTGCATGTGGTAGTTAGATACACATTTGCATATTTCTATCAGCTCAAATAGTTCGGAATGCATTCCACATATATGTTTTCCTCGATGTTCCATCGTAGAGGGCTTCGTTAGATTGTGTGTTTGAAATTTACAGGTCCTATATAATGTCATGTATTAAAACTAATACCAATCTTCCTCATGCAATTTTAACCGATTTTAGCTATCTTGCTTAGGTCATTTGTTTTACTTGCTCCCAAAGACTTTTAAATTATTTGTCTTTCCAATATTTTGACTCTAAGCGAACCTGGTGAATGTTGTCCAGAAACGCGACGTGCGCATACTAAGTTATATATCTACGTGTTTTGTTACATTCCAGCAGTACCTAGGACCCGGGTGGCTCCCAACAGTACCTAGGGCCCGGGTGGCTCCCAGCAGTACCTAGGGGTCGGGTGGCTCCCAGCAGTACCTAGGGCCCGGGTGGCTCCCAGCAGTACCTAGGCCCCTGGTGGCTCCCAGCAGTACCTAGGGCCCGGGTGGCTCCCAGCAGTACCAAGGGCCCTGGTGGCTCCCAGCAGTACCTAGGGCCGGGTGGCTCCCAGCAGTACCTAGGGCCCGGGTGGTTCCCAGCAGTACCTAGGGGTCGGGTGGCTCCCAGCAGTACCTAGGGCCCGGGTGGCTCCCAGCAGTACCTAGGGCCCGGGTGGCTCCCAGCAGTACCTAGGGCCCGAGTGGCTCCCAGCAGTACCTAGGGGCCGGGTGGCTCCCAGCAGTACCTAGGGCCCGGGTGGCTCCCAGCAGTACCTAGGGCCCTGGTGGCTCCCAGCAGTACCTAGGGCCCGGGTGGCTCCCAGCAGTACCTAGGGCCCTGGTGGCTCCCAGCAGTACCTAGGGCCCGGGTGGCTCCCAGCAGTACCTAGGGCCCGGGTGGCTCCCAGCAGTACCTAGGGCCCGGGTGGCTCCCAGCAGTACCTAGGACCCGGGTGGCTCCCAGCAGTACCTAGGGCCCGGGTGGCTCCCAGCAGTACCTAGGGCCCGGGTGGCTCCCAGCAGTACCTAGGGCCCGGGTGGCTCCCAGCAGTACCTAGGGCCCGGGTGGCTCCCAGCAGTACCTAGGGCCCGGATGGTTCCCAGCAATACCTAGGGCCCGGGTGGCTCAATGAGTTAGGTAGTTGGAATGCCTAGTAGCTTATACAAGCCTATTACCAAGACGGCGTGGGTTCGAGTCCGGCTTTGTAAATTACAAAAAGGGTGCACTCGACTCGCAGCCGCAAGTGATAAAGTTTACCAGTTGCTTGCCCATGGTCGGTGGTTCTCTCCGGGTACTCCGGCTTCTTCCACCACTAAAAGTGGTCGCCATGATATAGCTGAAATATTGCTGAAAGTGGCGTTAAACACCAGCAATCAATCAATCCAGCAGTACCTGTAGAAGGAGTATCGATCTCTCAAATAATTCTAACGCTTCTGTTTCCTATCATGATTTCCTTGGTAGAGGGTAGCTGCTACCACGGAAGGTGCTGCATCAAGGGTCCATAGTGTTAAAATTGAAGTCACCACTTCGAAAGTTTTACGGTCGCCGCAATGACATTGTCACAGATCATCTCGGATATGTTTCATTAGTCGTAGTCACAATCACGTCCTTCTTTTCTCCTTCATGATTTATCACCGAATGTGATTTATAGTGGATTGGATTATTAATATGAATGATACAACGGATGTTACTATTGGAGTAGGAACTACTTACCCTTCTAGGGCAACTGAGCTTACAGGTTCGCGTTACACTTAAGTTTTCTATGTAGTTTTGTGGACCATTGTTAGTGTCTTTCAACATTTTCTCTTGACCATTGTATTTTCTGTCCTTCGATTTCCGGTTTCTGGTTACTTTTTTGGATAACTAAATACATACATTTGAAATATTTCTATATATAGTTCATAGGAAGAAAAATAATATTTAACATTTTTGTGAAAGGCTTATGTTATTGGTAGACATATTTTCTGATGCCCATTGTCCTACGTATGATTGACAATGCAATGGCCCATAGAAAAGTTACAACAACACACACAATGATCCACACAGCACCACGCAAAAGCATAAAGATTGAACAACACGAACACCACAATAAACCTGGGTGAACTCAGATTCTCCTGACGTGTAGGCAGTTACTTTCACCACTAGTAAGGCAGGTCGTGTAACTGTTAAATGACAGGACCATCATCTGATATGGTAATCGTGTGGAATAGCAATATAAGTAAATAAATACAAATCACATAAATAAAACATGACCCTCCCTACAATACGAATTGGTAAAAAAATGAACAGAACATCGTTTTACACGGAAACCGTAGCGGACATTACAACACGGAACTTAAAATATTGAGACGTGTAATTGGACAAAATGGGCAACAGGAACCCTACTACAAACTGGGGTTGAACTCATAACCCCTGAAGTATAAGCAGTTACTATTTTAAAACATCACTATTGTATGTAGCGATGTATCAAAATTAATTTTCCAGAAAGTAAGCGGTCATATATATTCGTAGTAGGGATATTAATTCTGCCTCTATTTCTGTGATTTATCGGTGCAATTTTGGAAATATTTCGTCCGTGTTCACTAACCGGTTCCCTACTGCTAATTGATATTGTGCATTTAACCTGAATGGATGGTACATAAAATTACTAAACAGAACGTAGATGACGCTCAATCATTGGTCACATACTACTTATTACTCAGTTCTACAAAAGCTACAGGTTGTAGTATAGGTTTTACTCGGGATTTAGACAGCCAATGCACTGTCTTAAACTGAATAACGAACAATATGTATAATAAGTAAAACGTATGACATGGTTTATTACATATATTTGTTATTGAAATCTACAGTTCTTAAGTCATGTAACTATTATTAAAACTAAGGTACTCCTCCCTCAGGCATGGGTGACTTTAGCTGATTTTGACTAATCTGTTCTCCTCCTTCAGGCATGGATGACTTTAGTTGATTTTGACTAATCTGTTCTCCTCCCTCAGGGATGCGTGACTTTAGCTGATTTTGACTAATCTGTTCTCCTCCCTCAGGCATGGGCGACTTTAGCTGATTTTGACTAATCTGTTCTCCTCCCTCAGACATGGGTGACTTTAACTGATTCTGACTAATCTGTTCTCCTCCCTCAGGCATGGGTGACTTTAACTGATTCTGACTAATCTGTTCTCCTCCCTCAGACATGGGTGACTTTAGCTGATTTTGACTAATCTGTTCTCCTCCCTCAGGCATGGGTGACTTTAGCTGATTTTGACCAATCTGTTCTCTTCCCTCAGGCATGGGTGACTTTAGCTGATTTTGACTAATCTGTTCTCTTCCCTCAGGCATGGGTGACTTTAGCTGATTTTGACTATTCTGTTCTACTCCCTCAGGCATGGGTGACTTTAGCTGATTTTGACCAATCTGTTCTCCTCCCTCAGGGATGGGTGACTTTAGCTGATTCTGACTAATCTGTTCTCCTCCCTCAGGCATGGGTGACTTTAGCTGATTTTGACTAATCTGTTCTCCTCCCTCATGCATGGGTGAATTTAGCTGATTTTGACTAATCTGTTCTCCTCCCTCATGCATGGGTGACTTTAGCTGATTTTGACTAATCTGTTCTCCTCCCTCAGGCATGTGTGACTTTAGCTGATTCTGACTAATCTGTTCTCCTCCCTCAGGCATGGATGACTTTAGCTGATTCTGACTAATCTGTTCTCCTCCCTCAGGCATTGGTGACTTTAGTTGATTTTGACTAATCTGTTCTCCTCCCTCAGGCATGGGTGACTTTAGCTGATTTTGACTAATCTGTTCTCCTCCCTCAGGCATGGGTGTCTTTAGTTGATTTTGACTAATCTGTTCTCCTCCCTCATGCATGGGTGACTTTAGCTGATTTTGACTAATCTGTTCTCCTCCCTCATGCATGGGTGACTTTAGCTGATTTTGACTAATCTGTTCTCCTCCCTCAGGCATGTGTGACTTTAGCTGATTCTGACTAATCTGTTCTCCTCCCTCAGGCATGGATGACTTTAGCTGATTCTGACTAATCTGTTCTCCTCCCTCAGGCATTGGTGACTTTAGTTGATTTTGACTAATCTGTTCTCCTCCCTCAGGCATGGGTGACTTTAGCTGATTTTGACTAATCTGTTCTCCTCCCTCAGGCATGGGTGACTTTAGCTGATTTTGACTAATCTGTTCTCCTCCCTCAGGTATGGGTGACTTTAGTTGATTTTGACTAATCTGTTCTCCCTCATGCATGGGTGACTTTAGCTGATTTTGACTAATCTGTTCTCCTCCCTCAGGTATGCGTGACTTTAGCTGATTTTGACCAATCTGTTCTCCTCCCTCATGCATGGGTGACTTTAGCTGACTTTGACTAATCTGTTCTCCTCCCTCAGGCATGTGTGACTTTAGCTGATTTTGACTAATCTGTTCTCCTCCCTCAGGCATGGGTGACTTTAGCTGATTTTGACTAATCTGTTCTCCTCCCTCAGGCATGGGTGACTTTAGCTGATTTTGACTAATCTGTTCTCCTCCCTCAGGCATGGGTGACTTTAGCTGATTTTGACTAATCTGTTCTCTTCCCTCAGGCATGTGTGACTTTAGCTGATTTTGACTAATCTGTTCTCCTCCCTCAGGCATGGGTGACTTTAGCTGATTTTGACTAATCTGTTCTCCTCCCTCAGGCATGGGTGACTTTAGCTGATTCTGACTAATCTGTTCTCTTCCCTCAGGCATGTGTGACTTTAGCTGATTTTGACTAATCTGTTCTCCTCCCTCAGGCATGGGTGACTTTAGCTGATTTTGACTAATCTGTTCTCCTCCCTCAGGCATGGGTGACTTTAGCTGATTTTGACTAATCTGTTCTCTTCCCTCAGGCATGTGTGACTTTAGCTGATTTTGACTAATCTGTTCTCCTCCCTCAGGCATGGGTGACTTTAGCTGATTTTGACTAATCTGTTCTCCTCCCTCAGGCATGGGTGACTTTAGCTGATTCTGACTAATCTGTTCTCTTCCCTCAGGCATGGGTGACTTTAGCTGATTTTGACTAATCTGTTCTCTTCCCTCAGGCATGTGTGACTTTAGCTGATTTTGACTAATCTGTTCTCCTCCCTCAGGCATGGGTGACTTTAGCTGATTTTGACTAATCTGTTCTCCTCCCTCAGGCATGGGTGACTTTAGCTGATTTTGAATAATCTGTTCTCTTCCCTCAGGCATGGGTGACTTTAGCTGATTTTGACTAATCTGTTCTCTTCCCTCAGGCATGTGTGACTTTAGCTGATTTTGACTAATCTGTTCTCCTCCCTCAGGCATGTGTGACTTTAGCTGATTTTGACTAATCTGTTCTCCTCCCTCAGGCATGGGTGACTTTAGCTGATTTTGACTAATCTGTTCTCCTCCCTCAGGCATGGGTGACTTTAGCTGATTTTGACTAATCTGTTCTCCTCCCTCAGGCATGTGTGACTTTAGCTGATTTTGACTAATCTGTTCTCCTCCCTCAGGCATGTGTGACTTTAGCTGATTTTGACTAATCTGTTCTCCTCCCTCAGGCATGGGTGACTTTAGCTGATTTTGACTAATCTGTTCTCCTCCCTCAGGCATGGGTGACTTTAGCTGATTTTGACTAATCTGTTCTCCTCCCTCAGGCATGGGTGACTTTAGCTGATTTTGACTAATCTGTTCTCTTCCCTCAGGCATGTGTGACTTTAGCTGATTTTGACTAATCTGTTCTCCTCCCTCAGGCATGGGTGACTTTAGCTGATTTTGACTAATCTGTTCTCCCTCAGGCATGGGTGACTTTAGCTGATTCTGACTAATCTGTTCTCTTCCCTCAGGCATGTGTGACTTTAGCTGATTTTGACTAATCTGTTCTCCTCCCTCAGGCATGGGTGACTTTAGCTGATTTTGACTAATCTGTTCTCCTCCCTCAGGCATGGGTGACTTTAGCTGATTCTGACTAATCTGTTCTCTTCCCTCAGGCATGGGTGACTTTAGCTGATTTTGACTAATCTGTTCTCTTCCCTCAGGCATGTGTGACTTTAGCTGATTTTGACTAATCTGTTCTCCTCCCTCAGGCATGGGTGACTTTAGCTGATTTTGACTAATCTGTTCTCCTCCCTCAGGCATGGGTGACTTTAGCTGATTTTGACCAATCTGTTCTCTTCCCTCAGGCATGGGTGACTTTAGCTGATTTTGACTAATCTGTTCTCTTCCCTCAGGCATGTGTGACTTTAGCTGATTTTGACTAATCTGTTCTCCTCCCTCAGGCATGGGTGACTTTAGCTGATTTTGACTAATCTGTTCTCCTCCCTCAGGCATGGGTGACTTTAGCTGATTTTGACTAATCTGTTCTCTTCCCTCAGGCATGTGTGACTTTAGCTGATTTTGACTAATCTGTTCTCTTCCCTCAGGCATGTGTGACTTTAGCTGATTTTGACTAATCTGTTCTCCTCCCTCAGGCATGTGTGACTTGAGCTGATTTTGACTAATCTGTTCTCTTCCCTCAGGCATGTGTGACTTTAGCTGATTTTGACTAATCTGTTCTCTTCCCTCAGGCATGTGTGACTTTAGCTGATTTTGACTAATCTGTTCTCCTCCCTCAGGCATGGGTGACTTTAGCTGATTTTGACTAATCTGTTCTCTTCCCTCAGGCATGTGTGACTTTAGCTGATTTTGACTAATCTGTTCTCCTCCCTCAGGCATGGGTGACTTTAGCTGATTTTGACTAATCTGTTCTCTTCCCTCAGGCATGTGTGACTTTAGCTGATTTTGACTAATCTGTTCTCCTCCCTCAGGCATGGGTGACTTTAGCTGATTCTGACTAATCTGTTCTCTTCCCTCAGGCATGGGTGACTTTAGCTGATTTTGACTAATCTGTTCTTCTCCCTCAGGCATGGGTGACTTTAGCTGATTTTGACTAATCTGTTCTCTTCCCTCAGGCATGGGTGACTTTAGCTGATTTTGACTAATCTGTTCTCCTCCCTCAGGCATGGGTGACTTTAGCTGATTTTGACTAATCTGTTCTCCTCCCTCAGGCATGGGTGACTTTAGCTGATTTTGACTAATCTGTTTTCTTCCCTCAGGCATGGGTGACTTTAGCTGATTTTGACTAATCTGTTCTCCTCCCTCAGGCATGGGTGACTTTAGCTGATTTTGACTAATCTGTTTTCTTCCCTCAGGCATGGGTGACTTTAGCTGATTTTGACTAATCTGTTCTCCTCCCTCAGGCATGGGTGACTTTAGCTGATTTTGACTAATCTGTTCTCCTCCCTCAGGCATGGGTGACTTTAGCTGATTTTGACTAATCTGTTCTCTTCCCTCAGGCATGGGTGACTTTAGCTGATTTTGACTAATCTGTTTAGGCTTTTTCGTTTTCTTGCTCCCAAAGATTTTTAAATTATTTGGCTTTCAAATATTGTGGCCTTGAGTGTACATGATGAAGGTGATTGCGTGCGTTTATGAAATAACCTTCGACTGTTATGCTCAAACTCGAAATATTACCATCGGTCAGCGGCATGACTTATCTTTTAAACAGTGCGTGAGATATATAGTAATGCCATTCATAGTGTCAATTACAAATCATAATTGTAATCATCATAGCAAAACATTCCAATAATTAATTTTTAAGTGTTAATGAAAAAGAGACCTTTCGGAATTGATATGGCCTAAACGTGTAAATATTAGTGTTAAATTAACTACATCATTGTAAAGCTGGTCGTAGCAGGAAGTATAAACGAATAACAAAGATACAAAATGAAAAAAGCCAATACCACACCGTCAGAACAGTTTCGAATTCGATAATCGCTTAAACAGTGCTAAAATCTATACCACTAACAGGCATATGCATGTACATGCTTGCTTACTCTTCTGGTTCGATACAGGCACGTCAAAACATAAACTAGATTAATGTGCCGATGCGATGATGCATGTGTTTTCTTAGTCAAATGCCGACCCTCACATATAACTGGGTGAGCAGTGTTGTTGAAAGGAAAGCTTACTACTAATATTGAACTACATATATTGATGATACATTTTTATTCTTAACGCAGAAGTTGTCATATGTACCTTATTAGTCCTATAAAAGAAAGTCGATGGTCTTAATCATCATACTACTCATAGTACTCAAGGCCACAATAAACACGTAGATATCTAGTTTAAAGCACACGAGGTATATCTAGAATAACCATTATCAGATACGTTCAAAGTCAAAAGATTGGAAACCAAAATAATTTAAAAAGCTGTGAGATTAGAAACATGACAGTCAAATCGACTTCGGTCACCTAGAACTGGGGGAAAAGAACCATAGTTTTGATAATATTTATATTATTTCGGAACTGTAAATGTTAATAATAAACATAGCTAATATACAATGTCAGAGTCGAAACAGTGACTACTGCTGAAACAATTACTACTGGAAGGATGGAATGTGTAAAACATGGAAACAATGGCAGAGTCGAAACAGTGACTACTGCTGAAACAATTACTACTGGAAGGATGGAATGTGTAAAACATGGAAACAATGTCAGAGTCGAAACAGTGACTACTGCTGAAACAGTTACTACTGGAAAGATGGAATGTGTAAAACATGGAAGCAATGTCAGCATTAACGGATGTCTCATATATTTCAGTTTCTTGCAAGCACAAGCGTTTGCAATTGATTAGAAAGATGTTTTTTTAGGGAACAATATACGTTAAATTCCTTTGAGCAATATTGGCATAGATAGAAATTATTCGAAAATAACAAAATGAAACCCCTAAATTTTCAGTCAACCAGAATTTAAATACATTTAATGGAAACTTCAAGGGGAAAATCTTGTGAGTCTATTTATGGAAATACCGAAACTTAAATTTGACGTACATTACTCATGTTAACTTTTTTTTCTTTATTCAAAGTCTATTCGCGTGGTAGCATCAATCAAATAATGAGGGAGAAAAAAAATCTCTAAGGATTGTGGAAAATTGCTATTCTCGTTCTTTTTAAACAAAAGTCATCTATCAAAAAATTGAGAGTTCAACGCATTACACTATCGCACCTGATGAATATTCAAAATCCAATTCTAAAGAAATCATTCACAGCGCGCTTTAGTTTCAAAATGAAAAGCAACATTAAAATGTTATAGTTCTGAGTAACGAATAAATTTATTTTGTCAAACATTTTTTTCAACTAATCATCGGGGGTCGCCATGGGAAAAAACTGTGCTCTCTATCGAAATTTTATAATAAAAGACAAAAGAATTATAGAAGCTAAAGCCTTTAATCTCACAGTCAGGTATATTGATAATGTTCGATCTGTCAAACATTAATCCATACTTTGCTAATTGGATTCCATTAATATACCCCAAAAACATGAAATAAGAAGCAACAGGTTCCTCTGTCTCATTTCTGGTCGTCTTTCTTACAGCCTCTGTGAAAAAAACGATATGACTTCAATTTTGAAATAATCGCTCCTGTGTATGGAGTTTATATTTCACAATACATGCGTTACGTTCGAGCTTGTGGTATGTAGTCAGACTTTTTACATATTATCTTTGGATTACGCAGCTCAGAAGCAAGACTAAATGATGCATGGTAAATTGTTGTTTAATGCCCAGTGAGCAGTGTTTTAGAAATATTAATGACGAAAACAAATTCACAAACAGTACATCATAAGGTGGCAATAGTGTGGTTTTCTTTGAGTTCCGTGAATTAAGGTGCGATGTGATTGATCTTTGTGTTGCTATTGATGAAATTGTTGACCATCACTGTTTAAACCATCTTTTTATATTTTAATGTAGTAAAGACTTCCAATTATTAGTTTATCAACCTATCATTATAATATGGATATCTGTCTTCAATTACAAATTAAGTGTCAATAAACAATAGTCAATTATATTCATTGTTATAATAACGAGTGTTAATAAAAAATATATAAAAAAAAACGTACATATCAAGCTTAGTACGTACGACGTGGTTCTGAAATAACTTTAATCAGGTACTCTCAATATATGTCTAGGTCGGTACACTCTAAATTATGACCCACATAATCATTCAGTAGCTGTTGGCGTCTCCGGATATCTCTATATAAAAACTCAATATATTTATAAACAGAAATAATCTTACGTTTTGCGTGGCGAAAAAATTAAATAATCGATTTCCGTAAAGATTACACTTAAATGTGGTATTAAGTATTTTTATCACCGGATGAAATTGTACGGGAGAGGCTTGTAATGAGTGTCATCCGATGGACATTGTCAACAACTTAAAAAATAAAAGATCTACTTCCTTTATTTCGTCATACAGATCCAGTCCATTTATTCTTAAAACAATAATTATGACTTTCAAAAGAAGGCAGTCTGTTCACAGTAAATAGGGTCATATAAGAACGTTGCCGATTTTGTTTAACAAGTTTTTAATGCATTTGTACAGTTATGACCTTCAACAATATTTATTTCAAAATCAATTTGATATTGATAGTTTTAATGTATATATATTTTTTAAATAGTTAAAAACTCTGTTAAATTATTTTCATATTAAGATTAGCAATATCCACATAAAAACGTAGATATCAAATTTAGTGCGCAAGACACGTTTCTGGAATAACCTTCATCAGGTACGCTCAAAGTCAAAGCCAAAATATGTGAAAGCCAAAATAAGCTATAAGTCCTTAGCAACCATATAATTATTGTGTAATCAGGAGATAAAGTAATATTAAATCCAAAGTCATATCTTTGGAAAAATATTAAAATTGTTTTCTGAACAATTGATCTTTTAATTATAGTATTGTAGATCGCACTTGTAAGATTTCTGATGTTTAATCTGTTTGACTAAATAATTGTCTCTTAGGATCACAGGCACACACATTTCAGCTGCACAGTAATATAAAATTTACATTTTAGCCATTAGTTTATTGCTTTCTATATAAAATGTCATATTGTTGCAGATTTCTAAATGAGTATATTATCTTGCGTTCTACATGGTTGATAACGGTTTTCTCCGGGTACTCCGGTTTCCTCCACCAATAAATCAGACCACCATGATATATCTGTAATATTGTTGAAAGTGGCGTTAAAAATCATCACCTTTATCATCGATTTATTATGAAACATACCCAGAAGTTGAATCTATAACACTTGTACTCTCCTACGTCTACTTCAACCAAATTCTGATAGCCTTCAGAAAAATGAAAATTGTGATAGAGATTTCACATGATAATTGACTCTGTCACAGGACCCATTTCTCCAAAATATAGTACTTATTTTGTTATATGAGCATACATTACTCTTTTGATTAAAATCAAATACTAAACTTCATTACAATTAATCTTTTGATTAAAATCAAATACTAAACTTCATTACAATTAATTTGTCCATGTTCTATATTATTCATTGACAATTTTAATGAATGAATACGTCATTGACTTTCTCTACGGATATTGATCATTACACTGTCACCATCTTTGTTTTTAATGGGAACTGAGCTGTTTACCTCGTTTCATTAATTTTGCCTCTATATTTTCATTGCACCTCCCTGTTGATGCTTAGGCATATATGAGATTTGTTCATGAGTTAAATATGACAAAATTGTCTTGCATCGTCTGCTAATGTTCCGTCTTCATTTCACATTGTGTTATAAACAAAATATGAGAAATCCATGTTATATCTTCTGTAGCATGCGAATAAACACGTACATTCAAGACGATAAAATTGAATGATATGTCATAGTGGAATTATTAAGCTGTGCAAAATTATATCTTTCAGAAGCACCTTAATTTTACGCAACACGATGGGTAATTTTCATTTCTGACTGTTTCAATTGGCCTAAAACTGGGTGACACAGAGCATAGTCTCTCCAATTACAAGTATCTGCCATAAAGTATAGTTTTATGTACAACTGAGAAACAAAATCTATTGAAAAAGTCGACAAACAAATGAAATCTGGTATCGTACCAAACCAAATCAGTCTGTTAGTCATTTTTATGCGACTAAAATATGCATCGTGTCGATATACAAGTATATACTGATTCAGTCATCTGCTTTGTGGCGTAGGCTTGGTACGGTTTTCTAATTGTAGATAGAGACCCATTTTTTTTCGGCTTAAGGCCATTACTTATGGGGGAAATGCTGATAAAAGAATCGCTTAGAGCAAAATAAATTGCACGAGCACATGAATAGTTGCTACTTAATCATTTAAGAATTTTGGTTGGATTCCCCTAAATATTTTGCATTTATTTTTAAGAACACTGACGACAACAATTACACAGAAGACAATTCAAGATGTATAATGACAGGGTGGATTGTCGATCCTACCAGACGGGCCATTCAATAATGACATGACCATAATGATGTATATAATTTGGTGAAATTTGTGCATAAATTGAGATTATATCAAATGTAACCAACTAACACTGAGGTTCTACTTCTCTTAATTTATATATACCCATGATCTGTAGGGATATTGTTAGAGTGTTTTCAAGTGTATGAAAAGACAACTCTGGAAAAATAGTATTATTAACACTGCAAATGTTTATTGCCAAGGAATACAATGATAAAAATTAAAATTGCTTGTATAAAAGGATCTTTTTATAAAAAGGAAGGACACTGAAACCAGACAGGCTTATTATTACAAAATATCATCCATCATAATATAGTCTTATTGATTTTGATGTTGTGTCTGTCTGCATGTCAAGATGCTTTGGGTTTTTTTCAACTTAGTCTATCTATCCTGTTCTACAGATACATGAAGAGGCTAATTAAAACTCAGATAAAAAAACTTAATCAATGCATATGTTGATTAAAACATTTTACTGAAGTAATTACACTCCTCTATAGTTTGTTAAAAAATATTTGTCATAGTCCGTTCGACTTCTATAAATCTCCAGAGAAAAATCTTAAAAATAATT
This sequence comes from Bathymodiolus brooksi, assembly GCA_963680875.1. Classification (NCBI taxonomy): domain Eukaryota; kingdom Metazoa; phylum Mollusca; class Bivalvia; order Mytilida; family Modiolidae; genus Bathymodiolus; species Bathymodiolus brooksi. The sequence continues at coordinate 83,733,079 of OY804577.1, forward strand.
TTTTAAATCAACATTTTTGTCTAGATGTAGGATAATATATTAATAATACAAATGGTGTTAGAACCATCCCATCATTGTACCATGTGAATGTTTAAATATTAAAGAGGCATTAGCTACGATTTTGACCAAAAAATGTATATGTTTTGGAAATGGGTAAATAGCTTTAAAATGATGAAATAAAGGTAAATATTTCACATTAAACAGCTTATCGTTCCACTTTTCGCCTTTTGAGAACGAAAATTACCATCGATTTATTATTTCCTTGCAAGCAAATAATTTGACATCGCTTTCTCCGTATGCAACGGACCTTACTAGTGACAGGTAAAAACGAATAATTTGTATTTTGTCGCTTATTAACTGCAAACTTGCATGGTTCTTTGTCCGTAATTAACGCCAACTAAAAGCAGATTCACAGAAAATAAGAAATAAGTGCATTGTTGTACTGATTTAATGACGATTCGGCAAACTCCGTAAGCAATGCCGATAATTAATAAGATGGCGTCCATTTCTTGGTCGATTTCAAAACACAAGCAGTTGCACCTTTTTTCCCCGATGCGCGTACATTTCATAACATTTATAAGTTACAGAAACACGTTTTATTAAGGCATCAATCATATCTGATAGTTTTTATGGGTAACACAAATTTACGATTTTGACAGATAATGCCCCTTTAATAGACCATTAACTGACCAGCACTTATACTTTATCACTGTCGTCAAAGAGCTCCGGTCTGAATTGTTCTGTCATCTTCCGGTACAAGTCAATTAGACATGTTTGACATACAGGCGACGACAAAATGTAAGTATTATGATCATATAGTATTATTATATCTTGAATCAAGAAGATGTCGTTATCGGTCGATTATTTGTGTTTGTTTTTACCTTTATGTTTCTGTGGTTAACTTAATAGATTACTCAGATATAGATAAAATGATGGACATAAACAATGAAAAATGCTAATAATGAGATTGAAATCATCAAATAAAGCTATAAAAAGTAGTCTATATATGTAATTAAAGTACACAAACCCTTTATAATGCTTATATACATGATAGTTTACACTGGCGTGCCACCACGAATAGTTTTAGACTTACTACAATAAAAAACACAATACTTATTTACGTACATTCGTTCCGGCTCTGTCAGCCACTACTTTCCGGTTGGGTCCCAAAAAATGTTTTTCAGTAGAATCGGTTTTGTCTATGTAAAAAATTGAAAGAATAGCGAAAACAGCTCAATATCACAATTATGTTTCCTTTTTGTAATTTATTTAAGGTTCATTATAACACTTGTCAAGGGTATGTTCGACTTTCAAATTGATAAAAACAAAAAATAAAAAACAAAAAATTGTCTTCAATGAATAAAAGTTGTGAAAAAAAACCAGCACATAGTCAAAATAATTTACATGTGGATGTTTTGTATAACATTAAAAGAAAGAAATACAAAACGATTTGTGCAGAATTGGCATTCGCCAAGTCACCTTCGACAGAATGGTCATGATTTTGTATAGAACTTATAATTCTTTTTCTTTATTTGTTATGCAGTTGGATTATTGCAATATTCAAAGAGTGTTTGAACAAAAGTAGGAACTCTCACTGTTTACATAGATATCAAGTAACTCTTATTGTTTTGGATTAATTTTTGTTTTGAAATAATATATTGAAGGACAATAAGAAATTTTGATTAAAAAAATAATAAAAATAAAATAAAAATAGGGAACCGCATCGGTAGCGTAATGGTTAGCGTGCTCGCCTCGAATGCGATAGATTGTGGGTGCGAACTGCGGTCTTGTCAAACAAAAGAATATAAAATTGGTATTTGTTGCTTCTCCGCTAAGAACGCAGCATTAAGGAGAAAGAGCAAAGACTGGTTGGCTTGGAATCAGAATAATGTGTCCGAGTGGAGCGACATATCTACCCAATGACTGTTGTTAGCTCACCTTGCCAAAGGCAATGTGAGCATTTACCATCACTTGGGGCCCGTCGTCCGTCGTCTTTCGTTCGTCGTCTGTCGTCCATTAACTATTCACATTTTAATCTTCTCCTTTGATACGCCTTAACCAAATGAAGTGAAACTTAGTAGGAAGCATCTATGGAAGGTCTTATGTAACGATTACTCATGTCGTCCCAATCCGTTAACAAACATGGTCGCAACAAGCGATTCTTGTTTCTGATTGGCAGATTTAAAAAAAAAATCTTCTCCTCTAAAACTTCTTAGCCAAATGAACCGAAACTTGGTATGAAGCAACTATGGAAGGTCTTCTATAAAGATGGCACATTTCATCCCGATCCGTTGACAAACATTGTCGCCACAGACAATTCTTGTTTCTGATTCGCCGATTTTATAAAATCTTCTCCTCTCAAACTGCTTAGCCAAATGAACCGAAACTTGGTAGGAAGCAACTATGGAAGGTCTTCTATAAAGATTGCACATTTCATCCCGATCCGTTGACAAACATTGTCGCCACAGACAATTCTTGTTTCTGATTGGCCGATTTCTAACAATCTTCTTCTCTGAAACTGATTAGCCAAATGAGCCGAACTTTGGTGGGAAGCACCTATAGAAGGTTCTGTCTGTATTAAGTTTCCTCAAAGCAGAATGAAAGGTGAACGACATTTTTCAGTGAGCAAAGCACGAACATTTGTCGTATTACAACTTGTAATGAACGTTGCATTAATCGAGTACACCTAACATTTTCTTTGTATACAAATTGCCAAAATCGTCCGTGCGGAAAAGAATTCAATACTACAACCTTTGTTAATTTGCTTATCTGTAATGTTAATGTAAACATTATACTGTGAAGAAACTTAAATATCGTATCCATGAAGTTATTTCCACAGAGTGACTTACTTCGTTATCAACGAGTATACAATTAAAATATTGCGTTATAAAAAGAATCTCCCACTACTCAATTGATGCACCTGGACAGCTACTTAAAGTGAGTGTAGCGTATTGAGCACCAACCGTGATGGCAGTGCCACAAAATGTATTAAAAAAAATCAAGTGTTCGCGACAGTAGCAATTTAACATAGAAATAACGATTTTTTTAGTGTACAAAAAATCTGAAATTAGCAGCCATGGCGAATATTCATACTATGGATCAGTATTTATCGCCTTTGAGATATTTCCTAATCATAACTATTGTTAAATTGCAATGTAATGCTCAATAACAATAAGATCAGTGGTATTTACATACTGACAAACCCGGTTATTTATAAATGACCCAACCGGTTTGTATACATGTTTATATTTTGACCAAGCCGGATTTCAAAAACATCTGTTGACATCATGTTTTAGGGTATAACTAGTTACTAATTGACTTTTCATCAACAAAATAGTATTTTTAAGTAAAATCAATCATTCATCAATATTTTTTTTCTTTTTGGGAAACATTTAATTCATTCGTAAATGCAAGATATAGCGATATTTCAGTTGAATGTAATGATTTTGAAGCCGGATTCCTTATAACTTATAGAAAAATCTAATTTTACACTGCAAAAATAAATGATATTTGGACAAAAAATTAAATTAATAATAATAACAATCATAAAGCATCATAATTCAAAACATTATATACACAGTATATATATAAATACTTACGAAAATTATCCGTGTCTGCTTTAAGAATTCCGTTTTAAAATATACCGGATGTTGACCAAACATTTTCGATCGGAGCTCTTTGACGACAGTGTTTATGTCACGAGATGAATATATCTCAAAATACCTTTCTCTGACGTCACACTGTTGTTCGAACAGTTGATTATTTTTAAGAATCTACAGTTTATTCTTTTGTTCTTGAATATATGAACTTTAACCTTTCATTGTGTTAGGCTTAAAAACGTGATGAACATATTTTGGGACTTTCGGGTATCGAACCACTACTGGGCTTTTTAAAGTCTACTTTCACTTTCAAAACTTCCATCTAACCACTCGGCTACGATGACCACATTACTGTATTCTATTATTAGTACATTTGTATATGTGACTCTTGATTGTAAGCTTTGCTAAAAAAAATATCAACAATTTGTTTAAGGTTCCGCTAAAGGAAAATACATCAAAAACTCAAAGTTTAATTTTAAAGTATTTACGCCACAAAATACACCATATCATATATCAAAATGTTCCTTATGCTTTGCACAATCCTTCTAGGTCTGTTTAAAATACTGTCGAATTAATGGTATATCAGTACCTTCCAAATAAAGGTGCTAGGCTATCATTAAATACCAAGATTTCCTAAGTCCACATATACCTGTTAAAATAACACAATAATGTTAAACAACCATATATCTAGTGTAAGCTACCTTTTATTTGTATGTTTAGACAAAGAACAATTGATAATTGATAAAAAAAAATCTCTAAGTGAAATTTAATTAGAAGCCATTTACATTGGGACTATTTTCATATCTATTTATAGCTACTTTCACTTTCTATTTAATAAGAAAAGTATGGAAGACCATCATGACCATTTGGGTATATTTTAGTGGATTGATGTCACACCAATTGATTAATTTTATGTCATTTTGAGAATTACCTCATATCATAGGTTTCAGTATTACAATGAATTTTTTTTTATTCACATACCAGAAACATGATTTACTTAAAAGGGGGGGGGGGGTCAAATTGACACAAACTATTTTAAAAAATAGAAAACTGAAAATAACTTAGTTTCAGAGTAAAGCAATTGCACAACTATCCCATTGTGTCAATATAAAAATAATATTTAACTAGAGGAACTATGAGCAGTCACAAAGTGATACCCCCTCCCCCTTTTTGAAATTTCAAATATCTCCCCTTTGGAACCTCAGAACAAAACTATATCACTTCATGCACATCTACATGTTATGTAAATCTCCAAAGTCTCATGACGAATCTGCAACAAAGTAACACCCCTTGTGTAGGATCTCATAGGTAACATTTTTGTCCAGTTTGGTTAAATGATATTCAGTGGTTCTCAAGAAGATGAAAATGTTAAAAGTTAACGACGGACGGAGGATTGACACCAAGTGATGGCAATAGCTCACAGTGGCCTTTAGCCAAATGAGCTAAAAATTAACTACACCATTATACTAGGAACACAATCAGGCAATAAGCTTGGCATGGGCCCAGTCGCCAATGCTACTAAATTTTTGGTTGGGCCCCTAACATTTTGAAGAAAATTCCTTTAACACTGTGTCCAAGCAAACATGGGGGGACGTTCACCAAAACGATGGTATACAAGCAATAAAAGGCATACAAAAAGTAAATTGATACCTCACAGAACTTAGTCAAATATATGCTCTCTTTTGGTAATAAGCAGGGTCCTATCTAGCTTTATATTCAGAATTAAAACGCCAATTTGGTTCCGTAATTCAACAATCTTTAATGAAATTGGTTTTCCGTAAGCACATTGATTTACGACGTCATAGACGACGTGTTGACGACAGATTCTGATGACACGAATTATTGAATTTCTTGTCACTTGTTGAATTATCGAATTTCTGTTCACTGGGAAAACACGGTATTTCACCGCCATCAGTAGTATATCGGCACAGCTCAGTTAGCATTTGAGGAGGTGATGCCAGGTGGTGCTACCGGAAGTATGTTCTGCGTATGCCCGGATTTTCCCCGCGTTTTTTTTCTTACTATAGTAGTACAAAATGTAGTACAAGTACCATGGCTACCGGATGTGACCGAAGGTCACTTGACCCTGAAGGGGTTCCCTTGGGTGTGCGCATGCGCAACCGGAAGTTGGGATGTCTCGCTCTTTTTTCGGGTGTTTTCGGATATGTTGTGTAGTACTCTACGTCCGCGGTTTTTTTTGGGGGGGGGTTTTGGTTTTTTTCAAAATAAGGCAAAAATGAAATGTTATTTTTATAGTGTCACCGAAGTAACGTTGCATTTCAAAGGTTGGATTTCAAACGTTGGAGTTTGTGAAAGAAGTTGTAGTATTTCGCGTGAACTTTCTATCTATATGGAACATATGGAAGCAAGGCAAGTCGAATAGTGATAAGATATGGAAATTATGAAAGAAAAGTAAGTTGAATAGTGAAAAGATCTGGAAAATACAGAAGAACATTGTGAAATGATATGGAAAATATGGAGGAAAAATAAGTTGAATAGTGATAAGATATGGAAAATATGGAAGAAAGGCAAGGTGAATAGTGAAAAGATAGGGAAAATATGGAAGAAAGATAAATTGAATAGTGAAATGATATGGAAAATACAGAAGAAAAGTAAGTTGAATAGTGAAAAGATAGGAAAAATATGGAAAAAACCCAAGTTGAATAGTGAAAAGATATGGAAAATATGGAAGAAAGGCAAGTTGAATAGTGAAAAGATATTAAAAATATGGAAGAAACCCAAGTTGAATAGTGAAAAGATATGGAAAATACAGAAGAAACCCAAGTTGAATAGTGAAAAGATATGGAAAATACAGAAGAAAAGTAAGTTGAATAGTGAAAAGATATGGAAAACACAGAAGAAAAGAGCGTATATCCACCACCACCACCACAACCACCGCTGACAGAGGGATATACGCCGCCGCCGCAGCAGCAGCAACAGCAGCCATACACGTTTACCCCAGAACAGCAGCAGCCGCCGCCGTCGCCGCAGCAGCAGCAGCAGCAGCAATAGCGTTGAAATTCCACCCAAAACACGAAAAACGACAAAATCTCAGACAAAACGAAACACATTATGAAAATATCACACATTAACGTAAACATCTATGACAAAACTGCAACAAGTCAACAAAATAGTGATTAAGATGTTGAATAAACACGAAAATTAGAGTCGTGATAGATAGAAAGTTCACGCGAAATACAACTTCTTTCACAAACTCCAACGTTTGAAATCCAACGTTTGAGGTGCAACGTTACTTGTGTGATGTTATAAAAGATATTTCATTTTCCGGTATATAAAAAAATAAATAAAAATTGAAAAAAAAATATTAATTAAAAAAGAAAAGATTAAAGAAAAAAAAAGAGAATGCGGACGTGGAGTACTACACATATCCGAAAACACACGAAGAAAGGGCGGAAAATCCCAACTTCCGCTTGCACATGCGCGCACCTCTTCGGAATCACGTGACCTTCGGTCACATCCTGTAGCCATGGTACTTGCACTACATTTTGTACTACTATAGTACGAAAGAAAACGCGGGGAAAATCTGGACATGCGCAGAAAATACTTCCGGTAGCACCACCTCGCACCACCTCCTCAAATGCTAACTGAGCTGTGCCGATATACTACTGCCATCTATGTAATAAAGTCTATTAGGCCTTTTTTTTATTAGTTGGTTTACGGAATCGCCGACCCGAATTTCGATAGAAGTGGAAAAACAAATTCAAAAAACGTCATTTTTTTTTCCGCCGACCGTATAATTTTCAGATATGAATAAAAAAAAAATGAAATTATTTTCAGGAAAAAAAATGAGCCGGGAGAAAGCGTGCAGTTCAACAGTCTTCGAAATTATTAGTCGGTGGTCCGGTGTCCGAGGCCAGTAAAATCGGTCTCAGGCTTGTAAAAATCCCAAAACTAGAAGTCCGCCTGGCTTGTGCATTTTTTGTCTGAGAAGTGGTAAGTAATTTTGGTTCAGCTGTTGAAAGTTTTGTGAAGTTGCTGTTTCAATTATTTTTTAAATAAAGATAAACAATTTTGTCCTCTCGCCCAGGTAAAAAGCTGCAGATGCAAAAGAGGTCGGCAGCAGAAATTTATGATGCCAGTGCAGCGGTATTAACAAAAGGTCTATTAAATTTCAAACCAGCTGGATGAATGATCGTCCCTGGTTATTTCATGACGAGGAAACAGACAGATAGATTGAATTTTTACGGTAGTGTCACACATGTTCGTGGACATAAATTATTCAACCTGAATGCGGTAAAACTAGAAACCTGGAAATTGTCTTCAATGCCTACATTGTTATTATTAAACTTCACTAGTAGTATATGTAGTTGTGACCTTTGTTTTTGTGCATACAAATCAGCAGAACATGTGAAGTAGGTCACACAATTTCGTGGAAATAGTTTGTTCTAAAATAACTTTAAAAGGTATAAAGTAGCAGTATGGAAGCCCAATGGTGACCACAAAATCATGATTTACTATAAGTATATTTTTTAAAGCTTTTCACATTCATTTTAACTGATCATATTGCTTTAAATGATACCTGGAAGCTATAAATGAAATACACATATAATGCATTGCATTTTTAAAAACTATAATAATTGTATAATTTAATATTGTACACTTCCCTATCTCTTTATTCAAGATAGTGCTTCAATTCATATTTTGAACTATACTTGTGTACATGAAACCAACTTGCACATTTTATTTTCTTCTTTGATGAACATTGCTTAAAAATTCCAAAAACATAAGATTATGGCACTCATTGTGTTTCAAAGATTTTTTATTTTTACCGGGAATCTCCAAGAAAGTCACATGACTTTGTTTACCAGAAAATGGACCCTAAATGTTTGCTTATACACTGTGTATAGGGTCAATACAAAAATAACAGTTTTTGCCACTTGGGCTTCTAGAGTGAATAAAGTAAGGTTATTCCCTGCACAGCCAAATGCACCAGTAGTGCTATGGACATACCTTATTGGTAACAATAGAATATGACAAGAACACATCAATTGGTCTGATTTCAAATCTGTATCCGTATATCCTATGTGTTGGTCCACATCAATGGTAAAATTGTCTGCAATATAGGGATAATGTGTTAATTATGAAAACAGATAACAATGTTTTTCGATAATAAATGAAAAACAAGGATGTTACTGAATGACACATTGACCCTGTGACCTTGACCTTTGACCTTGAAAATCAATAGGCTTTCAGGTTCTCCTAAGGACTAATTATGCACCAAGTTTGGTCATAATCCATTGAAGAATGCTGCTTCTAGAGTATTCATAATGATGTTCATGAATGGCAATCTTTACCTTTGATCTTTAAAATCAATATGGTTCCAGAGTTTCCTAAGGACTTAGTATGTATCAAATTTGGTCAAAACCCATTGATAGATGTTGATTCTAGAGTGTTCACAAGGATGTTACAAAATGACGGACAGTGGCATTACAATATCCTCATTGTAACTTTGTTGGCAAGGGGATAATAGCCATTAAAAATACCAGTTCTATTTCAATTTTTAATGGTTTTAGATCTGATCAAATAATTTATATCAAAATGTTATAAATAACATATTTTTGACAAATCAGAGTCTACAGTTTGTAGAAATTTTGTTTCCTCGTCGTTCATTGAAGACCCATGGGTGGCCCTGGGTTGTTTTGCACTCTTTCGTCGGGTTGTTGTCTCTGCCACATTTTCCGTTTTCATTATCTATTCTTTTAACAATGACATAAATATTACAAGTTGTTGAAACAGCCTACAACTTTTACTCAAATAATGTTGGGATAGAAATAAAAATACCTTATTAATAAGATATAGCATAGAATGATTAAAATAAAATATTATAGAGCTTATATTATCTTCTGTTAGATTGTTGTCTCATGTACAACTATTCCATGTCCCTTTTTCCAAATTTATGAAATATTCTGCTTAGTCAATCGACATACAGGCAAAACAAAATTAATGTGAGCTAATTGAGTATACCCACACTCTCCCAAATATGAAAAATACATTAAATCGGTAAACAGGAAGTAATTGCGCGACAGCTCTGAATTCGGTAAGCATGTTATAGAACCCCTAACTGAAGTTCCATTCCAAATATCAAGGGGATGTGATTTGTAGTTGCTGAGAAAATTGTGACGAAAATATGTATTTCGAACGGACGGAAGGACGGACAATAAGAGGTAAAACAGAATACCACCTCTCCTTCGGAGCGGGGGTATAACAATTAAACCTTTTATGATTCAATACAATCTATGTTTAGCTACCTGACATTAACTGGCGCAGGACCTTGGGGTTCAGTTTCAACTGTATGCGAATCTGAGGAGCTTGGTGGTCTTGCTTTCTTTTTCTTGGAATTTCTATGATTTGGTGACGTTGAACCCTTCCGTTTTCCTCTTGTTTGCTTTGCTTTTCCTTCTGGAACATACTGCAATATAAAAATGTGTATATTTAGGAAAAAAGTGTCGTTTTTTAAATCAACAAATGATAACATTGTGAATATGAAGACAAGACCATACCAAATTCATTTTTATAGATGTTCCGATTATTGATTATATTAATAGAAAATTGATCAATTTTTTCTGGCCCTGATATTTGTTTTATAATCGATAATCGGGTACACCAGAAAGGCTTTAAATAAAAGCACATCCTATGAATTGACATAGTGCCTACTTATAAAGTACAGATTCTGTTCAATTAAAACATATTTTTATATCATCAATGTGGCATTTACTTTAGTTGCATATTACAATACCAATTATAATATATAGTAAAATCGGTTAGACTTCCCTATGATTTCAATTCATTAATTATTGTTTTCCAGCTGATTTCCAACACTTTTTCTTTTTGCAAAATATTATGAAATTAATATATTGTGCAAGCTTGAAAACTGTATATGAGTTGCACAGAGAAACCATATACCTACCTTAGTCCTATAAAATAATTGTTTTTAAAGGAATTTGCGCTCTCAATGGAAAGTACATATACTTACTACAACTGTATATACTCACCTTTGTGCTTGAATTTAAAAAGTGAGTTCGAATATCGTATATTTTCAAACTTACCCAAATTCCAGGTTCTCGAATGCCTGGACTTTTCTCCTCTTGTGGACATGCTAGTTCTGGAAGGAGTCCTTGTATGTAAACTGCCTGAAGTTTGGGTAGCATAGTATTATCCCAAAAGTCACTATCTGTATTGCATATGTTGAGGAGACTATGACATTGGTAGAAATAAATATGATTTTTCTTTAGTGTAACCTGCCATTCACATTTTCTAAGCAAAAATTTTTATTTTCTGATGCCTGCCAGGAGATTAATAGGCTTTGAATGTAACAGATTTTTAATTTCAATGAGACCTCTTCCATGTGTGGATGACGAAACTATGCAATGTGGACTCCCTGCCAATTAGTTGTGGGTAGGATGGATAACTAAGCCACTGCGCTGCACACATACATTATCGTTTTCCTCAGCTTTTTTCAGTTTATACTCTTTGATTGTGGTGTCTTCCTGAAGAATACCATTCTGGGTGTGGTGATTTTTTGATGGGTTTCTGTTGACAATAGATCCAAAATGTGACGCTGTTATTCTTTTCCTTCTTTCAGAATGCCAAAGACCTGACTGAGATTATTGAACTGTAGAAGTAGTAACGTTTTTACACTGTTGAGCCGAGATGTTGATGTGATTTTCCAGAAATTGTTGTTTCAATTTACCAAGATCCTCAGATGAAACATCATCTGTAACATCAATGGCTTCTGGACCATAGGCTTTACGGGCTTTCTTTGTAGTAGTTATTTTAAGGTTCGACATCTTTTTCTTCCATCTACGCTGATGTACATTTGGCTTTGACTTGTGCCTGATCGAATTGGCTAAGAGTCGTTCATGGCGTGCATGCCGTGTCCTAAAATGATATCCTGGTTCTGTGCCTGTGGATGACTCCCAAACCTTATACGACCACTGTGGTCCCATATTCATTCATAATGCTCCACCATAACAGCGTGCATGCCATGATCCACAGTTGCAAAGGCTGTGTACCTTACCACCATCGAATGTTGTTCGGATATGCATCCAGCTTTCGGTTAGGTTTGTAGTGCTGTCATTTATGAGTCTATCAGCTTTTTCACTTATTCTACAAAGAAGTTTTGTAACATCTTTTATTATATGCTGTTCAACGTTCTTATACTCTATCGATGTGCCATAGCGTGCCTCCTCCTGGGATGATATAGATGATCCTGCATTCCAAATATCAATTTGATCATCAAGTAGGCTGCTTTCATCAATGGTGGACTGGCATGAAGACGTACAAATTTGATTGTCAGTTTGTACTGCTGGTGAAGGTTCAGTATTAGCTTTACAACAATCTGAACAATGTTCATGTTGGCTAAACACATGGTGAACAGAATTCTTTATGTCATGTGACAACTTTTTAATAGCAATGGCTTTATCAAATGTTTTATCGTGAAACTCTTTCGATCGTACACGGATGGCACATCTGAGAGCACTTACAAGTCTTACTCTGGTGTTTTTTGACAGATGGTGTTTACCCTTGTAGAGGGGATTGTCTGTTACGAGTTTTTTCTAGATTTGCACGGTAGCATTTGCATATATGGTTGACACACTCTTCCTTAGTCACATACCGTCCCCAACCTGGTACCTCCTCCCTAATTCTGGCAAATACAGACGAGTCACCATCACCAACAACTCTCATGTATCTCAGTCCGTGTTTACTTTCTGCCTCTAAAAATGCTTCTAAAATAATGTTCCCCTCCATGGACTGACTGTTTTGATCCCAGTTCTTGAAACATACATGCGGTTTGTTATTATTCTGATTACATAAGTAGCAATACTTATTTCTTACTCCAATGTGTAGCAGTTTTTTAGTCTCCTTGCCAATTAGTATGGCCACGCCACCTGCTGCATTGTAGGAATGTTTGTGGGTTCGTTTCGACCACCCACCATCTGTGATCACTGCTATTGACGGGACTTCCTCATGAAAGTCATTTCTTTCTACAGCGAGACGCCTTTCCTCTTGGCCATGCTTTGGTTAATAACCCATGTGTTGCTTCCTGTAACACAAAACAATTTTTTTCGGTGGCAAGATTTTCAAACTGCAGACAAAAATCAGCAGAAAATGATGTCTTCCTTATAGTTCAAAACCGCAGAAATTACCGGTTAAATAGCATTTAATTTGTATTTATTTACGTATACTCATATCCACCACGATTTTCATATCAGAGTGATGTTCATGTCGTTTAACAGTAACTAAACGGGTACATGTTTATCATCCAGAACACATGAATTCAACCCCCAAATATTTGTGGGGTTCGTATTGCCCAATGTTTAGTTTTCTGTGTTGTGAAGATTATTGTTTGTCTATTGTTGTCTTTTCATTGTGGGTCATTTATATATCTGTTCTTCTATTTACCTAGTGACTTTGTCAAACAAGGAAAGTGACAGTTCGTGAATATCGGTGTTTAGGATATCGATTATGCCTCTTTCTACGATTTTCGATTGGAATTTGGAATTGTACTGACAGTGGTATTTTTTTCCTTGTTCTTCGTTACATAGACTAGTACCCAATCAGACAATTATCTTACAATATATAGGTTATCTCTTGTACTAATGAACTCGGTAGTAATTAAACCAATGCTACAAGTTATACGTCATTCAATCTCAATAAACTTACGTTTCCATGTAATTGTAAGGTAATATCGTCAGTAAGTGTCACTTCACTGACAATTCTTCGCTTATTTGGATCTTCATGGTCATTAGTATTGTAGTTATAAAAATATGTTCCATCTGTCATTCCTGCTTTAAATGTAGTATAAATGTTTAAATCCCATGGTACATCAATTATGACACAAATATGTATTAAAATTATTGTTGTCATTACATAGTTTATAATACGGTTACTCACACAGTTGATTGATTTATTACTGTTTAATATCCAGCGAGCAGTACTTCAGCTATATTCAGGACGAAAACAAGTTCAGTAATATATAAAAACTATATAGAAATGAGGGAAGAGATAGGTCAACCGGGTCAACGACTTTTGACTGCTACTTACAAGTTATGGAGATTTCGATAGGGACGACAATTTTTGTCTTTTGTAGTGACTACTATGCGCATACTCTTTTTCGAAATCTAAAAAAGCTGTATATATCCTGTAGATAACGGTTACTTACACAAATAAAACTACTAACTTTAACATTAATTGTCTTACAAATAAAACTCCTAACATTAACATTAATTGTCTTACAAATAAAATTACTAACATTAACATTAATTGTCTTACAAATAAAACTACTAACATTAACATTAATTGTCTTACAAATAAAACTCCTAACATTAACATTAATTGTCTTACAAATAAAACTACTAACATTAACATTAATTGTTTTACAAATAAAACTACTAACATTAACATTAATTGTCTTATAAATAAAACTACTAACATTAACATTAATTGTCTTACAAATAAAACTACTAACATTAACATTAATTGTCTTACAAATAAAACTACTAACATTAACATCAATTGTCTTACAAATAAAACTACTAACATTAACATTAATTGTCTTACAAATAAAACTACTAACATTAACATTAATTGTCTTACAAATAAAACTACTAACATTAACATTAATTGTCTTACAAATAAAACTACTAACATTAACATTAATTGTCTTACAAATAAAACTACTAACATTAACATTAATTGTCTTACAAATAAAACTACTAACATTAACATTAATTGTCTTACAAATAAAACTACTAACATTAACATTAATTGTCTTACAAATAAAACTACTAACATTAACATTAATTGTCTTACAAATAAAACTACTAACATTAACATTAATTGTCTTACAAATAAAACTACTAACATTAACATTAATTGTCTTACAAATAAGAAACAAAGTATGAGGCAATGATAATATGTTGAAGAAAGTTGATGCCTCATTAAAATATTAATTTAAACGAATTCACCATGAGTGGAATCAACTATATGTCATAGGATATAGAACAGACTACGCTTCCATTTCTATCAATTACATTCAAACATTTACACTTAGTATGAAAAGAACATCGGAAGGATAACCACGCCTATGCATAAGACAAATGCGTGTGTCTATAGTTCCTGTATTTATCCCGTTTTAGCTACTTAAAATCGGTTGCAGAGTTTAAGGTCATTATCAAGTTTAAAAAGATTATGAAATTAACTTTTTCTCTGTCTTTCTTTACAATATAGTAAATTATGGCAATTTCAAATCCCAGTTAAAACTCTGGTCCACTATTGACCCAATTCATATGATTGTTAAATGTGTCATATCATTACAACTTAATGTTGTTGGAAGTAGTTACAAACATCTAACGATGTTATAAATTTAAATTCTTTATCTCTTCAAATTGAGATAAATCTCTAAAATTTTGAAAACATTTTGAACGAGGTGAGGGAAACTTTTCATTTTGGAATATTGTTATCACCGATTATCGTATGAGTTTCCCGATTTGCAATGGTTTCGATTTAGATTAACTGTTTCCGGATTGGGCTTTAGCACAGCGCTTTTCTCTCCATATCACATTCACCGCACGTTCAAGAGATCTGTTGTAGATTACTAAAAAACGTAGGCACTTGTAGTCGCTGCAAAAGGCTAACATTTCAGTGATCGGTCGTGTATATGTGTGTTATGGGTATCAATGTTGCTTTAATTGCACGTTCCACTATATAGATGATGCCCTTTCACTAAGTAATGCCTTGACCTATTCCTTGAAATTGACAGTGAGGGTTGGTTAACAACGAAACCTTACAACAAAAGAGATGATTTCAATTTTCCCATTATGAACTTTCCATTTATATGGAGTTTTTATTTTACTACAAACTGGGTAATGTTGTTTTGTGTGTTTGAATTCCATGACTGACAGATATAAACAATATAGAGTAAAAGTATCACACCGTCGGAGCAGTTTCAAAATCCAATAGACAAATCGTAGAAAGAGACAAGATCAATACCATTACACATATGACCACTTACTTACCTGGCTTGGTACAGGTACCTAAGAAAAAAAAAGGTTTCTATGTATTAGCTTTTTTCATAATCCCTTATATTTTACGCTTCGCACAATACATTTTATATTCGTTTAGTTTTCCAAATAATTAATGGTAAAATGAATTGGGCTTTGTATTACAGAGACCAAAACATTTTCAAGCTCCATTTCCTGGTCCTTTAAAATAATCATATGTTGAACACACTTGTATGGACATATCACTTCACTGAGAAAATAGGTTTGGGCCTATAAACAAGCTTAACACCGCCACTTTTCTTTGAAGTGCTTGTACCAAGTTAGAAAAGTACGCGGTTATGTAAATGTGTGTTAGTTGTATATATTTTATCTATGTTTCTACGATTTCCCGATTAGATTTAGGAACGGCTCTGGTGGTCTGATTGATATTCATTTTATTATTTAAATACTTATTTTTTAATAGTTTTATTTTCAGATAAGTCATGCTTTAGCATTGTATATCATGGCATTGATATGCATGTCAAATAATACGTTCTTAATTACGTGTTGTGATGTCCGTGTCGATTTCCGAATTTAAACACGATGTTCGCCTTTACTTCCAGTTGTTTGTAGGAGGGATCATGTCTTATTTACGTTACATTGTTTGTTTGTGCATAGTGGTATCCAACACATATTGTGTTGTGTTTTTTGCTTTGTTTGTCTTCGTATTTTGTCTTATGTACCCAAATGTTGCCAGTTTCTCTGGAATGTCCATTCTTGATTGCACATTCGGTTTCTCTAACGTTTATTTGATAAACAATGATTCAAAAAAAAAACATAATTCTATTGGCTTAGATCATGCCAAGTGAGATTCTATTAATTTTGATATTGCTTGATTACAAATGATATTGACTCGGTTTTACTTTCCCTTTAGCTTACATTTCTGACAGTTTATTGAGTTCATTAAAACTCATCTTGACTTCTATTCACTTTCGGTAAGATATAATATAATAGCACAGTCACAATGTTTAGCATTGGTCAATATGACCTAAGCAACCAATATTGATCTCAGCCTAGTTCAAGATTTTGTTTTTAAGTTCATAAAGGTCATATCGACATGAAAAAAGGACTATAAAGATTGTATTAAATTTCCATTAAAACATATTATATTATTATCCTACGAGAATAAATAATATAAAAAAAAATTAAAAAAACATGTCAGTGCTGAAACACTGACTACTGGGCGGATGATACAAATAAACATTATATGGATATAAATACATTTCTATTTATTTGACCAATCGGTATCCAACTTTAGCATACATACTTACCAATTTCGACATACATTAATCAGACAGAATGCTTTCTCTGGTCTGGTTAATCGTGAATGCTTACTAGTGAGTACTCATGGACAACCAGATTGAATAGGTGATTATTACACTCCTGTTACGCATCTTTCATTCTGATAAAGGGTCTAGGATTGGTATTTTGGGGGGGGCATAAATATTTTGAAACAAAAGCTTAAATGTTTTGATAGATGAGGCGTTAATACGATAACAGTGATATTGGTTCAATTCATAACACACTGAAGTCGTTAGAAACCTTCCTATTATCATTAAATTCAACGTTCAGTAAACAGTGTTACAGCTATTTTATATTATGAAATAAATCAACAAATGTATAAAAGTGAGATCCGAATGTGATAAACCTTTGGTCGGATGTACATATTGCCATCAGTAAAATCTGAGATAATGGATGGGGTCGGTTTTATCTGTGAAATGAGCCATCTATGACCAATTTCATAAGATAGTTGTTCAATAGAAACCAGTGAAGAAGTAAATATGCTCGTTAGCGTAGTTTTGTCAAAACATCCTACACTAATTTCTGTCGATAGACCAGACATGACGATATTTGTAATATTATCCCCGCCGATATCATCCGTACAGAAATCAGTGTTACGGCATTGACATGGTTCACTAAATATATTTATTATTGAAATTTACAGTTCCGAAATAATTTTATTGTATTTTTAAAGGTTTTCCTACATCAGAAACAGGTGACCTTATCCGAGTTTAGATATCCTGTTCAGGTCCTTTGGTTTTCTAATTGCTCCCAAAGATTTCAAAGTTCTTTAGCTTTCCAATCTGTGGACTTTGAGTGTACCTGCTGAAGGTTATTCGGGAAACCCGCCGAACTCACTACATTATATATCTACGGTTTTATAACTATCACTGATTCGACACTCCTACAAGTGTACTATTAATCCCCGATGATATCATCCGCTCAGTAACGGTTCTTTTGAATTGACATGGTTTAGTAGAAATATTTATGCTTGGAATTTACTGTTCCTTAATAATGTATTTTTTAAACGAAAGTCAATCTCCCTTTAGGTAAGGGCCCGGGTGGCTCAATGAGTTAGGTAGTTGGATTACCTAACAACTCATACAAGCCTATCACCAGTACGGCGTGGGTTCGCGCCCGGCTTTGTAAATTGCAAAAAAGGTGCACTCGACTCGCAGCCGCAAGTGATAAAGTTTACCAGTTGCTAGCCCATGGTCGGTGGTTCTCTCAGAGTACTCCGGCTTCTTTCACCACTAAAACTGGTCGCCATGATATAGCTGAAATATTGCTGAAAGTGGCGCTAAAACACCAAAAATCAATCAAAATCAAATCCCTTTACGCGTGAGTAACCATAGACGTGAGTAACCATAGGCGTGAGTAACCATAGGCGAGTTTGTCTATCCTGTTGAGACATGAGTAACCATAGGCGAGTTTGTCTATCCTGTTGAGACGTGAGTAACCATAGGAGAGTTTTTCTATCCTGTTGAGACGTGAGTAACCATAGGAGTTTTTCTATCCTGTTGAGACGTGAGTAACCATAGGTGAGTTTGTCTATCCTGTTGAGACGTGAGTAACCATAGGAGAGTTTTTCTATCCTGTTGAGACGTGAGTAACCATAGGAGAGTTTTTCTATCCTGTTGAGACGTGAGTAACCATAGGAGAGTTTTTCTATCCTGTTGAGACGTGAGTAACCATAGGCGGAGTTTTTCTATCCTGTTGAGGCGTGAGTAACCATATGCGAGTTTGTCTATCCTGTCGAGACGTGAGCAACCATAGGAGAGTTTTTCTATCCTATTGAGACGTGAGTAACCATAGGAGAGTTTTTTCTATCCTGTTGAGACGTGAGTAACCATAGGTGAGTTTGTCTATCCTGTTGAGACGTGAGTAACCATAGGAGAGTTTTTCTATCCTGTTGAGACGTGAGTAACCATAGGTGAGTTTGTCTATCCTGTTGAGACGTGAGTAACCATAGGAGAGTTTTTCTATCCTGTTGAGACGTGAGTAACCATAGGAGAGTTTTTCTATCCTGTTGAGACGTGAGTAACCATAGGCGGAGTTTGTCTATCCTGTTGAGGCGTGAGTAACCAAATGCGAGTTTGTCTATCCTGTCGAGACGTGAGCAACCATAGGAGAGTTTTTCAATCCTGTTGAGACGTGAGTAACCAAAGGAGAGTTTTTCTATCCTGTTGAGACGTGAGTAACCATAGGAGAGTTTTTCTATCCTGTTGAGACGTGAGTAACCATAGGCGGAGTTTTTCTATCCTGTTGAGGCGTGAGTAACCATATGCGAGTTTGTCTATCCTGTCGAGACGTGAGCAACCATAGGAGAGTTTTTCTATCCTATTGAGACGTGAGTAACCATAGGAGAGTTTTTTCTATCCTGTTGAGACGTGAGTAACCATAGGTGAGTTTGTCTATCCTGTTGAGACGTGAGTAACCATAGGAGAGTTTTTCTATCCTGTTGAGACGTGAGTAACCATAGGAGAGTTTTTCTATCCTGTTGAGACGTGAGTAACCATAGGCGGAGTTTGTCTATCCTGTTGAGGCGTGAGTTACCATAGGAGAGTTTTTCTATCCTGTTGAGACGTGAGTAACCATAGGTGAGTGTCTATCCTGTTGAGACGTGAGTAACCATAGGCAGAGTTTGTCTATCCTGTTGAGGCGTGAGTAACCATAGGCGAGTTTGTCTATCCTGTTGAGACGTGAGTAACCATAGGTGAGTTTGTCTATCCTGTTGAGACGTGAGTAACCATAGGAGAGTTTTTCTATCCTGTTGAGACGTGAGTAACCATAGGAGAGTTTTTCTATCCTGTTGAGACGTGAGTAACCATAGGCGGAGTTTGTCTATCCTGTTGAGGCGTGAGTAACCATATGCGAGTTTGTCTATCCTGTCGAGACGTGAGCAACCATAGGAGAGTTTTTCAATCCTGTTGAGACGTGAGTAACCATAGGAGAGTTTTTCTATCCTGTTGAGACGTGAGTAACCATAGGCGGAGTTTTTCTATCCTGTTGAGGCGTGAGTAACCATATGCGAGTTTGTCTATCCTGTTGAGACGTGAGTAACCATAGTTGAGTGTCTATCCTGTTGAGACGTGAGTAACCATAGGCAGAGTTTGTTTATCCTGTTGAGGCGTGAGTAACCATAGGCGAGTTTGTCTATCCTGTTGAGACGTGAGTAACCATAGGCGAGTTTGTCTATCCTGTTGAGACGTGAGTAACCATAGGCGAGTTTGTCTATCCTGTTGAGGCGTGAGTAGCCATAGACGAGTTTGTCTATCCTGTTGAGGCGTGAGTAGCCATAGACGAGTTTGTCTATCCTGTTGAGGCGTGAGTAGCCATAGACGAGTTTGTCTATCCTGTTGAGACACTTTGGTTTACTTGCTCCCAAAAACTTTTAAATCATCAAAACGAATTGAAGGGTTTGAAGATTCCAAAGGGGTAACCAGAATCCTTCAATCGAAGAAAGACAGACAACACAGTGTTACTTAATCATGATTCTAGTGATAGATACACGCGTTAAAGTCGATTGTATTATTTTATGTGTATCTATGGTTATCGTTACAACCAGACATATTGGGGGAGAAAAGCCCGGACAGATATAGTGAACAAGCAAGTGAAATCCCCGGCATTGGACAATTTATGAAAAGAAAATTTAAACAGTAATGGTCAAGAAGTCCAATAATATCAACTAAGCGAACAATGACCTCTCACCTTAACTCAATGGCCACAAGAAAGGATTCCAATCATCTCCTCTTGATAACGGTATCTTCAACGGTAATACATAATAAACGATAAAAAAAAAAAATAAGAATAACAATATAAACATGGATATAACAATAGCAGGGTCAATGTGTGTCTGAAACCTAAGGATTTGTGATGGGTACAAGTAGTGTCAGGCGTGTGGTCAGAAGGCAACGACCCGAAGCACTCGGCCACCCAGTCTCCATGTTTATTTACTTATTCTGTTGTATATCATATCAATAATTTTGCATCCTGTCCTGTATCTAATCAGAAACACTGTTATCATAAACGTTACTGATAATGTTCGAAGTGATTTTTACATGTATGCAACAATATTCCACACATATTTCATCTTTATTCACAATGTAATAGATTTTTGTCAGGTACCAAGGAAGATCAAACTGCAGTACACTCGGTTGTCAAAGTAACTCTTGATATTTAGACATACAATTCTGTTGAGAGATATGCTAGCAAATTTACAGAATAAAACAGAACTAGCTTCAAGTTTATAAACTAGTTCTGGCAAGCTATAATAATCCATAAGCATGAGATGGGTTTTCAACTCGAATTGGCCAGTAATATTATTTCACAATGGATATTTATATAACAACGTTTAATCACAAATTAGGTGTGTTTTCTATGTTCTCATCTTAATGGATTATCACATTCATTTATATACAGTACACATACCAAGTTGACAAATATAACTTGGAACTCACTTCCTTTCCATTACTTTTCATGAATTTTTTTTTCAACAGTAACACGACGAGTGCCACTAGAGGAGCAGAAACTGGTAACCCTTACGGAGCACTTTAGCTCACCCTCAGTTTTATTTTGGGTTCGTTTGGCTCAGTCTTCAGTTTTCTGCTTAGTTTTTTGTCGACCATTGTTTATCTTTTTGAAGTTCCGTTTATGATTGCTCCTTTGGTATGTTCAATCTTTTCTTATATCTATACTCTCCAGTTTACCTTCAAAAATTGATACCTCCAAAAAGGACGTCTCAACAAATTCTAACTCATCTGGGATCAAACTCATATATCTAATGTAGTGTTCTTTAACTCAGTTTTTGTGGGATTATGTGTTGTTCGGGCATTTGCTGTTCATAGTTTAGTTTATAATTATTGTATTTTATCAATGATACAAAGAGAACCAGAGACAAGTTTTTCCAACTTATGAAGTCTTCTCCTATATTATACTATTATATTTACATTATATTGAAAATGCACAAGAAAACGAGGAAATTACAATTTTAGCATATAACAGACAAACCATATGGAATATCTATCTCACAAATTACCACAAATATGTTCTCCCTGTCGTAAGCACTTCCCGTTCCTTTCCTCATTCATGACTTATCACCAGATGAGTAACCAGATGAACACGACAGATGACACGGGAATTGCTTACTCTTCAGGAGCACTTCCGGTTTTAAGAGGGGTTCGTGTTGCTCGATCTTTAGTCTTATGTATATGTTTTGTAGATCGTTATTTGTCCTTTAGTCCTTTTTCTTTTAACCATTGTGTTGTCTGTCCTTTAGTCCTTTTTCTTTTAACCATTGTGTTGTCTGTCCTTTAGTCCTTTTTCTTTTAACCATTGTGTTGTCTGTCCTTTAGTCCTTTTTCTTTTAACCATTGTGTTGTCTGTCCTTTAGTCCTTTTTCTTTTAACCATTGTGTTGTCTGTCCTTTAGTCCTTTTTCTTTTAACCATTGTGTTGTATGTCCTTTAGTCCTTTTTCTTTTAACCATTGTGTTGTCTGTCCTTTAGTCCTTTTTCTTTTAACCATTGTGTTGTATGCCCTTTAGTCCTTTTTCTTTTAACCATTGTGTTGTCTGTCCTTCGACGATTTGCGGATTCTTTGTTATCTTTGGTATCTTCAAGCTCTTCTTTTATTCAAAGAGTAACAAAAAAAATGAGAAAACTTGTGTGTATTTTGGATGTTGTTCCTACATTTGAATGTATTTGTTGTTGGATCTATAATCATATAAACGTTGATCAATTCAATATACTTTATGACCTTTTAGAACTTAAGCCCACAATGATAAATAAAAAGTTATCTTTTTTAAATGGGACAGTCTCACTCTATTGTTTGCGGATGAAATGGATTTCCGCATGTGGGAAATCTTTCAATAGCTTAACAATCCTTCTAATTGAAGTTTCTTGTGCTAGATATTAATCAAATTTGACACGTATCTTGTCTATACCAGTGCAACTACATTAACAGATTATTCTTCTGAAATCAATCCCAAGATAAATATTAAGATTAAAACACGACTCGTTTACAAGGTCGTGTTTACTACAAATAATTACAAAATACAATGTTTTATCAAAAAGTCTCCAAGCGTATCTAAAAAAAAGTTGTAGAAATGAAATTATTTATAAAGACCGAAAATTAAGGCTCACATAATGTTGGAATATACGTTCTTATTTCTTATTTCAATCCATTATGTGATAAAGTTTTTCAGTGACTTGCGACAGGTCAGAGATTTTCTCCGGGGACGTCTGGTTTCACCTCCACCAAAAATAAAAAGACCGCCACGATATAACTGAAATATTGTTGAAAGTGGCGTTAAACACCATAAACCATAAACCAACCAACCATCAATCCTTTGGAACTAATGCATAAATATCAAAAAGGTTTGAAGATACCAAGGGGTAATCAGAACCCGTAAATCGAAAAAGAACATGCATATTATATTGACCAATAGAAAGATGGTAGAAAAGACAACAAATGGTCTGCACGACAGAAAACTTAAGATTGGGTCACGCGAACTTCACTAAAAATCGAGGATTACCTCAGGAAATGACGGATAATACAGGAATCGGAAGAAAAACGTGCGCAAAATAGATGTCACGTCACAGTAGAAGAAATCAAAAGTAAATCAAATGGATTATCTGAATGTTCGTAAAGCATCAATAATAACAATTGATGACCTGCCATTCTAGCTAACAAAATATTTAAATCCTATTTATATTTTTGAGGGAATTTTTAACACTTGGCATATAGATTACATCTATCTCATAAGTGTTGTGTCTTAAGATATAATGCTTATGTGTATGAGGCTTAGAACTGGAACAAAGACGAGTTTACTGATCATTTACCATAGTTCCGCCGGATACACATAAACTTAAAAACATTCATATAAATAAACGTTAACGAAAACCGAATTAGCAATCAAGATTGGACAATCCAGAGACAAAGGCAATGTTGGGAAAAAAAAAACACAAAACGAGGACAAGCAAAACAAAAACCACACACAGAAAACGAAAACGATGAGCAACAAGGACCCTACCTAAAACGTAGAAGCAAAACCAGGTGCTCGCGAAAGAAAACAGTTCCTGTTTCATATAAGTTATTGTATTGACATGGTGTACATCCTGCATACACAAAGCATTAATCCATAGACTGCTGTATCAAATTAGAAATTGTACACTTACCCCTTTGATATTTTCTGTTAACGGAAATTCGACAAGTGTGTAAAATGGGAAACAGAAAATGTGATATTATGCTAGTGGCAGATATTTATATCTTTCTTTATCTAACTCCTTTATTTAGTTATTCAATACAACAACTACAAGATACAAACAAATGTCTAGTAAAATTTCAAATCATGACAATAAAAGCTCATCTCTGGCTGTGCAGACACATACATCACTCCTCCAATCAATAATGACGCCAGCCTTTAATATCACTTTAATCATTATATTTTCATATATCACTACACAAGAGATAAAAATTAATTTTGCTTTTTTAAAAGGTCTGATTTCAAAGAATGCCGATAATATTTTATTATTTGCCATATTTGTAAAATAAGTATTTTATATGTTTTTTTATTTTTTTTTATAATATGACGATGTTACAACCACATGGGGCATATGGTTGTTTCCAAGGTTAACCTATCAGTATAATAGATGACTTAGTAGCACTTATTGCCATTACTTTACTATGAAGATAAAGTTGAAAGAGTACTAGTGATGTTCAACACTTCAACCAATATTAACAAAAATGAACAATCACCTCTCACACCAAATCACTGAACACAACAAAAAAGACCATGAGATATGACTAGGATCATTCCAGATCTCGTGTTCTGTTGTCTACCCCCGTGTGCATGTATCTAAATAGCTGCGGAACCGTATCCCTTATGGTCCTTGGCCAGTTTTCTGATATTTGAGGACCATAGGGCTACGGATTTCACCCTATAATAAATTTGCGAAACTGCGACCTTGATTTTGTCGCACCTTTCAACAATAATTTTCACAACAAAGCGCTTTGTGAGAGCGGAGTCGTGTGGATAATTCGTTTCGTTACATATTTATCTATCGCTTTCCATATTTACTTGCTCATTATTATTCATTTCTAGCTCATTATCATAACAAATGTCTCGATATTAACTGATCTCGCCTACTTCGTTCCGCCATCTTGTCATTGTGGTATTCTCACTTTGAGGTCACCTGACTTTTTATTGATCACTTTAACAGCAAAACACGTGTTCGGTTTGTTTACATGAAAAACTTGAAAATGTTGAATGAGAGTTCACCTCAATTGGAATAACCATAGAAGAAAATAATATTTCTGGTTAATATTTGTAAAATATTTCACTCTAGGTTGACTAAATATTTTATTTCAGATAAAAAATCGCCGTGCAAAACCTCCGGTAAAACGTAAACAAACCGAACACGTGTTTTTCTGTTAGAGTTATCTCTCAAAAGTCACTTGACCTCAAAGAGAGAATACCACAATGACAAGATGGTGGAACAAAGTAGGCAGGATCAGTTAATATCGAGACATTTGTTATGATAATCAGCTAGAAATGAATAATAATGAGTAAGTAAATATGGAAAGCGATAGATAAATATGTAACGAAGCGAATTATCCACATGACTCCGCTCTCACAACGCGTTTTGTTTTGAAAATTACTGTTGAAAGGTGCGACAAAATCAAGGTCGCAGTTTCGCAAATATTTGATAGGGTGAAATCCGTAGCCCTATGGTCCGCAAATATCAGAAAACTGGCCAAGGGCTACGGTCCGGCAGCTAGTATCTGAATACCTGTCTAAGATAATAATAGCATTCAAAACATGCCTAATTTATATCTTATTGTGTTTTTTTGTGTATGTTTGCGAATATTGATGTCCAACATTTTGCTGTTGCTCACCATTTTAGTTTTCTGTGGTGTGTTGTTTGTTTTGTTTCTCTTTGTCCTACATCTTGTGTATCCTTGTGTTGCCAGTTTCTCTGGATTGTCCATTCTTGATTTTCTCTAACGTGTATTATAAGAATTTACTTCTGGTAATTCTCCCTCATAAGTGTCGTCGATTTATTTTCAAATTACGTCGTGTCTTTGATTTTCAAGCAGGAAATTGGCGGTTCTCTGTCAAGAAAATACAGAAACTTCATCCTAATGATATAATGATTATTAATGAGAGTATATATTAATGTTTACCAACAAGGATACTAACTTCAAAGAGGAAAATTAATCCACGAATATATGATGTTTTTGTTCTTATGATTATAAATGTAGTCATTTCGTTAAAGTGTGTTTTATTAGTTGCTAATTATTTCAATATCTTCATGACAGGTCACATCAACAAAGATTTTGATTAAATCAACAATATTTCAGTTAACATGTACGACAATGCCTAATTTTGGAACATATTTTTTGAACATATACTATGCCTTTTTTCATGATTGATGAATATTACTATACCAAGACTTTTACCAGACTTGACTCTATATATAAGTAACACGGCAGGTGTCTTATGCGAAGCATGAACTGCTTGCCCTTCACCAGCACCTGAGTTCACCCCCGGTTTTTCAGTAGGGTCCGTGTTACTCATCGTTTTAGTTTTTTGTGTTGTCCTTTATGTGTCTTTACGTTCTGGGTTTTGTGTTTTGATGTCCGTTACGATTTCCGCATAAAAACGATGTTCTTTTCGTCTTTGCCTCCAGTTGTTTGTAGGAGGACACGTGTCTTATTTACTTCGTGTGCGCATAGTGGTGTCCAACATATATTGTGTTGTGTTTTTGTTTTGTTTTTTTCCTGTCTTGTTGCCAGTCCTTTTTTTAATGCCCCTTCGTTATTCTCTAACGTTTATTTGTCACTTCTGTTTTTCTGATTTTTATCATGGGATCTTCATGGATGCTAAATCGGAATAAAACATAAACTACATGACATTGACGTTCTGCAGAGACAATAATATACGATGGATTTTCATAAAGTACTGCGCTGACTACTATTATACCTAATTTGTCCCAGTATTGTTAAAAATGATGTTATAGTGACAACCGGAACCTTTTAAGCGTAATGGAGGTTTGGCGCCGTAAAATCTGATTCAACCCACCATTTCTTTGGAAATGCCTGTTCCAAGTCAGGGCCATTGCGGTTTTCCCAGTTTTCCAGTTGTTGACTGATTTTGTCTGTTTGTTGACTTATGAGTTTTGCCTTTCGCTTTGGAAGATTGCTCGGTGTTCTGTAATTTTGTTATTACCCTTATTGACATTGACAATTTCAATCATCATTGCCTTCATAACATAAATCTGACAGGTTGGTATTTTTTTGTTTTTCATTTTATTTGGATCTCAGAATCTCAGTGTTTAGAAACCGAGCTCTACATAACAACACTTCGTTATAGAGAATGCTCATATCGAACTACCAAAAATATGTCAAGTTGGCCAATTTTTGAAATATAAATGCATTTACTTCACTGTTTAACACGTCTTAGTATAGGAGTATTACAAAGTAAGGCCAAATAATTGGTGAAGGTGGCTAATTAATCTTAATTCTTATATATGTGAAGGCCAAATAATTGGTGAAGGTGGCTAATTAATCTGAATACTTATATATGTGATTTACAAGGTCATAAAATTAATCTTTCCTAAGTTCTATGTAATTACCACGAAGAGTGACACCTTATTAATAATAACATACAGACGTGATCATCAGTAATTACCACGAAGAGTGACACCTTATTAATAATAACAGACAGACGTGATCATCAGTATCAATTTGACCAATGCGCCACAAAACTAAAATATTCTGAGAATAAAAATATTCTCAGAATGAAAATTTTTACTCAACTCAGTTGAGAATAAATCTTCTTTTCTCCGCCACAAAACTTTTTTCTCAAATTTGAGAACGTTCTCAGTTGAGTAAAATTTTATTCAACGACGTATGTGGCATTGTGGAACTCTCCTGTGTGGAAGACAAAGAAGAACTAGTAAACATCGGGAAAATGAAGGTATTTTCCATATTTCATTTTTTAAACTTGAAGCACTATTAATAAATGAGGGCGAAACGACTCACGGGGCGAACAGGATTCGGGACGAAACAACTCGGATTTGTTTTGATGTAAGTTGTCAAATTATCGTCTGTTTAACCCATTGCATTATAAATATGGACACTAAAGGGAAAAGGAGGTCCAACTGGACCATGGACGAAGAAATGCTGCTCATTGAGCAATCAAAATTAAAAGATGAGGAACTGTTTGGAAAAATGAAGGGTAGTGGAGACGTGAAAGCCTCCACTAGGCCACTATCCGTCAAAATGCCTGGCAGGCCATCGCCGACATTATAAATGCGTAAGCAATGTGAATTGTGAAGTAAAATCCACTGGGACTTGTTTCTGATTAAAAAGAATATGACTAGAAACTTATTATACCACAATTAGTATCAAGGCATAGTTTTTTCTATCAGAAACAAGTGCCTGTTGCATCATGGCATGTCTGTAGTAAAATCATATTCCACCAGCCCCAAATCACTTGAAAAGGACTAGTCCCTGCATAACCGTAACAATTTTAAATCCATAAAAAATCATTACGTTTTTCACCCCTTTTCTAGTTACGATAATGTAACCCCCCGTTCAATAAAGTATACTTTATTGACTTTTGTTCGCATTTCAAAATTCGCGGTACTTTCAAGATAACTTTGATTTCGTAGGTAAATCGCTATGGGTCATGCAAAATAATAATGGGGTGAAGCAAAGGTTTCTCGTCTGCTTCTTAAAAATATTGGATAAAAAACGTAAAAAATAGCGAGAACTACTCGCTGACCAGTAGACATTTTTAATACTTTTCTTTTTGTTCAATTTAAAATTCTTGTCTTTTATCAATTTTTTTTTCATTTTGTTTAAATAAAAATAACAGCGCGACGCTATTTCTTATTTCATAAAAGAATATGTTTTTAGAATCATTTTATTAATTTTTTTCACATTTATTTGAAAAAATTGAGTTCTTGGGCCTATCTTTTTTCACTTCTTATCGCTTTTTCTAAGCGTCTTGGCGCTTCTCATCGCTATTTGTAAGACCGTCAAGAAGGGGGCATAATCGAAATCAGAAGTTGTCAACATCATGGATGCTGAAAAGACGACAAAGTAAAAACTTTGCAAATATTGTCGATGACTGGCTATGTATTCATAGAAATTGAATAAGAAAACGTACCAGCGATTCTCCTGAATCCCTCTTGTACTCGCTGAGCTCTTTCTCCGTCGGGGAAGCGTATAACATGGGAGAAAATCCTCCAAATAGCTCTACACACTTTCCTGCATGCCCTTCCTGTTGCAGATTCCGAAACTCTCAGGTGATCCCCTATGAGAGCCAAATGGGACCCCGTGGCCACAAACCGTAGAAAAAGCAGTATTTGAACGATGGGTAAGATTGGCTTGTTTCTCCTCGTAGGACTTGTTAAAAGATGGCAGATACCATTAGCAATAAACTCTATCGTGGGCCCCCTAAGCCGATATCTCTCAAATAATTCATTATCTGTCATAGTTTCTAAGGGATTACTTCTATCTCTGTATACCCTAGGCCTTGGAATTATTGCATTTCTTTCCCCTCTACGTCTCCTTAAGTCTGCCTTCTTATCATTCTTGACACCATCTTGGATTTTGAGTAAATTACTTAAGCATGGTTTAAGCCATTCTCAAATATTTAAGAATTTTCTTAAATTTGAGTAAAGAAAAAAGGGTAATTTTTTTGTGGCGATCAATTTTACTCAGAATACAAAATTTAAGAATATTCTCAAGCTGAGTACAAAATTTTCACTCAAATAGTTTTGTGGTGCAGGCTATGACGACAAGTCACTGACGTCTTTTTATAATTAACCATCAAAACAACGCACGTACTGTATGTAGTATGATACGGGTTTTTTTTTTTTATCAACTTCCATCTCGTTACTTCATCGTGTTATAAAATGTGTCAACCTAGTTACCTATATCCTACTTTACTGACCATCCATAGTTTTTTGTTCGAGAGAGACAACATAATCGTTCCTCATAAAAAAACAACAAAAAATACCACACTATCAGAACAGTTTCAAAATCCAACAGAAAAATCTTAGAAAGAGGGAAAATCGATACATTTGATTCACAAAATACATGACCACTTACTTTCCTGGTTTGGTACATGCACTTCATTAATAGTGGCGGAGCTAAACTAGTTTTATGAACCCAAATCTCCCGTCTTAGTGAAATGATGCGGTCATACAAGTGTTTTCCACATGTGAGTAAAATACAAGCACTCACGTGTAAGGGGGGAACAGCTTTAAATACAAGCATTCA
Source organism: Bathymodiolus brooksi (assembly GCA_963680875.1). Taxonomy (NCBI): domain Eukaryota; kingdom Metazoa; phylum Mollusca; class Bivalvia; order Mytilida; family Modiolidae; genus Bathymodiolus; species Bathymodiolus brooksi. Next base: position 83,763,316 of record OY804577.1, read on the forward strand.
CGTATAAGGAGAGAACAGCTTTAAATACAAGCACTCACGTGTAAGGAGGGAACAGCTTTAAATATCAACAAATGAACGTTCATGTACAGTTACATGTAGGCTTCAATCATTGTAGTAGTTTCATGGGTTTTAGTGTATATTTCTATTAATAAAACTTGAGTCAATCTCACTCAGTCATATGTAATCATAGCAGCATTTTAGATACCCTGTGTAGGACCAGTGGTATTCTAGTTGCCAAAGACTAAAATTATTTGTCTTTCCAAGCTTTTCACTATGAGCGTATCTGATGAAGAATATTCCAGAAAGAGGCCATGCTCACTAAATTATCTATCTACGTTTTTATTACTATCAGAATGTCGAAACCTCTGCTGATTGACTATTAGTCCTCGATGATATCATCCATCCAGTGGTCAGTGTTTTGGCACTGACTTGACTTGTTAGATATATTGATATTTTAAATTTACAGTCCCTAAATATTGTAATTAATATTAAAGCTGAGGTCAATCTTCCTCGTGTATAGCTAATCTTAGCTGATTTTGGCTATCCTGTTTAAGCCCTTTGGTTTTCTTGCCCCCAAAGGCTTTATAAAGTTATTCGGTTTTACAGTCTTTTGACTATGAGAGTAATCGATGACGGTTATTCCAGAAACGGCCCATGCTCACAAAATTAGATACCCAGTCTTTTGACTATGAACGTACATGGTGAATATTACTCTAGACACGGGTCATCTAAGTTTGTATTATACTATGGTCTGCGAAACCATATTTTTTTTTATATCCGATTAACATAATGAACACTAATTTTGTAATGACTACTCATAGAAACTTTCCTCTTACTAATGGGTTCATGGATTCAGATAAGAGTACAAAGTGTAATAAAACACGGTCCAGGGAGCCATACGACACTGGACATAAAATATTGTATAAAAGCCATCTGTTTCTTCTTACCTCAAGCGGAAACAAGTCGGCATTAACCTGGTGAAAATGTGTGCCCATAGGGATTCCAGTATAAACGATTCGTAAGACTTGCAAAATGAGCAAATCAGATACCATAATAAATCATGCCGTTTTGCATTTTATCTGATTCAAATTTCAAATTTTCTAAAAAAAAATTGTTTGTTTTTTGTTTTTTGTTTTTTGTTTATATTCTGTGTTCAAGTTCAGTATTCGTTTTAGTGAATCAATGTACATATATGTATATAGGGCCCAGGTGGTTCAATGAGTAAATTACAAAAAAGAGTGCAGTCGAATCGCAGCCGCAGGTGCTAAAGTTTACCAGTTGCTTGCCCATGGTCGGTGGTTCTCTTCGGGGACCCCGGCCTCTTCCACCACTAAAACTGGTCGCCATGATATAGCTGAAATATTGCTAAAAGTGGCGTTAAACACAATAAATCAATCATAAATGTATATTTATTCTGCTGATGTCAGTATTTGTGGAATAACCAATATACAAGTCGTACATCAATTCGGTATTGTCTGGAGAATTCCAATGTCATGAGTGCATTTCCAAAACCGACTTATCATTTTCTTGAGACGAACAACATATTATAAAAACCAAAAGAAGATTATTTAAATGATCTTAAATGACAATTTCTAGACAAGATTATCAAATGCAATAATGGAAGATGATGTTTTATTAATTGAATCAATACAAATATTTATTTTATGATTTTAAGTGTTTGTGAATATAATCTAAAAATATATCAAAGTAAAAGAACAAAAATTACATTTCCAAGAATTGCATAGCATTCGTGCAACAAGTTTGACTTAAACATATATAGTAACTAAAATTTGAACAATTTATTACAACTGAATGTCATTCTGATAAATTGTTCAAATTTGTGTAATGATCATTTCTACAATAATCTAAGACAATTTATGCAAAGTAATAAAAATAAAACAATGAAAAATAAAAAGGGGGTGTTTTTTTATTGTTTTTTTTTTTATTATTTATATTTGTGTTTTGTTTTGCTTTTGTTTTTTGTTTTTTTTTTTGTTGTTTTTTTGTTGTGTCTTTGTTTTTTTGTTTGTTTGTTTTTTTTTGTTTTTTTTTTGTTGTTGTTATTTTTAACAATGGCAGTCTGTAGTATAAAGACAAAGTTTTTCTGCATTTGTTTATTTTATCATTAAAAACATTGTACACATTATTACATGTGTATTTTGTTAGTTTTTAATATCAAGTAAAAGAAGGAAGATTGTGCATATCGTCAACATCTGCTCTATTCCTTTAAAATATTTATGAATTGTGTTTGTCTACACACCTGAAGATTTTAATTCTAAATCCTTTTAAGTATTTCAAACTAACTGTTATTGGCAATTTTCACAAACTGTGCAAGTGCGTTCGTTTTCTTAAGCATTAGGACAGACAATACAACGGCCAAATGAAAACGATTAAAAGGACAAAACACTACACAGAATCTAAAGTTCGAGCAACACGAATCTCACAAAAAACAGAGGTGAAAGCTATTGACACCCGTTGTGTTGTCGTGTTACTGTTAAGCCATAGGAACATCATCTGATATGGGTTCAGGTTCGGGTTATGGTGTTTAACACCACTTTCAACAATATATCAGCTATGTCGTGGTGGTAAGGTTTATTGTTGGAGGAAACCGGAGTACCCGAAGAAAACCACCAACCTGTCGCAAGTCACAAACAAACTGTATCACAAAATGTTGTTTCGAGTACACCTCGTCATTAGCGGGATTCGAACTCACAACATTAATAGGCACTGATTGCATAGGTAGTTGTAAATCCAACTACCATAGGACCACGACCACGACGGCCCCGAACAAATCTGATATGGAAATCGTGTATGACATCACTATACGTAAATAAAAACAATTATAATATGACATCACTATACGTAAATAAAAACAATTATAATATGACATCACTATACGTAAATAAAAACAATTATAATATGACGTTCGCTTTGTAAAAAAAACTAGTGATGTATTTCTTCGTAAATTACCATTGGCATATGCGCGGTCCACACATTTATGACAAGGTATGATATTCTAATGTTAAAATAAATACAAATCACCAATGACTTTCAATGTAATGGTAGAAGTCGTGATTTGCAAAAATATAGTTTTTTTTTTTTTTTTTTTTTTCTTCGTGGAAAAACAAGTAAAATATTACATCAACCTCTCCACACCACATTTTCAAAGTTTTTTGGGCTTTTGTATCAGTGTCAGTGACATTATATTCCTCATCGTGTGTTTAAGCAAGCATATTTATTCAGTTTTCATTCCGTTCCATTTGTATATTACAATTTCAACTCTTTATTTTCATACTTGTTGTATGTGTCACTCGATTTTGCATTATATATTCAAGATTCTAACATAACGTCCTTCTTTCGCTTTGTAGACAAACGAGCGATTTATCGATGGTATAATCTCATTCGCACATGCGACGGTGAATGTGACTGACTTTTCCATTGGCAGCATAAATTGTGTGCGACATTTTCCGCAAGCGTAAATATAAATTACCGTCCTCCAATCAAAGTATACTACCGTATTTGTACTCTTAGACATATCAGAATCGAAATAAATCATGGAAGCCAGAATGTGTTTTGAGTTTTAACATGGATTGGCGGATATTGGTGGATTTTATCGCTCGCCTCTGGCTCGGGATAAAATACTAATATCCGCCAATCCACGTTAAAACTCCCAACATATTCTGGCTTCCATGATTTATTTCTTAATTATAATATAGCATCAAATATGTCATGTAGATTTCTTTGTAAAATAAAAATGCAATAAAAAAAAAATTCCGATATTTTTACTAGTCTTCCTTTATAAATATACCTAAAAAGTAGAGCATTTCCGAATGAATTAAAAATATTGCATCTTGACCGATATTGCATTCCATTCTTTCTCCTTTAAGTTTGGAACGCACTAGAGAGGTTACGAGTAAAACTATATTTGCACGCAAGCAGACGAGAGATAAACAAGATGGCGGAATTATTATATTAAATACATGTTGCAAAGAAATATGGTTAAAAGTAATTGTCACAGACTGAATATTTGGTACTATATTATAAAAGGGTTATTGTACTAATATTGATGAATATTGTCCCTCGCAGTATATCATATTGCACTCGCAAGCTCGTACAATATGATATACTGCTCGGGACAATATTCCGCAATATTAGTGCAATAACCCTTAATATAGACAATTGGTACTAAGAAAGGTTTATGCTCACAATAAGACGTTGTCTTTACCATAGACGGTTAATGGTTACTGAAATAGCTGACAAATTGCGTCTTTGAATTATGTAACATTGGGGGAAAAAACTATTGTCATTATGTCTGAACAAAGGAATTTACGATGAAAAACAGATCTTAAAGAAAACGAGACGAAGCTGATTATGTAATATTCAAATTATCTTTCTAAAAGATTTGTCTATTAAATTGTGGTAAAAATGTCGTTAATAAGGTGAAAATAGTCGGAAGGCTCGAAATAAGAAACGCCAGTTAAATGGGTATTATAATGTAGAATGCTGTACTTAAATCACATTAAATCAATTAGACTGCTTTATAAAGAAATTAGATATTGATAATTCACTTATCAACCCTACATATACCCCGACCACACATACGATAGAGGAAATCACAAACAATCATAGGTCTGTTTTGTGTTCCTTTGGAATTTCAACAAAAAATTAAGATTTGGATCTTCCGTCACTCTGCTAGATTCCTAAATCATACACGTGTCCTTACAAACAGCGTTATATTGCTGGGTCTGCCAAAAGTTCCACCAAACCTCGTTCCAAATTATTGATATGTATTCTATCAGCGGTGAAAACCGGGCTTCAGAGTTACTGTGACACTAGCTACTCAAGGGGTGATGTTAATCAGATGTGATTCTGAAATATTCTAAAGATTTGCTAGAGTACATACAATCAAGGTCCTTCTCCACCTGCAATAGAATTACAATATTTGACTTCTTTGCCAGCTACACAACTATTCCTCACTCAAAGCGAAACGAAAGATTAAAAGAATTAGCCCAACTGTGTTTCATAAAAAAAGATGACCACCGTAGATACAAATAACTTGTCTTGGGAAGGGACAAACCTTATTTTGTAAATAAAAACAACAAAACAACAATCAAACAAACAAATAAACAAACAAACAAAAAACACTGTGATTATACCAAAATGTTCTCTGAAAATTATATCATCAAATGCGTCGTGCGCACTAAATTTGATATCGGCTGGGGGACTATTAGTCCCCGAAGGTAGCATCCACCCAGTAGGCCGTGTTTCAGCACTGACATGGTTTATTAGATATATTCATTATTGAAATCTACAGTTCCTGAGTAATATAATAATTATCATAACTAAGATTCCCCTCCCTCAGACATATGTGTTATTTGCCGATTTTGCCTATCATGTTCAAGCCCTTTGATTAATTGTATTGCTCTTGAATAGTTTTAAATTATTTGGCTTTCAAGTCTTGCTTTTTTAGCGTATCTGATGAAGGTTATTCCAGCAACGTGTCGTGCGTACTAAATTTGATATATACGTTTTTATTAGAGCAGACTCATTGTATCGTTTGACATTTAACTAATGAATAAATAAAAGTTGTGGGACATTTTTGTCAACTATTGTAGCAACATCAACAGCGTTGTTGTAAAGAATGATGAGTCCTACGTATGTCTTAAAGAACAAATTGACAAATTTTGGAAACCTTGAATTTGAAACCCAGAAGTTCTGAAACGTTTTATAAGCTTTCTAACACTTATACTGGGTGTCGAATTTTGTAAATACCAGTTCTAAATCTATGCCGTCTGTCATTAAACTAACGAACAAAATATTTGAATATACAGGAAAAAAGAAAATTTGAAAAACCAAAGGGGTAATCAGAAGCCGTAAATCGAAGAAGGGCAGATAACACAATGACCAAAGGAAAAATGACAAAATGACAAACAACGATCTACAAAACATTACACAGAAAACTGAAGATCGTGCAACGCGAACCCCACTAAGATCCGGGGATAACATCAGGTGTTCCGGAAGGGTAGGCAGTTCCTGTTCCACATGTGGCATCACTATTCTTACAAACCTGATGCTACGTCATGACTGAAGAAAGAACCGGATTGTGATTACGACAAAGGGAACATATCCGTTGTCATTTGTGACAGATACTCCGTAACGGTTAACCAAGTCATGGTGGGGACCGTAAAGCTGTCGAACTGATGACCTTAACCTTAACACTAGAAACCCTTGATTCAGTAGCTTCCCTGTTAGCAGCAAGGAAATCATTATCGGAACCACTAGCTCTGGAATATTTGATCAAACTGAGAGCTATATACTCCATATGCTGGGATGTTGCTAGATATATATATATATATATATGGAAAGTTAACGATGAACAAATTTAAATCATCTCTTTCGTCATAATATTTCGTTCTTAACCGGTCCTCCTGTCAATTTCAAAGGGTAGCTCACGGCATGAAGCAGACCTAGTTGTATCTGTGGTATCCTTTATATCAAGCTCAATGGAATAAATATCCGATTCATTGGTTAAGTTGAAGTCATCACTTCGAAAGTTTTACGGTCGCCACCATGACTTGGTTGACCGTTATGGATTATCTGTGTCACAAATGACCATTGATATGTTCCACTTGTCGTAAGCACTTCCCGGTCCTTTCCTCGTGCATGACTTGTCACCGGATTTGTAACTAGATTAACACGACGGGGACTACTACTGGAGCAGGAACTGCTTACCCTTCGGAGCACCTGAGTTCGCCCCTGGTTTTTAGTGGGGTTCGTGTTACTCGATCATTGGTTTTATGTGCATGTTTTGTAGATCGTTGTTTGTCCTTTTGTACTTTTTCTTTTGGCCATTGTGTTGTCTGTTCTTCTTCGATATACGGATTCTGATTGCCCCTTTGGTATCTTTAAACTCTTGTAACCTTACATGTTTAAACAAGTAAAATCCAGATAACAGAAAGCAGTGAATAATAATTAATAGAAACACATTTCAAATATAGTACTAATAAAGACTAGTGGTATATATTTCTCCTCGGTTAAGATCTTTATTACATTTTAGTTGCAATTTTTAAATGCAGACATATATTAGTCATTACATATCAATGCAATATATTGCACTTTAAGTTTAAATTATCAACAACTTCTATTTTAATTTGAAATTGTGACTTTATCTATTAACATCAAATTAGTGGGTGGGATGTTTTAATCAATTACAACATTCAGACGGAATGATAAAATATCACAACAGTGGTCTGTCTGGGTGGCGCGATGGTTACATTCTTTCACTCACTTCTGACCACAAATATTTCACCATTGACGTGCTTTCCTCAATACCAATACATATGTCTGATAGTCAAGATATAGCTGTTCAGGTGATGAAAGTCATGATAAATATCAACACCTCAACCAGTAAACCGAAAAGTATTCAGTTGATAGGAGGGACATGTATGCTTTGTCATAGCCAGTGCAAATAAGACATAATGTACTCTATAGTGAGGAGTGTTGGAGTGGAAAACGACAGTGAAAGTTTGATTGAATTCAAGAGATATAGCAATGAATTTCCTGGAATGATAGGAAAGGTTGAAGATACAATATGGGCAATCAAAAGTTTTAATTCGAAGACGGAAAGACAATACAAGGGCTGTTAAAGAAAAAGAACCAAATGACAAACAATGGTTTACATAATGCTTCTGCTCCACTAGTGGCACCCGTCGTGCTTCTCCTGTTACAAACCCGGTTATAAGTATATGCCCGAGGGAGAATAACCTTAATTTTAATCAATTATATTATAAAATAAGTTCATTCTTTTACTAAGATGTCGGAGTTGAGATTTTAGTATATATTATACATAAAACATTTTAAGGCACATATAGCGTGAGCTTGGTTTCACTGTAGGTTTGCAGCTTCTGGATTTAATGTACTCTTCCATCTCAAATTTGGCCTTTTAACTGCTTATGTTGAGATACTGTGGACGAAATTAATTTCTGGTGTACTTATTTATTGTTTGCATCAGCCATTTTTAAGACTTTCATCTTGTTCTCCACATTTTATCAAGATCTAACAAATTTGTTGCCTCTTCATTATCTAATATTTCGTGAGTATATATTTATGTCGGCTTTGGTTTTCGTGCACCTTCGTTTTCTGACGTATAATCGTAAGAGATCTGTGATGTAATATATTCCGACCAATTACCAAGGTCATACCATAAAAATCTCGTTGGAAAATTCACACATTATATAATTTGTAATTCGAAACAGACATCCGTTCACTACAAGGTAATACATTTAAGAATGTTAAATATCCTCTTCGATGTACTTCTTGAGAATTTTAGAATTCCATTCATCAGTTTTTAGCGGGAAACCTATCGGCTATTTTGACAACTGACATCATTCCTCCGCCTCGCTGACGATGAGAACGATAGCATGTTTACGTTTAATCTTAAGTGATTTATCAATAAAAACAATTTGGAAGATAACAAGAATTTACGTTTTGAAATGGAACACCACACAACGTCGCTCAGATACAGAAATAAAATGTACATTAATAAAAAAAAAAGGTTACTGTGGATATAGATTAATAGGCCATGTTTACATACCGACAGCTCTGTTGTGAAAAACAATACACGGATACTACAACAATTAGTGAAACACAAAACATGTCTCAAGACTGTGTAGGTCAATCATCTATACATACAAATCAATCATCCAATATAGCAGGAACTAAGCAAAATATCAGGGCCCGGGTGGCTCAATGAGTTAGGTAGTTGGATTACCTAACTACTCATACAAGCCTATCACCAATACGTCGTGGGTTCCCGCCCGGCTTTGTAAATTACAAAAAGGGTGCACTTGACTCGCAGCCGCAAGTGATGAAGTTTACCAGTTGCTTGCCCATGGTCGGTGGTTCTCTCCGGGTACTCCGGCTTCTTCCACCACTAAAACTGGTCGCCATGATATAGCTGAAATATTGTTGAAAGTGGCGTTAAAAACCAAAAATCATAAATTTAAGCAAAATATCAAGCATATTGACGTTAAGATGCATCAATAAAGCACAACATTACTAGCCACGATGACATACTTCGATGATCTTTGACGTGCAGAGAGAGTGAAACTCTCCAACCACGCTACACATTATGGTCGACGAACAAACTTTCCGTATTATGACCTAGCACTCCCACCCCTCCCCAATCGTGACGACACCTATCCGCCACCTTTGGTAGATCTGTGTGTCGTGCTCTGGGAACCTTCACCAGTTCCCAGTTTTACGTTCGGCTCAGAACATGTGAAGATCATGGCATAATCTTGCGAAGCAGGAACGGTTTACTCTTCCAGGTCACATGCCTTTATCCCTGGTTTGTTTTGTGGGGCTCGTGTAGCTCAATATTTTGTTGGGGTTTTTTTGGTAGTATTTTGTAGATCGTTATTTGTCCTTTTGTTCTATTTCTTTAGACCATTGCAATGTCTGTCCTTTCTCGATTTCTGATAACTCCCTTTGGTATCTTCAGGACTTTCTTCAAGATCTATTGGGGGCAATTTAGCTAACATCTGAATGAGGTTATGTCAGGTAATATTTTGATTCATTTGTGATTGTCCAACAAAAGAAAAGATAGTAAATATAAATCAACCGAGCCAATAAAATTTATCAGCGTATGATTAGTTGAAAATACCCCAGTACCGCAGATTTGTCGGTTGAAAGTAGAATTCAAACTTCCATAAAAACACAGACATCTAATTTTGCCTGCACGAGGCGTATCTGGAATGATCTTCATCGGGTAGGCTCGGGATATAAAAAGTTGAAAGCCAAATATTTCAAAAAGGGGGGGGGGGGGACAAGAAGCCAAAAGGGCCTAAATAGGATAGCCAAAAGGGCCTACACAGGATAGCCAAAAGGGCCTAAACAGGATAGCTAAAAGGGCCTAAACAGGATAGCTAAAAAATGCCTGAACAGGATAGCTAAATTCGGCTATGGTTACCTATGCCTGAGGGAGGATGATCTTAGATTTAATTATGACTACATTATATAGAAATGTAAATTCGAATATAACACCCGTTGTTTCGAAATGTTTTCCAGCTACATGTAATATGTCCGTCGTGAAGATCTCATTTACAAACTCGGTGAATAGTACAAACTTGACCGAATCTGTCATATAGCCTTCCGTCTTATTGTCGTTAGGCTCTTATTCGATACATCCACCCCCAATTTTTTAGTCAGGTTCGTGTTGCTCGATCATTAGTTTTCTGTGTAGTGCTTTGTATATCATTGTTTGTCTTTTTGTCATTTTTCTTTTGCCCATTGTGTTGTCTGTCCTTTGATTTACGAAATATAATTATCCCTTTGGTATCTTCAAACTTTCTATCAGGATAGATCGGACAGGATGGACACTTACACAACTGGCCTCAAAGTCATCAAACTTTTTATCAGGATAGATCGGACAGGATGGACACTTACACAACTGGCCTCAAAGTCATCAAACTTTTTATCAGGATAGATCGAACAGGATGGACACTTACACAACTGGCCTCAAAGTCATCAAACTTTTTATCAGGATAGATCGGACAGGATGGACACTTACACAACTGGCCTCAAAGTCATCAAACTTTTTATCAGGATAAATCGGACAGGATGGACACTTACACAACTGGCCTCAAAGTCATCAAACTTTTTATCAGGATAGATCGGACAGGATGGACACTTACAATACTGGCCTCAAAGTCATCAAACTTTTTATCAGGATAGATCGGACAGGATGGACACTTACATAACTGGCCTCAAAGTCATCAAACTTTTTATCAGGATAGATCAGACAGGATGGACACTTACACAACTGGCCTCAAAGTCATCAAACTTTTTATCAGGATAGATCGGACAGGATGGACACTTACACAACTGGCCTCAAAGTCATCAAACTTTTTATCAGGATAGATCAGACAGGATGGACACTTACACAACTGGCCTCAAAGTCATCAAACTTTTTATCAGGATAGATCGGACAGGATGGACACTTACACAACTGGCCTCAAAGTCATCAAACTTTTTATCAGGATAGATCGGACAGGATGGACACTTACATAACTGGCCTCAAAGTCATCAAACTTTTTATCAGGATAGATCGGACAGGATGGACACTTACACAACTGGCCTCAAAGTCATCAAACTTTTTATCAGGATAGATCGGACAGGATGGACACTTACACAACTGGCCTCAAAGTCATCAAACTTTTTATCAGGATAGATCGAACAGGATGGACACTTACACAACTGGCCTCAAAGTCATCAAACTTTTTATCAGGATAGATCGGACAGGATGGACACTTACACAACTGGCCTCAAAGTCATCAAACTTTTTATCAGGATAGATCAGACAGGATGGACACTTACACAACTGGCCTCAAAGTCATCAAACTTTTTATCAGGATAGATCGGACAGGATGGACACTTACACAACTGGCCTCAAAGTCATCAAACTTTTTATCAGGATAGATCGGACAGGATGGACACTTACATAACTGGCCTCAAAGTCATCAAACTTTTTATCAGGATAGATCGGACAGGATGGACACTTACACAACTGGCCTCAAAGTCATCAAACTTTTTATCAGGATAGATCGGACAGGATGGACACTTACACAACTGGCCTCAAAGTCATCAAACTTTTTATCAGGATAGATCGGACAGGATGGACACTTACACAACTGGCCTCAAAGTCATCAAACTTTTTATCAGGATAGATCAGACAGGATGGACACTTACACAACTGGCCTCAAAGTCATCAAACTTTCTTCGAGTACGATTGTTTTTACTTGTACTCTAAAATCACTGAATCAGAACATTGGTATTTATTGAAAGCTGTGTTTATATTGGCAATTGTTCAAGTACAAGTGCAAAAATCGTACACGAAAGTTGCATGACCGAAAGACCAAAGTAGTGGTCTATTGACGAGAGACACATTAACGTGGGTGTACTATGTTTATCTCACTACCACAAGATCGATAACTCTGTCATTGTTGACTGTAATACTTGGTAAACATTTCGCTTTAAGCACTAGTTGAGCATACCTCAAGATGAACTGTTCTGAAGCGTATACCTCATTGCTAATACGAGACAATATCCTTAACCTTCACACCACCGTGATCCCCAGTAGGGGTGAAATCTAGATGGGTGTGGTCAGGTTTTAATGTTTTAATACGGAAAACCTGATTGTGGACCAGAGTTAAAACAACTCTATTGCAGTTTCGAAAAAAAAAGAGCAAAATCATTACAGCTGCTACAAAAGGGTAAATTGTGTCGCCCTTGCCGCCCAACTCTCCATATGGTAGAAGATTGTCTAGGTTGCCAAACTTGTGTTTTATCCTTGTGTCTTTTTGAACAATAAAATATGTTTCAGTGTTCAGCTTGTTCTCCCCCTGAATATGAATGATATATTTTCCGTCACTGAACATTAAGTAATGTCATATATGCGGAAGATAATTAACCGGAAGCATTTACTTAAAATGAATGAAAAGTTTCCAAAAATGAAAAGTTCTGTTTATTTACACTGTATTTATTTAAAACATTGACTGTTCGTTCAATGTATGCCGTTAATATATTATTATAAATTGATATTTAAGTAATCAGTATACAGATACATTGATTAATAACTTGTAATATTGTTTAAAGTTCAGACTTCGAATCCGGGAGGAATGAGCTCTTTGAAAAATTACGATGGGAAGTAAAAGGTTGGAATATGGAAGAAAGGAATTCCCGTAGGAGTATCATATAGAACTGAAGAAAAAAAATAAAGATAAATTTTATCAATAGTATAATTGATATCGGCGGCAGTATATCTGTTAGTTTCCACGTTTGAACGTTTCTGCTTAATCATGTCTCACGCTCCTACGTAAGTTATCATCAAAACTCATAATTCTGATAAAAGATCATGACGCTTAATGTGTGATAGATTAGTAAACAAAAACAAAGAAAATAAAAGTTGGAACGAATCTCTCGTCTTAAACAATGTTTTTTAGGTTGTTATCATCATAAACGTCCAATTAAAATGAAGTACGTGAATTTGGAAAAGAAAATAGTATGTTTCCTCATTAATGTAAAACAAATATATGTTGTTTGTTTTTATATTGTATGGGGCATGACGGCAAACTTTGTACTTATCTTATCGTCTAACCTAAAGCAACACTGAGCTGTTGATTTTGATTGATTAATTGGTTTCATTGCTTAACGATTGATAACAAGTTCAACAAATATCAATAAACTGTACAGAAAGGTGAAGAACTGAGACAACCGAGGCAACGAACTTTTACTGTCACAGGAAAAGTATGGAAAGAGAGGCATATCCAGCAACCATTTAATTTTATATGGCGGTTGCTGTGCCTTACTCTTTTTCGAAATCTTCCAAAGAGAGGTCTCTAAAGAGCAGGGAGTGTAGCTTTCCCCAAACACGCTATCCACTATTGTGCACTATTGTTTAAATAATCGTCTAATCGATTTTAAGAAAGTTTTTTCGGAAGATATCAAGGCCTTGGTGAAAGGTATTCTGTCGCTTGCGCACAGATGATGAATGATGGTATTAGCAATTAGATTTCGGTCCAAAGTTGAATATTGTTTCCCTAGTATGTCTTACGATGGCCTTGTGTACTATGTAATATTTAAATTGTGGTTGAAGCCATCGGTTTTCTGTCATAGAACTAACATTATGACATATGACAACTGTTGTGTCGTGTGTATGCATAAAGTTTAAGATTAAAGCGTTCGTTTATAGCAAAGTTGCTCACCCAGGTATATGTGAGGGTTGGTATTTGTCTTCTCGTGGAATACACTTGCATGACAACATCAACACTTACATGACAACATCAACACTTCCATGACAACATCAATTCCCGAAAATGGCAGGTTTGGGACCATAAAACTAGCAAAACTCCTCCACTTTTTATTGAAATGACTGCACAGAGCCAGGAAAGTGATCTCATGTGTGTTAGGGGTATTGATTTGGTTTCTGTTTCTACAATTTCTCGATTGGATTTAGGAACTGTTCTGACAGTGTGGTATTTTTTTGTTTTTCATTTTATTAAGAAAGTGCAAGCAAACATGAAATCATTCTTCATCAAGTTTTCTATTCATATTTTCACAATTCTATTTAGCAAAGCATGAATACAACAGTATGCGTCAGTCATTCCAAATTGCTATGTTACTATGGTTTCTATAGAGGTTTGTTTACAACATAACTCTTTAATTCCAAAAGCGATTTTGATGTTTTCTCTTTCGGTGAGTCATTTCTAAACGTATTTCTCTTCTTTCTATATAATTTTATCTTTTCTATACATCTATAAAATCCTAAGAACACAAGACTACACAATATAGACGTGACACCATATAACAACGGAAATAAAGAAATTTCAGCAAAAACATCTTTTGAATAGGTTAAGGTCAGTAAGGTCATACAAAGCGGGAAATTTTGTATTCCAGTTTCCAAGGCAATAGTTCTACATCTAATGTGATCTTGACGACAGATCATGGCGACTAGATATCCGAATAAGAAGCCAGCAAATGGAAGGATAAATGCACCGATATATATCTGCCACGTGGAGTTATACATAAAGGGATACTGTATACTTAACAATGTCAGTAGTAATATGATAGCTAGAGCACCTGCCACTGAACCCACCTGAAATAAAAATAGATTGATATAATTGACTGATTGGTGTTTAACGCCTACATTAACAATAGTTCAGCTATATCGTGGCATGAACATTTTTTATTATTAAACTTCGACGAAATAAAATAATATAGTCTATAATATTTGTTATACATACAATATAATGTAATAATGATTGTATATATAGAAGAAGACTCCATAAGTTGGTAAAACTTGTGTCTAATCCTCTTTGTATCATTGATCAAATAAAATAACAAGATATGATTATAATCTAACGATTATGAAGTCTCCCAAACCGGCCACTGACACTATCTACCCACATATCAAATTTTGATGATATCGGACAATGTTGAATTTTTACCCCCCATTTTTATGCCGTGTTTTGGCAGCCATTTTGAAAATGGCAGACATCTTAAAAATTTTGAAAACGCAGAATTGCTCCTCTAATGGTGACCTATCACTATGTCAAATTGTATGTCTCTATCATTATCCAGTTAGAAGTTATCAACATTAATGTACGAAATTTCAAGTTTCCCATAGGATTCTATAGTAACCCCCACCCCCTTTGAACCCCCAAAAATATGGCTTTGACCCCCTTTACCACAAATCTGAAAACTTTAGGATCAACTAGAAACATATATCTATAACTCCACCAAGTTTCATGAAATTCTGTCCTGTAGTTCCTGAGATCTGCCGTGGACAAGTTCATGGTGCACGGAAAGAAAGAAGAAGAATAAGAAGAATAAGAATAATAATAATAATAAGAAGAAACGGAGCAAAAACAATAAGTCCCCCAAACTTTGTTTGGGAGACTTAATTATAAACTAGACTACAATATATGTGTTATGCTTCAGTGAGTAACCGTGTGAACATCTATTTTAACATACAATAATCGGTAATGCATTGTTGATAGATGATTAATTCTGAGAAATAAAAAAATAAAGTATGTTATGTGTCGCTCTGTCAGTCATTGATGAAATCTTCCGAACATGAAAATCATTAAATTGACAAGTTTTATGTATCGTTTACATCTATGGTGATATGTATTTAACGTACAATACCCAAGTCATACATTCACAGAAGATCTATATATAATGAGTTTCTCATTAGCTGAACTTATGACATATCGGTTATAAGATATGCAACATAAAAAGTATGAACAAGCATACATGCTTCTGACTGGTCGTGATCGTATGGTAGTTGGATTTACAACTACCTATACAATTAGTACTAACGTTGTGAGTTCGAATTCCGTTCATGGCATCATTAGACGACATATTTCAGAGTTGTATACACTCATTTGTCCTGCCATCCTTTTGTAATTAAAACACACCTGTGGCATGCCCACAGCTTCGTCTTTCTTCTATATAGTGAACTTTCACATAACCATCGCTTAACAATAAAAATACTATTCAATCAATTCACGCCTTCTACTATTAAACACGATTAGAGAAATGTGAATTCGTGACCATATCGATGATATGTTATACATTTATGAGTGCATTCCCTGATATGTTATACATTTATGAGTGCATTCCCTGATATGTTATACATTTATGAGTGCATTCCCTGATATGTTATACATTTATGAGTGCATTCCCTGATATGTTATACATTTATGAGTGCATTCCCTGATATGTTATACATTTATGAGTGCATTCCCTGTTTTATAGTGTAATGTTCGTGTTGCTCAAGCATTAGCTTTTGTGTATTGTTTTATCGACCATTGAACATTGTATTATTGACGCTTTTTACCATTGTCTTCTATTTACGGCACCCCCCTCCCAGAGGGTGTGCCGGGGGTAGAATAGGCAACAGGTTTCTCCGCCCTAGAGGCACTAGTCCTATAAAAGGGGTCAAGCTCGCGGGAACCCCGGGGTATAGAAATGGGACCGAGAGCTTCTTCGGCTTGAAGGGGCGTCCGTCGGTTGTGCGGGATATATAAATTCACAACCAACCCGTCCTTCGGATGAGACGTAAATAAAACCGAGGTCCCGTGTTGAGAGATTGCCACCCTCTTCGCACGTTAAAGAACCCAGTGTAACAGCTCATTATGAGCATTATGCTCATAATGAGTGGTCCATAGGAGACCTGTTGCACTGACTAAATTATCCGTCCCTACCCATCACCTTTCCTTGTTTCGAGTCGCGTGGCGTTTAAATTTTTTAATGTTCTCGTCCTGAATATAGCTGAAAAATTGCTCGCTGGACGTTAAACACCAATCAATCAATCAATCAATCTATTTACGGCTCCTCATTTGTATCTCCAAACGTTTCTTTTCTCCTGGTTCTCCGTTCTGCTCCATCAATTAAACTGACTTCCACGATATAATTGTCTTAGGCTTAAGGTTAGGATGTTTAACGCCACTTTCAACAATATTTCAGCTATATCGTGGAGGTCAGTGTTATTGGTGGAGGAAAACGGGGTACCAGGAGAAAATCACTGACCTGTCGCAAACCTGACAAACTGTATCACATAATGTTGTATCGAGTACACATCGCCTGAGCTGGATTAGAACTCACAACGTTAATGGTGATAGGCACTGACTGCATAGGTAGTTGTAAATCCAATTACCATACGATCACAACCACGACAGCCCCACGATATACATTGTAATTTAAGTATTGTTGCATAAAAACCCATCAACCATAAACGGTATGTGCATTTATGGAGAATGCCTATAAAATAGTAATTCATGAAATGAATATATATACCTTTTGTCAAAGTATATATAATTTTTTAAAAAACCAGCAAATGTACATATAACTGAAAACATAATTGGTGAGGGGAATCATGTGAAAGAGTATCAAAGTCAAACCAGATATGGTGGCAAATGGTCAAAATAACAAAGGTGCAATACTCAAATGTCTAACACAAGAAAAGACCATACCTTCGGTCTACATAAATTATAACAAAAGACCAGAAGATAGGATGTTAGCTTCCTCAGCTCCTTTATCAATCAACAGTCGAGTATGGACGACACAAACTTAGTTTTAACACACAAACCACAGTGAACAGCCTAAACCATCTTAACATGGAATCCGTAGTGAACAGCGTAAACCATCTTAACATGGAATCCGTAGTGAACAGCGTAAACCATCTTAACATGGAATCCGTAGTGAACAGCGTAAACCATCTTAACATGGAATCCGTAGTGAACAGCGTAAACCATCTTAACATGGAATCCGTAGTGAACAGCGTAAACCATCTTAACATGGAATCCGTAGTGAACAGCGTAAACCATCTTAACATGGAATCCGTAGTGAACAGCGTAAGCCATCTTAACATGGAATCCGTAGTGAACAGCGTAAACCATCTTAACATGGAATCCGTAGTGAACAGCGTAAACCATAAACAAACTCTTGAAAAATAGATAAATATTCTATACAAAAAGTATTAAGACATGGTTTAGTACCTGTTATCTTCTACTATCTCATATGCAGTAATTGTCGTCAAATCATATTAAGTGCACTTATGTCTTGATAAGGGACGTCATGGTCGTTATCCTATAGTAGTTGGATTTACAACTAACTACCAATGCAATCAGTGCCTATCACCACTAAAGTTGTGAGTTCGAAAACCGTTCATGGCGAGGTGTATTCGATACAATTATGTGATAAAGTTTATTAGTGACTCGCGACAGATAGACAGGTAGGTGGTTTTCTCGGGTACCCGGTTTACTCTACCAATAAAATTGACCCCCACGATATCACTGAAATATTGTTGAAAGTGACGTTAAACTCCATAAACCAACCACCATATATTCCTTCAATGTTATAAAACAAGATCAAACCTTTACAATGACATCTGCCACCTTTGGAAACTTCCATCTAATAAGGATCCCAATGACAGCGGGTACTATCGTCAGTCCAAATGATATCAGTATGTTTAGGTATGGAATGACGAGGGGTTCATCAGTCCAGCTCCTACTGTAGATCAGTAGATTTAACGGCAGCATACCTAAGGCAAGTACTGTAGATACGGCAGTCATGGATATACTACAAAACAAAATGTGTAACAAACATTGTTATTACAGCAGTGTAACAAGGGCAACGCAAAATACATCTTTTTTACAGTAGTGTAACAAGAACAAACCATTCCAACCAATACAAATAAAAACATTGTTGAATATGAAAAAAATTATCATATCCTACCGTGACATCTGCTCGGCCATGCAATAAAGTCGGTCACTTGTTTTGATTTACAATTCTCGCGCAGCACGAGACCAATGACGTCATTCTGTATATTCATAGCGTACATAAACGCAGAGGGAATTCTTTTCAACGTCAAAATTACAAGATGAGATTAAAACAGAGACGTTTGAATTGAATAAATTCCATGCAAGTAAAAAAGATCCTTTTTACTAATGTCTTTTTTTGCTGATCATTATGCTTGTTAAATATGTTTCCATCGATGGTATTCCCCAAGCATTTGTATTTTTCCGGTTTGTTGACATAATCGTCATCACAGTTCATGACCGTTTCTGGAATGTAGGCCAAGCAAATTGTATTTTAAAATACTTTGAAAATATGATGATTGATCATTCACATTCCACCATTTTCTAGAAAATGGCCGATTTTACCGGGAAAATACATGCAAGTGCTCTCCATTAGTCACAAAATGGCAGATTATTTTGCATTTCCACTGCTGCTTTAATAACCGAATATACCCCTTACTTCTTGGGGTAATGAAATGAAATTCACAGAGAAGATAGAAAAAGAATTAATTTACAGCATAATCAAAATTTATAGCATAAATTGAACAGAGAATTAAATTAAACCAGACAGAAAAATGAGATTATCTGGGTAAAATAAAACCTGTCATTATTACAAATAGCATCAACAAAACTGTATTGTTACCACTCTGTGATAATAAATGTGATTAAAATAAATTGAAATCAGTCATTAATTGTTTTACAAAAATATGGCAGAATGTAGTCAGTCTAATAGATTGTATTGACAAAAGCAATAACACCAAATTCACTGGATTAAATACTTTATTATATGGGTAAGCCAGTTTAATATTTGCATCAAATAATTAATTTTTAATACTCCAATTTCAAACTATTTAAAAAAAACATCCTTTGAAATTTTTCAGACAAAACAATTACACTGAAAGAGCTCAAATACTTATTGTCAGACGAGGATATATATTCAATGAAAGGGCTGCAAGTGGTTGTTCGATGTTATTCCTATTTCATGAGATTCATGATTCAGATCTGGTTTTACCCGCCGACATTCGGGTGAAGCTTAATTCTTAATGGTTGCAAAAATCAAATTTCTGATAATTCTTTGAGTTTTGCTCGCTTGGCTTCTCGTAGTAATAGACTTTCTCCCCCACCACATTCTTTTTGCATAAATATTATATTTTTTTTTACAAAATATACATCCTTTCGATATACTGTTATCCATGTCAGTCATCTATTATTCTAAAAATAGCCTTTTATGAATATATAATAAGTAGTAATTATTTATTCTGTTCAATTTATGTCTTTCTTTTTTTTTCAGGCTTTATTTATAACACCTTTCTGATACTTAGTAATCTATTTTTACCATTTTTCATACAAATGTATTGTTTTCAGTCCTATAAAGGAATAATTTGAATGTTTCAAAATTAATTGTATTCAGCTATAACATGGTATAATGACAGAATACCTTAAGGCTACATCTCCGTCTGTCCAGTATGAGAATATATTGGTTGTGGAACCACCTGGACAACATCCTATTACCAACATCCCTAGTGCCGGTACTGGAGAAAGCTGAAGTGCGTGCGCAAGTCCAAATGTCACAGCTGGTAGTATTACAAACTGAGACAACATTCCAATAGCAATTCCAATTGGTCGTTTTAGGTGGGCTACAAGGACCGGAATTTCAACGGTGTTACCCATTCCAAGCATCACTAAAACAAGTGCTACTTTAACACTATTATCTGCTGCTAATTTAAGAATGGAAGACGATGGTGTGATAACTGTTTCATTTTGAATCGTTCCATTATATGTATCTACAACTGCACTGGAATTCCATAAAACTGAAACAAAATCTGGTTCGTCCATTATTTATTAACCTAAAAAAATAATATACATTTGTATAAAATATATGATAAATCAAGGATATTTGTTGATATTTAATAGTTATTGTATATGTTTAACATTGAGCTGCTGAATCTAAGTTTTTGTTAAAGCGTAATTTCTCTATATATGATGAATCAATACAATGTAAATCCAGTGGAAGAACGTTTCGCAATGTTCGATAATGTGCACAGTCCAAATGGTAAGTTACCAAAAGGTAAATCGGGAGCCGTAAATCGAAAAGGGACGTGTCAACAATGACCAAACGAAAAGGAACAACAGGATAAACAACGATCTACAAAACACAACACAGAAAACTGAAAGACTGAGAAACACGTACCCCACTAAAACCGGAGATGACCTAACCTCAGGTGTTCCGGAAGGGTAGGCAGTTCTTAAAGAGGCATTATCTGCCACAATCGTAAATTTATGCTACCCATAAAAACTATCAGATATGACTGATGCCTTAATAAAACGTGTTTCTGTAACTTTTAAATGTTATGAAATGTACGCGCATCGGGGGAAAATGGTGCAACTGCTCGTGTTTTGAGATCGATCAAGAAATGGACGCCATCTTATTAATTATCGGCATTGTTTACGGAGTTTGCCGAATCGTAATTAAATCGTACAACAATGCACTTATTTCTGTGAATCTGCTTTTAGTCGGCGTTAATTACGGACAAAGAACCATGCAAGCTTGCATTTAATAAGCGACAAAATACAAATAATTCGTTTTTACCTGTCACTAGTAAGGTCAGTTGCATACGGAGAAAGCGAGGTCAAATTATTTGCCTGCAAGGAAATAATAAATCGATGGTAATTTTCGTTCTCAAAAGGCGAAAAGTGGTACGATAAGCTGTTTAGTGTGAAATATTTACCTTTATTTCATCATTTTAAAGCTATTTACCAATTTCCAAAACATATAATTTTTTTGGTCAAAATCGTAGCTAATGCCGCTTTAAATGTTCTTAATATTTGAATATTGTATTTCCTTTTGTATTAAATGTATACTGTTGTTTTATTTACTGCTATATATTTGTAATCTGTTATATATTTGTGAATTTAACTGTATTGTACTTAGTAATTTATTTGCTTGATCCATATCAGTTTTATTATGATACAAATTAAGATTATTATTGTTCTGTAAAGAATAAAATAAATATGTATCAAAATAGTTTCTATCCCGCTTAAATGGCATTATTCGTCCTAATAGATATCTTTCATTCTTTATTTTTCTCTTAAACCATAATACATACAGGTATAGAGATATGAAAATATGTACACTATTTACAATATATACAGACAGGTCATAACAAGAGGTTAACCGGGAGTCGACACACCTTTATTAATAATTCTGACAAAACGACATAATTTTTGGAGTTCTATTTTTGAAGTTGATGTCATTAATAGTTTGAACTTTATTATGTTTGGATTTATACGAATGTTTTTCTTTATATAAATTTTTCTTTGATTGCCGAAATACTGACATTTAAATAGATAATGAAATTCATCTCCAATTTCTCCATTATTACATAAGGGACATATTCTATTCTCTCTGGCTATGTTTTTCCATCTACCATTTTCGACTGGTAACTTATGGTTTGTTGTTCTAAATTTACTGAATGTCAAATTATCCTTATCATTTAAAATATTTAAGTAGTTTTCGAAAACCAAATTATCTTTATATATTCTGTAATTCAGTGCCTTCGGAGAATCGTTTACTGAAGAAAGCCACGTTTGGAGATATTGATCAGTGAGATTTTGTTTAATTGAGTGTTTCAACCACAATTCATTAATAAAAGTTTGTGACTCCCAAATATAATTAAAACCACAATTACACAATATATGTTTTACATATTTCAACCACATAAAGTTTCTATCTCTCACTCGCAACATATTATACATACATTTATAAATGATAGCAGATAGTTTTGTTTGCTTTCCACTGATTAGTTTAGCCCAAAAAGATATTGTTCTAACTTTTATATCAATGTCTAGGGGATATCTACCTAGTTCCCCATAAACCATGTAACTTGGTGTGGAAGTTTTAAAATTAAGTAATAGTTTACAAAATCGCAAGTGTACCCTTTCTATAATTTCGTTTTTTGAAAACCCCCAAACTTCACACCCATACAATAAAATAGGTTTTATTATTTTATCAAATAAGTCTAACTGGCACTGAATTGATAGGTTATGTATTTTTCCTCTTTTTAAAACTTCGAACATTGCTTTTGTGGCTTTCTCTACTTGAGCTTTTTTTGCCATTGAAAAGTTCCCAGATTTTGAAAGTAAAACACCCAGATAATTAAATTCAGACACTATTCCAATTTCCATTTCATTAAATGTGAATGTAAGATTATTTGGAAGCCTCCCTCTAGAAAAAACCAAAATTTTAGTTTTTTCGACATTAACTTTAAGTTGCCAAAACTTACAATATTCAGAAAAGACATCAAGTTGTTTCTGAAGATCCTCTTTGGTTTCCGACATTATCACTGTATCGTCGGCGTACAGTATAACGAAAAGTTTCAGATATATATTTAACTGGTTTTCAATTTCTTCAGCCAATGTTGTCAACCCACTGACATCTTTTGACTGCAGATAAGATTCTAAATCATTTAGAAAAATTGAAAACAAAAACGGATATAAGTTCTCACCCTGTCTAACACCGTTTTCACACCTAAAGAAATCAGATTTACAATTGTTATATACTACACATGATTTAATGTTATCATACATATTTAATATCAAACGATACATTTTACCATTGATATTGTTCAATAAAAGTTTGTACCATAATGCTTCACGCCAGACTTTGTCGAACGCTTTTTCAAAGTCCACGAAAGCACAAAATAATTTTTTATTTTTACTTTTGAGACATTCGAAGAAGGAATAAAGGATAAATATACTATCAATAGTGGAGTATTGTTTACGGAATCCACACTGGCTTTCGTTTAATACCTTAAATTTTTCTGAGAATGTATTTAGTCTATCGTTCAATATAGATGTGAAAAGTTTACCTAGGCAGCTTAATATGGTTATTGGTCGAAAATTGTTTGGGTCATATTTATTTCCTTTGTTTTTGAATATAGGTTTAATGCTTCCAATTAACCATATATCAGGGATAATACCTGTATCAAATATAACGTTAACTAACTTCTCGTATATGTTAATAAACTGGGTCGCGGTAGCTTTAATATACTCGTTTGTAATATAATCTTCTCCGCTAGCTTTATTACATTTTAACTTTTTTATACAATTCAAAATCTCATTTTTGTCGATATACTTATTAATTTCTTCATTTATTTGATTTGTTTCCTGAACTTCTGTTTCAGGTAAGTTTGGCGTATCTTTTTGATTAGGTTTCTGGTTTAATTCCTTAAAAAATTCGAAAAAAGTATCAACTGGGATGTCTGGTTGTTCTTTTCTTTTACTTTTATTTAAAATTTTCCAAAATTCTTTTGGATTTTTTGTGCGCATAGTTTTAAGTTTATTTTGCATGTCTTTTCTATGTCGTGACATACTTGTATCAAGTGTTCTTTTATACTGTCTTTCCGCTGCAGCTAACTCATTTTTAACTGCTTCTGTCTTATACCTTTTGTATTTTCTTTTCAATTTTCTATAATTTTGTCTTTGAAATTTACATTGCACAGTAAACCATGGTTTATGAGTTTTACTGTTATTTATTTGTTGCTTAGAGTTTTTTGTAGTACGTGTACCCAAAGTTTTCTTGGCCGAGTCTACAAATATTTCTGATAGGTCATGTACATACTGGTTAATAGACTGCTTACATGTGTTATCATTATTTGAGTTAATCAGTTTATTTTCTAGATCAATTACTTTCACTGTTTCTATATTTTCAATGAATTCTTGCAATTTTTCTGGGTCCCACTTGTTTATTACTTCCTCTTTATTAGATTGGTTACGAGATTCTGCCGCATTATTCGTTTTTTCGTTTACTTTAATTGAAACGGAAATTGGTGAGTGTGCGTCTGAATATAATTTAGAGAATTCTAATACATTTAGCCTAACAAAATTTGACAGGATATTTACATTACATAAACAATAGTCGACAACACTCGCACCTTTACATGTTAATTTTCCCTCTACATCCCCATTTAAACGTCCATTTAAAATGAAAAAATCATTTGATTTACAAAAATCCAATAATAATTTACCAAAGTTATTTCTGGTTTTATCTCTGCTGTTTCTTTTACGTGGCAAGCTATTCATATCTAAAAAGCAAACACTATTTACAATATCAATCCCCTCTGTTGAGGGGTCATCATCATCTATAAATATAAAATCGTCATCAGTTGCAGTCCTACTATTAAAATCACCCAGTAGGCAAACACATTCATAATTTGGAGAAAACATTAGATATTCATTTTGAATTTCCCGATACGCATCATCTGAGGAGTAAGATGTGTATTCGGGTGGAATATATACAATTCCAAAAAGGCCATCTCCGTTCGTATTTAAAAGATCAGCACTTACTTTAAACCAGAATACAAATCTACATTCGGTTTCTACAGGAGAGATTTTGTCGGAAAGTTGTTCTTTAAAACCTAAAGCTATACCCCCCGATTTATTTCTTGATTTAGTTTTCCGGTTTTTTAGTTTAAAAACATACCCGGGTATATCAATTTGATCAAAATCATCCGTTTTTGTTTCTTGTAAACATATGATGTCGTGTTTGCATACCAAGTTTTCAAATTCTGGGTAACGTGTCTTTTTCTTAAGCCCGCAACAGTTCAGACATAAAACATTCAAATTGTTAGTATCAATACTTTCGCTAAACGTTGACTCATTTTCACTAACACTCTCGTTATATACATTTTCAACTATATCAGTAGATTCATTCAAATCAATATTTACAACAGTATTGTTAGTACATATACATGCATCTTCGGTACTATTTGTATTTAACAATGGTTGTTCAATCAAAAGTGGTTCAATATTTTCATTCACATTCCGGGCGTTAAAATTACATGTATTTACAAGTTTTATGTCATTTTTTTCTTTATCTTTAATACATGTAATACTTTTATTTTCTAAAACAGATTTTGTGTTATCCACTGTGGAAATATTTTGATTACATTTCTGTTGCTGTATAAGTAAAGGGATTTCCAAATATGGAAAGCTTTTTGATAAGTTATCAAAAGTGCAATAATTACTTGCTTGTCGATTTAAACATGTTTCATTTAATTTGTGATTATCCTGGTCATCTGTTTGATTGAACTGATCATTGTTTACTTTTATTACATTACATTTATTATAACAGTTTGAATCTGACAAAGCAATATCAGTATTTCCATTTAGCTCATAATTACAGTAACTATTCAACACTGTTTGTGTTTCTCCCCGACACCCCTAACCTGTCCCGTCTTGCTCCGGTATCGGTGATGATCCAACCCTGTGGCGCTTAAAAGGACGATCCGGTGTATTCGAGACACGCCCACCTCTCTGTGGTGTTAGAAGTGCCTCTCTGTAGTTCCTCGAATCTGGGTTCTTTGTACTATTTTGAATGGATGGTTTGTACGACTCTCCATTAATGTATAGCTTGTCTCTTATCATAGAAGTGCGCTTACCCTGTCGCCTGGCTTCGTTCATAACTGGGTATAATGCATGCCTTCGTTCAACAATTTTCGCCGGGAATTGTTCGTGTATAACGAAAGGCGAACGATTGATTCCTTGATTCTGTGTTGATTGTTTTATAGTAAATGATTGCAAAAATATATTTTCTGACCAGCGTCGCTTCCGTGGGGCGCATCAAGCCACGAAATTAATCATTAAACGAATACGTATCACCATATTTGGTTTAATTGTGGTGAGGGATCCACGAAATTAACATATCCACGGAAATGTAATATTTTTCTCGAACTACGAAAATTGGTATTTACGAATGAATTAAAGTTGTGGTAATATAAAAATCTTACCCTATTATACTTGTTGCAATCTAAAAATCCCATCCATAGACACTTCGACACATTTTGTAAATTGATGTTTAGTTTTTAACTTGTGAATATTATCATATTAAAAAGAAGATCAATCAATCAATTTTGCAGAAATATAGAAAGAAAAAAAACCAATACAAGATGATCGATAATACTAAAAAAAAAATGGTTATGTTATTGTACAAAGCCCTCACATATATGACATACTTATGTTTCTATATGAAGCTTCTTTTTTTTTTTAATTTTACTGCCAAAAAAGTTTGTCCCTCTACATGTCAACAAAAGAATTTTATTATTCGATAGGGAGAAAATGAAATCATTATCATTACTGCTATTACATATTTTTTCAAAAAACAAATTAATTGACTGCATTGTATTTTAAATGTCACCTTGTCATGTCTAACTGTTACGTTCAGGCTTAATTATTTTCACATAATATGCATCATTTTCTGAACTCCTAATTAATATAAATATATTATAGAGATCCAGTTCTGAACATAAATTAAAATGTTAATAATAAATTTAAGCACCTCTATTAACCAATTTAGTTTATTAACACACGTAAATCTGATCCCCCTGAAACTCGAGTAAATAACAGATGTTTAGGAATAAAACACTGGTTTGTTTAGGTAGCATCAATTTTCAGAAATTAAAAATAGCATTTGATGTAGTCACATTTATTATAAATACAAGAATTACGTGAATAAAATTAGTGAATTTGACAGAGAATCGCACACCACCCCACCACCAAAGATACATTTGGTGGTATGGCTAGCATGTGCAAGAATTAAGAATGAAATCGTAATACAGTCAAGGCCAAGATATTAATCGTCTTACTTGTTCTTTAGTTTGAATAATAGAATACAATTTTGTGTACTAACGTCCTTGGATTAGTGTGTATGTTGTTAATACGGAAACACGTGGTTAATAATAAATACATATACCTTATATTTCATCTTGAGATAATATATGTCTAAATAACATGTATGTATGTAGTGTTAATCTTCTTCTAAAACTTACCGTTATTTTCAAAATTAATGCAGTTTAAAGGTTTGATGCAGTGTGTTGTTGATAGTCTAAATGAACAGGGGAGACAACCAGTATAACATTGGAATTTACTCGTTTACGACTGTTAAAAGAGGGGGGTGTAACTTTACCTCGGAGAAATAGCATTGCCTGCTGAAAGACGCCTTTATATATTTATGATGATAAAAAATAATACGTCTCCAATAAGTGAGAAATATGCAACAAATGGATCTACCTCTAATGGAACCCGAAAGGATACTGGGTTGCATTTTAAATACGTACATGTACAATACATGATTTGAAATCTTAAGTTATCACTACACACACAGTGTTCGATTTTAATTTTCAGCTGACATTTCTGTTTTGTATTTTTATTCTCCCATCAGCGAGATCTAAGCATATACTATACTGCAACAAAACTTTAGTATAAGGAACCATTAAATTATTCGAACGTGAAATCCACAGTATCAGTGGTCGAAATTGGCACCGGTCCGACGGACCGCGACCGGTAAATCTCGTGTTGGACCGGTAAATTTCTCAATGACACTGGTCCGAATGTCCGGTAGAAAATCAATAAAGCATTATTAATTTATAGATATATTTCAAAAATGACACGTGTTTTGTCTTTAAAACCTTTGTCTCGTAAAATGTATTTTTCGTGTTGTTGATAAACAACATCATGCGTAAAAAAACCTTGATCGGTCTCTACTGGTATGGTGTGGTGTCACGAATAAAATCGTCAGGGAACCAGTAATCAATAATCATTCGGAAGTCATTTCTCAAACTTCTCTGGGGTTTTCGATTCCATTATTATCACTCCGAGAGACAAAATTTTTAATCCTTTAGACATATCATCACGGACATAAACCCACTCAGCCACTGTGATAGACCTAAAAAGGGCCATAAAACAAGGTGGTGGGGATTACATTTTATGGCTCTCGGTCACCTGTGCGCCGATTGATGTTTTACCGCCAATTAGCGTTACCTGTTCTACCTGTTGACCTTTAAATTTTAATATCGTAAGCCGTAATTATTGCTACTGAAGGATGGATTTTTGGCAATTAATTTTGTATCCTCTTGTTGTTAATATTTGACTGTTTATCGCTTGTCATTGCCAATGAATGTGTGTCTTGTTATCGTTTTCGTTTGTTTTAGAAAGTTCTACTTTATGACCTCGAGTTCTATATTAAAAATTTTGTTGAAACCGCAATTGAACTTTATCTTGTTTAATTTTAATTTCTCATTTATTTTCTTCTGTTGGGTTGAATTCAGTAGGTATTGAATTATTCGTAAATATGGGCTACTTCATAAATGTATTTTTTGTTGACAAGTTATTTTTCACAGCTAAATCAAGAAGTCCAGCCTGACCTTGTAATGTTGAGTTACCACAGCCCTCTAGTAAAGAATATGACTCGGACTACAGCGATGATGATGATGATGATAATGAGATGGATGAGCTCTCAGTGGATCAAATGATTTTTTATTATTCTAGAGAATAAAAATACTAATATAAACTTGCATCATTTGTTTATTATGGTCAAAATGGTTCCATCTGATCTCTCTTTTCAGATTTTTTTGTCGGACCAGTGAAATTCTGTTCGGACCAGTAAATCTTAGGCATTCACTGGTCCGACTGTCCTGTGATTTCAATTTCCTAATTTCTTTGACTGCAGTATACAAATATAATTATCTTCATTAACCGAAGTTTTATGAAGTCGCAACAGTTTCAAATATAATTGTACCCAAATAGTGAGCTTAAGCGAAATGTGCTTAATTGTATCTGTAATGTTTAGTGGGAGTTCGCATTGTCTCAGCTTCTGGTTTCTCATACTGTTGTTCTTTTGTATCCGGATCATTCTTTAAACTCGAACGTCAACGATTTTGGATATGCTGCCGTTGAAATCAAGATAATTAAAATTAGATCTCTGCACTTGCTCCCTATTTTATATCGGTCATTTACTAGCCGCCTCCCACACAGCCGATAGAAATTATTGTACGATGTTGCATTTATTTGACGACCTATGATTGGATAAAATCATTCCTAAAAATAACGATAGAAGGCAGAGCCATATATGGAAATCTAGAGAATAAGATTAATACGCTTTACTGGCCAGTGGAAAATTCCATATGCCAGGTGACTGCAGCATTGTGTAATCTATTATTGCATAATTTGACCTTGACGCTGTCCGAAATAAAGAAATATTGTAATTGATAACTGAGACGACGTATGCCAAGTGTACTTGGCCAGTCTCACTATATATATGTGTGTTTATTTTGATTTAGCATAATTAAACACAACTTTTCTTCATTGTGCTACGTTAGTCCGATACACACCGATGCAGACGATAGATAAACGTGCAGTTACGAAACGATGCAGACGGGAAATTACAGGTCAGTGCTTAATTTTGTCTGGTGACCATTACGTCTTTAGCCTTAGAACTTCCAAGAAAGTCCGTCAAACACAGTTCGTGGGAAAAATTTAGTTACTGTTTCAAGTTATAGATCAGCAACATCGTACAGAAATGTTCTAAGCTCCCGTGACCGACTATAATCATAGTCGGTCACTAGGGAGCTTAGAACTTTATAGTCGGTCACTAGGGAGCTTAGAACTTATAGAGACTAAGTGCGGATATATAACTTTAATTAGGTCTTTGTTCTATTTTGTATGCTGCATCTTGTTAATTAATGGTAATTATAAATAAACGGCGGTATTTTCCACTTATCACAGCAGACGACTACTTTTTCTTTACATAATCCGGGATATAATGGATCCTAACTCGAGTCTGCTCACATAAATCCAAAATACAAATTCTACTTATACTATCAGGGTTGTTCCAATATCTCCATTGTACTGAACAAAAAGTAATTCATTGAAAGATAATGATTTTTCCTAAATAGAGGGACCTTAACATATCTTGCCTCCGGATCTTCACCTCCCATTAACCCTCGATAAGAACCTAATCTCCCCAACACTGGTGAATCACGTTATCAACATGACTTTTTATGCGTTTTTCTTATAAACCAAAGATAATGAAATAACTACCCGCTAAATCAGAAATGATCAAAACATATTAAACAAATTCGCGGCATGTACGATAGATGACGAGATTGGGTACTTGACAAGACAGGTTCGACAGCTTGTATATTGTACAACTTTACATCGTTTTCTTGTAACATGGTGGTCGTGATACCATAGAGAATTTATTAGCAAAAAGACAACTAAATACAAAAGAAAACAACAGTACTAGCTGGTTTGTCACCATTAAGAAAAAAATATATAAATATGACTTACCAAACCCACTTTCACTACTAGATTCTCCCTTAAAGAAAAATGAATGAAAAAATACAGTGAAGAAAGCTGTAGAAAAGCATTGGGAAACAGTAATTTTAGAAAATTGCATCATGTATAATTCTTTCAACTATTTACACTGCGATGTATTTCAACCAAATAAAATCCATCATTTGATACAAATTGACAACACTTCTGATCCATCAGTAGAAGCAGTACACATTGCGGTTTAGCTAAAATTAGTCACCGGCACTTATAATCTACAAGTGAGGGCTGCAAAATTTAGATCAGCGAATACAAGGATATGTGAAATATGCAATGAAGAAGACCAAGATATTGAGCATTTTTTACTAGGATGTAAAATCTTACAATGTGTCAGAGCACCATTTTTAAATGAATTAGCGGATATACTGCAGGGAACATATTCTAAACAACTATTGTATTTGCCCATCCGTCGTTTGTCTGAAACTTATTTTAGACTGTACAAAAATATATAATCATGAAAATCATAGCTGGTTCATATATATAACAAAGATGTGGAAAGAGCCATTGAGCATATCTCAAGAAAAAATGTGCTATGTACTACACAGCGCTCGCATCAGATCACTTAAGAAAAGAAAATGAAAAAGACAGTATAACGAGACATTATTGTTGATAGCAATTGAAATGATAGTGGTGATGTTTGACTTTACAATATTAAGATAGTGAATAAGTAGGGTTGGTGTGGGATATTCCACGCTTTACCAGAATGTACAGTAATTATGTAACTAGTTGTAAATACGTTCCGGCGGTGGTCTCTGCTATTTTTCATTTTACTTTTTATAATGTACATATAATTAACAGTTGAATTGAACTGCAACCATTTTTAATGAATAAGATTTTATATTTTTAATACTGTCATCCGTCAACAGCTGCTTTTATTATCGGTCTGAATTAAGTTATAATTAGGATGGTGGAGGGAAATACTCCAATCGGAGGTTGTCCATATGGACGGAAAAGATTTGGCGAAGAAGATACTGGAATCTAAATATTTAAGTTTATGGTTATCTCGTTTTATCTGCATTATCCAATAACATCTTCATTTTGACTTCTCAATTTTTAATTAGTATTTTGTCCATTTCCGTTATTTTTTTAAATAATTATTCTAACACTGGATAATGATGAGGTATTGCCATGTTTCTTCTTCATTTCTGTATAATAGGCATGCTGGTTCTATTTCATTTGTAAGTAACATTTGTCTAGGAGTTTGTAAGCTGTGAATTCTCCTAGCGAACATTTTTAGTTTTAATTGTAGTCTTGCTACATCTGTGAGGGAGTCACAAAGTTATTACAAGCATCTGGGCAATTATAAAACATGAAGTGACTTCTGATTATATAACCCCAGTAGATCATAATTACCCTTTTTTGTACAAAAGTAGACCGGGTTTTTATTTTTGAGATAGTTCATGGTTACCTGAAAGTCATACTTCATTATATTGTTCTTGGTCTCTATATGAACCAGCCATTATATAATAATAAATTACTGTTCATTGACTTGAAACTGCTAATTTTCTTCAAGATAATAAGCACTTTCTACACTATATTAAGACTGAGAGAATATGTTATAGAAAAATGTAAAATCTTTCTAATGAATCTGAGCCTCTATTGGTAGGAGTATAATTATATGTGTGTATATATATATATATACGTCTGAAAATTAAACCAAACAGTGTTAGAATTAGATTTTAGAGCTGTCAAATTTTTGTTCTTCCCTCGACGGGATTTGAACCCACACCATTGATACACTGCAGCACCATTCGCTTAGCCTTACGTCCAGCGCCCTAGACCACTCGACCACATCCACTCCCTTTAAAGGGAGCTTCAATAATCGTAGTGTTACCTTTTCTCGTAAGGCAAATCTAGGGATAGACGTAAGACATGTGTATAAGCGTGTGTAGATGGTACATATATACTTAATATTATAATTTGACAGCAATCTAACTCAGCAATTTTTAATATATTGTATAGGATAATGAAGAATTCATTATACAGTCACAGGAAATAAAGTATATTATACAAACGTCTAAGCAAGTGACAACCATACAATATATCTGTCCCACTGGATCTCAAAGTTACTTGTGATACAAGGTTAATACTAAATATTAAATATACGTCTGAAAATTAAACCAAACAGTGTTAGAATTAGATTTTAGAGCTGTCAATTTTTTGTTCTTCCCTGGACGGGATTTGAACTCACACCATTGATACACTGCAGCACCATTCGCTTAGCCTTACGTCCAGCGCCCTAGACCACTCGACCACATCTTTATCCTTAGTAACTTTGAGATCCACTGGGACAGATATCTTGTATGGTTGTCACTTGCTTCTAGACGTTTGTATAATATACTTTATTTCATGTGACTGTATAATGAATTCTTCATTATCCTATACAATATATTAAAAATTGCTGAGTTAGATTGCTGTCAAATTATAATATTAAGTATATATGTACCATCTACACACGCTTAGACACGTGTCTTATGTATATATCTAGATTTTCCTTACGAGACAAGGTAACACTTCGATCATTGAAGCTCCATTTTTATGGAGCGGATGTGGTCGAGTGGTCCAGGGCGCTGGACATAAGGCTAAGCGATTGGTGCTGCAGTGCATCAACGGCGAGTTCAAATCCCGTCGAGGGAAGAACAAAAAAAATTGACAGCTCAAAAATCTAATTCTAACACTGTTTGGTTTAATTTTCAGACGTGTATATATATATATATATATATATAAACGTCTGAAAAAGTAACCAACGTATGAACCTACGGGATGTCGGATCGGAAACAAGTGTTAACGATTCTGTGCAAACAAACAAAATGATAAATAAACGTCTAAAATGTAGCACAACACCAAAAAAAATGTTAAAATATAACAAAAATAACTATAAGTCTACAAAAAGACTAATTATAATCAAGTTGATGGATATTTCGCTTGACCGACAAGCTTCATCAGCGTCTGTAATCTGCTACATTTTAGACGTTTATAATATATGAATGGACACAGAAGTGACATTACAAAAAGACGTTATTGCCCGTGAGTCAACACTTTGTGTCGGACTTTGTCAGATCCAAAATTTATATTATTGACCACAATCCAAGTTGGAAAGAGAATCAAAGACATAAAAGAGAGATTTTGGATCCACGAGTTACAAACATTACATCCGGAGAGCATAAACAAACAGGCCTAAATATTTTGTGTTTTAACTTTTTAACCAGTGCCTGGTCGTTAGCTAGTTGGTAAATTTCATCATTACATTTTCTCATTCTTTTCATATTGTTTATAAATTAGTGTACATATATATTTGAATAAAATAAAGTATAAAATTCAAGATTATGATTTACGTCACGATAACTGATGATCACGTGACTATTTTTCAAATCAGATTACAGTCGCTGATGAAGCTTGTCGGTCAAGCGAAACATCCGTCAACTTGATTATAATTAGTCTTTTTGTAGACTTGTAGTTATTTTTGTTATATTTTGACATCTTTTTTTGGTGTTGTTGTGCTACGTTTTATTCTTCATTATCCTGTACAATATATTAAAAATTGCTGAGTTAGATTGCTGTCAAATTATAATATTAAGTATGTATGTACCATCTACACACGCTTATACACATGTCTTACGTCTATCCCTAGATTTGCCTTACGAGAAAAGGTAACACTACGATAACTGAAGCTCCTTTTTTAGGGAGTGGATGTGGTCGAGTGGTCTAAGGCGCTGGACGTAAGGCTAAGCGAATGATGCTGCAGTGTATCAATGGCGTGGGTTCAAATCCCGTCGAGGGAAGAACAAAAATTTGACAGCTCTAAAATCTAATTCTAACACTGTTTGGTTTAATTTTCAGAAAAAAATTCCAAACTGTCCAGTCTTTCCTGAGCCTCCCATGGTTCCCTTCAAACAACCAAACAGTCTGAGAAACCTGTTGGTGCGGGCAGAAATTGCTACGCCTAACACAGCTATAGGCAAGAGTCACTCCTGTGGAGACAAACGCTGCAAATGTTGTAGACATATGTAACACTCGTCATCGTATACTAGTAAGGTCACCGGAAAACAGTTGTACTGTTAATTGCAAGAGTGCAAATATTATTTACATTCTAGAGTGTTCCGTTTGTGGCCTCCAATACATTGGCGAGTCTAAGCAGCCCTTCCACAAACGTCTGACTGGACACAGGAGTGACCTTACAAAAAAGTCATTTCTTCCTGTGAGCCAGCACTTCGGACTGTTTGACCAGTCTCGAGGATTTTAACAGAATGAAAATCCTCGTCATTGAACAGAACTGTCTGTGGAGTGAGCATCGGGAAAGATTTTGGATTAAAGAACTCCGTGTTTTACATCCGGACGGTATTAACAGAAAACAATAGGTTTTTATGTATATTTTCTTTCACAGTGTTTATAGTCAACGAATATTTTACTACTGTCACAAAGTTAAGGATTTAATTAACGATAATCTTTAACATTGTCAAATGCGTCACACTTTGTCACCCGACTATTTAGTGAGTTGTAATTATATCATCTAATCTTTACAAACTCAGTCTAATTTTGAAAGACATTGAAGAAGGTCATTTGTTGATCGAAAATGTTGTCAATATATTTTTTGTAACATCTTTATCGGTATCGTTGGCTTGCACAATCTTCTAGACTTCTATAATTTATTTTGTTTGTGCTGCATCGTCATGTCTCGATGATCCGTTACTCATTAAGTTCTCTGGTTGGTAGATTCCCTTAGACTTTATATATATATATATATATTTAAAGTCTCTAAATAATTTACACAACAATCTCTATATTAATTTCCGAACGTTGCGGCCTTCCTCAGCGGAGGAAGGTCGCAAGGCCGCAACGTTCGGAAATTAATATAGAGATTTTTGTATTTTATATATATATATATATATATATATATAAACGTCTAAAATGGTTTGTAGAACAACACCAAGTACACAAAACAAAGTGATAAAGAATTAAACACTTCGTAGAATGACAAAATTTTCGTCCCACCGAGGGACTTCATGAATTTTGTCATTCTACGAAGTGTTTAATTCTTTATCACTTTGTTTTGTGTACTTGGTGTTGTTCTACAAACCATTTTAGACGTTTATAATTGTTTTACTTGTATAGTATCGTTATACCGTAACGATCCAACACCCCGTAAGATTGATCGTTGACTGGTTTTTCAGACGTTGTATATATATATATATATATATATATATATTACGAATTTAGTTTGTTACACATATTTTCATTGGTTATTGAACCCTGGATGTCAGCATATATTCGGAAAACAGACGGGGTATATATGTACGTTTTCGGTCTCCCTCATTTGGGCCTCAAAAAACAATAACAACGTGGTTGACAAAAACAGAAATATTTACGCTTCACTGAATCAATATCATAATACGGAATAATAAATGTATTTTTACCAAATTAAATGCTGTTTTTAAACTCAAAACGGTTGTATGAACAAAAAAGATATTGTTTTCTTCAATAAAAAATTAAAATATACCTTTCACAAATCTACACCAACCACTCAATTCGTGCAACGGGTGCAACTATCCTCGGAAGAAACTGTTCAATGGCACAAATTATGGCAGTTACCGGACACAAATCTGCCTCGTCAGTTGCAGTATATCAACGTGTTTCATCAAAGGAAAAACAAGTTATGGGAGACATTATCACAAGTTCTGTTCGTGGAGAGCAACCATCTCAACTATCCTCAATAATGCCACCGCACAGTACTTCCCGGTTGCAACTCATGCCGCCGACACAAAACAGTTCAAGTTCAACATCACCTGTTCAAATGAGAGCCAATACACATGTTTCATCGTCGGTTACGGACGTCGTTGACATTTTGGATGTAAATTATGATGATTTATTTTGTGATTATAACACTCTTACAACAGTTAATTCCGTCACAAACACCAGAACAATTCAGCAAACTCCCATGTTCCACGGCTGTACCATTACAAATTTGAACATAACAATCAACAAGTGAAAGTGTGTTAAAGTTTCCGCCTTTAAAACTTTCGAGGTCACGGGGCCACAACAAGTTTTTGCTTATTGTTAACATTTTAATTATTGAAATTGTTTCACAAACCCGTTGTTTTGTTATGTAATATATTAATGTCATAATTATAAAGTTTATTAAATTTACTGCATATGAAATTGTGTTGATTTAGAAATATTGAACAGGATTTTCCTTTATGAGACACCTCAGTACATAAAATATCACGTGACAAATATTTGACGTCATTGAACAAAGAATGTCAGAGGTACGAAAAGGGACATCTAGAAATACGGAAAATGAAAATAAAAGATGCAAAATATTTAATAAGGTTTTAAATATGAATTGGGACTATGTACGTGGTAAAAAAAACCAAAAGGAAAATAAAAATAAACAAACAAAAAGGAAACAAACAAAAAAAAATAAATAAAAAAAAATTTTAAAAAATTTTATACGACAGTTTGGTTCTGTATTTAACAAAAAAATGGTTAAATCCGTAATATATTTGTTATTCAGCTATCAGACAGGGTATATAATGTGACATTCCCGGCTTATGATCTATATTCCCTGAGTCGCAATATCCCATCGAGGGAAGAACAAAAATTTGACAGCTCTGAGCTGTATATACGTCTGAAAATTAAACCAAACAGTGTTAGAATTAGATTTCAGAGCTGTCAAATTTTTGTTCTTCCCTCGACGGGATTTGAACCCACACACCATTGATACACTGCAGGCACCATTTGCTTAGCCTTACGTCCAGCGCCCTAGACCACTCGACCACATCCACTCCCTAAAAAAGAAGCTTCAATAATCGTAGTGTTACCTTTTCTCGTAAGGCAAATCCAGGGATAAACGTAAGACATGTGTATAAGCGTGTGTAAATGGTACATATATACTTAATATTATAATTTGACAGCAATCTAACTCAGCAATTTTTAATATATTGTATAGGATAATGAAGAATTCATTATACAGTCACTGGAAATAAAGTATATTATACAAACGTCTAGAAGCAAGTGACAACCATTCAATATATCTGTCCCACTGGATCTCAAAGTTACTAAGGATACTAGGTTAATACTAAATATTATATACGTCTGAAAATTAAACCAAACAGTGTTAGAATTAGATTTTAGAGCTATCAAATTTTTGTTCTTCCCTCGATGGGATATATATATATGATTGGATCTGGTTGGAGGGTTTTTTTTAGGAAGAACATAAATTGTTTAGTAAAGTATTATCTCTAATCCTGTATATAAGGAAAGGTAAAAAATGCAAACACATAATTTAATGTGCAGAACACATTTCTGGCATAACCTTCATCAGGTACACTCTGATGCAAAGATTGGTAACTCCGAAAGCAAAATGATTTAAAAGTCTTTTGGTGGTGTTAAGGTCACCTGTGCATGAGGGTGATGAACCTTAGTTTTATTAATAATTACATTAAATTTCAATACAGTGAAACATGTCTAAACCAAACCCTGAATAAAACAGAATCTTATATATATATGATTTGATGTATTGTGTTTAACGCCACTTTCAGCAATATTTCAGATATATCATGGCGACCAGTTTTAGTGGTGGAAGAATCCGGAGTACCAGGAGAGAACCACCGACCATGGGTAAGCAACTGGTAAACTTTATCACTTGTGGCTGCGAGTCGAGTGCACCCTTTTTTGTAATTTACAAAGCCGGGTGCGAACCCATGCCGTATTGGTGATAGGTTTGTATGAGTTGTTAGGTTATCCAATTACCTAACTCATTGAGCCACACAGGCCCTCAGAATCTTATATAAACCAAATTTTAAATAAAGTACCAAATTAGTAAGTCTTTGTGAATTGAACTGTATAAACTGAACACCCGTCTATTCCAAACACAAAAGTTGGTCATAATGAGATTTGGTTTTACACAGGTTTCACTGCAATAAATAATTTCTGATCAACCATGTCAGTGCTGCAACAGTGACTACCTAACTGGGTGGATGATACCTTCATCACCAATATCATAACATTTCCATACATGCCACAACTGATTCTTTAAAATACTGTTTTTTTTTTATTTATTTTCTTCATTGCAGTCTATCTTAATCTTTGGCCCCGCCACGATATAACTGAAATACTGATGAAAGT
Organism: Bathymodiolus brooksi; assembly: GCA_963680875.1. NCBI lineage: Eukaryota > Metazoa > Mollusca > Bivalvia > Mytilida > Modiolidae > Bathymodiolus > Bathymodiolus brooksi. Next base: position 83,802,465 of record OY804577.1, read on the forward strand.
GGCATTAAACACAAAAAAAACCTTCATATTTGGACCTCAGGGCTCGGACCCTGTAGACTCATTTGTGCACATTTAAATCTGTATATCATAATAATGTACTTTAGTATTTCCATAACTGTTTATTAAGAATTTGTTTTAATCAAATTTGCTATTGCTGCCTATTTCTAATATGTAACCCACAAAGTACGGACCCCATAGACAGTGGGGCCTTTATTTGTGCAAACTTGAAGATTTACTTAATAGCCCCTAATAGTACTTCCCCATGAAGGATCAACTTCATTTGTACAAATTTGAATCGCATCTTCCCAAGGATCATCCCTGCCAAGTTTGGTTTACATTTGGTTAGGCAGTTTTGCAGAAGATTAAAATGTGAAAAGGCGAATGACGACAGACAACGTATGATGGACACCAAGTGATACTATAAGCTCATTTTCAGATAATACAGACACAGGAAAAAATTATTAAAATCATATCAAGCATGTGGCAACCATGATACAATGTATGTATCCAAGTGGATCCTGGAAGGGTAAAAGAGTGTGTTAAATATTTTATTTAAAGGTCTGAAAATTCCACTCAACAGTGTTAATTCTTTATTTTTCAGATATGAAATATTGCATAAATGAAGTCAATGTATTCAAAATCCAGGAACAAAATTCTTTTTAATTTTTGTTTTTTTAGGCGACAAAATATTTGGAGTTTTGAATAATGACTCGCTTGATTCTGAGTCTGAATCAACTTTGTTCCTTTTTCTCGGTGAATCGACTTTGTTCCTTTTTCTCAGTGAATTTTGATATTCTTGAAAACTTGTGGAAATATTTGTAAACATCTGAACACTTTTTCTTGACTCCTGAGATAAAAACTGTTCATCCATTAAATCAACATCAGTAATATCAGAGTTATCTTCTAAAACTGCTTGCATTGGAGATCTGAATTTCCTCTCTGGTGTCCTCATGAACCCTGGCAGGGAACCAGATAGTGTGGATATACCACTACATGAACTTTTATTAGTCGACACACTTGAAATTGAAGAATGTCTCCGTCTCTGGGATCTTAAATTTGAAAGTACATCTTCTCTTGTAACAGTGAATGAGTCTGTCTGTCTCTCTGGGGTAAGGTCTTTAATTTCCTCCTTTATAACTGAAGTATCTGACGTATTACCTGATGTATTCAAATCAGAAGAATTCCCTGTATGATCGATTTCGTCTACAGATTGAAACCGTGCTACTTCAGCTATGATATTTTCTATATGATCTGAAGTCTGACTGATGTCACTCTCAAAGTCCATATCTGAAGTTTTGTTTGTATTGATTTCATTCCCATGACAAGTGTTCCTTTCTCCCATCAATTCTATTATTTCTTGAGGTAATCCTTGAAGTAATACATCATTTTTTTCTAATTTCTTCTTTTCTTTTCGTTTCTCCAGTTTCTTATCCACTTCTACATCCTTGGAATAATAGAAAAGACATTTGAATTATTTTTATTTTAAAAATATAACATTTAACATCAATAATGGGATATATAAAATGTAACTCCAATTTATATTTCCAAAATGTATAGTTGGTTTAGGTTTGGTTTATTTTATTTTTATTTTTTATTTTTTTCTCAACTGCAAAATACATCAATACAGAATAGAGTACAATAATATAATAACATATAAAACATCATACAATCTATATAGTAAAGTACAATTAGGTTTGGTTTATGGTATTTAACATCACGTTCAACAATATTTCAGCTATATCGAGGCAGTCAGTTTTATTGGTGGAGGAAACTAGAGTACCCGGAGAAAACCATTGAACTGTCGCAAGTCACTGACAAACTTTATCACATAATGTTGTATTAAGTAAACCTCACCATGAGCGGGATTTGAACTCACAATTTTAGGCACTGACTGCACGGGTAATTGTAAATCCAACTACCATACGATCATGACCACAACAGTCCCCAAAAAAGGATAGTCATCACTGTTATGATTGTATGGTAGTTGGATTAATAAAATCAGTGCCGTTCATCATAAAGGCTTGAGAGTTTCAATACTACTTTTGTCAAGAAGTGACCCAGAGGGAACTCTAAAGTATGGAGAGGACCTAGTTTCTCTGCTGTAGGGTAGAACACCTCCAAAACACCTCTACTAGTTGTGCAGAATTAATCAAATACTCAACATACCCTTAGGATGGGACGCAATGAGTGCCTCGTGTTAGGAGAATGCTATGGAGGGAGCTCCATGTAAAAGACAATGCACAGCAGCTCCTAATGATCAATTTTGTAAACAGTGGCTCATGCAAAGGTAATATTTTCGGACTCTATCCATTGTATTCCCTTTTTCCTGTGGTAATCTAATATTCCTCACGTTGACCCATCCCAGAGCCACATTTTAACGATACGATTTATTGTTTGTAAACCTGTTCTTGTAATGAATATAGCTGAAATACTGCTTAAAGTTTAAACAGTGATGGTCAACAACTTCATCAACAAAACAAACAATCGCTTCTCACCTTAAATAATTGCACACAAAAAAGACCATGGCACCGACATATAAAGATGGAAATCCAGGTCCTGCCTTGGGGCAGACACAAAAATGTGGCAGCATTCAACTGGTTAATGTGATCCCAACACTCACCTGACAATTGGATCTTCAAAGGCAATACATATACAGTCAAACCTGCCCTCACGGTCACCATAGATAAATGGTCACCTTCCTTATCCAGCCACTTTCAGATCCCCCTGATGGTTTTCCTGAAGAAATTTTACTGAAATAAGCGGTCACCTCCGGAACGCAGTCAGCGGTCAGCCATTTTGATCCCAAAATTTTATTTTCCTTAATTTAGCGGTCATGTCATGTGATCACAGTTATCTCCCTTGTGCCAATACACATTTTGCTGGTAAACGCTAAAATGTCCCAAAGGTAATTGTGTTAATTAGCAGTTGATTGGTATTGCTTTTGGACTTCAACCTAATTATTGACAGTTTGAGGTGTGAAAATTTACAGGTAAGTGAACAGGTGAGTAAATTTTATGGCTTTATATCCATGTCTGTTTAAAAAATTGTGTTAATCTGTCAAAATATCTCGAAAAGTGTTGACGCTTGAACAGCGACTTGTAAAACATTTGGAAAACAGTAAAAGTTCGAGAGAAATTGCACAAATAATGGGCATTGGAAGGACACAGATTCAAACTATTAACTAGGAAGAACTGTTTCAGATACCTAAAACTTATGTCTCCCCTTAATGCGGCCATCTGTACGACAATAAGTTACACATTATGAGTTGAAAGATACTATTTAAAAAACAATTATTTGTCCTTGAGGTCAAAGGTCAAGGTCCCACGAAGGTCATTACTGTACGCGACACACCGCCTTATGGTCATGCACCCTCATACCAAATATCATTGACTTATCTGGAAAGACAAAAAAGTTATGGTCCGGACAAGCTTCGCTGAGAAGAAGCGGAAGCGGAAGAAAAAATCAGACTAAAACAATATGTCTCCCTTCGTTCGAAGGGGAGACATAACAAGAGGAAGGCGGAAATTCTGGAAGATTATGACAATAACGTTTCATCAGACCGAAAACAAAAATGACACAAAACAGGGAACGAAGAGATTAATGAGTTATGTTGGACTTGGTTCCAGGATGCTGTGCAGCACAGGATAAACGTTACTGGATCACTTTTGAAAGAAATGGCACTTAAATTTTCTGCAGATTTAAAGATTGACAGTTTTAAGGCTTCAAATGGATGGTTGGATTGTTTTATCAAACGTCACAATAGGTATTGAAAATTGTAATGGCTAACTTTCCTCATTATAGAAACTTGAACCTTGAATTAAAGGTCACCTCTTTTAAGCAGCCACTTTTGAATTTCCCTTCAGTCGCTGCTTAAATCAGGTTTGACTGTATAAACAAGTGGGAAAAAATCTGCACAGAGGCACTTCCACTCAAAAAGTCAGGACCTGGATTTCCAATGTATTATGTTGTATTTGTTATGTTCAATGACTTGAGGTGAGAGGCGATTGTTTGTTTTGTTGATATTGGTCGAATTGTTGACCATCACTGTTAAAACATTCTTTTCATAAATTTTGTATTTTCACAATCATGATAAAATTTCTAATTAATTTTATCAGTAAACATTTCATCTTACCGAATTTAATCTCAGCATTTTTTAACGAAATAACCTTCTATGTGAAAAAATGAAACATTTTCCCCAATTAGCCTGAAAAACATGGTATGTTTGATATAATGGTAGCTGGGTATAAAAATTGCTTACTCTCTGTGGTAACAAGTCATCAACATCTTCTTCATTCCACAGTCTGGTAATCATCTGACTGAGAATGTCTGATGGTAGAGAGGACACAAGTGGTAGAGAAACAAGTTCTTTGGTAGAAACACTACATACTCTGTCCTGAAAATAAGGGGAGAAAATAAATAAAAATCCTTAAGTTCCCTTAATCTGCATAATATTAATATTAAATGTTTAATGATCATAAACATTTCAAGTCCATTATTTTTGACTATTCATTTATATATTTAAAAAACCTTCTAAGTATGTAAACAGAGCTATGTGTATGCCGCCCACATCATGAATTTCAACATAAATCAGAAAGAAAATTTAAATTTCTCAAAAATTAGCTCAGTTTACATTTAATTTTATTTTTTTGCCTTTTGTCAACAAAATCAATGTCAAAGATGTGGTAATAACAAGTCTTACTCAATTAACTTTAATTCTTAATCCCAAAGGAACCCCTTGATATAGAAATAGGTACTAATTTTTCTGAAAGGTGTTTCTGTTAGTTATGCATAAAGAATCATATACAAAAAGTCAGCCTTATCACTGGGCAACAATGAGAAACTTGTGCTGGATGGTGACACGAGCCTTGCATGTTGAGACATCTTGTAACATCTATGAATGAGAAACAGCTCATTAAGAATGTTTGTAAGTGACCTGTTACAAGACAATATTTTCTGATTCTATCAATGTTGATTTGTTTTTACTTGTGGTAATCTAAGAGTCTGTCTGTCTTTAGGTGCCAACCTTTTATCTACTGATTAACTGCTTCTAAATAAATATAGAGTGAAACCTGTATCAACCGAACCCTGAATCAAATGGAATCCTGTATAAATCTAACTTTAAATAAAGTGACAAAGTAGGAAATCTTTGTTAATAGAACCTGTATAAACAGAACACAAAAGTTGGTCCCAAGAAGGGTCACTTTAGATAGGTTTCTCTGTATCTGACATACTGTTTACTTGATGATCTATTGTTAACATCTCTGTATCTGACATACTGTTTACTTGATGATCTATTGTTAACATCTCTGTATCTGACATAGTGTTTACTTGATGATCTATTGTTAACATCTCTGTATCTGACATACTGTTTACTTGATGATCTATTGTTAACATCTCTGTATCTGACATACTGTTTACTTGATGATCTATTGTTAACATCTCTGTATCTGACGTACTGTTTACTTGATGATCTATTGTTAACATCTCTGTATCTGACATACTGTTTACTTGATGATCTATTGTTAACATCTCTGTATCTGACATAGTGTTTACTTGATGATCTATTGTTAACATCTCTGTATCTGACATACTGTTTACTTGATGATCTATTGTTAACATCTCTGTATCTGACATAGTGTTTACTTGATGATCTATTGTTAACATCTCTGTATCTGACATACTGTTTACTTGATGATCTATTGTTAACATCTCTGTATCTGACATACTGTTTACTTGATGATCTATTGTTAACATCTCTGTATCTGACATAGTGTTTACTTGATGATCTATTGTTAACATCTCTGTATCTGACATACTGTTTACTTGATGGTCTATTGTTAACATCTCTGTATCTGACATACTGTTTACTTGATGATCTATTGTTAACATCTCTGTATCTGACATACTGTTTACTTGATGATCTATTGTTAACATCTCTGTATCTGACATACTGTTTACTTGATGGTCTATTGTTAACATCTCTGTATCTGACATACTGTTTACTTGATGATCTATTGTTAACATCTCTGTATCTGACATACTGTTTACTTGATGGTCTATTGTTAACATCTCTGTATCTGACATACTGTTTACTTGATGATCTATTGTTAACATCTCTGTATCTGACATACTGTTTACTTGATGATCTATTGTTAACATCTCTGTATCTAACATACTGTTTACTTGATGGTCTATTGTTAACATCTCTGTATCTGGCATAGTGTTTACTTGATGGTCTATTGTTAACATCTCTGTATCTGACATACTGTTTACTTGATGATCTATTGTTAACATCTCTGTATCTGACATACTGTTTACTTGATGATCTATTGTTAACATCTCTGTATCTGACATACTGTTTACTTGATGATCTATTGTTAACATCTCTGTATCTGACATACTGTTTACTTGATGATCTATTGTTAACATCTCTGTATCTGACATACTGTTTACTTGATGATCTATTGTTAACATCTCTGTATCTGACATACTGTTTACTTGATGATCTATTGTTAACATCTCTGTATCTGACATACTGTTTACTTGATGATCTATTGTTAACATCTCTGTATCTGACATAGTGTTTACTTGATGATCTATTGTTAACATCTCTGTATCTGACATAGTGTTTACTTGATGATCTATTGTTAACATCTCTGTATCTGACATACTGTTTACTTGATGATCTATTGTTAACATCTCTGTATCTGACATACTGTTTACTTGATGATCTATTGTTAACATCTCTGTATCTGACATACTGTTTACTTGATGATCTATTGTTAACATCTCTGTATCTGACATAGTGTTTACTTGATGATCTATTGTTAACATCTCTGTATCTGACATAGTGTTTACTTGATGATCTATTGTTAACATCTCTGTATCTGACATACTGTTTACTTGATGATCTATTGTTAACATCTCTGTATCTGACATACTGTTTACTTGATGATCTATTGTTAACATCTCTGTATCTGACATACTGTTTACTTGATGATCTATTGTTAACATCTCTGTATCTGACATAGTGTTTACTTGATGATCTATTGTTAACATCTCTGTATCTGACATACTGTTTACTTGATGATCTATTGTTAACATCTCTGTATCTGACATAGTGTTTACTTGATGATCTATTGTTAACATCTCTGTATCTGACATACTGTTTACTTGATGATCTATTGTTAACATCTCTGTATCTGACATAGTGTTTACTTGATGATCTATTGTTAACATCTCTGTATCTGACATACTGTTTACTTGATGATCTATTGTTAACATCTCTGTATCTGACATAGTGTTTACTTGATGATCTATTGTTAACATCTCTGTATCTGACATACTGTTTACTTGATGGTCTATTGTTAACAACAATTTATAAATCAATCAATTAAACTTTCTCTAGTGACTAGCAATGGTTCTTAACTTATTCAGCCCCGATCATGCCTGTAGGCGTGATTAAATATCTACAGCGAATGGCTGATCTCACCTGTAGTCACGGTTTGCTTACTTCATTCAATGGCCGATCATGCCTGTAGTCGTGGCGAAAGTACGTTGTAAAACCTTCTCCGATTGGTCAGATAAAGGGGGGATTCCATGATTCTTTCAATATTGGTCAATAGAAAAATAGTTTACATTTCCTTTTTAATTGTTAAAGTATTCAGAAGTCAAAGGTTATTAAATTACATCGATTTTACTACACGTGTTTCATTCATAAAAATTTGTAAACAATGACGGAAATAAGAGCGATCTTTGGTGATGATGATCGTGAAAATGAAGAGTTTCTAGGCTTCGATCTCGACAATATTGAGGAAGCAGAGGAAAGATACACTAGTATTCGGCAATTAGATGTGCTGAATGATTTTGACTCCGACATCGAATTTTTCCGAGATGGGATTGTCGGACAAAGAGGAAATTGACAGCGAGGAAGATACTGTTCTCGCCGGCATTGCTAAATGGAGTGACCCTCTTAGACCCATTCAAATCGCTGAATTTACGGGACCAACGACTGTTATGGAGAATAACAAACGAGAAATATATTTTTTTAATCTTTTGTTCCCGGAAGCATTGTCAATTGAAATTGCTACTCAAACAAATGAGTATGCACGGAAGTACATTGAGGCAACACCAACAAAAATTGGTACCCAACCAATCCAGAGGAATTCAAGGCTCTTATTGGTATTCAAATTGTCATGGGTGTTCTACCAGCCCCTGCCCAAGACATGTACTGGTACAAAGATAAACTTTTCCATCCATCATGTATTGAAATGAAATTTAGTCGTACAAAATATGAAAATTTGATGACATATTTTCATGTTGCCGACATTTCCAGAAATTTTGTGAATATAACATAAAATTTAATTAAAAAACATGGGAAAAAAATAACAAAATGCATATCATTGTGTAGATAATTTTATTTGGAACAAGATGTGAAAATTTCATGGATTTATCTTGGATATTAACAGAGAAATGAAGGTAGGACTGACTGCATGTGCATGATGTTTACAAAATTTTCTAATTTATAGATAAAATACTTCTGGGGCACATGCAGCTATACATAGATAAATGATGCTGGGGCATTATCAGCAGTGATCTTGATAACAGTGTTGGGGCTGAATGAGTTAACTACAGTCAAATCTAGATGTATCAAAGTCGAAAGGGCCTGACATGATTTAACAACGAAATATCCAGATTATATAAGGCCAAGAAAAGTTGAATATGGTCTTTCAAGTGATAAAACTATTTAAAGAAAATGTTAACCAAACTAGTTTGTAATATATCCATTACATCTTATGAAAATATGGTTCTCTCATAAAGATCATGTTCAAAATCAATTTATCTAGAAAAGTTTTAAAAAAAAGTAACAGCAGTCATCTTAGATGTAAAGCAGGGCTGCCAGATATATCTATAGAGGACAATCCAAGAGTCATCCCTGCCAGGTTATATTTAATTTGGTCCAGTGGTTTCAGAGGAGAAGATAAAATTGCAAACAATTAACAGAAAATGAACATCATCTGAAAGCAAAAGCTCACATGGCCTTTGGCCAAGTGAGCTAAAAATTCCTCTCATAATCCATAATATATCAGAAGTTTTCAATTTCATCCAGACTTTATTTGGTATTCAAATTATCAAAAAAAACCTTAAAATATTAATTAAACTTACATTAGTTGCACCATCAGCTATTGTTTTCCCTATGCTCAGATACTGTCTGCAGCAATAACAAATATTGTCAGAGTTCACTCCCCTCTTGTTACTATTATCTCCCTTGGTTTCAGCACTTGATTTGACATCTGCATCCTCTCTATTATGACAAAGTGAACACAATACATGGGATGGTTTCTCAAGAATAATTTCTGCAAAATAAATAATTCAGAATCTTGTTTTTAACCAGTATCACCTTGCCTATTTATTGTTGTAGTAAGGTTGTTTCTGTAAGGGATTAAGTATACAGTAATTTCTGGACTATATGCAAACAATAGATATAATGAGTACATTCTCCATAGGTTTATAAAGGGAAAATCGTCTTTTCATTTAAGAATTGAATGCATTATTTTGTAGCTTTATTGGCGTGTAAAAGCGTGGAACGAAGCACATTTTGTATGAAGCGCGCTATGAAGCGCTAGTGCGCGCTTCATACAAGAAATGTGCCTCGGTCCATGCCTATAAAACTACAAAAAAATCATTCAATTCTTATAATTACATTTAAATCACACCAAAATTTAATATAGTTGAATTTTTCGTTGTGAATTTTAATTGTGTTAGATTGTTTGCTGTTGGAAATTACTACGCCATTGATTGTTTACATCTGACGTCGTCATGGAGGCACGTGCAAGTTCGGGTTTGAGTTTTATTGGGATGTAAAACATCTCTTTTATAATCATGTGACCACTTCATAACCAATCATATTGTAACATTTCAATGAAAAACGGAAGTAATGTAATTATTGTAAAAAAATTCAAATATAGAATATTTCTGGAACCACCATCTCAGAATGGTTCAAGCTCAGTATTATGTAATTATTATTTTCTAGCTAAAATATGTGTTTTGAGCTTCAAGTATGAAATTTCAAATTATGAAAATTAATAAAGATTAGGGTAAACAGTCTAGTATTTTCAAGCCATATCAATGTCAAACAATACCTTCAAAATATTCTTTAATGTCTGCAACAGGTACACATTTGTCTTCATCTCCATCTGATTTGTTCCATGTATCATTTAAAGCTTGAATCCATTTTTTCCCTTTTTCTTTAGTTACATCATCAAGTTGAAGGCTATTCATTCCTGGTCCTGCAGCAAATGTTTTATCACCCTCTTGATTGGACGATTGGAATACTTGATAGTAAATATCCCCATGACTATCTAGCTATGAAACACAATTTTTATACAAATTAAAGGCAAGGTATCTACGATAGATTTGATTCAAGCCACCATAATAAAACAACAGAGTTTAGTTTCATTTAAACATATTTTATTTGTAAATGTCAAAATATGACATTACAAATGGGACTGAACACAACAGTGATTCAGAGCTATTTCATGCATAATTCACCAGTATCAATTATTTGTACACTTTCCCTTTGATTTTTACATACAATAATATCTATTTTCAAGCGACATGCGTGATATGAAAAATTATCAGTCATTTCTAATGTGTCGTAATATTGATGACACTAATGTCACATTTATAAATTCTCATTAAACATACTATCGTTGATATGGTTTGTTCAAAATGGACTTCTCATCGCATCTCAAATTGTGGGCTTCGGATTAATGTGATATTGCTATAAGAAATTGATTCTCACATAACTAAGTAACGATAGTATCTATTTATCATTCCCTTTTTTCCTCCACAACATACAGTTTTACTGGAATATAGCTTAAAGAAACTTTTAATTTTTACTTAAACATTAGTGACTTTAATCAGACAGTACATGAATCTGGTTGATCATACATACAATTGTACAAATGTATATTTTCAAAGGTGAATAAAAGAGGCTGTTAGTACAACCGATTGATTTAACATTTGTTTAATGTCACTTTAATGACCATGTTGAGCGGTGTAAATTAGAATATAGGGCAGAAAACCAATGAGCACTGGTACCTGATGATCTTTCCCACTTTAGGTACAAGTTGAGCATATCTTGGCCTAAATTTTAATATATAACTGACATAATCTTCAATCAGTATTTGTTAGAAGTAGAAGATATATATGTAGTCTGCATATAAAATCAGTCATCTTAGACCACAATAATATCCCTAGCTATATGTTGTTATTACTGGTAAACCCTCACACTGAACTCCTCTTACTTGACAAATTATAACATTTACAATGCAGACTTGTATTACTTCTCCATAAACAATTTAAATTAGAGGACAATTTTGACAAGAAAGATATATATGTCATCTTGATAAGATCTGTTGTGAATATGACAGCTGTTAGAAATTGATTAGCATGGAAATATAGATTGGTTGGTTGGTTGGTTAATGGTGTTCAACATCACTTTCAGCAATATTTCAGTTATATCATGGTAGTCAGTTTTATTGGTGGAGGAAACCAGAGTACCCGGAGAAAACCACAGACCCGTCGCAAGTCACTGACAAACTTTATCACATAATGTTGCATTGAGTACACCTTGCCATGAACGGGTTTCGAACTCACAACTTTAGTGGTGATAGGCACTGATTGCACACGTACAGGTAGTTGTAAATCCAACTACCATACGATCACGACGACCCCTTAGGAGAATGTAAGCTAGTTGTATAATTGATCACAGTGAAATAAACACAGACTGATCTTGCACTGTAATGTGTCTTTATCATGTTCATTCCCATCCATATAAACAAATCAGCAATATTTAACAGATGCATCACCTTGAAAAAAAACTTTTACTTTCTTGTTTAAATTCATTTAAACTTCCTGTTATGTAATAATTGTTTAATATGACTGAGAAAGATCTACATTCAATTGTGTCATACAATTATTTGAAGAATACAAGAAAAAAACGCTTTATATTAAAAAATATGTCTTTGTGGACAAAAATCTTAAATGAAATGAAACATTGAAATGTAGAACAATAAAGAACTATAAGTGTAATGTTGGATAGTCTCTCATATTCATCTACATGTATATCCCCATATCCTTTCTTACTAATTCTAATATGACGTCTATAAAACGGCACACACGATAATACTCAACAACTCTATATTTAGTGCAAGTGCAGTACACAACAAATCTGGCTGTTCCATTGTGACTCCCGCTGTGAAATTACCGTGACAACCGAGTGTAACCAAACAAAACACCGGCATATAGCGTATTTTTAAAGTCCTTAAAATAAAAATTCCCTGTCAGTTATAAATAAATATTCTGTGACTAAGTATTGTTTTATCATTTGTTTTGAAAATTTACATTTGGGGATCCCCAGTACGCACACAGTCACATACATGCCATTGATATGTGTAGCACTAACCTTGTTTTCCTACGTATACATTGATAACTAGACGGTGATGTAATTAAGTTACTGATATTTTCCAATTTGATGGCATTTTGAATTTTGCTACTCAAACAAGTAAAATGCTCACAAAATCGTAAAATAAATCAGTAACCAGCTTGTGTCAATCAGCGTCCCTTGTAAACTTTTGTAAAATATGACGATATATTACAAAAGTTAAAAGTCGATAGATGGTTGTCTTAAGTATTTTTTCTGGAATTTTTTTTTATGTCAACAATACAAGCTTTTTTTTCATTGGCATTTATTTTTTTTATTTCATATCTAACAATAATTGTCGATTATTAACAACTCTTCAAGTGTTAGATATTATGTTTGACAACTCCGCTCCGCCATCTTGTTAGCGCTCAAAATGATGAACGAATGAACTTCGACTTTTTATTAAATATTTTTACGCAGGAATTGTTCAATCGAATCTATGTTGGAAAATACACAATAAATATGTTTTTCGTGTTAACATCCATATCTTTGTTTTAAAATATCTCGTTCAAATACAAATAATTCAAAATTTCTGAAGGAGGTAAATGGAACAGCCACCAAATGCCGTGTATACAGTTCACGAATGGTTAAAAATTACCATATTTGTCCTATTAGAATCGAAATAATTCATGGCAGGCATAGAGTTGTGCAAATTTACACATGGGCTGGGCCTTTATATTCTTAGATTTTGCCCTTCGCTATCGCTCGGGGTAAAATTCGAATATAAAGGCCCAGCCCATGTGTAAATTTGCACAACTCTATGCCTGCCATGAATTATTTCTTAATTAAACTGTCAATTTCACAGATCAGTGATTTTCTCTGGGTACTCCGGTTTCCTCCAACAATAAAACTGACTGCCACAATATAACTGAAATACTGTTGAAAGTGGCGTTAAACACCATAACCCTAATCCTAATCCTCAATTTCACAGTAATTTAACTGTGACATTTACCTGATATGCCACAAATCCATTATGGTGTTTGGCACACTGTAGTCCTAACAAAGAATCTCTGTTATATCTATGTTCCACTGCTATCCCATCTGTATTGTTACACATCTCATCCCATTTGGTTATGTCACTGCAAAAAATATAATCCCATCTTCCATCAAGATTCAACAATCATTTTTATGGTAGAGACAAATATAGGTTGGTTTATGGTGCTTAATGCCACTTTCAATAATATTTCAGTTTTACTGGAGGAGGAAACCAGAGTATCTGGAGAAAAACCACCGACCTGTCACAAGTCACTGACAAACTATATCACATAATGTTGTATCGAGTACACCTCGCCATAAGCAAGATTCAAATTCACAACTTTAGTGGTATTAGGCACTGATTGCACAGGTAGTTGTAAATCCAACACCTATACGATCATGACCAGGACAGCCCAGAGACAAATATAAATGTACATAAGAGAAAATTCTACCTTACATTAATAAAAAAAAATTGCAGTGAGTAAAAGTAATTTAATTGTTGTTCTTTCGGTAACAGCTATGATGGTCTTAATTATGTGGCCCCTTGTACAAAGTGAAACAGATATAGCATATTATGGACAGAATTTTCTCACTAAAAAGAAAAGCCAGTTCCAATTTTTATGGGTGGAAGATATTCTAACACCCTTGGGTAAGATTTCAATAATTCTCTGGCTCGGCAAGCCCCTTCAGAGAACGATTGAAATCTTACCCTTGGGTGTCACAGATTTCCCTATCTTGTACTCCCTGCGGCGTTAGATTCTATATATCTAACTGCATCAATCCCATAACATTTGTAGGTTGGTTTATGGTGTTTAATGCCACTTTCAACAATATTTCAGTTATATTGTGGTGGTTCATAGCATTTGTAAAAATTAAATCCTTCAATGAAGACCTGTTTTTTCTTCTCGTCATAAAATCCATCTATAATCTATGATATACTATTCTCAGTAATTTGTCCAAAAAAAACATTCCTGTTGACAAGATATCTAAATTAAGTATTCTATGAACATTTTTTAACATTGTTTCATTATCTCATGGGTTTTCGTGGGTTAAATGTAATTTAATTTTCACAGAAAGATTCAAAATATATAAAAATGTACATGAATACATGATCAAAATAATGAATTGATATCTTACTCAGGTCTAGCTAATTTCCATGGCGATCCAAGTCCTTGAACTGTTTTATGAATTCCTCCTTGTAACATATGACAATAAGCTTCCATAGGATTCTGACTAGCAATGGAAATGAGGCTCTGACTTTGAGTGCCTATAGCAGACAACACTGATAGATATTGTGGTGGATATCTTAGCATGTGCTGCCATTGTAAAAGCTAAAATTAGATTACCAGGATAAAGAACACATAATACTTGTCTTTGTTAAATTAGATTACCAGGATAAAGAACACATAATACTTGTCTTTGTTAAATTAGATTACCAGGATAAAGAACACATAATACTTGTCTTTGTTAAATTAGATTACCAGGATAAAGAACACATAATACTTGTCTTTGTTAAATTAGATTACCAGGATAAAGAACACATAATACTTGTCTTTGTTAAATTAGATTACCAGGATAAAGAACACATAATACTTGTCTTTGTTAAATTAGATTACCAGGATAAAGAACACATAATACTTGTCTTTGTTAAATTAGATTACCAGGATAAAGAACACATAATACTTGTCTTTGTTAAATTAGATTACCAGGATAAAGAACACATAATACTTGTCTTTGCTAAATTAGATTACCAGGATAAAGAACA
This sequence comes from Bathymodiolus brooksi, assembly GCA_963680875.1. Taxonomy (NCBI): domain Eukaryota; kingdom Metazoa; phylum Mollusca; class Bivalvia; order Mytilida; family Modiolidae; genus Bathymodiolus; species Bathymodiolus brooksi. The sequence goes on from OY804577.1 coordinate 83,817,692, forward strand.
CATAATACTTGTCTTTGTTAAATTAGATTACCAGGATAAAGAACACATAATACTTGTCTTTGTTAAATTAGATTACCAGGATAAAGAACACATAATACTTGTCTTTGTTAAATTAGATTACCAGGATAAAGAACACATAATACTTGTCTTTGTTAAATTAGATTACCAGGATAAAGAACACATAATACTTGTCTTTGCTAAATTAGATTACCAGGATAAAGAACACATAATACTTGTCTTTGTTAAATTAGATTACCAGGATAAAGAACACATAATACTTGTCTTTGTTAAATTAGATTACCAGGATAAAGAACACATAATACTTGTCTTTGTTAAATTAGATTACCAGGATAAAGAACACATAATACTTGTCTTTGTTAAATTAGATTACCAGGATAAAGAACACATAATACTTGTCTTTGTTAAATTAGATTACCAGGATAAAGAACACATAATACTTGTCTTTGCTAAATTAGATTACCAGGATAAAGAACACATAATACTTGTCTTTGTTAAATTAGATTACCAGGATAAAGAACACATAATACTTGTCTTTGCTAAATTCCAACATACAATGTAAATGTAAAATATAAATTTTGATGCACAATATATATAATAAGCTTGTATGGGCATAGACAAGCAGAAAATTAACATATCTGTGATCTTTTTCTAATTTGTTCCATAACTGGTCTGTATTTAGTAGTTTCCATAGCATTTAATATTTTCCTATTAGATGCATTGAACAGATATGAAATATACACTGTGTCTATTCTATATCATTCATCATAAGGGGTAATTCAGCCCATTCATCTCCTCTTTTCATTTTAATTTGCAAGGAAATTCTTTACTTTTTTAAAACTGTGATTTGATTGGCTGTAAAAACAGTATGTTGGAACTAATAAAATGTTTTAAAATGACTCATGAATAATTCATGACTATGAGGATTTCTCTTGTCGGTTATGGAGAGTATTGGAGCATGAACAGCTATTGGGAAATAAGCACATGAAAAATGATCGCTGATTTATGTGTGAAGCAATAGGATGTCATACTGATATCACTGATGATGTCTTGACAAATCCTTGATAAATATACTATAATATCCTTGATATGTTTTCCCTCGAAATGAAATTCTCATTACATCTGGATATTGCTCGAGGAAATCCATTCTCACAAATCAAAGCAACACCAGTATTGTGTATCAATAATAATGACATATTATCACATTTCAATACACTTATTTCAGTTTTTTAACTGTCTCCATACAATCATATTGTTGGTTACCATTATAATTCACCTGCAAAACCAGCTGATGTCTTTATGGTATGTGTTACCTCGAAACAAGAGTACTGCTAAAAACTCACACTTTGTAAAGATTTGTATTCCAGTTTGATGTTTGTGACATTGTGCACAATCAGGTAATACATACATCTTTTATTTGGCAGTCAGAATTTCAATGCAATTTTAACGTGACCTAGTAACTTATTTACAGTTTATGATATAATTGTTTTGTTATTATATGTAACATCAAAATAAAGATTAAAACTAGGTTGTTTTTGCTTAAGGAGAAATTATTATATAAACATCATGTCTATTTTCATTTTGTTTTATTGTACAACTACACAAAATCTTACAGGATGTCCAGGGAACCTTTCATCTGTAACAACCAGGGAGTAATCAGTAGCAATTACATACATGAATGGTGTAAGTTGTTTAATTATTCTTATTCTCTCATTGGGATGAAGAAATTTACTTGGTAAGGCAAACAAATCTATTCCATTGGTCTGTTTCTTCTGAAAATAGAAATACCACTTCAGTAACTTATTATCACTGATATTTCTACTCTCTGTATTTGGTGACTTAAATTTAAATTATATCTGACTACATTGTATATATGAAACAACACACTATAGGTAATGTCCATCAGAATCCTTAAATGTGGATATCAATGGTATGCAGGGTGTCCGCTTATCACATAAATATGATAAATGATTAAGTATGCCACTGCACATCACTTGGACACATGGTTTTAAGTACAAACAGTGATTTGTTACTTGTGCATTTGTTGTGTCTATAAAACATATATGATGCCCCCGTGAATTCTACTATCTACATGAATTTACATACCACATAACTGGTAATTTCTGCAGTGTGAAATTTCTGCCGTTTTCGACTAAAAAGAAGACATTTATATTCTGCGGTTTGAAAATCTTATCTTAAAGTGGATAATATACACATCATCATTGTACATGTATGTATATACAGTCTGCAAAAATATCAAGTAAATAAAAAAGGTTATTGTGTAAGCTGTAAGTAGAAAAATCATGTGAGAAACCAGGTATGTTTCCTACTCATTATAGAAGGGGGATCATATACGATACTCCAAAATTCATACATTTTACAGCATAGACTGTATATATAACATACCTACTTACCCTTAAATCAAACAATTCTACAGCTGTACAATCAGCTAAAACAATTTGTCGTGGGTGGCTGCCAAATATAGCTTGTCTCCACTGGTCACGGCAATAAAATCTCTGCCCTTTCTGTCTTATAACTTCTTTTTTTCTGTAAACAGACATGTATTCTTTCATCTTTTTCATTTCAAATTATAAAATTGAGTTTTCTTTAAAATATGTTTTTGGTAAACATCAATATCATATAAATAACACATAGCTGAGAGGATGGTAACAAGTCACATCAATATCATATAAATAACACATAGCTGAGAGGATGGTAACAAGTCACATCAATATCATATAAATAACACATAGCTGAGAGGATGGTAACAAGTCACATCAATATCATATAAATAACACATAGCTGAGAGGATGGTAACAAGTCACATCAATATCATATAAATAACACACAGCTGAGAGGATGGTAACAAGTCCTTTTCCTCAATGCCATGCTTAGTGGAGAATATAAATAACACACAGCTGAGAGGATGGTAACAAGTCACATCAATATCATATAAATAACACATAGCTGAGAGGATGGTAACAAGTCACATCAATATCATATAAATAACACATAGCTGAGAGGATGGTAACAAGTCACATCAATATCATATAAATAACACACAGCTGAGAGGATGGTAACAAGTCACATCAATATCATATAAATAACACACAGCTGAGAGGATGGTAACAAGTCACATCAATATCATATAAATAACACACAGCTGAGAGGATGGTAACAAGTCACATCAATATCATATAAATAACACATAGCTGAGAGGATGGTAACAAGTCACATCAATATCATATAAATAACACACAGCTGAGAGGATGGTAACAAGTCACATCAATATCATATAAATAACACACAGCTGAGAGGATGGTAACAAGTCACATCAATATCATATAAATAACACATAGCTGAGAGGATGGTAACAAGTCACATCAATATCATATAAATAACACACAGCTGAGAGGATGGTAACAAGTCACATCAATATCATATAAATAACACACAGCTGAGAGGATGGTAACAAGTCACATCAATATCATATAAATAACACACAGCTGAGAGGATGGTAACAAGTCACATCAATATCATATAAATAACACATAGCTGAGAGGATGGCAACAAGTCACATCAATATCATATAAATAACACATAGCTGAGAGGATGGTAACAAGTCACATCAATATCATATAAATAACACACAGCTAAGAGGATGGTAACAAGTCACATCAATATCATATAAATAACACATAGCTGAGAGGATGGTAACAAGTCACATCAATATCATATAAATAACACATAGCTGAGAGGATGGTAACAAGTCACATCAATATCATATAAATAACACACAGCTGAGAGGATGGTAACAAGTCACATCAATATCATATAAATAACACACAGCTGAGAGGATGGTAACAAGTCACATCAATATCATATAAATAACACATAGCTGAGAGGATGGTAACAAGTCACATCAATATCATATAAATAACACACAGCTGACAGGATGGTAACAAGTCCTTTTCCTCAATGCCATGCTTAGTGGAGAATATAAATAACACATAGCTGAGAGGATGGTAACAAGTCCTTTTCCTCAATGCCATGCTTAGTGGAGAATATAAATAACACATAGTTGAGAGGATGGTAACAAGTCCTTTTCCTCAATGCCATGCTTAGTGGAGAATATAAATAACACATAGTTGAGAGGATGGTAACAAGTCCTTTTCCTCAATGCCATGCTTAGTGGAGAATATAAATAACACATAGTTGAGAGGATGGTAACAAGTTCTTTTCCTCAATGCCATGCTTAGAGGAGAATATAAATAACACATAGTTGAGAGGATGGTAACAAGTCCTTTTCCTCAATGCCATGCTTAGTGGAGAATATAAATAACACATAGTTGAGAGGATGGTAAAAAGTCCTTTTCCTCAATGCCATGCTTAGTGGAGAATATAAATAACACATAGTTGAGAGGATGGTAACAAGTCCTTTTCCTCAATGCCATGCTTAGTGGAGAATATAAATAACACATAGTTGAGAGGATGGTAAAAAGTCCTTTTCCTCAATGCCATGCTTAGTGGAGAATCAGCAAATACCTATTTTATAGCATTTGGTTTGACCTATCAAGACGAGCACGCATACCATTAATAACACCAACAATTTGGTTGAAAATGCATTATTGATATTTCACTTTATCAACCTAGTATGACCATGTGATCATGAGTGTAGGGTAGTTGGATTTACAACTAACCACACAATCAGTGCCGATCACCACTAAAACTGTGAGCTTAAATCCTGCTCATGGCGAGCTGTACTCTATACAACATTATGTGACAAAGTTTGTCAGTGACATGCGACAGGTCGGTGGTTTTCTCCATAACACCATAACCCTAACCTGTAAATGATGGTAAAGATTATTTAACTTGAATGATTGCAATTGAAATTGTTATTTTAGAAAAGGGTACATTTGTGGTATAAATTTTAAATAAATATGATGGAAATTTTACAATTTAGAGTCACGACTACCTGACACATTGAGGGGAGATAGCCCAGAACATTTATAACAAACTGGCCATGTATAGGAGTCTTGAAACCTTAACAAGAGGCTCCCAGGAGCCTGTAATCGCTCACCTGGATCAAAGCTGCTTTCAATAACAACACAACTGCACTGTGGCGGCCATGTTGGTGGGAGAGCGCGACTGCCGGACACAATTTTGGAAGAGGACCATCCAATGACTATTCCATCAAAGTTTGGTTCTAATTGAGCTACTCGTTCCAGACAAGATGGTTTTTATGTGAATTTCCCATAGGGTTCTATGTTAAACTAAGTACAGCTGTGCAGCCATCTTGGTTGAAAGTCGGGATCACCGGACACAATTTTGGAAGGGGGCCATCCAAGGATCATTCCACAAAAGTTTGGTTGCAATTGGCCCCGTGGTTTCTGAGGAGAAGATTTTTATGTGAATTTTCCATAGGGTCCTATGTTAAACTAAGTTCGGCGGTGGGGGCCATCTTGATCGAAGGGCCGAACCGCCTGACACATTTTTGGAAGAGAACCATCCAATGACTATTTCATCAAAATTTTGTTCTTATTGAGCAAATGGTTTCAGACAAGAAGATTTTTATGGGAATTTCCCATAGGGTCCTATGTTAAATTAAGTTCAGCTGTGGCAGCCATCTTGGTCGGTGTTCTGAAAAGCCAGACACAATTTTGGAAGAGGACCACCCAAGAATCATTTCAGCAAAGTTTGGTTGAGATTGGCTCAGTAGTTTCAGAGGAGAAGTTTTTTTTTAATTTCATCCCCCCTTTTTTCGAATTTGCATAATCGGTCAAAATCGGCAAAAGTTCAACGTTCATAAAAAAATCCTGTAATATATGTTAAAAAGCTCATCATTAGGCCAAAAAAAAATATATGTATGTTTACTGTCACATGTCAAAAAAATCTAGGTTCGGTCGGTCGGCATTATTTTTTTTTTTTTAACTATCAGCAAAACTGGAAATAGTCGTTCCGGAATCCGATTCCGGTATTTCATTTTCGAAATTTCCGGTACGCCGTCATTTGTTTTATGACGAGTTACACAGTTTTCTACCTTCTTTGCTCTCAATTTCAACAAAAAGCTATCGGTTGAATAAATAAAACATTGCTGCTGATTAAACAACAACAATGGTTATCCGAATTCTGTGTAAAAATTGATAGGGTTGCTAGCAAAAATTAGGGTCGAATAATTGCCGATAAAAAAGGTTAGGGTCGGCGGCTGAAAAATAGGGTGGGTCGGGTGACCGTAAACACAAATATTTTTTTTTTGCCTTATGCTTATACAGTTCAAATTTGGGCACTTTCTGGCTTAAAATAGAGCAGTTTTGTCCATTTGAAGAAATTTCTATTTTTAGTAATGGCAGCCATCTTGGATACAGGACGGCGCTGACGGACACAATTTTGAAAGGGGACCACCTAAGGATCATTTCATCAAAGTTTGGTTGAGATTGGGTCAGTAGTTTCAGAGGAGAAGATTTTTTTTTAATTTCATCCGCCCTTTTTTCTAATTTGCATAATGGGCAAAAATGGGTAATGGGATTTACTTCAAAATTGCAGGGTAGGTAGATCTTGACATGCTGCACATTTTTGCAATTTAAACTTAACATCTATCTCTAAATAGTTTTTGAAATATAAGACGAAAAGTATTAAAATAAAAATAAAAAATTGATGAAAAAAGGGCATTAACTCCAAGATGGGTAATCAAATTTACTTCAAAATTGCAGGGTAGGTAGATCTTGACATGCTGAACATGTTTGCAGTTTCAACTTACCATCTGTCTCTTATAGTTTTTGAAATAAAGGACAAAAAGTATTAAAATTTTGAAAATTTTATGAAAAAAGGGAAATAACTCCAAAATGGGTATTGGGATTTACTTCAAAATTGCAGGGTGGGTAGATCTTGACATGCTGCACATTTTTGCAGTTTAAACTTAACCTTTATCTCTTATAGTTTTTGAAATATAAGACGAAAAGTATTAAAATTTTACAAATTTGATGAAAAAAGGGCAATAACTCCAAGATGAGTAATCAGATTTACTGCAGGGTAGGTAGATCTTGCTGTGCTGATCATTTTTACCCCATGTCAGATTTTTGATATTATTAACGGTTTTTGAGTTATTACCCAAAAACTGCAATTTTACCATATGTTCTATTTTTAGTAATAGCGGCCATGTTGGTTGGTGCACGGCATCACCGGACACAATTTTGAAACTACACACCCTAGTATTGATTCTGACCAAGTTTGGTTTCCATTGGTCTAGTACTTTCAGAGGAGAAGATTTTTGAAAAAGCTTACAACGTACGACGACGATGGACGACGACGACGGACGCCAAGTGATGGCAATAGCTCACATGACCCTTTGGGTCAGGTGAGCTAACTAGCGAGGCGGGTATCGAGCCACAAACCCACATTAGCGTGTTATGCCTGTGGTCATAAGTCAACGACCTTAGTCACTCAATCACCAACACTTTTTCTTTATAATTTATGTTCTATAATGACTTTTAAATAAAACCTCAATTTAACCTTTATTCCAAATGCCAATAAAATATTCTTCGGAAATAAGCTATTTGGTCTCAATATTAAACTTCTCTGCCTTTAGTGAATATATAGAATAATGGCAGTTTTGAAGATCGAGCTGTGATACTAGTGATAATATAGAATTAATGACTTTTCATAAGGTGGACACTGTGATTTATCAACCCAGAGGAAGTGATGTTCACCGAAGCCAACGGCTGAGGTGAACATCACTTCCAAGGGGTTGATAAATCAGTGTCCACCGAAATGAAAAGTCATCAATTGTTTTATTAAATGACACATTCTAAGTGTAATTTTGGGGTGAAAATTGTAAATTGTTGCTATTTCTTAGACATTTCCATTTATTCTTTTTTATATGTAGCTGCTTCGAACTAACAAACACCAGTTTTTAAAGCTTGACATTTCTAATGTTTCAAAACAATAAAATTGATTAAGAAAAAACGAATACAATTTCAAAATTTTAACAAATAAAATATCAAAACGTGTCTTAACTTCTGGTTCTACTGACGAAGCTGCTTCGTTCATTTTTGTTTACTAACAGGCGTCTGCTGATTACTAGTGATGGGAATCGGTAACATTTTCAAGATCGATGATCATTATATCAACATCGACTGATGATCGATAGACAATTGCCTGCTAAATGTATTTACTGACTATAATTAATCAAATAAGTCTTTATTTCAAGAGTATGATTGACAAAAGTAAAGATATGAATAAAATTGTATCATAAATTTATAAACTATAATTTTTCCATTAGTAAATATTAACTTTAAAATAGAACAAAACAAAAGATCGTTTTCCATATGTGTAACACCTGATATAGATAGATAAATAATAGACTAGTCCAAATATGTGTTTGACAAAAGTAAAGATTTGAATAAAATCAAATAATATGTTTACAAACTACAATTTTTCCATTTGTAAACATTAACTTAGAACAAAACAAAAGATCGTTTTCCATGTGTGTAACACCTGATATAAAATGGACTATTCCGGGAAATAGATAAATAATAGACTAGTCCAAATATGTGTATTGACTGAGTGTCAAAAGTACGCTTGGACAAAACTGCCAGATGTTTGTCAGTATGAGGGCAAAAAAACCCAGCTGGGATAAAACTGCAATATTTTTGTCAGTATCCAGACAGAAAAAAAAACCCAACCAAAGAACAAAGTTAAGTATATATATTTTAGACACTAGAATCAGAATCGACCACAAGGTTTAAGAATCGATCATCGGATCGTATGATGACGTCCGACTGATTAGTCGATGTTTCCGATGATCGGTGCACCACTACTGATTACCGAAGTTCGTTAGCAAGACCGCCTCTGATTGGTTGAGGTTCAAAATGTCAGCCAATCAAATTTATCGATATTAATCAGTCTACTGGTGGACATGTAGTTCTGTTAGAGGAAGCAATGAACCTTCTAAACCAATCTGAATTAAGAAAATACATAGTCATTTAATAATGTTTGTTATTGTTTTTATCAGTAAAGTCATAATGTGTTTGACGTTACACTGACAGATAAATTTCAGCATCACAGTCAATTCATTGATACTAACTATATCACTGAGAGAGATCAAAGAAATAATTTCCAAATTACAGATCAAATATATTACATACACAATAGCTATTTCCTTTGCAGCACACATTTTTGTGTTCTGTAACTTACCTTTTACCTAAAGACCACAAGTACACAGACCCATTATCTGTTGCTATCAAACTTTCACCTGGGATGTATGGACTGCCAATAAAAAAAAGAATATATCATTGAAGTACTAACATATAAAGAAAGACAACTCTGGGTATAACAATGTAGTACTAACATATAAAGAAAGACAACTGTGGGTATAACAATGTACAAGCATTCATACAGTAAAACCTATCTAAACTGGACCCTGAATCAAATGAAACCATGTATAAACCAAACTTTAAATAAAGTCTCAATGTAGGAAATCTTTGTTAATTTAACCTGTATAAACCTAACGTCTATTCTGAACACAAAAGTTGGTCTGAGAGAGGTTCGGTTTAGACAGGTTTCACTGTACATTGAAATCTTGTTATGTTACACTTGACGGGATGAACAATTCACTTTTTGAATTAATCAAATATTAGAAATGTTAATGCATCTTTCCATTTTTTTAGATTGTGTCAAATTTGTCTATATTTCTCCCAGATTTGATATAACTCAATAACAACTTATTTTTGCTAATTTCAAGATGAAACTAGTTCTATAGATATCTATTTGTACAATTACAATTGGAAAGTGTGGTATTGATTGGTTGATTTATTGATTGATTGATTTATTTCAGCTATATCATGGTGACCAGTTTTAGTGGTAGAAGAAGCCGGAGTACCCAGAGAGAACCACTAACCATTGGCAAGCAACTGCTAAACTTTATCACTTGCGGCTGTGAGTTGAGTGCACCCTTTTTTGTAATTCACAAAGCCGGGGGCGAACCTACGCCGTATTGGTGATAGGCTTGTATGAGTTGCTAGGTATTCCAACTACCTAGCTCATTGAGCCACCAAGGCCCCATAAGTTTGGTAAGTTAATTGGTAAGTTTGTGTAAGTTCATATTGCAATTATTTAAATGTCTCACATACCGGTAATAACCACATTTATTAACTGAAGAATTTGTTATCTTAAAATCATATTACTTCTGTTTTTCAATGAAATGTTACATTGGTTATGAAATGGTCACATGATTATAAAAGAGATGTTTTACATCCCAATAAAACTCAAACCCCAACTTGCACGTGCCTCCATGACGACGTCAGATGTAAACAATCAATGGCGTAGTAATTTCCAACAGCAAATAATCTAACACAAATAAAATTCACAACGAAAAATTCAACTATATCAAATTTTGGTGTGATTTAAAATGTAATTATAAGAATTGAATGCATTTTTTTGTAGTTTTATAGGCGTGTAAAAGCGCACTTCATACAAAATGTGCTTCTGTCCACGCTTTTACACGCCAATAAAACTACAAAAAAATGCATTCAATTCTTAATTAAATTCTTCAAAGTGCAAGATACTTTGCATAGCTATGTTTGCATCAAATAATTTTATGAAAGTGAGAGATCATGTATAACACTGTATGTGTTGGTATTGATTTTGGCTTAGTTTCTATGATTTTTATTAGATTTTGGAGCTGTTCTGACAGTGTGGCATTTTTTGTCTTCCAATTTATTTTATCCTATTGAAATTATGTTGAATATCAATATTAAACTAAAACTTTCCAATCAACAAAAAAAATAAAAAATTTGTTCATTATCATTTTTTTAAAAGAAAAAAAATTCCATTTACAGTCTCAACTGAACCCTGAATAAACCAGAATCCTGTATAAACCAAACTTTAGATAAAGTTCCAATGTAGGAAATCTGTTAAAATACCCTGTATAAACTGAACAACTGTCTATTCCAAACACACAAGTTGGTCGTAAGGAGGTCCAGCTTAGACAGGTTTCACAGTATTTTTAATCATTGTAAAGTATAATTTGATTCACAATAAATTTTCTCACATAGTGTTTAACACCACTTTCAACAATATTTCAGCTATATCGTGGCGGTCATTTTTTTTTGGTGGAGGAAACTGGAGTACCCGGAGAAAACCACATGTCACTGACAAACTTTATCACAAAATGTTGTATCGCCTGATTGGTATTCGAGCTCACAATGCTAGTGGTGATAGATACTGATTACAAAGGTAGTTGTAAATCCAACCACCATACGATCACGATCACGACCATGATGGCCCAGAAAAGCTTGATTGTATACTATGCAGATGAATGAAAGTCTCGTCAAATTACACAATCCCTGAAATGTACCTACCTCATGCATTGTGAAGTCAGCTGAACACCTTTTATTTTTAATTTCTGTACAATTTCTGGATTACAATCTTCTCCCAAGCTATACATCTGGCAGCTAGAGGCATGTCTGGTTAAAATATAGCCTATGTAAAAGATAATAGAAGAATTACAATAAAAATGTATCAATAAAACATAAACTATGCACTATACACTCAGTAATTAGGATGAGTAACAAGCTTATTGGCCTTTAACACCACTTTCAACAATATTTGAGTGGTTTGCAGTTTATTGATTGATGAAAAATGGGTACCTTGACAAGTTCATAACGATGATGGAAACCAAGTGATGGAAAAGTTAACATGACCCAATTTTTTCATACCATCCTCTCGTACAAATTTAAGAATACTACTAAAAATAGATTTCTTCTACTACTTCTACCCTATACTGACCACATTCAACAAGTTGAAGATTATGTAAAAACTTAATATGGAAACTAGAGGCTCAGTGAGCTGAGCCTGTGTCACTCACCTTTCATTCTGCTTTGAGGAAACTTAATACAGAACCTTCCATATATGTAGATGCTTCCTACCAAGTTTCGGTTCATATGGCTAAGCAGTTTCAAAGGAGAAGATTTTTTAGAAATTGACCAATCAGAAACAAGAATTGCATGTGGTGGCCATGTTTGCTAACCGATCAGGACGAAATGTACATTCTTCATTTCTTCATAGAGGACATTCCATAGATTCTTCCTACCAAGTTTCGGTGGTAGCCATGTTTGTTAACTGATCGGGACGAAATGAGCAATCTTCATAGAGGACATTCCATAGATGCTTCCTACCAAGTTTCGGTTCATTTGGCCAAGCGGTTTCAGAGGGAAATATTTTTTTAAATCGGCCAATCAGAAACAAGAATTGCCTGTGGCGGCCATGTTTGGTAATGGATCATAACAAAATGTGCACTCTTTAGAGAGGACCTTCCATAGATGCTTCCTACCAAGTTTCAGTTCATTTGGCTGAGGGTTTTCAGAGGAGAAGATTAAAATGTGACAGACCGTTTTGACGACGGACACCAAGTGATGGCAAAAGCCCATATTGCCTTTGGCAAGGTTTGCTAAAAAGAATATTAAAATGTGAATACCTACTTGTAATGTATAGAATAAACATGTTACACATGTCAGCATTAGTTAATTTCTAAGGGAGATAATGGCAAGAGTTATCTTTCTTTTAACAGAGAAGAAGATTCTTTTTAAATCAACCAATCACAAACAATAATTTCCTGTGATGGCCATGTTTGTTAACTGATCGGGACAAAATGAGCAAAAATTATAGAGGACCTTCCATAGATGCTTTCTACCAAGTTTCGGTTCATTTGGCCAAGCGATTTCAGAGAAGATTTAAAAAAATCGGCCAATCAGAAACAAGAATTGCCTGTGGTGGCCATGTTTGTTAATGGATCGGGACACAATGTGCAATCTTTAGAGAGGATCTTCTATAGATGCTTCCTACCAAGTTTCAGTTCATTTGGCTGAGGGGTTTCAGAGGAGAAGATTAAAATGTGAAAAGTTAACGGACGACAGACGACAAGTGATGGCAAAAGCTCACATTGCCTTGGCAAGGTGAGCTAAAAACACATGTTCAGACAATAAATAGCAAATGGAAATTTCATTGTATTATAATTTTGATTGACTGATTAATTGATTATTGTTTAATAGATTTTGGAACTAACTTTTCTGTTGTAATTCACAAGTTTACTAACTAGAGGCTCAGTGGGCTGAGCCTGTGTCACTCACCTTTCATTCTGCTTTGAGGAAACTTAATACAGAACCTTCCATAGGTGCTTCCCACCAAATTTTTGTTCATTTGGCAAAGCAGTTTCAGAGAAGAAGATTTTTAGAAATCAACCAATCTGAAACAAGAATTGCCTGTGGCAGCCATGTTTGTTAATGGATCAAAACGAAAAGATCAATCGCTATAGAGGACCTTCCATAAATGCTTCCTACCAAGTTTCATATCATTTGGCCAAGCAGTTTCAGAGGAAAAGCTGTTTTAGAAATCGACCAACAAGAGACAAGAATTGGCTATGGTGGCCATGTTAACGGATCAAAACGGAATAAGCAATTCCTGTAGAGGCCCTTCCATAGATGCTTCCTACCACGTTTCGGTCAATTTGGCCAAGCTGTTTCAGAGTAGAAGATTTTTAGAAATCGACCAATCAGAAACAAGAATTGCCTGTGGTGGCCATGTTTGTTAATGGATCGGGATCAAATGAGCAATCTTTATAGAGAACCTTGCATAAATGCTTCCTACCAAGTTTCGGTTCATTTGGCAAAACGATTTCAGAGGAGAAGATTTTTTAGAAATCAACCAATCAGAAACAAGAATTGTTTGTGGTGGCCATGTTTGTTAATGGTTCGGGACGAAATGAGCAATCATTACAGAGGACCTTCCATAGATGCTTCCTACCAAGTTTCAATTCATTTGGCCAAACGGTTTCAGAGGAGAAGATCAAAATGTGAAAAGTTAACGGACGACAGACGACGGATGCCAAGTGATGGCAAAAGCTCACATTGCCTTTGGCAAGATGAGCTAAAAATATGAATACCTACTTGTAATGTATAGAATAAACAGGTTACACTATATAAGCATTAGTTAATTTCTAAGGGAGATAATGGCAAGAGTTATCTTTCTTTCAACAGCTTAATGGCAAGAGTTATCTTTCTTTTAACAGAGGAGAAGATTTTTAGAAATCAACCAATCAGAAACAAGAATTGCCTGTGGCGGCCATGCTTGTTAACCGATCGAAACGAAATTAGCAATCTTTATAGAGAACCTTCCATAGATACTTCCTACCACATTTCGGTTCATTTGGCCAAGTGGTTTCAGAGGAGAAGATTTTTGAAAATCGGCCAATCAGAAACAAGAATTGCCTGTAGCAGCCATGTTTGTTAATGGATTTGGACAAAATGTGCAATCTATAGAGAGGACCTTCTATAGATGCTTCCTACCAAGTTTCAGTTCATTTGGGAGAGTGGTTTCAGAGGAGAAGATTTTTTAGAAATCAACCAATCAGAAACAAGAATGGCCTGTGGTGGCCATGTTTGTAAACGGATTGGAACTAAATGAGCAATCTTTATAGAGGATCTTCCAAGGATGCTTCTTACCAAGTTTTGATTCATTTGGCCAAGCGGTTTCAGAGGAGAAGATTTTTTAGAAATCAACCAATCAGAAACAAGAATGGCCTGTGGTGGCCATGTTTGTTAACGGATCGGGACGAAATGAGCAATCTTAACAAAAGACCTTCCATAGATGCTTCCTATCAAGTTTCGGTTCATTTGGCCAAGTAGTTGCAGAGGAGAAGATTTTTGAAAATCGGCCAATCAGAAACAAGAATTGCCTGTGACGGCCATGTTTGTTAATGGATCGGGACAAAATAAGCAATCTTTATAGAGGAACTTTCATAGATGCTTCCTATCAAGTTTCAGTTCATTTGGCTGAGGGGTTTCAGAGGAGAAGATTAAAAGGTGAAAAGTTAACGGACGACATACGACAAACGACGGACGCCAACTGATGGCAAAAGCTCACATTTGCCTTTGAAGAAATAATAGTCAAGACATATCGAATTCCTTTTATAAGAACTGGGGTGAGTTTTTTTTAAGACCTATAGCAGAATTCAGTTGCATGGCTTAGATCTATGTAAATCTAGTTGTATTACCTTTATCTCTGTTGTAACATGCTGCAGATGGCTTAGATCTATGTAAATCTAGTTTTATTACCTTTATCTCTGTTGTAACATGCTGTAGATGGCTTAGATCTATGTAAATCTAGTTGTATTACCTTTATCTCTGTTGTAACATGCTGTAGATGGCTTAGATCTATGTAAATCTAGTTTTATTACCTTTATCTCTGTTGTAACATGCTGTAGATGGCTTAGATCTATGTAAATCTAGTTGTATTACCTTTATCTCTGTTGTGGCATGCTGCAGATGGCTTAGATCTATGTAAATCTAGTTTTATTACCTTTATCTCTGTTGTAACATGCTGTAGATGGCTTAGATCTATGTAAATCTAGTTGTATTACCTTTATCTCTGTTGTAACATGCTGTAGATGGCTTAGATCTATGTAAATCTAGTTTTATTACCTTTATCTCTGTTGTAACATGCTGTAGATGGCTTAGATCTATGTAAATCTAGTTGTATTACCTTTATCTCTGTTGTAACATGCTGTAGATGGCTTAGATCTATGTAAATCTAGTTGTATTACCTTTATCTCTGTTGTAACATGCTGTAGATGGCTTAGATCTATGTAAATCTAGTTGTATTACCTTTATCTCTGTTGTAACATGCTGTAGATGGCTTAGATCTATGTAAATCTAGTTGTATTACCTTTATCTCTGTTGTAACATGCTGTAGATGGCTTAGATCTATGTAAATCTAGTTGTATTACCTTTATCTCTGTTGTAACATGCTGTAGATGGCTTAGATCTATGTAAATCTAGTTTTATTACCTTTATCTCTGTTGTAACATGCTGTAGATGGCTTAGATCTATGTAAATCTAGTTTTATTACCTTTATCTCTGTTGTAACATGCTGTAGATGGCTTAGATCTATGTAAATCTAGTTGTATTACCTTTATCTCTGTTGTAACATGCTGTAGATGGCTTAGATCTATGTAAATCTAGTTGTATTACCTTTATCTCTGTTGTAACATGCTGTAGATGGCTTAGATCTATGTAAATCTAGTTTTATTACTTTTATCTCTGTTGTAACATGCTGTAGATGGCTTAGATCTATGTAAATCTAGTTGTATTACCTTTATCTCTGTTGTGGCATGCTGCAGATGGCTTAGATCTATGTAAATCTAGTTTTATTACCTTTATCTCTGTTGTAACATGCTGTAGATGGCTTAGATCTATGTAAATCTAGTTGTATTACCTTTATCTCTGTTGTAACATGCTGTAGATGGCTTAGATCTATGTAAATCTAGTTTTATTACCTTTATCTCTGTTGTAACATGCTGTAGATGGCTTAGATCTATGTAAATCTAGTTTTATTACCTTTATCTCTGTTGTAACATGCTATAGATGGCTTAGATCTATGTAAATCTAGTTGTATTACCTTTATCTCTGTTGTAACATGCTGTAGATGGCTTAGATCTATGTAAATCTAGTTTTATTACCTTTATCTCTGTTGTAACATGCTGCAGATGGCTTAGATCTATGTAAATCTAGTTTTATTACCTTTATCTCTGTTTTAACATGCTGCAGATGGCTTAGATCTATGTACATCTAGTTGTATTACCTTTATCTCTGTTGTAACATGCTGTAGATGGCTTAGATCTATGTAAATCTAGTTGTATTACCTTTATCTCTGTTGTAACATGCTGTAGATGGCTTAGATCTATGTAAATCTAGTTGTATTACCTTTCTCTCTGTTGTAGCATGCTGCAGATGGCTTAGATCTATGTAAATCTAGTTGTATTACCTTTATCTCTGTTGTAACATGCTGTAGATAGTTTAGATCTATGTAAATCTAGTTTTATTACCTTTATCTCTGTTGTAACATACTGTAGATGGCTTAGATATATGTAAATCTAGTTGTATTACCTTTATCTCTGTTGTAACATGCTGTAGATGGCTTAGATCTATGTAAATCTAGTTGTATTACCTTTATCTCTGTTGTAACATGCTGTAGATGGCTTAGATCTATGTAAATCTAGTTGTATTACCTTTATCTCTGTTGTAGCATGCTGCAGATGGCTTAGATCTATGTAAATCTAGTTTTATTACCTTTATCTCTGTTGTAGCATGCTGCAGATGGCTTAGATCTATGTAAATCTAGTTTTATTACCTTTATCTCTGTTGTAGCATACTGTAGATGGCTTAGATCTATGTAAATCTAGTTTTATTACCTTTATCTCTGTTGTAGCATGCTGCAGATGGCTTAGATCTATGTAAATCTAGTTTTATTACCTTTATCTCTGTTGTAGCATACTGTAGATGGCTTAGATCTATGTAAATCTAGTTTTATTACCTTTATCTCTGTTGTAACATGCTGCAGATGGCTTAGATCTATGTAAATCTAGTTGTATTACCTTTATCTCTGTTGTAACATGCTGTAGATGGCTTAGATCTATGTAAATCTAGTTGTATTACCTTTATCTCTGTTGTAACATGCTGTAGATGGCTTAGATCTATGTAAATCTAGTTTTATTACCTTTATCTCTGTTGTAACATGCTGTAGATGGCTTAAATCTATGTAAATCTAGTTGTATTACCTTTATCTCTGCTGTAACATGCTGTAGATGGCTTAGATCTATGTAAATCTAGTTGTATTACCTTTATCTCTGTTGTAACATGCTGTAGATGGCTTAGATCTATGTAAATCTAGTTGTATTACCTTTCTCTCTGTTGTAGCATGCTGCAGATGGCTTAGATCTATGTAAATCTAGTTGTATTACCTTTATCTCTGTTGTAACATGCTGTAGATAGTTTAGATCTATGTAAATCTAGTTTTATTACCTTTATCTCTGTTGTAGCATGCTACAGATGGCTTAGATCTATGTAAATCTAGTTTTATTACCTTTATCTCTGTTGTAACATACTGTAGATGGCTTAGATATATGTAAATCTAGTTGTATTACCTTTATCTCTGTTGTAACATGCTGTAGATGGCTTAGATCTATGTAAATCTAGTTGTATTACCTTTATCTCTGTTGTAACATGCTGTAGATGGCTTAGATCTATGTAAATCTAGTTGTATTACCTTTATCTCTGTTGTAGCATGCTGCAGATGGCTTAGATCTATGTAAATCTAGTTTTATTACCTTTATCTCTGTTGTAGCATGCTGCAGATGGCTTAGATCTATGTAAATCTAGTTTTATTACCTTTATCTCTGTTGTAGCATACTGTAGATGGCTTAGATCTATGTAAATCTAGTTTTATTACCTTTATCTCTGTTGTAACATGCTGTAGATGGCTTAGATCTATGTAAATCTAGTTTTATTACCTTTATCTCTGTTGTAACATGCTGCAGATGGCTTAGATCTATGTAAATCTAGTTTTATTACCTTTATCTCTGTTGTAACATGCTGTAGATGGCTTAGATCTATGTAAATCTAGTTGTATTACCTTTATCTCTGTTGTAACATGCTGTAGATGGCTTAGATCTATGTAAATCTAGTTGTATTACCTTTATCTCTGTTGTAACATGCTGTAGATGGCTTAGATCTATGTAAATCTAGTTGTATTACCTTTATCTCTGTTGTAACATGCTGTAGATGGCTTAGATCTATGTAAATCTAGTTTTATTACCTTTATCTCTGTTGTAACATGCTGTAGATGGCTTAGATCTATGTAAATCTAGTTTTATTACCTTTATCTCTGTTGTAACATGCTGTAGATGGCTTAGATCTATGTAAATCTAGTTGTATTACCTTTATCTCTGTTGTAACATGCTGCAGATGGCTTAGATCTATGTAAATCTAGTTTTATTACCTTTATCTCTGTTGTAACATGATGTAGATGGCTTAGATCTATGTAAATCTAGTTGTATTACCTTTATCTCTGTTGTAACATGCTGTAGATGGCTTAGATCTATGTAAATCTAGTTTTATTACTTTTATCTCTGTTGTAACATGCTGTAGATGGCTTAGATCTATGTAAATCTAGTTGTATTACCTTTATCTCTGTTGTGGCATGCTGCAGATGGCTTAGATCTATGTAAATCTAGTTTTATTACCTTTATCTCTGTTGTAACATGCTGTAGATGGATTAGATCTATGTAAATCTAGTTGTATTATCTTTATCTCTGTTGTAGCATGCTACAGATGGCTTAGATCTATGTAAATCTAGTTTTATTACCTTTATCTCTGTTGTAACATGCTGTAGATGGCTTAGATCTATGTAAATCTAGTTTTATTACCTTTATCTCTGTTGTAACATGCTGTAGATGGCTTAAATCTATGTAAATCTAGTTGTATTACCTTTATCTCTGCTGTAACATGCTGTAGATGGCTTAGATCTATGTAAATCTAGTTGTATTACCTTTATCTTTGTTGTTACATGCTGTAGATGGCTTAGATCTATGTAAATCTAGTTGTATTACCTTTATCTCTGTTGTAACATGCTGTAGATGGCTTAGATCTATGTAAATCTAGTTGTATTACCTTTCTCTCTGTTGTAGCATGCTGCAGATGGCTTAGATCTATGTAAATCTAGTTGTATTACCTTTATCTCTGTTGTAACATGCTGTAGATGGTTTAGATCTATGTAAATCTAGTTTTATTACCTTTATCTCTGTTGTAGCATGCTATAGATGGCTTAGATCTATGTAAATCTAGTTTTATTACCTTTATCTCTGTTGTAACATACTGTAGATGGCTTAGATATATGTAAATCTAGTTGTATTACCTTTATCTCTGTTGTAACATGCTGTAGATGGCTTAGATCTATGTAAATCTAGTTGTATTACCTTTATCTCTGTTGTAACATGCTGTAGATGGCTTAGATCTATGTAAATCTAGTTGTATTACCTTTATCTCTGTTGTAGCATGCTGCAGATGGCTTAGATCTATGTAAATCTAGTTTTATTACCTTTATCTCTGTTGTAACATGCTGTAGATGGCTTAGATCTATGTAAATCTAGTTTTATTACCTTTATCTCTGTTGTAGCATGCTGCAGATGGCTTAGATCTATGTAAATCTAGTTTTATTACCTTTATCTCTGTTGTAGCATACTGTAGATGGCTTAGATCTATGTAAATCTAGTTGTATTACCTTTATCTCTGTTGTAACATGCTGTAGATGGCTTAGATCTATGTAAATCTAGTTGTATTACCTTTATCTCTGTTGTAACATGCTGTAGATGGCTTAGATCTATGTAAATCTAGTTGTATTACCTTTATCTCTGTTGTAACATGCTGTAGATGGCTTAGATCTATGTAAATCTAGTTTTATTACCTTTATCTCTGTTGTAACATGCTGTAGATGGCTTAGATCTATGTAAATCTAGTTTTATTACCTTTATCTCTGTTGTAACATGCTGTAGATGGCTTAGATCTATGTAAATCTAGTTTTATTACCTTTATCTCTGTTGTAACATGCTGTAGATGGCTTAGATCTATGTAAATCTAGTTTTATTACCTTTATCTCTGTTGTAGCATGCTGCAGATGGCTTAGATCTATGTAAATCTAGTTGTATTACCTTTATCTCTGTTGTAACATGCTGTAGATGACTTAGATCTATGTAAATCTAGTTGTATTACCTTTATCTCTGTTGTAACATGCTGTAGATGGCTTAGATCTATGTAAATCTAGTTGTATTACCTTTATCTCTGTTGTAACATGCTGTAGATGGCTTAGATCTATGTAAATCTAGTTTTATTACCTTTATCTCTGTTGTAACATGCTGTAGATGGCTTAGATCTATGTAAATCTAGTTTTATTACCTTTATCTCTGTTGTAACATGCTGTAGATGGCTTAGATCTATGTAAATCTAGTTTTATTACCTTTATCTCTGCTGTAACATGCTGTAACTCCATATATTTCATCATCAGTATTTATAGAACAAGTGGTATCAACCTTCACATCTTCTTTGTCGTCATATGTTAAACACGATATTTCTGGTAGTTAAGTACAAGTATATAAAAATAATTCAATGATCTACAAATGGAAGAATGTGTCAATAGAACACAAATGCCCCTGCTTTAGATGTAACTATGTACGACATGGGAATAACTTAATGCCTGCAATGCGCGAGGGTATAAAAGGTTCCCCGCTATTGTGGGTACCCCATATTAATACATGTTAATGTTGTAAAGAATAATTTTGTAATTAAAGGTTATGTTTGACACAAAAACAAATGTCTCCGCCCTTAACCCTTTCCCCTTTTTTCTCTCCTTCTCAGGTGATTTTGTTCACTTGTACTTGTTAGACGTATTAATGTCATTTGTAATGTTTTAGACTGGTGACAAACCTGTGACACTTGGTCATGTGATTTAGTTCACTTGTCTTATCTTCCCAATTCATTTTTACTGGTTAACTTGTTTTCTTGTCTGTAATTTTCCAATGTTTTCATTGGACTGGTGACATAATGGTGGCATTGCATTGAGTTTGTTTACTTGTTTTGACCTAAAGTTTTTTCTGGACTTGTTAATACATTTTGATGCCATTACATGTGCATGTACTGTTATGTGATTGATCTTCATTTTTGAAATTATCTTATATTCAAAGTAGATGGTGATTATCTATTCAAAAAAAGGGTCATATTATCTTAAGAGAGAAGGTTTGGATCCTATTAACCAGATTAACATTTGTTGGCTGTCCCAACGCAGGACCTGGATTTCTAACATCATAAGTCATGGTCTTGTTTTTAAATTCAATGATATGAGGTGAGAGGTTATTGTGCATTTTGTTGATATTGGTGGAATTGTTGCCAATCATTGCTTAAACTTTCTTTTCATAAACAAAATTCAAATTATCTGAAAATTACAAGGATTTTTCTTGAAGGATATCAAAAATTATATGAATTTTATAACAAAAGGATACTTAATTTACGGAAATCTTCAACTGGTTTAATTAAACATCCCGCTGAATTAGGTGACATTAAAGGGAGATAACCTAAACAGCCATCAGCATATCTAGAATTCACTTTCTGAAAGAAAAAAATACTCATAGATCTGAAAGCACATATTGTCATAGAGGCCAATAACTCTGAATTATTCTGATCAAACAGTATGGTTAGTTTAGGTTGGTTTATGGCATTTAATCCCACTTTCAACAATATTTCATTTATATATCGTGTCGTGACATCTGCTCGTCCATGCAATAAAGTCAGTCATTTGTTTTTATTTACAATTATTTACGAGACCAATGACGTCATTCTGTATATTCATAGCGTACATAAACACAGAGGGAATTCCTTTAAACTTCAAAATTACAAGATGAGATTAAAACAGATAAGATTGAATTGAATAAATTCCGTGCAAGTAAAAGAGATCCTTTTTACTAATGTCTATTTTTCCTGATCATTATGCTTGTTAAATATGTTTCCATCGATGGTATTTCCCAACCATTTTTACCTTTCCGGTTTGTTGATGTAATCGTCATCACAGATCATGACCTTTTCTGGAATGTAGGCCAAGCAAATTGTATTTCAAAATACTTTGAAAATATGATGATTGATCATTCAGATTCCACAAATTTCTAGAAAATGGCTGATTTTACCAAGAAAATACATACAAGTGCTCTCCATTAGTCACAAAATGGCAGTTATTTTGCATTTCTACTGCTGCTTTAATAACAAATATACCCCTTATTTCTTGGTGTAATGAAATGATATCCACAGAGAAGATAGAAAAAGAATTAATTTAACAGAAATAATCAAAATTTATAGCATAAAATGAACAGATAATTAAATTAAACCAGACAGATAAATGAGATTATCTGGGGAAAAAAACCTGTCATAATTATTACAAATAGCATCAACAAAACTGTATTGTTATCATTCTGTAATAATAAAAGTGATTGAAATAAACAGAAATCAGTCATTAATAGGTTTACAAAAATATGGTAGTATGTAGTCAGTCTAATATATTGCATTGACAATAACAAAAACACCAAATTCACTGGATTAAATATTTTATTATATGGGTAAGCAAGTTCAATGTTTGCATCAAATAATTAATTTTTAATACTTCAATTTCAAACTATCTAAAAAAAACATCTTTTGAAATTCTTCAGACAAAACAATCACACAGAAAAAGCTAAAATACTGTACTTTCTTAATCTGGTTTACTTTTTAAGTTTGGTTGGCCTATGACAAAATCATGTGATTTATTTACCACTGACTGGCCTTATGTCATGTTATACGACGCCATTTACAAAAAGGGTAGTAAACAAATATGGGTCAGTGTGTCATTGTTATCGATCTTTTTTCTATGGAACTTTACACATGTGAGCAAGAATAGATGAGGAACATAATTATAAAGAAAAAATGTTTACTTTTCAAACATGAAAAAAATAATCAAACATTATCCAATGACTGGCCGATTTATTGTCACACAGGGATAGTGGCGGGCAGTTTATTGGTGGAAGAAACAGGAGTACCTGGAGAAAACCACTAACTTGCCATAAGTCACTGACAAACTTTATCACATGATGTTGTATCGAGTACACCTCGTCTGAGCAGGATTCAAAGTCATGTTAGTGGTGATAGGCATTGAGAGTGGTTTTTTTTTTATTGTGTTTTTATTTTTATAGTTACTGGGATCGAATAATATCAAACTGCGTGATCTCAAGGTTCATCTAGCTGCAATAATGTAGCTCCTGTGACAAACTTGTGTCTCGGCAGAGCTACAACGCGGTCCCATTCGTCACAAAGGAGCAAAAAAAAAGTTGCAGTTGAAACATAAAAACTCACTATTTACGCTTCAAACATTTCATTATAACTATTACTGATGATCCCAGTCCTTGTTAAATCGGTTTGGCTGAGAAATATATGCTTTTCAAAGGTAGCAACAACCTTGTTCAAATTTATCGATCGTTTTCCATAACCGGAAACTACGGAAGGCGGAGCTTTTCTAAATATGGTATTTCTTACTACATACATTCACGCCTAAATCGCCAAATATGGTATCGACATCCAAATAGTGAGGCCGGAAATGACGAAATTCAAAATGTTCAGAGATAAGATTTTTATTTTGTAGGAATTACATTCTAAAATACTGGTAGGTGATAAAAACTTGTTATAATAATGGACAAAAGGAAAGGTTATGTCTTATTATTGATAAATGCAGGCGTCAGAAGCTCTGTAAGCGAGCGCAAAAAATCTCGGCGGCTGCTCCATTATGTGTAAATGGCATCCCGTTATAACCCTTGCGAGTAAGCGAGCATTTAGGGTTTTATTATTAGAACTAGGTTCATCTAAATACCAAAAAAATAGAAATGTACTTGTACTGAAATTCCGATTAACCTGAGTTTAAATGTGTATATAATATCAGAAGAAACAAATATAATTGCTTCAAATTCAAATAAAAAAAAAGAAAATGGCTAAAATTTGAAAATTATATATCCGAATTATCAAGCATTATACCCGATATCAATCCAAGTGTTAATACCTGACCTCATATTACCTGTTTATAAAATAGATCACAAATAAAGTGGGAAAAAACGTTTCTAATGTACGTTTGAAGATACCAAAGAGGTATTCAGAAGCTGTAGTATTGAGAACTTTCTAAAGGATTAAATATTTTTTAAAAGAAAAGCCCATTTTACTGTGCATCAGTTATCATAGCGTTATGAAACTGTCCCGGGTCAGAACCAGATTTTTCTCTCTCTAAAATTATAGGACCTCGGTGGCTCAAACTTCTGATAGCTCGAACAGATTTTGACAGTCCCTTCGAGTTCGAGCAAGCGAAGTTCTACTGTATATATACTCAAACATCAACAATATTTACAAATTGTCTTTTCAGAAAAAATGAGACTGACCAATCCAGGTTTATTTTCATAAACTGCAATATCCCATTGCTTTCTTCACACTATTCCCCCTGCTGCTCTTTAGTTGAATTACATACGACTCAAAACTTTTCAACAGTCCAGTGAACTTTGTGATAACAGGATTGGACTGTATTTAAATTAATGCAAATCTTTCAACCTGATACTGATTACTGAATCCATCCTAATCTTTGCTAATATTGTTCTCTAATTGTATTGTAGAATGATAAAAGAACATTAAAAAAACAAGTACCAAATTGCCCTATGCTCTTATTTAGAAAATATAATATGAATTATCTCCCTTGTTTGGAAAAATCAAGTCCTTAATGTTCCACTTGAAAATTGGCATTTCAATGTGCTGCCAATTATTTTGCAGGCTATGCTACAATCGGGGTAATTATTTTGATGTTAAATATAATGTGACCTAATACTTTCTATATTTTTTAAAACTGTCCTTTCAAAGGGTTCGGGTGGCTCAATG
The DNA here is from genome assembly GCA_963680875.1 of Bathymodiolus brooksi. Taxonomy (NCBI): domain Eukaryota; kingdom Metazoa; phylum Mollusca; class Bivalvia; order Mytilida; family Modiolidae; genus Bathymodiolus; species Bathymodiolus brooksi. The sequence goes on from OY804577.1 coordinate 83,843,017, forward strand.
AGTTAGGTAGTTGGATTACCTAACAACTCATACAAGTCTATCACCAATACAGCGTGGGCTCGCACCCGGCTTTGTAAATTACAATTAGAAGCTCAGTGGGCTGAGCCTGTGTCGCTCACCTTTCATTCTGCTTTGAGGAAATTTAATACAGAACCTTCCATACATGTAGATGCTTCCTACCAAATTTAGGTTCATATGGCTAAGCAGTTTCAAAGGAGAAGTTTTTTAGAAATCGATCAATCAGAAACAAGAATTGCATGTGGTGGCCATGTTTGCTAACCGATCGGGATGAAATGAGCAATCTTCATAGAGGACATTCCATAGATCATTCCTACCAAGTTTCGGTGGTAGCCATGTTTGCTAACCGATCGGGACGAAATGAGTAATCTTCATAGAGGACATTCCATAGATGCTTCCAACCAAGTTTCGGTTCATATGGCCAAGCGGTTTCAGAGGAGAAGATTTTTTTAAATCGGCCAATCAGAAACAAGAATTGCCTGTGGTGGCCATGTTTGGTAATGGATCATATCAAAATGTGCACTCTTTAGAGAGGACCTTCCATAGATGCTTCCTACCAAGTTTCAGTTCAGAGGAGAAGATTAAAATGTGAAAAGTAAGCTGATGACAGACGACGGACACCAAGTGATGGCAAAAGCTCATATTGCCTTTGGCAAGGTTTGCTAAAATGAATATTAAAATGTGAATATCTACTTTTAATGTATAGAATAAACATGTTACACTATATCAGCATTAGTTAATTTCTAAGGGAGATAATATCAAGAGTTATCTTTCGTTTAACAGAGGAGAAATGTTTTTAGAAATCAACCAATCAGAAACAAGAATTGCCTGTGGGGGCCATGTTTGTTAACGGATCGGGACAAAATAAGCAATCTTTATAGAGGACCTTCCATGGATGCTTCCTACCAAGTTTCGGTTCATTTGGCCAAGCGGTTTCAGAGGAGAAGATTTTAAAAAATCGGCCAATCAGAAACGAGAATTGCCTGTGGCAGCCATGTTTGTTAATCAATCGGGAGGAAATGAGCAATCTTTATATAGAACCTTCCATAGATGCTTCCTACCAAATTTCAGATCAATTGGCTTTGCGGTTTCAGAGGAGAAGATTAAAATGTGAAAAGTTAACAGATGACGGACGACAGACGACGGATGCCAAGTGATGGCAAAAGCTCACATTGCCTTTGGCAAGGTGAGCTAAAAAAGGGTGCACTCGACTCGCAGTCGCAAGTGATAAAGTTTACCAGTTGCTTGCACATGGTTGGTGGTTCTCTCAAGGTATTCCGGCTTCTTCCACCACTAAAACTGGTCACTATGATATAGCTGAAATATTACTGAAAGTGGCATCAAATCAAATCAAATTAAAAACTCTTTTCTGAAAAAAAATGAAGAAATTCTATGATTTTAAATCATGGCCTGCAACCTACCTTAATTTCTTTACATGATTTATGCTTCTGATATAATGAGATCAAATAATGGTATTGTGGAGGAAGAAATGTCATGGCCTCACTGTCAGGGACATCCTCCTCAATGCCAAGGTCATCTAGTTTATTCTTCAGTTCATTGAAACATCTATAACTTAAGTATCTTGTTGGGTGTTTACCTGGTTTCTGGAAAACATATTCATTATACATATACAAGACAAGAGACATTTATAATCACAAGTTCTGTTATCAACAAATCCACTGGAATCTGTATATGACCCTTTAACAACTATACAATTCTAATAAAAGATCATTTGTGTGTACCATGGGGAAAAGAAGACCTAAAAAATGATCTAAAACCCAGGTATAGATCTTCATGGTTAAGGAATATCACTTTCATTGACATTTTTCATTCACTCCCAACATGAGGTCTTATAAAGTGTAACTTATACCCAAAAGTCATGTCGAACTAACCAATAAATAGTATATATGGATTACTTAATATTAAGAATGGGTAATTAAATAATATTATTATACCTCACATAATAAAGAATCAATTCTATTGGTTAAAAGACCAGAGGCTCTCAAGAGCCTGTATCGTTCACCTGGTTATAAAAAGAACCAATTGGTCCTATGTAAAAACTATGTCCTGCAGTGGTAGTCATCTTGGAATTACGATCAACATAAAAAACACAAAGTTTGTAAAGGACCTTCCAATGATTGATGCACAGTTTAGGTTCAATCAGTGCAATAGCTTCAGAGAAGAATATATTTCTGTATTTTCCCCATATGGTCCTGTGTTAATACTATGACCTGTGGTGGCAGCCATCTTGGATTTCCGATCAGCATAAAAAACAGAGGACCTTCCAATGATCATTCCTGGACAGTTTGGTTTCAATTATCCAAGTGGTTTCAGAGAAGAAGCGTTTTGAAACATTTTTCCCATAGGCTCCAATGTTAAACTAAGTCCTGCCGTAGCCGCCATTTTGAATTTCATATCGGAACAAAAAACGTAAAGTTTGTAGAGGACCATCCAATAAACATTCATGTACAGTTTGGCTTTAATAATATTTGTAGTTTCTGAGAAGAAGGCATTTGAACATTTTCCCATAGGGTCCAATGTTAATCTATGTCCTGCGGTGGCGGCCATCTTGAATTTTCGATCGGCATAAAAAAACAAAAACTTTGTGGAGGACCTTCCAATGATCATTCCTGGGCAGTTTGGTTTCAATTGTCCAAGTGGTTTCAGAGAAGAAGCGTTTTGAAACATTTTTCCCATAGGGTCCAATGTTAAACTAAGTCCTGCCGTAGCCGCCATTTTGAATTTCATATTGGAACAAAAAACGTAAAGTTTGTAGAGGACCATCCAATGAACATTCATGTACAGTTTGGCTTTAATCATATTTGTAGTTTCTGAGAAGAAGGCATTTGAACATTTTCCCATAGGGTCCAATGTTAATCTATGTATTGCGGTGGCGGCCATCTTGGATTTCCGATCGGCATAAAAAACATAAAATTTGTAGAGGACCTTCCAATGATCATTCCTGAGCAGTTTGGTTTCAACTGTCCTAGTGGTTTCAGAAAAGAAGCGTTTTGAAACATTTTTCCCATAGGGTCCAATGTTAAACTAAGTCCTACTGTAGCCGCCATTTTGAATTTCATATCGGAACAAAAAACGTAAAGTTTGTAGAGGACCATCCAATGAACATTCATGTACAGTTTGGCTTTAATCATATTTGTAGTTTCTGAGAAGAAGGCATTTGAACATTTTCCCATAGGGTCCAATGTTAATCTATGTATTGCGGTGGTGGCCATCTTGGATTTCCGATCGGCATAAAAAACATAAAATTTGTAGAGGACCTACCAATGATCATTCCTGGGCAGTTTGGTTTCAACTGTCCAAGTGGTTTCAGAGAAGAAGCGTTTTGAAACATTTTTCCCATAGGGTCCAATGTTAAACTAAGTCCTGCCGTAGCCGCCATTTTGAATTTCATATCGGAACAAAAAAACGTAAAGTTTGTAGAGGACCATCCAATGAACATTCATGGACAGTTTGGCTTTAATCATATTTGTAGTTTCTGAGAAGAAGGCATTTGAACATTTTCCCATAGGGTCCAATGTTAATCTATGTATTGCGGTGGTGGCCATCTTGGATTTCCGATCGGCATAAAAAAACAAAAACTTTGTGGAGGACCTTCCAATGATCATTCCTGGGCAGTTTGGTTTCAATTGTCCAAGTGGTTTCAGAGAAGAAGCGTTTTGAAACATTTTTCCCATAGGGTCCAATGTTAAACTAAGTCCTGCCGTAGCCGCCATTTTGAATTTCATATTGGAACAAAAAACGTAAAGTTTGTAGAGGACCATCCAATGAACATTCATGTACAGTTTGGCTTTAATAATATTTGTAGTTTCTGAGAAGAAGGCATTTGAACATTTTCCCATAGGGTCCAATGTTAATCTATGTATTGCGGTGGCGGCCATCTTGGATTTCCGATCGGCATAAAAAACATAAAATTTGTAGAGGACCTTCCAATGATCATTCCTGAGCAGTTTGGTTTCAACTGTCCTAGTGGTTTCAGAAAAGAAGCGTTTTGAAACATTTTTCCCATAGGGTCCAATGTTAAACTAAGTCCTACCGTAGCCGCCATTTTGAATTTCATATCGGAACAAAAAACGTACAGTTTGTAGAGGACCATCCAATGAACATTCATGTACAGTTTGGCTTTAATCATATTTGTAGTTTCTGAGAAGAAGGCATTTAAACATTTTCCCATAGGGTCCAATGTTAATCTATGTATTGCGGTGGTGGCCATCTTGGATTTCCGATCGGCATAAAAAACATAAAATTTGTAGAGGACCTTCCAATGATCATTCCTGAGCAGTTTGGTTTCAACTGTCCTAGTGGTTTCAGAAAAGAAGCGTTTTGAAACATTTTTCCCATTGGGTCCAATGTTAAACTAAGTCCTACTGTAGCCGCCATTTTGAATTTCATATCGGAACAAAAAACGTAAAGTTTGTAGAGGACCATCCAATGAACATTCATGTACAGTTTGGCTTTAATCATATTTGTAGTTTCTGAGAAGAAGGCATTTAAACATTTTCCCATAGGGTCCAATGTTAATCTATGTATTGCGGTGGTGGCCATCTTGGATTTCCGATCGGCATAAAAAAACAAAAACTTTGTGTAGGACCTTCCAATGATCATTCCTGGGCAGTTTGGTTTCAATTGTCCAAGTGGTTTCAGAGAAGAAGCGTTTTGAAACATTTTTCCCATAGGGTCCAATGTTAAACTAAGTCCTGCCGTAGCCGCCATTTTGAATTTCATATTGGAACAAAAAACGTAAAGTTTGTAGAGGACCATCCAATGAACATTCATGGACAGTTTGGCTTTAATAATATTTGTAGTTTCTGAGAAGAAGGCATTTGAACATTTTCCCATAGGGTCCAATGTTAATCTATGTATTGCGGTGGCGGCCATCTTGGATTTCCGATCGGCATAAAAAACATAAAATTTGTAGAGGACCTTCCAATGATCATTCCTGAGCAGTTTGGTTTCAACTGTCCTAGTGGTTTCTAAAAAAAACCGTTTTGAAACATTTTTCCCATAGGGTCCAATGTTAAACTAAGTCCTACTGTAGCCGCCATTTTGAATTTCATATCGGAACAAAAAACGTAAGGTTTGTAGAGGACCATCCAATGAACATTCATGTACAGTTTGGCTTTAATCATATTTGTAGTTTCTGAGAAGAAGGCATTTAAACATTTTCCCATAGGGTCCAATGTTAATCTATGTATTGCGGTGGTGGCCATCTTGGATTTCCGATCGGCATTCAGAGAAGAAGCGTTTTGAAACATTTTCCCATAGGGTCCAATGTTAAACTAAGTCCTGCCGTAGCCGCCATTTTGAATTCATATCGGAACAAAAAACCTTAAGATTGTAGAGGACCATCCAATGAACATTCATGTACAGTTTGGCTTTAATCATATTTGTAGTTTCTGAGAAGAAGGCATTTGAACATTTTTCCATAGGGTCCAATGTTAATCTATGTCATGCGGTGGCGGCCATCTTGGATTTCCGATCAGCATAAAAAACAGTAACTTGGTAAAGGACATTCCAATGATCATTCATTTACAGTTTGGGTTCAGTCAGTTCATTAGTTTCAGAGAAGATCTTTGAAATTTCAGCCAATCAGAGCATATTATTGGCCCTGGCAGCCATGTTGAATATCCGACTGGAACGAAAAACAATAACTTTGTAGAGGACCATCCAAGGAACATTCCTGCTAAGTTTGGTTCCAATTGGCCCAGTGGTTTCGGAGAAGAAGCTTGAAATGTGAAAAGTTTACAGACGACGGACGCCAAGTGATGGCAATAGTTCACCTGGACCTTTGGTGAACTAATAATCACATGACATAAAATAATCTGGATATTTTTGCTTCTAATCGCCACCAACTGTGAATAACCTCAAGAATTACACACGTCCATTGAATAACCCTATTATTCAACGGTGAATAACCCTCGAAAATTACAACGTCCAGTGAATAACCCTAATGAAATAATACTTTAACAATTCAAATATTAAACAGTATATTTCAACTGTTTGTTCGGTATAATAAAACAGTTACGGCCCTCTGAATCGGTGAATATCCAAAATTGTCAACCCCACTAGGGTTATTTCCCTCGGGATTTAACCCTAGTGGGGTTGACAATTTTGGATATTCACCTCGGAAATAACCCTAGTGGGGTTGACAATTTTGGATATTCACCTCTTCCGAGGGCCATAATTGTACATTATCATTTTTGTATAATTTGGAAACGTTGATTGGCTGAAAACGGGTCACGTTCTATAAAAAGTGGTATAGCATGGACGTTACTAATTATAGTAACACCCATGCAATATACAAATTTATTTTTAGAAACAACCGTGCTATACACGATTTAACAATGTGTTTACCAAAATTTCAACAAATTTCAATTTCAACAAATTTCAAAAATTTCATAAAATTTCCAAATTAAAAAAAAAAATCTAATTTAAAAATTTTTTTAAAAAAATTCAAAACTTTCATAAAATTTCCAAATTTCCCAAAAATTTCTAAATTCTAAAATAAAAAAAAGAAAATTAAAGTTCAAAATTTAAAAAAAAATTCAAAAAAAAAATTCAAAATTTCCACAAGATTTCAAAATTTTCCAAAATTAAAAAAATTTCAGTTTTCATAAAATTTCAAAATTTTAATAATATTGAAAAATGATAACAGTCTTTGAAGTACTCACTGTTTTTAAAACCTCTCTGTTAAACTTAAGATTACATAACAGGTTTTGATGTACTCATTGTTTTTAAAACGTTTGTTAAACTTAAGATTACATTACAGGTTCTGATGTACTCACTGTTTTTAAAACATCTCTGTTAAACTTAAGATTACATAACAGGTTTTGATGTACTCACTGTTTTTAAAACACATCTGTTAAACTTAAGATTACATTACAGGTTCTGATGTACTCACTGTTTTTAAAACACCTCTGTTAAACTTAAGATTACATAACAGGTTTGATGTACTTTGTTTTTAAAACACCTCTGTTAAACTTAAGATTATGTAACAGGTTTTGATGTACTCACTGTTTTTAAAATGCCTCTGTTAAACTTAAGATTATGTAACAGGCGTGTTAATTCTTTCTTCTCTTCAGTAAGTGGATCAGTGACTCTGTCTACTAATGGATACATCACTGCAAATTAATGGAAGTATTAAATGATCAATGTCAAAGAATTTACTCATTGATCTATTACTAAGTCAGTTACTCTTATAAACATTTTTAAAATGGCTGTATTAAGTGAGCGAGTTGATTGTTGTGAGCAAAATGAGCAATTTTTCAGTTATATCATGCCAAGTAAGCTACATTCAATGTGATGGTGATGTCTGCTTTGTACTAGTTCAACATGTTAAAAAGTTGCATCTTTATAGTGCTATAGCTCACTGAAACAATAGTCTGCATACAGATATGTTGCTCCACTCGGACACATTATCCTGAGTGCGAGCCAACCAGTTTTTGCTCTTTCTCCTTGATGTTGGGTGGTTAGTGGCGAAGCAACAAATACTAGTTTTATAGTCATTGCTTTGACCTGACCGAGGCTCGAACCCTCGATCAACAGCACTTGAGACAAGCATGCTAACCATTACACCATAGATACAGTTCACAGCTGTATAAAAAAATCTATGGGTTTTTTTGACACAACAACATATGTCTCCCCCATATTCCTTCTTCTTTTGGAATAAGATAACATGAAATTCCTATTTTAAAACAAAGAAAGAGTTCTGTGTATAAATTGTCAAAATGGACAATAACTCCTTCATAAATGGTCTGATGAAACTGCCATATCGATAGGCAAATTTCTATATCATATGTAAACATTTTGATGAAATATTCTCAGTCGAAAATCACAAAAACTCCTTCACAAATGGTCTAATCAAACTGCTGTAATGATATGCGAATTTCCATTTAGTAATAAGGAAGCAAGCAATATTATGAGGAATTTTTATCTTAAATGTAGAATGAGTTGCAAGTACAATTTGTTTTAGTCAAAAAGGGCAATAAATCCTTCAGAAATCGTCTCATCAAACAGCTGTAGTGATATACCGTATATGCAAGCCTCCATATGGAAATAGGCAACCATGCAAAATTTGAGGAATACTCATTTAATATGTAAGAATTGCAAAACAAACTTTTTGATGAAACATTTTAAGTCAATAGAGGTAATAGTTAATTTGGATTTACAACTACCTATGCAATCAGTGCCTATCACCACTAATGTTGTGAGTTTGACTCCCGCTCAGGCGAGGTATACTTGATACATTATGTGATAAAGTTTGTCACTGACTTGCGACAGGTCAGTGGTTTTCTCCGGGTACTCCGGTTTCCTCCACCAATAAAACTAACCGCCACGATATAACTGAAATATTGTTGAAAGTGGCATTAAACACCATAATCCCTAACCCTTCTTCAAAAATGGTTCAATCAAACTGTTGTTGCTGTATGCATATATAAAACAATCATGCAGAGATTTCAGGAATTCTTGTTTAAAATGTATAAGATCTATATCTTCATTTGACAACATATATACTGCACTATTATTATTCTGACCTTTTTCTGGGTCTTCATGTAAAGGAAGGGCTGGTCTTCTCGCTTTCAAACTAGTTCTCTTGTTAACAAAACCTTCTGGGATTTTCTGAGGATAAAACTTTTTTTCTGTTACATTATCTATATCAATATTGTCATGGGAACCGCACGATGCGAACAATTTCCTTTTTGTGTCATAGGAACAGCGTGATGCAAGGAAATCCCTTTTGCTCCAAACTTTGTCATGTCTATACAACTGATATGGAAAGGTTTTGTCAGGAAAGTCCATGGATAAATCTGAAATTATATTTAAAAAAACTTGATAATATATAATGAATTTAAAATAAAAACTATTATAATGAAGTCCAATAAATCAGGTCATTGAGATGCATTACAAGTTGTTTAGCCTATACATCTCCATGTCAACTGCAGATAAATCTCAGCTTGGACAGATTTTCTTGTCCTAAAAATTAGTAAAAGTAACCTTTAAACATCAGATCACAACATTTTATGAAAACAAGAAAGATTTTGTTATTCTAACCATTTTGATTTGATTTGATTTTTGGTGTTTTAACACCACTTTCAGCAATATTTCAGCTATATCATGGCGACCAGTTTTAGTGGTGGAAGAAGCAGAAGTAAAATTCGACACTCCAAACAAACTATTGCTCTTTATGATCTCTGCAAAGTGTCTTTTATGAGTAAATAACATGACATCCTCCAAGCACGAGGCACTCATTTTTGTCCCATCCAAGTTAAATTTAAGCCCATACTTATGCTATCTTTTTACCAATAAATTGTTATTGTTTGTAAAAACTTGTTCTTTTCATGAAAATCGCTGAATCACTGCTCAACTATAAACAACATTCAACGAATGAATTATGATTTAATTACTTAAGATTTATTTAAATAAACAACATTATCAACTAGACATTTTTCTACACTGATTTCTAATGTGTCCAATTGGTGAAAAATATCTTCATTATAAATATATCAGGTATACTCTCCAACATAACACTTCATTTCAACCTTATTATTGTTTGTGTCTGATCCTTTCATTCTTGATAAATAAATGGAGTGTGTATGGGAAATATTTCATATAAAACATTCAATCTTGGTATTCGGTGTCACAATTCTTCTTCTTCTTCCTCCTCCCATAAAGAGTGTACTCAATGTCAAGTACAATTACTCTGTGCATGTCCGTACTGTACAGGTAAAATCAAAATTGTATTTACAGTTAAAAACAGGGTGGAGCACCATTTACAATTTTGTACATCTGGGACGGCACGGGAAGGGTAATGGATCCTAGCCCTGCATGGAACTGGCGGTTGGTACTGGCCTGACATACTTCTGGTAGTATGCTGTTCCAGGTGATGATGGTATATGGGAAGAAGGAAAAGCGATATATACATCAGCTCATGTACAAAAATGTATATATTGTCCAAAAGGCTGCAATCCCTCTAGTTCTACTATCAGATGGTATGATCTTATACATCAGAACAGATCTTGCCTTCGAGTGCCTTTGTTCAAAGGATTCCCATTTTAAGTTGGAGATCATAGATGTAACTAGTACTGCTCCTGGTTCTTGGACTTGATAGTTGTTCGAAACAAATCGTGTAGCTCTTTGTTGTACAGTCTAGTTGTGATATCTGGTTTTTGTTGAATGGGTCCCATATAGCATTTGCATATTCAATGGATGGTCTCACTAGTGTTATGTATGCAACAGTGTTACATCTATGCTAAAGGAACTAAAATGACCAACTTTACAACAAAGAAGAACCAACATAAAAATGGTAGTGATGTACAGGACAGTCCACCACCTTATTGGCATATCATCACATATATGTACCTTACTCCTGCAACCACCAGAACAACAAGAGGCCATGACCAAAAATTTTAAATACCATTCTCCAGAATACAGAGCCACCAAAACTCATACTTCCCTTCAGCAATCCGAACATGGAATAACTTGCCAGCAGTGTTAATAAGTGTTCCCACACTTGAAGCGTTTAAGGTGGAGCTGGCTCATGTGTAAACATTCACATCATAGTTTTAGCTGTAAATATTACATTTTTTGTTTTTAATCACATGCCTCCTTGTCGGCGAATGTACATATCACAAGTTCGATAATACTTAGGTTCATTGAGAGATGAACTTCATTGGAAGAAGAAGAAGAAGAACTAATATGTGGTCTTTATAGATCCCCCTCCCTCTGTGACAACATATTTATTGAAGACTTTAATAAAACATTTGACAAAATCTCTACAAAATATGATAATATTATCATAATTGGTGATTTAAATTATAATTATCTAGATGATGAAAATTGTACACCTCTGAAAACAATGTGTGATGTTTTTGATTATACAAACATAGTAAAGAAAGCTACATGCTTTACAAAATATGCATTACCAACTTTGATCGATGTAATTCTCATGAACAAACCAAAATGTATCAAATTTTAATTGTGGTCTCAGTGATTATCAGAACATGAATTCATTTCAGTTAAAAGGTTATGTACCAAAAATAAAAAAGGAATTTATATGGTACAGAAGTTATAAAAATTTTGATAATGAAACATTTATTGATGACCTAAGATCTGTGAATGTTGAAAATTTAACATCAGTTGATGATCATCATTGATGTCAACAAAGCCTACTCAAATTTTCAATCTGCATTTGTTGATGTAATTGACAAGCACATACCTATGAAAAAAGGAAGGTGAATAATTACACCTGCACCCTATAATATAGGGTATATGAATAAAGAACTTAGAGGTGCAATTTACAAGAAAAAACTGTATCATAACAAATTTCTTCAAAACAAAAGCGATGCCAACTGGGAGGTATATAGAAAACAATGAAATTTAATTACAAAAATTAAAAAGAATTCCATCAAAACTTATTTTTATGAAAGAACTGCTAGTGGCCCAAAATCGTCAACATTTTATTCCACCATTAAACCATTTTTGTCAAACAAAGGCATTAAATCAAACAATAACATTATTTTATATGAAAACGAAAAAAATTTCAGGCTATTGCCATTGGAAAAAAAACAAATAAACATAATTTAACATTCAATTTAAATGGAAATAATATTACTTGTGAAGATAACGTTAAACTCCTTGGAGTAACCATTGACTCAAATTTAAACATTAACAATCATATATCTGAAATTTGTAAAAAAAAAAAAAAAGCATCAAGGCAGCTAAATATTTTGAAACGGATTGGCAAATATTTAAATAGATTAGGTAGACTAACAGCTTATTACTCATTCATTCTTTCAAATTTTAATTATTGTCCTGTAACCTGGCACTACTGTAGTGAAAAAAATTCTCTTAAAATGGAAAAGATTCAAGAAAGAGCTCTCAGGTTTATTTATGACGATTATAACAGTTCATATGAAAATTTGCTTGAAAAATCAAAACTACCCTCTTTAAAAATTAGAAGATTAAAAACCATTGCTGTTGAAACATTTAAAATAATACATAAAAACAGTCCAAGTTATCTTCATGACTTAATCAATATTAAACTTCAAAATTATAATTTTAGATCACAGGAAACAGCAGTTTTACCACGAGTCAGAACTATCAGGTATGGCCTGAAATCCTTTCGCTATAATGCTGCACAAATCTGGAATGAGCTGCCTAATCACTGTAGAAGGGAAAGATCTTTGGGGCAGTTTAAAAATTTAATACAAATGTGGGATCCAATGAACAGCTCATGCTAGTGCAGTGCATGCATAAAGTGCTTCGTAGCTTATGCTTTTTAAAAAAAAAAATTCTTGCCATTTTTAGTTGAAATATGGTGCAGTGCTAAACATTTTGCCATTTCTATTGCTATGCTTACAGGCTTTTTATTATTATTTTGTTTTTATTTTGCATGTATTATCATTGCTACTTTTAGTGTATGCTTGTCCATAACTCTGATTTATGGTTTTTTTCTAAAAAAAATATTCTGATTCCCAATGTTGCTGAAAAAAATATTCTGATTTTGGTGGAGGAAAAAAAAATAATCTGATTCAGAGTTTTTGTCATATAACCTAATCAGCTAATGTTAGTTTCTGGAAAAAAATTCACGCTTTGCGCAACAAAAAAACAAAATATTCTAACTCTCGTGCTGTCCGAAAAAATAATTCTGAACGAACAAAAAACCATAACCCCCCCCCCCCCCCCCCCCCTTGCAAGTTAAATGGTCGGTCCCTAATATCAGTCAGTAATTCAATTTTAATTAACTCATAAATGACGTTTATCTTATCATATATGCACAGAAAATGCGATTTTTACCTATAAATAGCAGTGTCACAAAATTTCAAGGGAGATTATAGAATTAGATGGGTGCCGCCATTAAAAATATGGATCCCTCATTATTATTTTTATATTTCCGGTTTCATTCATATCAAGGTTGTTTTCTTCAAATATATAAATGATTCAACAATGAAAATGTTAATGACAGTAAAATGGTTCGTTAACATAGAAATTACCTAATTATATTGTTCTCTGAATCCCCCAAATCATTTCGACAAACAAAAAATTGACAAAGTCAAATGAAGTCTCCCATTTAGGGGGAGATAATTGCAGAAATAACAAACATGAAAGTGTCTGTGAAAAGTAAGTTTTTTACCTCTTATATAGTGTTAATGAGTTATGACATTAATATCTCTCTACAGTTCAAGCGTGGACGATACTAGTCAAAGATTTAAATTACTACGACTTCCAACAGAACTAATCCAAATTCAGTAATTACATTTTTATGAAATATTATATTTTTGATACGACAGACTTCTACTTCTACCATGCTGTGACCACCGTCATCTAACTGACTATTCTGTCACTTGCTATGTACAGTGCATACCCTTGGGCTTAATTACCCTTTGGCTTGGTTTACTATTTCAATGTTAAACAGATGTGAATTTATTAAAAATCCTCGGGCTTTGCTGCAAATTCTAAAATTTCTTTATAGTATATGACTATCTTAATTTGTATGTATGCTTACTAATATATAGGAATAAAGCATGTAAAGCATAGTTGAAGATACCTAAGGCTTAATCAGAAGCTGAAAAATTAAAGGATAGACATTTACAATATTGTACAAAGTCACACGATAGTGTGTAAATAGCGGTAGAAGTATGACTTAAATACGCAGTGGTGGAAGTTTTAATTTTTATTTAGTGATTCACATCATGATCTCCAACGTTGGAGGTGAAGATAACTACAGATACAGAATGGCCAAGTGAAAAGGAACAAAAAGACCAATGGTCCACAAAACACTGTGTAGTACATGTACATAGAAAACTAAAGATTGAGCAATAAAAACCCCAATAAAAACTGGGGGTGAACTCAGGTGTCTGTATAAAGGGTAAACAAATCCAGTAATAAGTCATCAACAAGCATGGTAGGGAAAGATTGATTGCAATAAACGGCAGATGTGCATGGTAATTTGCCACACACGGATGCAAAATGTATGCAATAACAATTAGCTGTCAATAGTGTCATGATGACCATCGTAACCTTAAAGCTTTCAAAGTAAGGACTTCACCGCTACACAAGGAACCCTTGGTTCAGTATCTTCTTTGATAGCAACAACCCTCAATGATAGGAAATGCAAGCTCTGGAATATCATATCAACTGAGAAATTATACAATCTCAGCATACATGTACATGTACAAAATGTACATGTATTCCTGTGCTGCTGGAATATTGCTGTAAATATGGAATGTTGACAATTGGAATCCTCCTTCAGTTATTAAACTGAAGCTAGTAAAGAATGATATTCTAGCTCCCTAAAATATATATGTATAGAAATCTTCGACCACATGTACATGACAATTTTTCACACTAACCCACTTGCCCGAAGCCCAGGACAATTTTAAAACTGGATTTGGACAAGTGAAAATTATGAAAGAATTTGTTTGAATAAATAGACATTTTTTCTAAATTTGGCTTTCGGGCAAGTAGATGGAAAACATTAAGGCATATCACTATAGATTAACTTTATCACAGGTCAGTCATTATTTTAAAACATGTAATTATTATTATCTATTTTATTAAGAATACAAAGCAATTTATGTATGGTTTACGTTCAGCATTCCTGATTAATTTTCATATATTATATGTATTTAAAGGTTAAGTAGTTTAAATAATTCTTATTTCTCACTTACATGCATTTTATTTGCTTGCCCGTCCCATTATGTAATGAATATACCATTCTGCTATTGTCATGATAATACAGAATTAAAAGCCCCAAAGATAAGATTGTTTTACAGATGACGTCCTTAGCTTTGACAATGAATTTTTTTTAAGAAACAGCAGAGCAATATTGCCTCTTGCTGCAGAACCCTAGCTGTGACCATAGAACAAAAAAAGGACCATAAGAGCGTGTGGCTATTATTGCTTCCAGATTAGAAATTGTGAGATATCCTTTCTTATAGTTGATATTGCAATTGTCCCTACTGTATGGGATATTGGTCTAATTGTTAAGATTGTTGACCAAATGGGCCGTCGTGGTCATGATCGTGATCGTATGGTGGTTGAATTTACAACGTAACCTTTGTAATTAGTGCCTATCACCACTAACGTTGTGAGTTCGAATCTCGCTCAGGCGAGTTGTACTCCATACAACATTATGTGATAAAGTTTGTAAGTGACTTGTGATAGGCCAATGGTTTTCTCCGGGTACTCCGGTTTCCTCCACCAATAAAACTGACCACCATGGTATAATTGAAATACAACTGTATTGTTGAAATTGGGGTTAAACACCCTCTTAACATTACTTTTTAGGATAATAATTCCCAGCAACTGCTTTGCAAGATAAGAATATGAGATCACTTAATGCAATTAGTTAATAAAGCTTGCAATTATGAAGAATATTCAACTGACATTTTGAACAGACCATACAAACAACAATATGAAATGTTTATATTTTAATACTAATTTAAATTTTTTTCTTTTATCTTTTTCATAAATCTGGAATCTACTGTGCTTGAATTGTAGGGTAAGTAATTTTTTTTTTTTTTTTGTTCAGTAAGAAGTAGTGGTGAAAAAATATGAGCTTATTCATTGACCAACTAGCTACTAAGTTACACTAAGTTAGAGCTTATTCATTGACCAACTAGCTACTAAGTTACACGAAGTTAGAGCTTATTCATTGACCAACTAGCTACTAAGTTACACTAAGTTAGAGCTTATTCATTGACCAACTAGCTACTAAGTTACACTAAGTTAGAGTTTATTCATTGACCAACTAGCTACTAAGTTACACGAAGTTAGAGCTTATTCATTGACCAACTAGCTACTAAGTTACACTAAGTTAGAGCTTATTCATTGACCAACTAGCTACTAAGTTAGAGCTTATTCATTGACCAACTAGCTACTAAGTTACACTAAGTTAGAGCTTATTCATTGACCAACTAGCTACTAAGTTACACTAAGTTAATATTGGTATATAATTATGTTTGTTCTGAAAAAAAATATCTGAGCAAAATTACTGCCAGATTAGAATATGGGAGATATCCTATCTTATTATTGATTGTTTTATTAAAACAGGGCATTTTCTGAATGACAGGTTGCAGTGGTTTAGTGAATTATTAACTGACAATACATTACAGCTAAAAAAAAAAGTCATTTTCAAAGATCAACATCAAGTGCCTAACCTATGAAGCAGTTTTATTCAAATGTAATCTTTCCAACTGTATAAGCTACTTTGGTGCAATTAACCCTATCAGAAACTAATACATTCTAGATTATCCATTTTCCAAATTAACAGGGGCAGTTGTGGCCGTGATTATATGGTAGTTGGATTTACAACTATCTATGCAATCAGTGCCTATCACCACTGATGTTGTGAGTTTGAATCCCGATCAGGGAGAGGTGTACAATATTTTGTGATAAAGTTTGTCAGTGACTAGCGACAGGTCGATGGTTTTCTCCATGTCCTCCAGTTTCCCCCAACAATAAAACTGACTGCCACCATATAGCTGAAATATTGTTGAAAGTGGCATTAAACACTATAACTATAACACACCCACAAAATCTGCAGTGATATCTAAAAAAATATAGAAATTGATAACAAAATCCAATAACTGTTAGTATAACTAAGTACAATAATTATACATTCCAGTACTTGTGATATTAATTTAGATTTTTGTTACAGTTGGACAGCTGTTGCTACATGGAGATGGGTTGCTAATGATGAGAATTGTGGGATATGTAGAATGGCATTTGATGGGATCTGCCCTGATTGTAAACTTCCTGGAGATGACTGCCCTCTTGGTGGGTTGAAAATTCTGTAACAATTGGCACAAAAATATCTTTATGAAATATTTCATAAAAAAACAACCGCCATGATGTAACTGAAATATTGTTGAAAGTGGCATTAAATCCCATAACCCATAGAAAAACTAATATTTTCAGCTCTCTTGGAGATGTCAAAGGGCCATGTGAGATATTCTCATTACTTTGCATCCATCATGTTTAATTTCAGTCTATTTATATCAAACCACTGGCCTCATTCGAACCAAGCTTGGTAGAAATGTTACTTGGGTAGTCCTCAACATTTTACATGATTTTTTATTTGGAAATTCAACATGGCTGCTAGGACCAATTATGCTTTCTGATTGGCTTAAATTTCAAACATCTTCATCTCAGAAACTCTGATGGAATTGTTACTTGGTTGGAATGGTAGTACTTCACAGGACATTGTTTAGCTTTAGGAATATGAATATAAAAAGTTTTTCTCAAAAACTACAAACTACAATGTAGCATGAATGTAAACATGCATGAATGAAAATAACCAGATGAGCGATACGTGCTCAGATGAGTGATACATGCTCAGATGAGTGATATATGCTCAGATGAGTATCTAGTTAAAAACTAGAACTATCTTGGTCAGTCACAAGAAATTTAAATATACACATGTAATTGGCAATCGATTAAATAATGTGAAATATTCATGTAAATTTTGCCATTTTATTTTGGATGTTATTTTATTTTAAATTATCATTAAATTATTCAGTTGGGGAGTTTATTATTATTACCAGAATTTGTTATTTAAATAGATTTGATAACCAGTGATACAGAATTCACACATATTTTGATTTATATTCTTTGATGATTTGTATGTTAAACTATCAATGAAAAAAATAAGAACTGACCGTATTTTATTGAGAACGTAGTAATACATGTATCAACATATATTGATATAACAATAATAACTAACTAATTTATCGTGGATGTTCCACTCAATATGCATATTGAAAAGCAAAATACATAATTGATGGTTTGGTTTGTGGTGTTTGACCCCACTTTCAACAATTGTTCAGTTATATCGTGGCGGTCAGTTTTATTGGTTGAGGAAACCAGAGTATTTTATATATATATAAATGTAAAATATTAATTAATTGTTTAGTAGAAACATTAACAAATGAAAAGATTTATTATTGGTTGTTTAATGGAATCTTTCAGCACATGTATATTTCGAAGTTGTATGGTTTAGGGCAGCCTGAAATTGACCCCAAAACAAACATGTTTCAACTTTGTCCTTTTCTGTTTGGACCAATGAAAACCCCTATAAAATGTTATAGAATCATGCAAAAATGTTATCTTATCCTACAATGGGCCAATCAAAAACAAGCATTATACAAAATCTACTGTGATATCGTAGAATACCACTTCATCTTAGGGGGTTATGGTGTTTAATGCCACTATATTAACAATTTAGTTATATCGTGGCAGTAAGTTTTATTGATGAAGGAAACCAGAGAAAACCACTGATCTGTGCAAGTCACTGATAAACTTTATCACATAATGTTGTACACCTTGCCATGAGCTGGATTCAAACTCACAACTTTAGTGGTGATAAGCACTGATTATATAGGTAGTTGTAAATCCATCTACCATACGATCATGACGACCCCTACTTTATCTTAGAAATTGATAACAAAACTAATTACCTGTATAAGAGAAACAAAACTAATTACCTGTATAAAAGAAACAATTATTCCTGACAAAAATAGAGTTGTATTGAACCATCATTTTTTTCAGTTTGGGGAGAGTGCTCACATTGCTTCCACATTCACTGTATAATGAAATGGTTGAATTCACAACAAGTTAACCAGCTGTGTCCAATGTGTCGGCAAGAATGGAAGTTCAAAGAATGACATACAGTACATGTACCTAAATCATTACAAATAATAATTCAACTCTTCCCACTGTGTTCCCAAGAAGGACTTCTTAAGATACTTACAGGTGGTTAGATCTTACAAGTGTAAAAGTGAAATTTTATCAAAGACAGTGTCACTTTTTAAGAAGTGTTTATACTTGGATATAAAATGAATAATTATGTTATATATAGGCATACTGTGATATTTTAATAATAAAAGAAAATTCACATGATATGTTGATATTGTTTCTTTGGACGAAAGTAAATTCTCATCATTTGACTTCTAATCACACCCACCACTTTGGCATGTTTAGTGAAGTGGTTAGAATGCCCACATCAGGGGCGGATCCAGGATTTGAAGTTAGGGGGGGTGCACTTAAAAAAATTGTGCCGAGCGAAGGGAGGCACGAAAATTTTTGAGGTATTTCGTGTGAAAAATCACGATTTTACACCCAAAAATCATATTTTTTCCAATTTTAGGGGGGACACACGCCGGGTGTGCCCCCCCATGGATCCGCCCCTGCACATGAAGTGCAGAGCATTGATGTTCAAAATCAAAAGGTTAAACAAGTGTTCATAAAATTGTGACTTTTCACATCCTCTAAGCATGTATATACATTTTTTTTTGTACATATGTATCATTACAGACAGGACAATGTTCTGATTAATAAGAGGTTGTAAAACTGTTCTGGTGTGCTGATATATCTACTGAGCTGAGAGCAGGGAATGAACACTATAAAAATACAGATTAATATCAGATATATAGCTCTATTTAATAATAATGATTGGTTCTCATCATGATGTTCTTGTATGAAAAATTTGATATGTGGGTAGATAATGATGTCCCGAATTGATTCCCGACATTGAAAAATTTCTACCATTCGCCATTTTCAAAATGGCCACCACAATACCGCACAAATTCAACATTGTCCGATTTCAACGACATTTCATATGTAGGTAGATTATGATGTCCCGAATTGATTCCTGACATCGAAAAATTTCTACCGGTCGCCATTTTCAAAATGGCCTCCACAATACCGCACAAATTCAACATTGTTCGATTTCAAAGGTAGCTTTTGATTTATTTTTTAAACCTGTTGTCAGTGGCCGGTTTGGGAGACTTGAGACTTCATAATCGTTAGATTATAATCATATCTTGTTTTAAAGTGTAATCTTACTGATATATGGAGGGATCAAAATCAGACAATAAAAAAATATACATTCCAGAGAGGAAAGTCTAAATTAAGAATAGATTTGACATTAGTAGGATGCGATAATGCTAATAAAGTGATCTCAAGTAAAATTAGTAACTGTCGTTTTAGTGATCACGATTTAAATATTATTAAATTGAAAACCGATGACATAGAAAGGGGACCTGGTAGCTTGATTATTAATTTAAATACCATTGAATCTGATTATTTTAAGCAAATTTTTACTGCAAGAATTATGGGTAACGGAAAAGATAAAATTTGTTAATTTACGGGAATGGTAGGATGTTGGTAAAATTCAAATTAAGTCATTAACGATAGAAGCTTCCAAGAAAATTAACAAGTCTCAAAATAAGATAAAAATATTAGAGTTGAAACTCGAAAATCTCAAGAATAACGAAAATAATATTGATGTTAATCAGAAATATGTGAATTTTATGAAAATCAAGCCAAAGCTGCAAGATTACGATCGAAAACTGACTGGTTTGAACAAGTCGAAAAATCGATACGTTATTTTTTTAACTTAGAAAAGAGAAACGGTCAAAATAAACTCTGGCAGAGAATAAAGGGTTCGGATGGGCAATTTAAATACGATATAGACGGTGCCAGATTTAGATAAAGAGAGGCCCTAGGCTAATCCATTTGAGAGGCCCTTCCCTATTCCCCACCTTCATGACTGGAGGAAGATGGAAGTGGGTTTAATTAGCTTCAATAAAGAAAAAGATGATGAGGGGTGTTTAAAATTCTGCAGTATTCTGAAATGGAGTGCAACTGTGTAAGGAAAATTACTGAAGGGTTGTTTAAAAAGTACAAAATATTACACACCTTGGCCAGAGGCCCCCTAAATGTTGAGGCCCTAGGCTTCAGCCTATCGAGCCTATAGGTCAATCCGGCACTGGATTTACTGCTCTATTTGGTAGTTTTGGAAATATAAAAGATAAGGTGTTGTATGTGACGTAATTCACAAGATAAAAATATGTGATTACTTTGATTGCCAACAAAATATGTCGAACCTCAATATTTGGTGCTTTTAATTTATCAATGAAACCTCAAGACATAGAGGTTTAATGTTTTAATGGAGATTTAGGTATCAGTGCAAATTGATTTTTTGAAGATTTCATATTTATGTGGTCCCATTTAACTGATTTTGGCTGGATAAACGTGTTTTACGCAAACATTGACGTAAATGATAATAAACAATTGTTTGAGTTAAAAACCTGCAAATTATGTGAATCATTGCTTAAAAGTTGCAGATAGGTAAGGATTATGACAAAAAGAAATAGGAATATCAAAAATATATTTATTATGCTTCAAAGGGGTGCCAATATTATGGGGAGTCAGTTCAAGACACCAATACAAAACTATTTTGAAAAAGTGTTGTATGAAAATTTGAGATTCCTCCGTTGTGGTTTTTAGAGTTGTCAGTTGAGGGATAAAAAAAATCGTAACAAGCCCTTGTGCTCAATCATGTATTTAAACACACTATTGGGAAAAATGTAATTTTGTATTATAATGTACTCTTCTTGGCTATTCTTTTCTCATTTGTCGCCATCAGTTACTCGAATAGACCTGCATTATATACAGTGCTGATATCGAGTCAACTCGGGTAAGTCCAAAAGTAAAACTCAAGGGTTTCGACTCGAGTTTGACGAATCGAAGTAAGCCTGCAATTATCTCCCTTGAATTCACAAAACGAAAGTAAATTTGTTGGAATTTTGTGACTTTCACGAAAATCTGGCTTTTGCCATCACTTGGCGTCTGTCGTCTTAAGTCCGTTAACTTTTCACATTTTAATCTTCTCCTCTGAAACCTCTTAGCCAAATCAACTGAAACTTGGTAGGAAGCATCTATGGAAGGTCCTCTCTAAAGATTGCTCATTTTGTCCCGATCCATTAACAAACATGACTGCCACAGGCCTTTCTTATCTCCAATTGGTTGATTTGTAAAAAAATCTTTTCCTCTGAAACCGCTTGGACAAATGAATCGAAACTTTGTAGGAAGCATCTTTGGAAGGTCCTCTATAAAGATTGCTCATTTAGATCCGATCCGTTAACAAACATGGCCATCACAGGCCATTCTTATCTCTAATTAGTTGATTTCTAAAAAATAGAATTAATATAAACAAAAAAAATTCTTACAACATTCTATAAACCCTGCCACATATTTGTGCCTGTCCTAAGACAGAATTATAAGTTGGATTTGTTTGGTTTTAAAATGTACTGTGGATTATTGATGCTTAACACTACTTCTAGAGTACTGGGAGAAAGCCAGTTTCATAAATTTTATCTTCTCCAGACAAAGAGAATGGTTTTAACATAACAGCTTCACAAATTGTTGTTATAAATCGAGTTTTAATATGGCCATTGAACAGCTAAACTTGAAGTAGAGGTAAACAATTATTAATATACCAGTTTGCTTGCAATACACAAACAAAGAATATGCATATTAGACATAAAATTTTAAAAACAATCAAAAGATGGTGGTCATTTTGATGGTTTTGAGGAAAATTTTAATAGCATATCAATGAGAAAGGAACAATACATATTGATTGCAATAATTGCAAAATACAATGCATTTATTTTGCCCTAAAAACAAGTGTTGACAATATGAATTCCAACAATGATCTTATATACCAGTTTTGTTGGAATTCAATCAGGCCTTTCTAGTATAGTACAATAATGCTAGTCTATATTTTCTAACTAAGTATCCTCTTTACATCTTCAAAGAGATAAGAATCTGGGTATTTTGGGTTTGGTATCATTTCAATGTCTGTACAATAATAATAGAATAGACATTCTGACCTCGCGTCATTGTAAGTCTATACAGTGATCATTCTGACCTCGCGTCCTTGTAAGTCTATACAGTGATCACAACGTAGATATCCAGATTGGTATCATCCCGATGTCGAAATAGATACATATATTTGGGCATCCCAATGGTGTAGGAGACAGGGGTATGTGCCCCACCCCCACCCGTTTTCAAAAATGGGGGGGGGGGGGGCAAACTATTTCCCCTCACCTTTTGGCAAAAAATTTAGAATTGGCTGAAATATGAGCATGGAAGCAGAATATGTGTGGTAAAACATGTGATTTAAGGCTACAAATGTATGTTTTAGGCTAAAACTAAATAACTTTTTTTGCTTGTCAGTTTTGAAGGCTTGCACCCGGTTGTCTTCTGAAACTTGCCACCACCCTCCCCACACTTTTCGGTCCACTTCTAAAGCTTGCCCATCCAATTTCATGTCTACCCCTTAAGCGTCTCTGGGTTATACAGTGAACATAGTTAATTATTATTACTTGGTATTACTAGTATTTAAATATTATTACATGGTATTACTAGTATTTAAATATTATTACTTGGTATTACTAGTATTTGAATATTATTACATGGTATTACTAGTATTTAAATATTATTACTTGGTATTACTAGTATTTGAATATTATTACATGGTATTACTAATATTTAAATATTATTACATGGTATTACCAGTATTTAAATATTATTACTTGGTATTACTGGTATTTAAATATTATTACATGCTATTACTAGTATTTAAATATTATTACATGGTATTACTAGTATTTAAATATTATTACATGGTATTACTGGTATTTAAATATTATTACTTGGTATTACTAGTATTTAAATATTATTACTTGGTATTACTAGTATTTGAATATTATTACTAGTATTTGAATATTATTACATGGTATTACTAGTATTTAAATATTATTACATGGTATTACTAGTATTTAAATATTATTACTTGGTATTACTAGTATTTAAATATTATTACATGGTATTACTAGTATTTAAATATTATTACTTGGTATTACTAGTATTTAAATATTATTACTTGGTATTACTAGTATTTAAATATTATTACTTGGTATTACTAGTATTTAAATATTATTACAAGGTATTACTAGTATTTAAATATTATTACATGGTATTACTAGTATTTAAATATTATTACTTGGTATTACTAGTATTTAAATATTATTACTTGGTATTACTAGTATTTAAATATTATTACTTGATATTACTAGTATTTGAATATTATTACATGGTATTACTAGTATTTAAATATTATTACTTGGTATTACTAGTATTTAAATATTATTACATGGTATTACTAGTATTTAAATATTATTACCTGGTATTACTAGTATTTGAATATTATTACATGGTATTACTAGTATTTAAATATTATTACATGGTATTACTAGTATTTAAATATTATTACTTGGTATTACTAGTATTTAAATATTATTACATGGTATTACTAGTATTTAAATATTATTACTTGGTATTACTAGTATTTAAATATTATTACTTGGTATTACTAGTATTTAAATATTATTACTTGGTATTACTAGTATTTAAATATTATTACATGGTATTACTAGTATTTAAATATTATTACATGGTATTACTAATATTTAAATATTATTACATGGTATTACTGGTATTTAAATATTATTGCATGGTATTACTAGTATTTAAATATTATTACATGGTATTACTAGTATTTAAATAGTATTACTTGGTATTACTAGTATTTAAATATTATTACTTGGTATTACTAGTATTTGAATATTATTACATGGTATTACTAGTATTTAAATATTATTACTTGGTATTACTAGTATTTAAGTATTTTTACATGGTATTACTAGTATTTAAATATTATTACATGGTATTACTAGTATTTAAATATTATTACATGGTATTACTAGTATTTAAATATTATTACTTGGTATTACTAGTATTTAAATATTATTACTTGGTATTACTAGTATTTAAATATTATTACATGGTATTACTAGTATTTAAATATTATTACATGGTATTACTAGTATTTAAATATTATTACTTGGTATTACTAGTATTTAAATATTATTACCTGGTATTACTAGTATTTAAATATTATTACTTGGTATTACTAGTATTTAAATATTATTACATGGTATTACTAGTATTTAAATATTATTACATGGCATTACTAGTATTTAAATA
This sequence comes from Bathymodiolus brooksi, assembly GCA_963680875.1. Taxonomy (NCBI): domain Eukaryota; kingdom Metazoa; phylum Mollusca; class Bivalvia; order Mytilida; family Modiolidae; genus Bathymodiolus; species Bathymodiolus brooksi. The sequence continues at coordinate 83,867,947 of OY804577.1, forward strand.
TTATTACATGGTATTACTAGTATTTAAATATTATTACATGGTATTACTAGTATTTAAATAGTATTACATGGTATTACTAGTATTTAAGAAGGATGCAGTATACTAAGTAATTTTGGTGGTTCGAAATCATATCTACATGTACGGCTATACAACTCACTGGGATACAACTCATATATCTAATTGTGCATTCGACATGCACCCAAAGATAGTAATTGTACCACGTACTCACAAACGATGAGTCGTTTTATCTGTACCACTAAATATTACTGCATGGTATCCAATCAAAATAACGCGATAAACCAGTTTTATTGTTTCATATGTAGAATTGTTTGTTGTTCTAATTACCTTAACATGAGTGGAACCTGATTTTATTATTGAATTTGAACAACAATTGGGAGAGAATTGTTTGCTTGACTAAGAAGATTTTTGTTCAGTCCTAGTTTAATGCCGCCACGTTTTATTGACGTGCTTGTATCTAGCAATGAACAAGTAAAGTGAGCGGTCATGTATACGTTTTATTGACGTGCATGTATCTAGCAAGGAACAAGTAAAGTGAGCGGTCATGTATACGTTTTATTGACGTGCATGTATCTAGCAAGGAACAAGAAAAGTGAGCGGTCATGTATACGTTTTATTGACGTGCATGTATCTAGCAAGGAACAAGAAAAGTGAGCGGTCATGTATACGTTTTATTGACGTGCATGTATCTAGCAAGGAACAAGAAAAGTGAGCGGTCATGTATACGTTTTATTGACGTGCATGTATCTAACAAGGAACAAGTAAAGTGAGCAGTCATGTATTCGTGTGTTAATATAAGGGTATCGATTTTGGCTCTTTCTAAGATTTTTATATTTGATGTTGGAATTGTTCCCACATTGTACCTGTTTTCCATTTTATTTTTGTGCATTTTATTCAAAACAATTCGTTGTCTTTTTGATAATTACCATATTTTATCATTTTCAAATATAAGATTATCGCAAATTTCGTAGGTTTGCATGACAAACATTCAAAATCATCAAGTCAAAGGTACATATATAAATATCTTATATCAGTATGAACACATTATGAACTGTTAATATTATTTGACCTACCTTTGTTTGGCTTATCTTTGTATCTCCAGTTTACTATATGTTGCCTTGAAATTATGTGTCAATAGGACATTCTCGTTCGATTTATGTTGAAAGAATGTTGAAATTTATCCTCTTACTAATTTTTGCTTCCTATTCAGTCGCTCTTGGACTGTACGATGAGACATCTCTGGATGTTGTTTTTAAAAGGCTTAATGATCTAGAAGCCACAGTGGCTAGTCAGAAGCAAGAAATTATGGAGGCGAAACATAGAGAACATTTACTTGTGGAACGTTTAAACACCGTGGAGCTCAAAGTTTCGAAATACGATTCTTGGAGTAATAATGACAACAACAATGAATACCAAACTGAAACTGTTGTTAAATCTGTTGAACCATCCAAGGATGTTATTTCTGAACACATAAATCAGACGACCGAGTCAAACAAGATGATAAGTTACCACCAAAATCTTAATCGCAAGTTAAAACATGAGAAATTTTCAAAAGGTTTGTAATTTTTGTTACAATTTTGTAATTTGGATTTTAGCAGTAGGACTAAACACATTTAACTTTATTTATGACTTGGCGTCCGTCGTATGTGCTGTTATTTTATATATACAATGTATATAATTTATCATCAGAATATTCTAGGTCTTTTGAACAGCAACTTTGTAAATACTGTATATAAATTTTCGCATAAAAGTTCAACGCGATCCGACATACAGGGTGATTGTCGTGGATCATAATAGTATTGATTGGCCATAGAATAAATCTACATAGAAACAAATGACACAAACACTATACATTTGGAGATTTGGGAGCGAATGGCCGACTCCAGTACAAACAGAAATGTAAACGATACAAAAAGAACAATGACTCAGAAAGCACAACCTGGCATAGGAAAACAGGAACAAAGTCATTCGGTGATCAGTGTAAAATGTGTGCGAACATTATATTGATGATCTTCAAAAATACCCATTATAGTTACCATTGAAGGTAATAAAAGATGTGACCATCACACACAGAACATCTTTGACTGTTTGATCTAAGAACTTTGATTGTGCTTTTCCATGTTTGAGTAAAATGTCAACCCTCATATATAAGTGAGTGAACAGCGCAACATTGTCAAAGGAACGCCGAGTCCTAAACTTTCTACATATTTAATCTTCATGACACAGAAGTTGTCATATATGTAGAAGAACAGTTTGAAGATAACAAAGGGGTAATCAGAATCCGTAAATCGAAGGACAGACAACACAATGGCCAAAAGAAAAAGGACAAAAGGACAAACAATGAGCTACAAAACATTACACACAATGCTAAAGATCGAGTAACACGAACCCCATTAAAAACCGGGGGTGAACTCAGGTGCTCCGGAAGGGTAAGCAGTTCCCGCTCCACTGGTCTATAAAAGAAAGCTGATGGCCTTAACCATCAGCTAATTATTATATACATTGTAGTACATAAGGTCATCGGAAGACATAATAGGGAGACATTATCGTCAACTTTGAATCAAAATTTAATTGCCTATGCAGAAAATGATAGAATACCGAGCGTCACATCGATCGAGTTCACAAAAACTTGTTAATGAACGAAAGAAGCAAAATGTATTGAGTAACTAGACGTTACAGATATCACTCGTAGACAATACAATAATACATGTCAAAGGCTAAACCAGACTTGATCAATGCTAAATGAAAAGGAATGTCAACCTATTGTTGTTCACATATGGACAATATGTTTGATAGTTTATGTATCTCCTCTTGGATAGTATAATAGTGACACGACGGGTATCTAGTGGAGCAGGAATTGCTTTCCCTTCCAGAACATTTGAATTCACCTCTGTTTTGTTGTTGTTGTAAAATTAGCTTTACTCAATATTTATTGTTTAGTGTAGTGTTTTGTGGATCATTGTATGTATTTTTGTTCTTTTTCTTTTGGTCATTGTATTGTCTGTCATTCTTCCAATTACGGCCTACTAATTACCTCTTTGGTATCTTCAAATTTGTCTTAAAGATGTGAGAAATATTGTACAAGTATACATATAATGATTGTTAGTTTTTAATATATCATAAATCAAGGAACTTATTAAAAACCACACTTTATTTCAGTACATAAAAGAGCAGTCTCGGAACCTGTAGCCTTTTACGCATACATGACATCAGGTGAACCAAATCCTGGCCAGCACCATATACTAGAATTCGATCATATTGTTACCAACGTAGGAAGTGTGTACAACAAATTCACTGGAATATTTTCAGTACCAAAGACAGGCATTTATGTCCTCACGGTAACCATGTCTGGATCCCCGTCTTCTCAAATTCCAGTCGAATTCGTTCGCAATAATGACATATTAGGGTCTATTCAGTTGTTTAGTTCCTCTGTCTCTGTTGATACTAACCCTACCACCTCCTCAACAATCGTTGTTTCATTGAACCAGGGCGATTCTTGTTTTGTAAGGACAAGTAAGAAATACACTACATCTGGTGGCATATACAGTAATGATCTCTCCAGGTCATCGTTTGCTGGTTGGTTGATTTCCTCTTAGAATGATGCCTAAGATACTTTGATTGTAGATAATATAAAATGTCTTCACCAATATTTGCCTTATTTTGAAATTTAAAAAAAAGTGAAATACTCCATAATATAGACGCCTCGGTTTCGGAAATGGTGTTATGGGTCCACAACGAGATACAAGATAATAATCACTGTGTATGTCACGTTAACAGTATATATAAATGAAACGTTAAATAAAGCATCCGATTGTCATGATTCTTTAGATATCTTTGATGATATTATAGATTGCTTCATTGTCTTTTCAACGTCAACTAAGCAGTATTTCAGTTATATTCATGACTGGAGATATTACAATATATAGTAGCTAAAAATGACAGTGGGGTAGGCATTTCGATTGATATTTTAATTCCTTCAATGGAAATGTGGCTATGGATATGGATTCATTGCAATCACTCCTAGCAAACTGTCACGCAGTAGGAATTACTGCAATTTTTTTTGTTTTGTTTTTTATGTGTAAGGAGCGTAGAATTCTCTACACACGACGAGAGACTACTCATTTACACCCGTCTAATGGTAATTTATATACACTAACTGCTTCATTAATGACACCCGTCGTGTGAGTGAAACCACATCGGTGGTGTAATGGTTAGCGTGCTCGTCTCGAGTGCGGTAGATCGTGGGTTCGAGCCCCGATAGGGTCAAACCAAAGACTAGAATTGGTATTTGTTGCTTCTCCGCTAAACACGCAGCATTCATGAGAAAGAGCAAAGACTGGTTGGCTCGGAATCAAGATAATGTGTTTGAGTGTGGCGACATGTCTATCCGCGGACCGTTGTCTCAGTGAGCTACATTTGTAGCACGATAAACAAATCCAACTAAGCGTGTTGGTTTAGTACAAAGCGGACATCATCATCATCATCATCTCATTGAAAATTAATTTGTTCTAGCCATGATATAGCTGCAAAATTGCTGGATTGACGTTAAGCAACAACCACTCGTGTTAGTGATAAACGACACGAACGTTACCTGAAATCGTGTTGCATTGGAAACAACAACCAGAAAATAATAACATAAACAAAACAAATTGGAGGAAAGACGAACTTCGTAGTGGAAATCCCGATACAAAACAGTTCATGCTCCATCAGTGTCACCAGTCGTATTACTCATGCCAACTATCCGGTGATTAATCGTGAGCAAGGATAGGACGGTATTTGATTACAACAAATGGAACAGATCGATCCTTTGTCCACCGACATTCCGTAACGGTTAACCAGGTCATGATATTCCGTAGTGACACTATAAATATGACGACAACTATGCAACTTGGATCCCTAGATTACGTAGCTTGTTTGTCTATCAAGGCAATTATGATAGGAAAAGCGAGTTTGGAAGTTCTATCAATTGAGAGATACACAAACAAATGTATAATATACTTTATTAGCAGGTGCTGCTTGCAGGGGCGTAGCTAGGTATAAAATGAAATGTAGGCACAACTTGTGGCGAGGAGTCTGGGGGCATTAAGGCCCCCAGCAGGTCCAGGACAGAGACCTACTGGGGGGTTCAAGGGGCAAAGCCCTCCAACGGAAAACGATTTTAAGCGTAAATAGATGTACAAATGGCGAAATCTGAACAATAAAAGCCATGAAATGTATTCTTATTTTATCATGGAAACAATACGAAAATCGAAGTTGTTAATATATTTTTGCTGAATATGAGAACTTTTGACTGAATGTTACGTATACCCTTAATGGAGTAGCTACACGTAAGCAACTAGTAAGTTCAAAGTATTTCATTAATGCTTCAAAATCAGCAAAGAAAATTAGATCTGTAACTTGTCATTATACGCCTGTAGCCAAATATCAAAGCAGCTCAAAATCTCGAGGTTGTAGAAAAAAGTCCCGATACATGATTACTGATGATGAACATGGATAAAGTTATATGCATCGGCTACTTTGTGGCAGAGTATAAAAAGAATAACGATGTTTTCTTACACTGGCAACACAGAGAGAAATGTCCAGAAGTAATTAAGACCTATAACTTATAACAAATGTGCAAACTTAATTTTATGCAATACATGTATCATTATCATATATAATAATATACTAATAATACAAAATTAAAAAGGAATATTTTTTTTCGAATTTTGTACCTGCTTGGAAATTTGAATATATGAGAGTCGTTTCACTTTGAAGACAAAAATGTTCGTTTTACTGTGTCATCCATTACGGTTAATTTGGCAATGTCAGGGTATGGAGGTTCAATATTCTGTTGAGTATCGGTGGTTGAAACGGAAGGCTCCAAGTCCGATTTGGTTGCTCCTGTCTGACTTGATTCAGATTCAACTGGTCCGCTATCAGTCTCGGATAAGCTAAGTGCTGGACTGTTTTCACTTGTATGTGCTAACTGTTCAGGATCATTTTCTGAAGATTCGCTTATCTTTTTAAATATTTCATCCAAAGTTCTAACTTTAAGCTTAGGTTTAGAACTAGACATTTTTATACTGCAAGCCAATAGCCCAACAACAGTTATTTTGACGGTCAATGACAAACTAGTAAATGTATCAATTCATTTCTAGATTCAGATATTTTATGTCAAGACAAAGCCTTTGAAGATAAAATGAACTGTTAATTTCAAAGAGTGAGTGAGTGAGTGAGTGAGTGAATTAGTTAAGGTCACAGTACTCATTGCAAATGTTTATCTTTCAACTTGTGGAAGCTTGTCATCAGTACAATAAACATAAAACAGACATAATTAAAATATGTAATGCGTTGTTTGTCATTTTTCATCAATAAACAATTTTGGGGGGAAAATTATGTGTAGGCAGTGCCTAAGGTGCCTTATGGTAGCTACGCCCCTGCCTTGAATGTTGCAATATATTATAAATGAAAGGTTCACAATGAGAAAATTAAAATTATCTATATGTTGTAAAGTTGCATTCTCAACCGACCAGTGTATCTGTGTTATTCTTTATTTGAAGGACAATAGCGCATAGGGTAGGTGTAATTCGCGTAATCACTAAGCTTTGAGTTAATCAGTGAATGGACACCATCGATACGTACAGCCCAACTTGAAATTAAAATACACAGGACTAGCCTTCTTTCATTTTCTTCCTCTCGAAAGTCCCTTACTTCATATGGGTAAAGGAATACAAATCAACCGACAACATTTTCATATTTTGGAGATATTTTCGCAAACCATAATCCTCAGAAAAGTTTGTAGATACCAAAAGTGTGATGAGAAGCCATAAATGGAGGAAGGAGAGACAAGAGTAGTGGCAAAAGAAAAAGGACAAAAAGACAATGGTCGAAAAAACACTGCACAGAAAACTAAAGATTGTGTGCATCACGTACCCACTAAAAACCAAGGGTGAACTCGGGTGCTCCGGGAGGGTTAGCAGTTCCTACTCGGCCACTCGTGGCACCCGTTGTGTTAGTCTTGTTACAAACCTGATGATATATTATAAATAAGGAAAGGACCGAATTGTGACTATGACAAACAGAACATATGGTGTGGTCAGTTAAACTAAAACACAGATATTCCACAACGATTAACCAAGTCATGGTGGTGACGGCAAAACTTCCGAAGTAATGACTTCAACTTAACCATTAGGAACAGTAGCTTCATAGTTAGCAGCAACCCTCTATCAAGAAAATTTTAATAGAAACCTTTAGCTCTGAAATATTGCATCAACTGAGAGATACATGTGTACATGTTTGTATATATACACCATATGCAGGTGCAGTTGGAATGTTGCTACATATAAATGGAAATTCCATAATGGGAAATTTGATATCTATTTTGTTGCAAGTCGTTTGTTCTTTTGCTTTTAACTGGCCCTCACTGTCATTTGTCTTCTTATGTAGGTCAGAGTATGAAGCAGACATAGCTGTATCTGACCTTTTTTTTGTACTAATCAACTGAATGAACTGTATCCTATAGTGTAGTAAAAATATTAAGAACACTTTCTGATGGCAATACAAATGAATTATGTATTCATTACTAGGACATGATTTCTTTAAATCATTCACCATTAGTCTGGAACCTTTAGTTAGGAGTTATTGATAAGAGAAACAATCCAGAATGTTAAATGAAAAGATAAGGAGGATTGGGATCTTTACTCTGTTTGTGTCGAGTTTCTAAATCATATGTTATTGATAAATTGTTTTCAAGTTTCTCAACTCAAAAGTATATAATTATTTTGTTTGACTTTGAAGAGCTTGTCTTTAATATATAACTTCTGGAATTCCTGAAAAATCAACACGGACTATATAAAGTATCAGATTGTATATACCTTTCAGTAGCAAGTACTCCTTTACCATTGATAATATTGGCTTGAAAGCTTAGTTTTCAGTAGTGATGGTTACTAGTGATGTCTCAGAGTTCATTGTGTTAAGTTTCTTAAACCATGGTTTATAATTGACAAGTTGTGTTCAAGTTTCTAAATTCCTAATGCTACTAAAGTAAATGTTTAAATATATTAATTGACAAGTCAGTTGAAAGTGGGGCATTTAAGACAAAATGTCTCTAATTTAATATTACCATATATAAATTCTAGAAATGCTTTTTGTAACTAAAGGGTCACATGACCCTATATCTGGTAAATATTTTTTTTACTAATAGTAGCATGAATTAAATTTTTATCCCCAGGATTTAACCCCAGTAGACCCTGGGTCATTTACTGATACAAAATTGAATCTTCATATCACAATGCTGATTCAGGTCAAATATACAGTTGTATTTCCATTCCTCTTGCTTCAGATAAGGATTTGGACCCCAAGAAATTGGACCTCATAGTAACTGGGGCCTACATTTGCAAAATAGAAATTGTATATTACAATTATGATTAATGCCATTTACAATTGCATTTCTTTTAGTGGTTATCAAGAAGATGATTTTTTAACATTTTCACCATTACAGTCATTAACCATTTGACCCCCAAGGTGTTGGACCCCACAAAAACTGAGGTGTTCATTTGTTCAAGACTGAACCTACATTTTATGATGATACTTCATGCTAAACAAAAATGTATTTCCATTTTTGGCTTTAGAGAATAAGTTTCTCCATCGCAGCCTATTTAAAACTTTGGACCCCATAGACATTTTATGGAGTTTCTTTTAAATACAGTTAAACCTGTATTAAGAGTTCACCTTTGGAATAAAGAAAAAGTGGTCATATAAGACAGGTGACCTCTGAAAAGAGGGTCAATTCATATGAAATTTTCTATGAAAGGACAAGAAAAATGTGACCTTTTAATACACATGACCGTTTAATAGAGGTGACCGCATGGGCAGATTTGACTGTAATAACAAAACAAAAAAACATTCAATAAATTTTATTTCTGTATCACATTGTAACAGTCAAATACATACAAAATATCACATTTCATGTTAATAAAAACTATGATAAATGGCATTTAATACATAATCAATGTTATACGTTCCCATCTTTGAAATTCACACACAGGCCATTATCTTGACAAAAACTGCAAGTGTTGGGCCAATTAAACTTAAAGGGAAAACTACTCCTCCTAAAATATATTGGGTGAATGAGAGGATTATATGTGTATATTTCATAATAAGAAACATTCATGATTGAATACACTTTTGTCAGTGCATACTCCTATTTAAATCAACAATCTACTATTACTGATCCACTGGTTTGGTTTGGTTTATGGTGCTTAACAGCACTTTCAACAATATTTCAGTTATATCATGGCGGGGGAAATCGGAGTAACAGAGAAAACCACCGACCAGTCGCAAGGCACAAACTTTATCACATACTGGTAATGTTGTATCGAGTACACTTCTCCTGGACAGGATTCGAACTCACAACATTAGTGGTGATAGGCACTCATTGCATAGGCAATTATAAATCCAACTACCATACCATCCTTATCCACTGGAAACTGAAACTGACTCAATTTTGGAATTTAAAGACTAAATTTTTCGGACTTTTGATAGAGATTTCTTTGTATTTTTTACCTCAAAACCACTTTTTGACCATTATAAGCCTATAGATAAGATACAATAGTTCTCAAGAGTTTAAAAGTTCAGAACATACTATTATTGAATCAACAATGGATGTATATTATTGGCTTGCATATGACTACCACCTGAGACAACATAACTTTTACTAGAAACAGGGTTAGGGTTATGATGTTTAACACCACTTTCAACAATATTTCAGTTATATTGTGGCAATCAGTTTTATTGGTGGAGGAATACAGAGTATTTGGAGAAAACCACCGACCTATCACAAGTCACTGACAAATTTATCACATAATGTATCAAGTACACCTCACCATGAGCAGGATTCAAACTCACAATTTTAGTAGTGGTAGGTACTGATTGAACAGGTAGATGTAAATCCAATTACCATACGATCACAAGTACGACAGCCCCTTTACTAGAAACAGAAGGGATTATTAGTTAGTCATTCATTTCTACAAAATCATCTCTTGTAGACTGGAAAAAAAAATATATAACATCATTGGAGACTTATTTTGGAGCAATGGGAAGGGATAATAAGCTACATTTAAAGTTCATTTGGTCTTAAATACATTTTGTTCATGATTTGGTCTTTGTCACGAGTTTGACGAAGATGCATCTTTCAAAGATTTCAGGGTATCTTCCGATTTATGTAGTGTATACTTGCAAGACATCAGCAATGCTAAAAAAAAGAAAGAATTCAAACAATTTCAACATAAACTATTAAAGTAATTTTTTATTTATTTTATGAGGATTACATACAGCCAGATGCTGCTAGTAGCTCTCCTCATTAACATAAACTAGCAATGCTTACACAGAAAGTTTTCAAACAGTTTCAACATTGAACTAGCAATGCTAAAACAGAAAGTTTTTCAAACAGTTTCAACATTGAACTAGCAATGCTAAAACAGAAAGTTTTCAAACAGTTTCAATATAAACTATCAATGTTATATTTCTTTTCTTTTCTATTGATTAAAGCAAATATCCTTTCAATAATATCTCAATCTCTACAGAATTCTCAGACATTTCTGTCAATGATAAAATCTCGAAGATCCATAGTATAAAAAAAAAACCCACATAATTTGAGAGTCATCGTACAAACAGAAGTTTTACTTCATAACCAGTGGTCCTAAAAATGAAACTGGCTATTTTATACTTAAATTTGACCAAGGTATAGCTGAAAAATACCGTTAATGGTGAATGTGAGACGAGAAATAGCAGCTAAAGCATGATTTGTTTCCTCTCTTTTATGATATCCATACCAATATATAAATACACTGAAGTTGGCATTAAAATCAAGCAATATAAATAACCATAAAGGCAGGCAACCTGTGGATGCAGGATTGCAAACAGAGAAGACGCCTCACCTGGACATGCTGTTCTATATAAATAATCTATGTAGAATTTTGTACATTGTTTATTCCTGTGTATTTTCTTTAAAGTTCAATTCCAATTTTCATTGAATTTTTCACTTTTTATGCTTCCTGTGTAGCCAGGTATGACTGAAAACTGCTACCATTCAGATTCATTCTAAAGGTTTCACTGTTGATGTTAATAACAGGACATATTTATTTACCGTGGGTAAAAGGTAATAAAAATATATTGAATGAACACTAAAACTACATGTACAAAGTGTTTCTTCTTTGCATCTATTTTATGTCACAGTTTATTTTTTATTAACAGTTATCAGAAGACAGATATCTTTATTTGAAATATTTTCCCAGTGATATTTCAATATTTACACCAAACATTTACAAGTTGACAGCAATTTTACCGTACTCATGGATTCAAATTTTCATTATTCAAAGAAACTTCATTGATTTGTGGGTTCCTAAATTCATGGTTTCATACTTGGTATAGAATAATACTATGACATTTTTGTAATGTGTTGGACATTATATTTCATGGTTTATTATTAACCACGAAATCCACATATATTGGTACTCCATGAATAATAATACTATCATAGTAAAATAAATCAAGTAAAAACAACTAACCATCAAGTCCCTCTGAAGCATCAGATAATATTGATTCCTCAAACTTCTGAGAAGGTTCCCAGAAATCATCTGCCACCCATTTTTCTGGTTTTGGTAGTTTGTCTGTTTTACTTTCATGTTTCACTAGAAAATAAAATAATGATGGATACACATAGTACAGATCAATCTCCCAATCAGTGGGTATGTTTTCTCCTGTAAGTAAGAATCATGTCTCTGTCATACAGAAGGATGTAGCATGTTCTCCATGTAAATATTATGGTTATGCAGTTAATATTTATATAATAATGTTGTGTTTAGCATTAACTATGCAAAAATAGTGGCCAGTGTGGAAGATTGAGTGTATGGCCCACAAGGGGAATATTCCACATTGGCCACTATTTATATAATAATGTGTAAAGCATTGACTATGTGAAAATGGTAGCCAGGGTTGAAGACATAGTGCATAACCTGCAGGGGAGTCTTCCACCCTGGCCATTATTTTAGCATACAACTCTCCCCTTGAATCTAAGAATGAATTTCAGCATATACAGGGTAGAAGGATGGATTGTCAGAGAGTCTCTGCACAGCCTTTTTAGATTTTAGATCATATAACATCGGTATCAGTGTAATAAATAACATTATTACCTTATAAAATTAGTTTTCCATTATAAATTCAATTAATTATTTTTTGCTATTTTGAACGAAATGCCCGGAGTTTCAATATAAATCAATCCTGGGCAGAAATCAAATGAACTATTGCCCGGGGAAATATGTCAAAAAACTATTGCCCGCTAAATTTCAAAATTTATAGAATTCTGAAAACTGCTTATGTATTTGACAATAAACATGTTACAAGTATTTCATGTGTTTAAATGTAAAATCAAGGTATTTTTTTTTTTACCAAGGTTGGCTAATTTATCATGCAAGGTACATGGTTTGTCACAAAAAAATAAATTTGTGTTAATAATTGTATAAGGTAATAAAACAGTTATTTAATGCATATGAGGGCAATAGACCAGAAAAATTTTCCCTCGGTATCAGAAACCCTCAAGTGTGCTATTGCCCTCGGCCGTTGGCCTCAGGGCAATAGAACACTTGGGGGTTTCTGATACCTAGGGCAAAATATTCTGGTCTATTGCCCTCATATGCATTAAATAACTGTATATTAATACTCTTTTTACCATACTGTGATACAGAATAGTACCACAGTGTATTGCTTTTATTGGGTACTATACGATGGGTGACAGGTTTAATATTGCCAATGAGTACTGTATTAAGTGGGACTATCTCAGCTGTGTTGCTTTTTATCATTCTTCTGTGTTCATAGACTTGGAATATTGGTTTATAAAAAGCCAGGATGTATGAAAAAATTCCAATGCAAAAAAACGATGGTAAACTTGATGTCGTAGTAATGTAACAAAAAGCTTAACCTTATCATAAAATCCAGAAATGATTTATGATATGAATTCTTTTGCAAATGGATTTTTATGGTTTCCAGCTCCACATTCCACACATGTCCCATATCTTATATGTATGTTGACATTATGAGTCAACTACATCACAACTAAATTGAACAAAGATCTGAGTGTTAGAATTAAGGGACATTTTAATCGCCCGTTTTGACATTTGAAGCAGTCAAATTGGCCGGCAGCTGGTTCTTAGGCAAAACACTGATTATTGTGTTAAATCGTGATGAATTTGTTCTGTATTATGTTTGATTGTAATGTAATGTAAGATCTTTTTCTCTATTGTGTAATCTAATGGTCTCAGGGAAGATTAGTGCAACTAACTAATAATAATTATCAATAATAGTTATTATTATTACCTGTATTATTGTATTGAAAGATAAAAAAAATGTATAGTATTGAAATGATATAGTATTGAGTTATTGTTTTCTTTACATTTCTGTGTGCTTATCAAATCTTAATAAATGATATATATTATATTTCCATGAACCTACCTTCTAAAGAATCGTTTATTTTTCTACACATCTGGAAAAATTCACTTCCTCTTCCAATCAACTTTTCACCTAAATCAAATAATATTTTAATAATTAATTTTATTAGAAACTACACACATACACTATATACTGATGTGAATGTACATGTTGGGGGCCGTCATGGTCGTGATCGTATTGTAGTTGGATTCACAACTCCCTGTGCAATCAGTGCCTATCACCACTAATGTTGTGAGTTCGAACCCGGTTCATGACGAGGTGTGCTCGGTACATGTACAACATTATGTGACAAGTTTGTCAGTGAATTGCTCAGGTTTCCTCAACCAATAAAACTGACTGCCACGATATAACTGAAATATTGTCGAAAGTAGCATTAAACACAATAAACCCAATCCTAACCTATTTAAGCATGTTGTTTGTTTCTGAATCTCATTCATGTAAACTGGTATCATGTTTGTAAATTATTTGTGCTAGTGTTTTACAAAATAAAACTGACTTGGGTAACAAATTATGGTAAAAGAACATTATTATTTGTTGTTCTTCATCTTACATAGTGTCTTCATTTAATGTCAACAAAACTTTGCCCTAAAGTGCCTTAATATACAGTTATGATTAATTAAAAATATATATTTAGAATGTAGATGTAGATCTCAAACTCTCTTACAATGTACTTACCGTCCAACCATTCCAGATTAGGAAATAATGCAATCATATCAGACATGTAGTTTTGATGCAGACAAACAGGGTTAGAGAGTTCCTGAATCTTGTCACATAGTCTTAATGTCTTCAGTTTATCCAGTCCCGTCAGACATCGTAAACTGTCAACACTACAGTACAAAACAATTAAGAAATAATTCATGGAAGCCATAGTTTGTATCCAGTTTTAATATGGGTAATAATATTTACGTAAAAATTATTTCGATTCTTGTAGGAAAAATCTAACTTAGTGTTTGAGGTGGAAGTCAGTAATGGAAATGCATGTCATAACAAAATCCACTAACCTTCATGTTAACAGTTGTTTTTCTTTTATGGATAACTAGATGGTGATGCAATTAAGTTACTGATCTTTTCCAATTTGATGGCATTTTGAATTTAGCAGCATAACAAGTAAAATGCTCACAAAATTGTACAATAAATCAGTAACCAGCTTGTGTCAATGTCACCAGCATTCCTTGTAAACTACGTCACCGGAAGACGACAAATTACAAATATCAAAGTCAATAGATGGTTGTGTTAAGTATTATTTCCGTAAAAAATATATGTCTAAAAATAAAACGAGCATTTTTATGTTTGTATGCACCACAGTCCTGTACGAATACATGTATTCACTTAGGAATGATGTTTGTAATTTGTTCATCAATATGAATGTGTGATTTAAAATATATCGTGAGTTTTTTCACTGTACTTGTTATATAGCCAATGAAGGACTTCTTATTAGAATTTGTGATAATAATGATTTCATGGTATATTTCTATCATAACATTTGTACTCTGGCCATTTTTAAATAAAGAAAATTAGATCTTTTTCAACAGAACTCCATATTTAAATATTCTTCTCAGAAACCACAATCATTAGATCAAACTTTGGATGGGTGGTCCTTGGTTGATCTATTTTCATAATTGTGTGGGACAGACCAATCCAATCAAAAAATGGCTGCCACTAGTACATAGTCATAGACTCAACTTCTACATCTTAATCTAGAAATGTGAAAATTAGGAACAGTAAATTTGTTATAATGAGTTAAACATACATTCTGGGGTCTTGGGTGTGCAAATTTTAATTTAGTAAATATTTAGTAAAATTTGATAAAATTCATATTAAAATATTCTTCTCAGAATCTAGACCTATTTGAGAGTGGTGAATCTTGAATGGTTAAATATAAAAATAGAAAAGAATTGTCTGTAAAATATTTTGAGACTGTATATGACAGGTTGTTGTCTAATGTCTATAACCTTGATATTTTAATATCATATAGGCCTATACTAACAGTGTTACAAGTACATTTACCTTCCAATCAAATTTCCTACAAGATTTAAATGCTGTAAGCTTTCCAATGCTTGAAGTCCCTCTGAAAAAATTAATAATTTATTAAGTTTGAATTATACAAAGTGATACGTCTACACATAATGTATACATGCCTGAACTTATGCAGCCATATATTTTGAAGAAAATCGGTATAAACAACTGAATTTAGTTAAAAAAAACTTTTTAATTGTTGTATATTCAGTAACAAAATATTGTACAATAAAGATTTTACCAAATATACAGGAAAGAATAAAGTAAACACAGAATATACTTGTAATAACTTGCTATCATGTATAAATTTAAATTTTTGTTGAAGTGGAAGTCAGTAATGGAAATGCATGTCATAAAAGTTTAAATTTCATCTAATTCAAACAAAATAAAAGAACTGCCTAGTGCATAAATGCACAATGTATCCCCCCGCACTTGCATAATATCTAGTTTTATATATTTATAGAAAGCAGCCTTGCAGTCTTAATGTATAACATACTTTATTGAAGGATGGAGTATATTGCAGCATGATCTGAATAATATACAGGAAGTACTTCACTTTGAACACTGTGTAAACCTCTGATGTAAATATAGATTTCCCCCCAAAACCCTTGCTTCAAATATTTCCATGTAAAAACCCATCCAAGATAATGATAATTACAAGCCACATGCAAAAAATTATTAAAATCTATCCATGTTTACTGAAGTTATCGCGTAAACAAGACACAATTCTCAAAATCTGTGATTTTTCAACCAAAAACTATGATTTTCCCCCAAAACCCTTGCTTCAAATATTTCCATGTAAGAACCCATCCAAGATAATGATAATTACAAGCCACATGCAAAAGATTATTCAAATCAATCCATGTTTACTAAAGTTATCGCGTAAACAAGACACAATTCTCAAAATTTGTGATTTTTCAACCAAAAACTATGATTTTCCCCCAAAATCCTTGCTTCAAATATTTCCATGTAAGAATGCATCCAAGATAATGATAATTACAAGCCACATGCAAAATATTATTCAAATCTATCCATGTTTACTAAAGTTATCGCGTAAACAAGACACAATTCTCAATATTGGTGATTTTTCAACCAAAAACTAAGATTTTCCCCCAAAACCCTTGCTTCAAATATTTCTATATTAAAACCCATCCAAGATAATGATAATTACAAGCCACATGCAAAATATTATTTAAATCTATCCATGTTTACTCAAGTTATCGCGTAAACAAGAAAGTGTGACAGATGGACAGACAGACGGCTGCTATTACTATATCCCCTCACCGCTTTCGCGGGGGGGATAAAAATAAGGAAATGTTTAGGCTACATTAAGAAAAATAGTATATTTAATTATGGTAGCCATATCTTGGATGGACTGGAGGACATTGCTGTGTCTAAAAGGTGATCCCAAGGATCATCCTGCCAACTTTGCTTTAATTTGGCTATATGGTGTCAGAGAATAATATTTCTAAATTTTTAATAGTAACAATAGACACAAGTTGCTCAAATTGTCAAAAATAGCCATAACCACCAATTTCACCAGAGAAAAGAATATTCAAACAATTCATTATCATGTATGTAGCTATCGTTCAGATTTCAGCTCATTCCAGCTTAAAATGAAGAAGTTATGAACATGCTAATTTATTCTATTTTAGATTGATTGATCGATTTTTGGTGTTAAATGCCACTTTCAGCAATATTTCAGCTATATCATGGCAACCAGTTTTAGTGGTCGAAGTAACGGGAGTACCTGGAGAGAACCACTGACCATGGGCAAGCAACTGGTAAACTTTATCACTTGCGGCTGCGAGTCGAGTGCACCCTTTTTTGTAATTTACAAAGCCGGGCACGAACACAGGCCGTATTGGTGATAGGCTTGTATGAGTTGTTAGGTAATCCAACTACCTAGCTCATTGAGCCACCCAGGCCCTCTATTTTTAGCAATGGAGGCCATCTTGGATGAATGGCAAGGATGGGCAGCTGTGGAATACATCTTTAAAAAGGGACAGCCAAGACATGCCAGTCAGGTTTAGGTTAATTTGGCTCAGTGGTTTATTTAATGCATAATTTGTATATGGGTACACTTGCAAAAGGACTACTGCAAGCTAAGATTGCACTTTTTAAAGGATATTATGTAATTGATCAGCAAATGATATGTTGTAATATAATATAAATGAATGATATGTTTAAACTTGGTGCATTATGGGGTCTAATCAATAGATAACTTTCAGTGGTCTATTATGATCGGTTATGGAAATACAGGGTCATACATACTGAAAAATTGCCCAAAAATGCCTGTAAGGATTGGCCACTTCATATTTTTCCCTTTTTTAAAAGTGTAATACATTTTTCTCTTAGGAATAACAAAGTTAAGGTCAGCTTCAGTTTATAGAGAATTATCTCTAGTTTCTTTTGGTATATAACATGTAGCACTTCAATATAATATCCTTATCAGAGAAGATGTAATCGAAATATGATGGTATGTAATTGTTTTTAACAAAATAGTCATTCAAAAGATTAACAAGGAATTATATGGGGTCATCTTCTTATTTATCTACATTATATACAGTTATTCTGTTGTTGAGAGTGTGAGGAAGAACTGTGACAAAAGAAAATGGAAAGAATTCTGATCATTTTTTTCATTCAAGTCTTCAAAGTTTGAAAAGACATTTTTTGAAACCCATGCTGTCCCATACGTAAGCCATATTTCCATGAAAAGTACATACTTGAAATATAAGATCTCACTTTTAACTTGAATGGTATCAAGTTACCTAAGTATAAATAACTTTGGTTTTGACTATCACCAATTAAAGTAGACAAGACAAGACATCAAAGTCAATTTGAAATGTCCCATACGTAACACTTTTTTTTGTCCCATACGTAAGGGTAGAAAATTTTCTCTTAATTTCCTTTACTGACTTGCATCATTACATTTCTAATACACTGATGACTACATAAAAATAGGATTAGTTCCTTTATCCATCCAAAAAGTCATTTATAGAAATGTAAGAGTGTTTGCTCTTTCTTCCCAAACTTAACAAAATATTCCCATTTTGTCAAGAATAAACTAAATAAACAGTCACATTTGTAAAAAAGTAGAAAACTAAAAAATCAGACAACATTTCATTACTTTCTAAATTAAATGTAAGTGAAATTCACAACAAAATAAATATTGCAAACTTTTGTCCCATACGTAAGATGTTGGGATTAATATTTACACTATATAGTCCTATATGTGACAAAAAATATCAAGTTTTTCTGGTAAGAATGTGTCAAATGCTACAATTTTAATTCTGAATACTATACAATGTGTTGACTACTTAGTTAAATCAGCTTAGTCAGTCTAAAATTTGTTTATTTTTTGCAAGAAACAAGAATTGGTATTTGTATTTGCTTCTTTTTTGGAAAAAGAATAGCTGTCTGGTGATCCAATGCTGATTGTTTCATATAAAATAAGCTTAAAAGGTCTAATATATTATTTCTACCACCTTACTACTCTGAAACACTTGGAAGATTTAAATATGATGTTTCTGGATTATTTAATTTTACTTCTATATATAGGCTATAAAATCTTTCGTATGGAACATAATAGTAAAAAGTATTATTTTATCCTTATAAGAATGAGTCAAATGCTACAATTTTAATTCTGAACACTATACAAAATGTAGACCTCATAATGTAATCAGTTTATTCAGTCAAAAATTTGTTTATTTTTTGCTAGAAACAGGAGTTAATATATATGTGTTGTTTCTTTTAAGGAAAAAAAAAGAGACTTATTTGGTGATTCTTTCTGATCATTTTTATATCAAATTTATGTAAAAGGTTTAGTTTACAATTTTCATCACCTTATTTCTTTGAAACAATTGGAAGATTTTAATATAGAATGTTATTGTTTCATTTAATTTTACTAAACATGGCCAATCTTATGTATGGGACAAAAATATGGAAAATCAGACATTTCAAAAATAGTATATTGTGAATTTTACGTATCAGATATCTTAATAAATATTTTTTTTGGTTAAAAGAATAGTAAAATTTCATAATCACTATGTTAAATGAAAAATTGTTTGCTTGTGTGATTTTTAAAGAGAAAAAATCAACAATTTTTTCAATTATTTTGAGGCAGCTTGAAAAATGGGAAAATTATAAAAAGATATCTTACCAGAAAGCCCTGGTTGTTCTATAGAGTTGAAAGCAAGCTAGTTCTGATTTCAAAATATAATAAAGCAATTGATAAAGTCTTTAAAGGAAAAAAAAATAATAATCATAAGTGATTGTCCCATACATACAGATTTTTTGACAGCATTATCTTTAAATACATTTTTTCAATCAAAATGATGGAAACTATCCCTGATCAGTTGGAATCTTGTAGATATGATGTTTGTGTTCAAAAACAATTAAAATTTGGAACAATTAAAGGTGTTTCATTTTTCACCCTAATTGGCCACTAAAAGTGCAACCTTAGCTTGCAGTAGTCCAAAAGTATATAATTTTACAGAAACACAGCGAAAAAATGCATAAACATGCAAATCTTGTTCAGATTGCAGTGCATTCCAGAATGCGATTTAGAAGTTTTAGCCATTTAAAGAAATTTCTTATTTTATAAATGCACATGTCATGGTGGCAATATTAAAATAACAGTAAGAAGATTTTTGAACTCCCTATCCTGTTATTTGCAACACTTTTGTAGATAAAAACATACTTTTGTATTAATCATGAAAACAAATTAATTGACAACAATTCCACGATGTCTTATCAAGGGAGATAATCATCTAACCAATTAGTGTGAGGAAGAACTGTGACAAAAGAAAATGGAAAGAATTCTGATCATTTTTTTCATTCAAGTCTTCAAAGTTTGAAAAGACATTTTTTGAAACCCATGCTGTCCCATACGTAAGCCATATTTCCATGAAAAGTACATACTTGAAATATAAGATCTCACTTTTAACTTGAATGGTATCAAGTTACCTAAGTATAAATAACTTTGGTTTTGACTATCACCAATTAAAGTAGACAAGACAAGACATCAAAGTCAATTTGAAATGTCCCATACGTAACACTTTTTTTTGTCCCATACGTAAGGGTAGAAAATTTTCTCTTAATTTCCTTTACTGACTTGCATCATTACATTTCTAATACACTGATGACTACATAAAAATAGGATTAGTTCCTTTATCCATCCAAAAAGTCATTTATAGAAATGTAAGAGTGTTTGCTCTTTCTTCCCAAACTTAACAAAATATTCCCATTTTGTCAAGAATAAACTAAATAAACAGTCACATTTGTAAAAAAGTAGAAAACTAAAAAATCAGACAACATTTCATTACTTTCTAAATTAAATGTAAGTGAAATTCACAACAAAATAAATATTGCAAACTTTTGTCCCATACGTAAGATGTTGGGATTAATATTTACACTATATAGTCCTATATGTGACAAAAAATATCAAGTTTTTCTGGTAAGAATGTGTCAAATGCTACAATTTTAATTCTGAATACTATACAATGTGTTGACTACTTAGTTAAATCAGCTTAGTCAGTCTAAAATTTGTTTATTTTTTGCAAGAAACAAGAATTGGTATTTGTATTTGCTTCTTTTTTGGAAAAAGAATAGCTGTCTGGTGATCCAATGCTGATTGTTTCATATAAAATAAGCTTAAAAGGTCTAATATATTATTTCTACCACCTTACTACTCTGAAACACTTGGAAGATTTAAATATGATGTTTCTGGATTATTTAATTTTACTTCTATATATAGGCTATAAAATCTTTCGTATGGAACATAATAGTAAAAAGTATTATTTTATCCTTATAAGAATGAGTCAAATGCTACAATTTTAATTCTGAACACTATACAAAATGTAGACCTCATAATGTAATCAGTTTATTCAGTCAAAAATTTGTTTATTTTTTGCTAGAAACAGGAGTTAATATATATGTGTTGTTTCTTTTAAGGAAAAAAAAAGAGACTTATTTGGTGATTCTTTCTGATCATTTTTATATCAAATTTATGTAAAAGGTTTAGTTTACAATTTTCATCACCTTATTTCTTTGAAACAATTGGAAGATTTTAATATAGAATGTTATTGTTTCATTTAATTTTACTAAACATGGCCAATCTTATGTATGGGACAAAAATATGGAAAATCAGACATTTCAAAAATAGTATATTGTGAATTTTACGTATCAGATATCTTAATAAATATTTTTTTTGGTTAAAAGAATAGTAAAATTTCATAATCACTATGTTAAATGAAAAATTGTTTGCTTGTGTGATTTTTAAAGAGAAAAAATCAACAATTTTTTCAATTATTTTGAGGCAGCTTGAAAAATGGGAAAATTATAAAAAGATATCTTACCAGAAAGCCCTGGTTGTTCTATAGAGTTGAAAGCAAGCTAGTTCTGATTTCAAAATATAATAAAGCAATTGATAAAGTCTTTAAAGGAAAAAAAAATAATAATCATAAGTGATTGTCCCATACATACAGATTTTTTGACAGCATTATCTTTAAATACATTTTTTCAATCAAAATGATGGAAACTATCCCTGATCAGTTGGAATCTTGTAGATATGATGTTTGTGTTCAAAAACAATTAAAATTTGGAACAATTAAAGGTGTTTCATTTTTCACCCTAATTGGCCACTAAAAGTGCAACCTTAGCTTGCAGTAGTCCAAAAGTATATAATTTTACAGAAACACAGCGAAAAAATGCATAAACATGCAAATCTTGTTCAGATTGCAGTGCATTCCAGAATGCGATTTAGAAGTTTTAGCCATTTAAAGAAATTTCTTATTTTATAAATGCACATGTCATGGTGGCAATATTAAAATAACAGTAAGAAGATTTTTGAACTCCCTATCCTGTTATTTGCAACACTTTTGTAGATAAAAACATACTTTTGTATTAATCATGAAAACAAATTAATTGACAACAATTCCACGATGTCTTATCAAGGGAGATAATCATCTAACCAATTAGTGTGAGGAAGAACTGTGACAAAAGAAAATGGAAAGAATTCTGATCATTTTTTTCATTCAAGTCTTCAAAGTTTGAAAAGACATTTTTTGAAACCCATGCTGTCCCATACGTAAGCCATATTTCCATGAAAAGTACATACTTGAAATATAAGATCTCACTTTTAACTTGAATGGTATCAAGTTACCTAAGTATAAATAACTTTGGTTTTGACTATCACCAATTAAAGTAGACAAGACAAGACATCAAAGTCAATTTGAAATGTCCCATACGTAACACTTTTTTTTGTCCCATACGTAAGGGTAGAAAATTTTCTCTTAATTTCCTTTACTGACTTGCATCATTACATTTCTAATACACTGATGACTACATAAAAATAGGATTAGTTCCTTTATCCATCCAAAAAGTCATTTATAGAAATGTAAGAGTGTTTGCTCTTTCTTCCCAAACTTAACAAAATATTCCCATTTTGTCAAGAATAAACTAAATAAACAGTCACATTTGTAAAAAAGTAGAAAACTAAAAAATCAGACAACATTTCATTACTTTCTAAATTAAATGTAAGTGAAATTCACAACAAAATAAATATTGCAAACTTTTGTCCCATACGTAAGATGTTGGGATTAATATTTACACTATATAGTCCTATATGTGACAAAAAATATCAAGTTTTTCTGGTAAGAATGTGTCAAATGCTACAATTTTAATTCTGAATACTATACAATGTGTTGACTACTTAGTTAAATCAGCTTAGTCAGTCTAAAATTTGTTTATTTTTTGCAAGAAACAAGAATTGGTATTTGTATTTGCTTCTTTTTTGGAAAAAGAATAGCTGTCTGGTGATCCAATGCTGATTGTTTCATATAAAATAAGCTTAAAAGGTCTAATATATTATTTCTACCACCTTACTACTCTGAAACACTTGGAAGATTTAAATATGATGTTTCTGGATTATTTAATTTTACTTCTATATATAGGCTATAAAATCTTTCGTATGGAACATAATAGTAAAAAGTATTATTTTATCCTTATAAGAATGAGTCAAATGCTACAATTTTAATTCTGAACACTATACAAAATGTAGACCTCATAATGTAATCAGTTTATTCAGTCAAAAATTTGTTTATTTTTTGCTAGAAACAGGAGTTAATATATATGTGTTGTTTCTTTTAAGGAAAAAAAAAGAGACTTATTTGGTGATTCTTTCTGATCATTTTTATATCAAATTTATGTAAAAGGTTTAGTTTACAATTTTCATCACCTTATTTCTTTGAAACAATTGGAAGATTTTAATATAGAATGTTATTGTTTCATTTAATTTTACTAAACATGGCCAATCTTATGTATGGGACAAAAATATGGAAAATCAGACATTTCAAAAATAGTATATTGTGAATTTTACGTATCAGATATCTTAATAAATATTTTTTTTGGTTAAAAGAATAGTAAAATTTCATAATCACTATGTTAAATGAAAAATTGTTTGCTTGTGTGATTTTTAAAGAGAAAAAATCAACAATTTTTTCAATTATTTTGAGGCAGCTTGAAAAATGGGAAAATTATAAAAAGATATCTTACCAGAAAGCCCTGGTTGTTCTATAGAGTTGAAAGCAAGCTAGTTCTGATTTCAAAATATAATAAAGCAATTGATAAAGTCTTTAAAGGAAAAAAAAATAATAATCATAAGTGATTGTCCCATACATACAGATTTTTTGACAGCATTATCTTTAAATACATTTTTTCAATCAAAATGATGGAAACTATCCCTGATCAGTTGGAATCTTGTAGATATGATGTTTGTGTTCAAAAACAATTAAAATTTGGAACAATTAAAGGTGTTTCATTTTTCACCCTAATTGGCCACTAAAAGTGCAACCTTAGCTTGCAGTAGTCCAAAAGTATATAATTTTACAGAAACACAGCGAAAAAATGCATAAACATGCAAATCTTGTTCAGATTGCAGTGCATTCCAGAATGCGATTTAGAAGTTTTAGCCATTTAAAGAAATTTCTTATTTTATAAATGCACATGTCATGGTGGCAATATTAAAATAACAGTAAGAAGATTTTTGAACTCCCTATCCTGTTATTTGCAACACTTTTGTAGATAAAAACATACTTTTGTATTAATCATGAAAACAAATTAATTGACAACAATTCCACGATGTCTTATCAAGGGAGATAATCATCTAACCAATTAGTGTGAGGAAGAACTGTGACAAAAGAAAATGGAAAGAATTCTGATCATTTTTTTCATTCAAGTCTTCAAAGTTTGAAAAGACATTTTTTGAAACCCATGCTGTCCCATACGTAAGCCATATTTCCATGAAAAGTACATACTTGAAATATAAGATCTCACTTTTAACTTGAATGGTATCAAGTTACCTAAGTATAAATAACTTTGGTTTTGACTATCACCAATTAAAGTAGACAAGACAAGACATCAAAGTCAATTTGAAATGTCCCATACGTAACACTTTTTTTTGTCCCATACGTAAGGGTAGAAAATTTTCTCTTAATTTCCTTTACTGACTTGCATCATTACATTTCTAATACACTGATGACTACATAAAAATAGGATTAGTTCCTTTATCCATCCAAAAAGTCATTTATAGAAATGTAAGAGTGTTTGCTCTTTCTTCCCAAACTTAACAAAATATTCCCATTTTGTCAAGAATAAACTAAATAAACAGTCACATTTGTAAAAAAGTAGAAAACTAAAAAATCAGACAACATTTCATTACTTTCTAAATTAAATGTAAGTGAAATTCACAACAAAATAAATATTGCAAACTTTTGTCCCATACGTAAGATGTTGGGATTAATATTTACACTATATAGTCCTATATGTGACAAAAAATATCAAGTTTTTCTGGTAAGAATGTGTCAAATGCTACAATTTTAATTCTGAATACTATACAATGTGTTGACTACTTAGTTAAATCAGCTTAGTCAGTCTAAAATTTGTTTATTTTTTGCAAGAAACAAGAATTGGTATTTGTATTTGCTTCTTTTTTGGAAAAAGAATAGCTGTCTGGTGATCCAATGCTGATTGTTTCATATAAAATAAGCTTAAAAGGTCTAATATATTATTTCTACCACCTTACTACTCTGAAACACTTGGAAGATTTAAATATGATGTTTCTGGATTATTTAATTTTACTTCTATATATAGGCTATAAAATCTTTCGTATGGAACATAATAGTAAAAAGTATTATTTTATCCTTATAAGAATGAGTCAAATGCTACAATTTTAATTCTGAACACTATACAAAATGTAGACCTCATAATGTAATCAGTTTATTCAGTCAAAAATTTGTTTATTTTTTGCTAGAAACAGGAGTTAATATATATGTGTTGTTTCTTTTAAGGAAAAAAAAAGAGACTTATTTGGTGATTCTTTCTGATCATTTTTATATCAAATTTATGTAAAAGGTTTAGTTTACAATTTTCATCACCTTATTTCTTTGAAACAATTGGAAGATTTTAATATAGAATGTTATTGTTTCATTTAATTTTACTAAACATGGCCAATCTTATGTATGGGACAAAAATATGGAAAATCAGACATTTCAAAAATAGTATATTGTGAATTTTACGTATCAGATATCTTAATAAATATTTTTTTTGGTTAAAAGAATAGTAAAATTTCATAATCACTATGTTAAATGAAAAATTGTTTGCTTGTGTGATTTTTAAAGAGAAAAAATCAACAATTTTTTCAATTATTTTGAGGCAGCTTGAAAAATGGGAAAATTATAAAAAGATATCTTACCAGAAAGCCCTGGTTGTTCTATAGAGTTGAAAGCAAGCTAGTTCTGATTTCAAAATATAATAAAGCAATTGATACCTTTTTCTCTATAAACATGATGCTATATTTGTTTCCAGCCGTTTCTGGACTTGTAGCAATATAAATACTTACCACAGAAGACATTTGGAGTATATGTATAATTGGTATATGAAATTAATCTTACACCAGCTCTAATGAGTTAATTTAATACTTTTAGTATAAAAAGAAGAAAACTAAGTTTTCATCAGAAATAATTGCCTATTCATTTTACTGTATTTGAATATGACATTCAATCCATTTGAGACAGAACATGGATGTAAAGTTATTTCTGAGAGAGAGAAAAAAGCATGATTGGCATTCAACACCAATCAATCAATCAGTCAATCAAAGCATATGATTCTATCACATGTATTTTGTTAACTGATTTATTGATAACTGAAATCAACTATTTTTTTTTCTTTTGCTTAGTAAATTTCTTACCAAGGGAGACTATTCTGTTTGCAGATAGATTAAGATGAGTAAGATTGTTAAGGCCTGCTAGTTTAGTCAATTTACATATATCGTTTCTAGATAGATTCAATCTTTCTAATGATACACATTCACTGATACAGCCAAGGTCAGATATACCTACAAAAGAAACAGAATGATTAAAACATGTGTAAAGCTTATTATCACTGAGTATGAAATTTAATTTTTGCATACCAATTTTTCTGGTACATGTATTAAGAAATTCCTTAATGCAATTGTTCTTCTACGTGGATACCGTACTTGTGAACTTGTAATATAAATCTAACAGAGAGACAGTAAAACTTCTATTTGTTGGCATTTGTTTTTTAAATTAGTTTCAGCATTTTCAACAATATTTCAGTTATATCGTGGCAGTCAGTTTTATTGGTGGAGGAAACAAGAGTACCAGGAGAAAACCACTGATCTGCCGCAAGTCACTGACAAACTTTATCACATAATGTTTAAGACAGGTAACTATCTACTGTATAAAAAGTATACTTGAAAGATTTCTTGTTAATTATTTGACCCATACTTAAAACAAGCATTAATATTCTACTACTGTAAATATATAATTACCTAAGTCTCTCAAGTTAAGTGAATGAATGCTTTCTAAATCAAATTCACCACTTCTTGTCTTTAATAAAATTTTAGTTACCATTCCATCTATAGTAAATAAAACAAATTTATCATTTAGAAAATAAAAATATGCTGTTCACCATAATTCAATAATTAATTACTTATAACACAATTACAAGTTTTGATAAAGAAGCAATCCATGCATCTTCAACATTTCCAACAGAAACACTACATAAAACAGGAAAAATTGAAGTATTATACTAGATATATGATATAAAAATGGTGTAATCTGGAGACTAAAGAAAAATTAAGGCTTGATACTTTTTTTTAACTTTTAAAAAGTACTATATCCATGAAAATTATTGTTTTGCATTTCAACCAGTTTCTACAGTTCTTTTTTATCAGTTGAAGATGAACCCAAAGAATTTATAATTTGATTCCATATGGGTACATATCTGGTAGAAAACTTTTTTAAATTCGACAAGCCCCTAGTTGGCCCTTCGTCCTACAATATAAGACTCCTGATGTTTCCAATTGTTTATTTTTACTTTTTTTTCTTTTTTATCTTGGGAAGCATGGGATTATTATGCAAATTCAAGATATTTGGTATCAATTTCTCAAATTGTAATTCAAATCATTTAACTGTTTATTACAATAGCATTCAGCATACTAAAGTTAAACTTAGAATGCAATATACTTTCATTTCAGTTCAAAGAAAATCCCGAGTAAGTGCATGTGAGAAACACTCCGTGTTCCAGTCGTTCAAATGATTAAGGTTATGCATTTTGTTTTTAAATGAAATGTGTACACCAATAATAATAATGTTGCTCTTTTTATTTTAATATGTGTCCAAGTGACCTGTTGGACAGTATCTCGTGTTCATTTACATCCATGAAAACTTATTTGAAAGTACCTGTCACAAGTAAGTAAATTTGCTTAGTACAGTGAAACCTGTCTAAACTGAACCTCCTTGGGACCAACTTTTGTGTTCAGAATATACAGGTGTTCGGTTTATACAGGTTCAATTAACAAAAATTTACTGCATTAGGACTTTATTTTAAAAAGTTCAGTTTATACAGGATTTCGGCTTATTCAGGGTTCGGTTTAGACAGGTTTCACTGTATTATTTAAATATGATGCTTTATCAATTTGCAAAAAAATATTCTATTAATTTTCCTACTCAAATTCTAAGCTTGCTATGCCAATTAGTAATGGAAAGGAGTCAAAATAATTGGGGGGGGGGCTATATTTTTTTATGGTTCATATTTCAACTGTATTTTGTTGTATGGCCCTTGTAGGCCATTGATTGGTCAATACACATTCTATTCTATTGATATTTAATGAATTTGAAACCCTTTTCCATATTTTTGCTATTCATCACCTTCCATTCTCATTGTTTACATGTTTCTATATAAAACAATGTACACCACACATAATTTTTAAAGGGGTGCTATATATTCCAACCAATATATTTTAAAATAGAGAAAAAGTCAAATCTGTATTATGTGAGAAAATGGAATATTACAGGATACTAAATTTTTTTATATTAAATAAACAATGTTTTTGTTTTTATTTTATTTTACGGGGATATCACGGTTTTACTTTATCAACTTCCGGCCATTTTGTTGGCGGCTTCTTCGAACGAAAGACCTTGAATTGTATATGCAAATTAATTTCAAATCGTTAATGAACAAGCAAAGACATACCATGTATACATGTCATTGAAAACGTAAGAATGAAACCTGACAAATATTACCTGTAAAAACATAGTACACAAAATATAACGCACCAAAAATGAACATGCCTGTGCCTGTTAAATATTAAACCCATTTAAAGGTTCATATTGACACATTAGCTAAGGTTACCCTGAATTTGACTGAATTTCATACTGACGAA
This sequence comes from Bathymodiolus brooksi, assembly GCA_963680875.1. Lineage (NCBI taxonomy): Eukaryota > Metazoa > Mollusca > Bivalvia > Mytilida > Modiolidae > Bathymodiolus > Bathymodiolus brooksi. Next base: position 83,897,213 of record OY804577.1, read on the forward strand.
AGAGCAAAATCGATGCAAAGTTTAAATTTTAAAGGATAGCAGTACCTGTAGTCTTAAAAAAAGTTAAATACCACAGACACAGTCTAGGAGTAGGTCCTTTATATATAGGCTATGATTATGTGGTATCATGCTAGTCAATGGACATAAGTATTCGTCACCCTTGATTTTACACTATATATTTCATATAAAACCACATTTTTCAAAAAAATTATTGTGAAGTCATTTCTATACGGATTTTGATCATTTTTGCACCAGAAGAAGCAGAAATATTTAAAGATTATTTGTTTATTTTAGCATGATTTTCTGTTAGATTGCCTTTATTTTCTTATGATTTAAAGACAATTTTTGTTTTCTGATGTCAAATTTGCTATATATTTAACCAAAATAAAATCGGAAAAATCATCATTTGTGTTTAAATCCACAGAAAACAAAAACCATGCAGACAAAAATTACTATCAGATAAACAAATAAAATTCAAAGAATTATGCGTGTCTTGAAATAAATTTCATAAAAATCTGCCCAGAGATAGCTTTAAAATATTTGTTTGAAAAAATGTGGTTTTTTATGTATATAGTAAAAAATCGAAGGTGACGAATACTTATGTCCATGGCAGTCATGGAAATTAGCACCGGACCGACGGACCGCGTCCGATAAATTTCCCGGCGGTCCGGTCGTTTTCGTTATCTCACCGGACCGACTGTCCGGTAAATTGTTTTGTCAGCCGCTGCCTTTAAGAATAGATAAATCAAGGTTCTCGGTAAATTCAACTTAAAAATATTTCTAATTCTCTTTTATTTGTTATTTTTAGATCAAGAAAAATCTAAAATAAATAATACATATCGTAATTGATAATCAGGAGTTTTGACAAAGACACTAACTATTTACGACAGTTATTGTCGTAAAATTTTGATGTTGTAAAATATTTCGTGTGACTACAGTGATCGTGGTACAATGTATTTCGGAAAAATAATATTATTCTCTAGAGTTTTTTTCATTAACAATCGTCGTTAATTTGGAACATTTTATCACTTCAAAACACGGTGGTCATGGCTTTCTTGCAGTATAAGACAGGAGCCATTAAAGAGAAAAGTAACCACAGAGGAGACGAGAGAACGGCAGAAACAGTATGAAAAAGACTGAGAACGTAAATTTATTGATTCTTGGAAGCAGGACCAACCCTGGCTTCATCACCATGTTGAACAAAATGTTATGGTCTGCAACTGGTGCATCGAAGCCAATGGACCAAAAGAGCTATACATATATTCTTTTGTAATTCTAAATTCTGGTTTCTAATTATACTTTTTCTTTTAGAGCTATTATTTTATTCTATTTTTTTTTTTTTTTTTTATACATATAAGGATTCATTTGTTTAGATAGAATGAATATTTCATTTAGTAATTTTTAATGTCACAAATAGTTTTGTAATTTTAGAGTGGAAATATACCTTAATGAATATGATCATGCTGTATACAATAATATATTTATGGACATCAAATTGTCATCCCACTTGGACACATTATACTGATTCAGAGCCAACCAGTCTGCTTTTTCTCCTTAATGCTGCGTACTTAACAGAGAAGCAAAAAATACCAATTTTATAGTCTTTGGTCTGACCCGACTGGAGCACGAACACTTGAGCACTCGCTCGCTAACCTTTACGCCGCTGTCTAATTGTAGATATTGCTGTTTGTGATTGCAAGTTTAATGCAATCAATATGTGACACTTAAATAAAATAAATTTATTATTTAAAAAAAAATCATTATTTTATTGTCGGTCCTGTAAAATCTAGTTCGGTCCTGTAATTCTTCACAGTTCACAGGACCGAATGTCCTGCGAATTCAAATTCCTAATTTCCTTGACTGGTCCATGGACTGTAGTTATAAATTTAAGAAAATTGGTTGAAATAACATGTGAATGCACTGTGATCTGCCTATATGCTGAATATACAATGATATACCAGTGTAGTTGTTGAGTTTGGTGTGTTGGCACACCACATTTTGTGGCAACATGTGTATTCAATAAACCCACCTACATTGTATGTAATATGCTTGCATAAACTGTTTTTTTTTTTAAAATAGAAAGTTCTTGAATTCCATAAGTCAGAATAATGAGCTGCATGAAAATGGGTAGTTCAACATTTCTTCTGAGTTTTTGTTTGAAATTTTTCTTTCAGTCTATAATACCAATTATGCCTACCGGTAATTAAAAAAATCACATTATCTTCTGCTGGAACTTGAGCTGAAAGGATCATTAGTTGGCCCACTTACAAAATTGTGTGTGACACTCCCATCCTCCATCCAAGATAGCTGCCATTACTATACATGTAAGCAGAAATTTCATTAAATGGCAGCAAAAAAAAGGAACCATTTGAGATATTTCTGTTAAATTTAGATGTCTAATTGAAATACAGGTGAGTGATTACAGGATCCTGAATGCATCTTGTTTGCATGTCGACTTTGCTTATAAAATGAAGAAAATTGTAATTTTATATGATAATTCATGACACATGTCTGTCAGATTATGATTATTTGTGGAGACGAGCATATCATGCCCTCATGGTGCAACTTTTTATTCATTTTCAGAATCCACACTTATCAGTAGTAGGTGATCAGTATTTGCAATGATGGGAGATCCTCTAGACATGAAGCAGATTTTCTTTACTAATCTGCAGCTGCTGGGGTTAGATGCAGCAGCAGAAGGAATGGGTAATAAAATTCCTTTTAACAAGTAAGTAATTTATATTATATGTTATAATTAATCAGTATCCATGGGTATAGAAATAGGACCTTATATCTCTCTTGGAATTACAAGACACTTAGGGTTATGTTGTGTAACACGACTTTTAACAATATTTCAGTTATATCATGGCGATCAGTTTCATTGGTGGAGGAAACCAGAGGACCCAGAGAAAACCATTGACAAACTTGATTAAATAATGTTGTATCGGGTACACCTTGCCATGAGCAGGATTGGATCTCACCACGTTGGTGGTGATAGGTATCATGACTTCGGCGACCCCACAAGACAATTAGGTCTTAGACATAAGAAATTGATGTTAACTAAGTCATTTTTTCACTAGATGGTATAAAGTGTACATGAGAGAAACTCACATTTAGAAGTAAGAGTGATTTTATCGCTGTTCTTCATGTTATACAGGCCTCTACATTAACATGTTTTTCAACTTGTCCCTTCGGACAACTAACTAAAAAAAAGTACTTGTCCGACTCAATCTTTTAGTTGTCCGAAAAAATTAATAAAAATTACAAAAACTAGAGAATAATTATCCAGGGCTCCCACTACTTTCAAATTAGAGGGAGAAGTGACTTCTCTTTCAGAGAGCTCACAGGGAGAAGTGGGAGACAACAGAGAGAAGTGGGGAGACTGCTGGGAGAAGTCAATTGCGATTAATCGAAACATTGTCTGATGTTACCCTGCCCAAATTTAGTAAATAGTTAAAGCTGCCTGAACTGATATGTTCTGGTTTTTTTTTTATTATTCATAACTACCTTAAGTACATATATTCAATGTCACATTTTTATTTCTGTCTACCTTGATTGTAGTCTTGCATACCAGTGATTTTTACCCTTTTCCTTTTGAAATATTAGTGTTGTGATCCAATACCACGCAAATTGTAATAACTCATATTTGTGTTATATAAATCCTTGTTTCTGGTAAAAAAAATATACCTAGATACTATATATACCAGTATCTAGGTATATATTTTTACCAGAAACAAGTGCCTGTGATATAAATAAAGCAAAGTATTTTATTTAAATTCACAGAGAAATAACAATTTTAGTGGATCTTTTCAACCAGATCAGGAAAAAGCTTGTAATCGTCCATTTCAAAGGTTTCAATATTTCCCAAAAGCCTAAATGAAGTCCTCTATCGTATTTTGCACAAAAGACAAGTTTAAATTTGGCGCCAAATTGATATCCGATAATTTTTACGTGTCCGTTCCGCAGTGATTCTTGTTCTTATATTTCAAATATTTATATTTCCGTTCATTAAAGCGTTTCTGAGATTGCGACTTTAATTTTGTCAATGTCCTTGAACTTCATCAAAGCATGGAGGAACGATAAATGATATCAATAAAAGAGTTTTGATCGGGCGTTTCACTTTAGTTTTAATCAAAATAAATTATGGACAAATTGGAGATCAAACAAGGCTCTTTTATACAACAAACCCAGTATTTTATACCAGTGGAAATAGATTTGTCTGTCGTACCGGCACATTTGGGAATCTCTGATTTTTTCACTTGTCCCATCGGACAACCGAAATACAAGATCTACTTGTCCGACGTCAGTTTTCACTGGTATCGGACAAACGTTAATGTCGAGGCCTGTTATAGTTATTTCTTATAATTTATTGTAATGACTCTTTTAATTATATTTTGTTTTTCATAATACATGTATATTGTATTTATGCAGTGATTTTCTGACTGCGTTTTTGGGGCCGAATATCGGCCCCATTCCCAATGTGAAAAAGGCTCTTTTCCCAATTTCATGGGGGAAAATTCCCAATAGCGTGGTGATAAAATTATTCGTAAAAATCGTTAATGAAAGCTTTTTCAAATGAAATTAAAAGCCGAACATTTTAAAGTTTATGACCTGGTTACTGTTTGTTTTGATATGAAAACGAAATACTATGCACAAGATACCGGGAACCAGTGCAGTATATTGGGTCGCTTGATTTGTTGAAAGTTGCATGTACCGGACTGCGATAAAACTTCAGTAAAACGAAAGCGGAAATTGTAGTATTTGGAATAAATTTTATATTAAAGATGTTTATTGATATAAATTTAATATAAAAATAGTAAACATGTCCTGTGTTTTACGTTGCTTGATATTTTGTCAATTCATTGGGAATTAAAAACGGAAAACAGTTGATGAAGGGGAATACGCGAATTATTGCCAATTGAGTTTTAAAGTTAAAATAAAAATGTCACGATGTTGCATAATTCTAAATATTTACCAGTAATGATGGATTCAAGTACAGGTAACTTGAATCCTTTGGATTAAAAAAAGTTTTTACTGCCCAAGATCAATGAGGTTGATGACGTTAATAAAGATAGTGAAACTGTTTGAAGTGAGTCCGACCCACTACCACAGTACCGGTCACCGACTCTTATACTGATACACCATGTCCCCCAGAAGTTGAACGCCTTGTTACCACTGTCAGTGTCACTTCAGAAACAACAAATTCAAATTCTTTATTACCTAACACAGCTTTAAATGACATCCAACAACATGTAAATAGTGCAAATAGTGGCAATGTTCAGGACCTATGAGAAAGGGGGAGGGGGGTTCAGCTGGTACATCGGTCTGGGGCCTGGAGAGTCAAGAAGGGGCCTGTTAATCTCTGAAGAACCCCATAGCCTTAGATTTCGGAAGGTTTTCTCATGATCTCGGTTAGGGTTATAAATAGAAATGATATATTATCTTAATAGCAGTAGACCAGATTTTAGTGACTATAAAATAACTTCAACAAGTAACACCTTGCTGCATCAACTGATTATGTTTGTCACTGCTTTGTATCAAGTACAGGTATATGTTATCTGGACATTCTGCTGCACAGGAAATAAAGCATTTATGAAAGCTTACCAGTGGTTTTATAGAACCTCAATTTTGAGGGAAGTCTCAGTCTCGTCTGTCTCTGGGGCCCCAAAGCAGTCTTGTTCTGCCTTGCAAAATTTCTCTTGGAGGCCCTGGCGATGTTGATAATGATTCGCAATCTGACTGTCAATCTGATTTGGACAGTTGTGCTCCAGAGGTCGTGGTACCAGATGCCAGGGTTTTCAGTTCAATAAGGAATGAACAAAGAATTTGTTACTGTTGGCATTAACCTTGGTATGGTATGACCACTATTCTATTACTGGACATCCAAACTAATAAATTTATTGCTCTTCCCATCTTTTCCCAATTATAAGGGACCCGGGCCCCAGATACAAATGAGTAGGAAAATCACTGATTTATGGTTTGTACATATCAATGACATTAATCCGTTTTTGAAGGGAAAAAAAACAGTTCAGCAAAATAATTTTGATGCCATTTTTTACAGGAATATGTTTGATCTTCCCAATAAGAGGGGAAGTGAAGTGGTGCTGCATTTACTGTTTGAAAAGTTAAATCCTGTGATGTGTAAAGAAGAATTTAGGTAGGATTTGTTTATTGACAATAAAGTTAAATCCTGTCATGTGTAGAGAAGAATTTAGGTAGGATTTGTTGATTTACAATAAAGATGAATTATGTGATGTGTAAGTTAAAATTGAGGTAGGATTTGTTGATGATCTTTTGCTGGTCAGCTCAAAATTGTGTCAGCTTGCAACAGATATCAGAACACCAGCAGTGTATCTGATATGCTAACTACATTAAACTGGCCCACACTAGCAGAACGCAGACTACACACCGGAATCATCACGATCTATCAAATAGTACATCAACTTGTTGCACTACCATAAAGCACAATTGACTCAAGAACCAGGAAAATTCACCAACCAACTTTTAGGCAAATATACAGTCACACAATGGAACAATCTACCAGAATCCTGCATACAAGCTCAACCAGTTGACACTTTGAGAGAAGAGCTCACACCTGCTGTTCTCTGTATACTCATTTAAAACACCACACTGAAAATGTAAATAGTTTTTTTCACCTTTGTTTCATTATTGCACTAATTTAATTATTTGGCTGTAAATATTGTATTATAAATTTACTCTTGTCCACTCATGCAACAGTAAATAATCATCAAGTGGCTAATTGAAGCCTAAAGAAGAAGAGGAAGAAGAACATTTTCAACAAGATTATTTATGTATTTTTTGTTCAAATTAATCAATTTGATCATATATTTGAACAAATTATTTCAATATTTTTCAGACATTGTTGGCCTATTATAGATAAGCAACAAGAGGCACAGTTCAGAAGGACATGCAGTAATTGGTTGAATAATATTTCTAAGGTAAAGTGGATTTCCATATACCGGTATCATTTTGACATTAAAAATATTCTTGCCCGAGAGCATGATTTTAGAAAAGTTTATCATCCTTAATCATGACTTGACTAATTTGGAAACAATCATTGCAAGAAAATGATACACTTGATATGGCATTACGGATAGATCTTCAAAGTAAAATGCAAATTATTTGTTATATATTTAAGGTTTTTGTATGATGATATTTTTTAATCTTTAGAGTCATTCCGAAATTTCTAGAGCCCATAATGTAATTTCATTGGTTGTGCTTTAATGTCTCTGTCTTTAGAATCTACTTATTATTGAAATTTAATGTGGTGGGAATGATCCTGAAGGAGTCCTCTACAAAGACTGAAAGAGTATGTGGAATGAAAATCCATGATGCCTCTGGCTTTAAATTTGTCTCTCATTCCCTTCATTCAAGATTGCTAAGTATATAAATTGAAGAATATTAAAAGCTGGGTTTGTCAATATAGGCTTCTTTGATCATCTTGAATTTTTGTTTGTATTTTAGGGAATTCTTAAGGCCACAATCAAATTGTCCTTGGAATTACATCTACTTATGAAATCGATGCCTTTATGGCTATAACCACTACAGTAGTGAGTTTGAGTCCTGTCCATGGAAAGCTTATGCTTATGCAAATTTATATGATAACGATACTAGTTATTTATACATCTAAGGTGTACTGTCATTTTGTGATAATGATACTAGTTATTTATTTAATTAAGATGTACTGTATAATTTCAGAATGAGCCTGATTCACATTTACCGAGGATTACAGGGTCATTATTTCTGTCACCAGGTGGAGATAAATTTATCCGGTTATTACTTCACTTTTCTAGATATGTGCTGCAACAAGATATAGAGAAGATGGGTAATACTGTATATAATCTATGTTTATTTACTAATAAACTAAATGAAAAGAGTTTAAATTTTGTCATACAGCTGAAATATATACTGTACTTTGCTCTGTATAATACTTAATCTTTTGTTCAGAGAAACATATTGCCTAGACCAGGGCTCACCAAACCAGGACAAGTGGGCAAAACTCTCACCTGAAGGAGAAATCAAGTCTCCCTGTGTGATGAGCCCTGCTAGGCGTTTGATTATTTATATACATATATCACAATCTGTAATTGAAAATGAAGGGATGCATATTATATATAAATGTGTACTTTACACAACCATTTGTGATATACAGTGAAATCTGACTAAACCGAACCATGAGTAAACCTGTCTAAACCAGACAGACTTTACATTCCTATCTACAGTAAAACCTGTCTAAACCAGACAGACTTTACAGTCCTATCTACAGTAAAACCTGCCTAAACCAGACAGACTTTACAATCCTATCTACAGTAAAACCTGTCTAAACCAGACAGACTTTACAATCCTATCTACAGTAAAACCTGTCTAAACCAGACAGACTTTACAATCCTATCTACAGTAAAACCTGTCTAAACCAGACAGACTTTACAATCCTATCTACAGTAAAACCTGCCTAAACCAAACAGACTTTACATTCCTATCTACAGTAAAACCTGCCTAAGCCAGACAGACTTTACAATCCTATCTACAGTAAAACCTGTCCAAACCAGACAGACTTTACAATCCTATCTACAGTAAAACCTGCCTAAACCAGACAGACTACATTCCTATCTACAATAAAACCTGCCTAAGCCAGACAGACTTTACAATCCTATCTACAGTAAAACCTGCCTAAGCCAGACAGACTTTACAATCCTATCTACAGTAAAACCTGTCTAAGCCAGACAGACTTTACAATCCTATCTACAGTAAAACCTGTCTAAACCAGACAGACTTTACAATCCTATCTACAGTAAAACCTGCCTAAACCAGACAGACTTTACAATCCTATCTACAGTAAAACCTGCCTAAGCCAGACAGACTTTACAATCCTATCTACAGTAAAACCTGTCTAAACCAGACAGACTTTACAATCCTATCTACAGTAAAACCTGTCTAAACCAGACAGACTTTACAATCCTATCTACAATAAAACCTGCCTAAACCAGACAGACTTTACATTCCTATCTACAGTAAAACCTACCTAAACCAGACAGACTTTACAATCCTATCTACAGTAAAACCTGTCCAAACCAGACAGACTTTACAATCCTATCTACAGTAAAACCTGCCTAAACCAGACAGACTTTACATTCCTATCTACAATAAAACCTGCCTAAGCCAGACAGACTTTACAATCCTATCTACAGTAAAACCTGCCTAAACCAGACAGACTTTACAATCCTATCTACAGTAAAACCTGTCTAAGCCAGACAGACTTTACAATCCTATCTACAGTAAAACCTGTCTAAACCAGACAGACTTTACAATCCTATCTACAGTAAAACCTGCCTAAACCAGACAGACTTTACAATCCTATCTACAGTAAAACCTACCTAAGCCAGACAGACTACAATTCTTTCTATAGTCCATTTGAATGCTATAGACCACCTAAGAAAAATTAATGACAAATTCTTTTTAATTTTTTCTCTTCTTTTTTCTTCAAATATATATTTCAAATGTGTCTACGAACTCTGACAGTAACTTTCAGAATTGTTCATCAATAGATAAAAAAGTTACCCATTAGGTGTCTATGTTAAATATTTGCACTTATATGTGTAATTTTTAGTGGAGTAAGCATGCTTTAAAGAACAGCACTCATACCATAAACAAAAATAAAAACATGTGCTTGACATGCAAATTTCTATATATCATATGACTGACCATTTAAATATCAAATGGGCTTGCATAGATAGAGTTGTCCATTTAATTCAAAACACATGTATCAAGGTCATTGTCACTTGATCTTTAATTCTCATGGACACATTCTCTAGTTTAAATATATATTGAAGAATGCATAGAGCTTGACTTGCGTGCTTTTTATTCAAGCAAGAGGCACTGTTGGTATTTAAAGTTCACCTTGATTTCACAAGGCTATTTTTCATTGTTATTTCCAATCATCCTTTATATGTCATCTTCTTTGATATTTAAATGACAAGTCACATGCCAATAGTATATTTGCATGGGGAGCACATGTTCTTATTTTTGTTTACAGTTTTAGGCTGTTTTTTCTCTCCCCTAGAAAGTACACATATAAAAACAAATATTTAATATAGACACCTAATGGGCAACTTTTTTATCTATGGATGAAACATTCTAAAAGTTACTGTCAGAGTTCATAGAAACATATAAAATATATATGTGAAGAAAAAAGAAAAGAAAACATTAAAATGGATTTTTAATTAAATTTTTTTAGGTGGTCTATAGCATTCAAATGGACTATACAGTAAAACCTGCCTAAACCAGACAGACTTTACAATACTATCTACAGTAAAACCTGCCTAAACCAGACAGACTACATTCCTATCTACAATAAAACCTGCCTAAGCCAGACAGACTTTACAATCCTATCTACAGTAAAACCTGCCTAAACCAGACAGACTTTACAATCCTATCTACAGTAAAACCTGTCTAAGCCAGACAGACTTTACAATCCTATCTACAGTAAAACCTGTCTAAGCCAGACAGACTTTACAATCCTATCTACAGTAAAACCTGTCTAAGCCAGACAGACTTTACAATCCTATCTACAGTAAAACCTGCCTAAGCCAGACAGACTTTACAATCCTATCTACAGTAAAACCTGCCTAAACCAGACAGACTTTACAATCCTATCTACAGTAAAACCTGCCTAATCCAGACAGACTTTACAATCCTATCTACAGTAAAACCTGCCTAAGCCAGACAGACTTTACAATCCTATCTACAGTAAAACTTGCCTAAACCAGACAGACTTTACAATCCTATCTACAGTAAAACCTGCCTAAACCAGACAGACTTTACAATCCCATCTACTAAATGTCTATGTAATTTAAACCTGTGTAAACCAAACACCTGTTTAAGCCGAACAATTTCTTCAGTCCCAAAGGAGTTTGGTTTAGACAGGTTTTACTGTATTAAGAAATTCCAAAGTTTTGGAAGTGACTGTACACATTTTAGACACATTTACACACTCTTTCTTTCTATGTATATATTAGTCTCAAACAAGTGTACCAGGGGCCGCCATGGTCGTGATCATATGACGTATTGATCATATCAATGACTTAAGGGGGTTAAAAAATCTTGGACCACCTCACTAGCCCAGGGCTAGCATACTCCCAAATATTACTAGCCCGAATCTATGAACCACTAGTCCTGGTCAATACAGTGATTTCATGAATCCGACTTGCAGACTTGAACCCTTGTACAACATGTACAATGTATATTAGTTTAACTATCTTTCTTTTCAGATCTGGTATTGCATTTTATTTTCACATATTTTCCACAGTTCAGGTCACTGTAAGGCCAAAAAAAAAATATGTGTGTTTATGGTCACATGTCAAAAAAATCTAGGGTCGGTCGGCATTAATTTTTTTTTTTTTTTTTTAACTATCGGCAAAACCGGAAATAGTCGTTTCCGAAATCCGATTCCGGTATTTCATTTTCAAAATCTCCGGTAAGCCGTCATTTGTTGAAGCAGTTTTTACCTTCTTTGCTTTCAATTTCGACAAAAAGCTAGCGGTTGAATAAATAAAACATTGCTGCTGATTAAACAACATATAGCATACCGTATATGAATATAAGTAGATACGCAAATATTGACAAGTTTGTCAGTATCCGATATATATTTTTACTAGCCCGTCGGGCATACAGCTGATTATTTCAGCTAGCCCAAATGTGGAAATTACTAGCCACAGGCATCGGGCTAGGGGATTTTCTAACCCCTGGACTTGAGGCAGGTTGGTGGTTTTCTCCGTGTACTCCGGTATCCTCCACCAATAAAACTTAAATATTGTTGAAAGTGGCATTAAACACCATATCCCTAACCCTATCCAAAGTTTATCAATAATAGCTGACGGCTAATTTGTACTTACACAGCCTGTTTGACAACAGTCACTAATAACCTCTACATTCAACTTTCAGGATTATGGGAGATATCGACTATATATAGGCCCATGCCGAGTATACTGGTGTAGTCAGTCAGACACGAATCAGCCACCGTATTTTACGGACGATAGGTCGATATTTTTTTTCCTCAACACGCTGGCTTCGACCTATCGTCCACATTGACCTATACAAGGATGAAGTTAAAAAAATCTGGAATCCCTAAAAAAAAATCTCGATAAAAATGACGATTTTGTTTACAGTATACCTTGAATTTGCTGTAGGTATTTTTTTCTGAATAAGAAGACTGAAATCATCGATGTTCTTGGGGAATAAAAGTATACTAACAAGGGGTGCAATTCCGGGGAAAAAATGTTCAACATCCGAAAAAAAACAATAATATTCAATGATTGAAGTGTTAGCGAAAATCAGTTCAATATTGAATTGTATAATAAAATATATACTATAAAAATGTATGTTGTTGAAAAAAAATCACAGGGTGGATCGTTTTACAATATAAAATTATTGTCACAAAATATCTAAATATAGCTATAAAGCTTTTCCATCTAACACGAGTATGCGCACGGGGTTTTAGTAAAAAATGGCGGTTGCATTACATCTCACAATAATTTGAATAAACGTGGAGTACAAGCTTTTTACACTAAATATACTGGAAATTAATTATCGATTTCGTTAAACTAGAATGTTCTACACTTGAATTGGTCAATTAGGAACAAATAAAATAATCACCATGAGATAATCAACACAGGTGAACATCAGTCGGCACTTAATTATCCTGATCAGCTGATTGAAAATTTACTGGACCGAGACGATCACATAATTTGTGTACTACTAATTAAACACAGTTTAAAGGTATGTCAATAAAACTGCACAAGGTGATACATTGTTTTGACAGCCTGATTATTTTATTGTATGAACATCCGTTTACCATCTATTGTGACACCCACAGATGGCCTGATTTGAATGTCATCGATGTCTGGCTTTACAAACCAGACTCCTCATAAAAAACAACTTTAAAAACAAAATTTTATTTAATTTAATTTTCATAATTATTTCGTTTATGACACATAAGAATAGTATTCTTGAGTTAATACTTACATATACTTCCCGAAGAACATCGTTATAGGACAAATGTTTACCGATGTAAAAAAAAAAAAAAAAAAAAGTTTGATGTGACGATACTTACCCAAGTTGTCATCGGCATCCTCGACCTATGGAATGCTTCAACCTATCTTAGTATTTCCCAAAAAATTTAGCCGAAAAGCAGCAATTCGACCTATCGTCCCCATCGACCTATAGTCCGTAAAATACGGTAATATTGACCTCATTTTCAATATTCAAAGTCAGCTATGTATGGCTACTTGTAATGTGAATTTTGAAATCTGTGCAAGTGAAAATGAGATACCTTTGTTTGTTTATAAAATTGTTTTCTATTTCATCCTCAGTTTTCTTCTCTTTTTTCTTTTCAGGGGGAAAAGAAAAGGATCATATTCGTTACCCAGAACTAACACAACAAACGGTCTCATTTGGTGAAGCTATTGGTAATTCTGTCCAGTGTTCTATGGTACGGAATAGGAAGTTCTTGTTGGAGGAATCACAGATCATTTTAGCACTCAATAGGGAATGGAAGGAGTATACTAAGTAAGAAGTAACATGTATATTAACAACTGTTCCATACTGATATCTTTTTTTTTTTCTTTTGGGGGGGATATAACAATACTTTATTGTTTGACTCACCTGTTAACAAAACACCTTAGACTCCTAGGTAAAGGCTTTTCCAGGAAAAAATACCCGGTAGGGTCGGAATGCCATTGATTTTTTTTTTTATCTAGGTGGGGGGGGGGGCGTAAAACATATTTCTTTTCTTGTGGTTGTTGTCAAATTTCTATTTAATTAATCGCGGTTGTCTGTATTTTTACCATTTTGGTATATTCAAATAGACCTACTTACCGGCAAGTCGTGTCACTGTGTTGTTCGTTAAACGGTGTATAATATTCGGTTGTTTGTTCCGCGATTTCACTTCTTTTGCATGTTTTAAGCCAAATTGTCTCCCTTTATCTTCCGAAATATTCCGAATGATATGTTATGTAAAAGATGGAGAAATATGAATAATGAACTGATACCTGGTTCTTTTATTTTCGTTCCTGGGTTCCGAGATAAAAAGTACCAGTCGAAAACGAAACGTGGTCAAATGCCAAAATGGACTGGGATAATGAACAAATTTGCCACTGGTTAACAGCCGTGGGCCTAGGGGAATATGTTCAGGTGTTTAGAGGTATGTTTGTCAAACTAGGTATCACAGGAAAGGAATCGTCTGCTTTCGGCGATTTCGCTTATCCTTTTGGTGAGGGAAAGAGGGGGGGGTGGGGGAGGGAGGGTCCTCATTTCAAATTTAATTTCTATTTTCTAGGTGGGGGTCATTTTAAGTATTTATATTTATGTGGTGGTACCCCAAAAAAAATTAAAATTCTAGTGGTAGTACCCCAAATTATTGACAGAGTTCTGACCCCCCCCCAGGTATTTTTTCCTGGAAAAGCCCTAAGCAAAAAATAATCTAAGGTTCCCTATATTACATTAGATCTCCTATCCAGGGTTAGTAAGAGATTAATTAGGATCCACATGTTCCATATCTTTATTATTATGTTGTTGACAGGTCTACAAATCATTACGTCATAACCATCAGTGGTGTCAGCTTCCATGTTGATGTCTCGTGTAACTGTTTTTCTGCTGATTTATATTTTCACTTGCAAAAACAGCCTGATCTTTAAAGTTGGGGTTCGTGGTGGCCCTGATCTTATGATAGTTGGATTTATAACTGCCTATGCAATCAGTGCCACCATATAACTGAAATATTGTTGAAAGTAGAGTGTTAAACAACATAGCCTAACCCCCTTAATGTTGTTGAGGCTCATCAATAGAGTTAAAATAAAGGAGAAAAAAAACATTATATCCCTAGGGAAAGTGTGCTTTCTGAAAGAAATAACACAGTGTACTTTAAAACTTTGTGACAAAGTAGGAAATATAGAATCTTTCTTTGCGAGCAGTTAAACTTTAAAATTTCGAGCCTCCAGCAAGAAATTTTAAAGTTTAACTATCGAGACTGTAGAAATACGATAATCAACTGCTCACAAAGAAAGATTCTGTTTTTCTAATTCTTTAATACGTCAATTATTTCGTTTTAAAAATATACCACTTTAAATACCCCGTGGGGAACCCATCACATTCCATTTGATGACGTATTTTAGTGTTGATATGAATACGCTATTCAAAACGATGTCGCTTGAAGAAAACAAAATATTGAAATGACACTGTTTTTCATTTGAAGTAAACAATAGTTAATAACAAATTACAATTGAAGAAAGTATTTGAAAGGCACTAAAATCTTTAAAAAGTCTGGGTCATGACCTTTCGAAGATCCAATCAGAAACCGAGAACAAAAAAATCACATGTGATGGAACAAATTTTTCTCTCACCGGTAAAAAACACGAAGAACAGCCAAAGAATTAGAGAAAACATTATTCTAATCCTTCACTGGCTATATAAACAAATGGCATGATAAAATTCCTGATATCCTACCGTGACATCTGCTCGGTCATGCAATAATGTCGGTCATTTGTTTTGATTTACAATTACAGCACGAGACCAATGACGTCATTCTGTATATTCATAGCGTACATAAACACAGAGGGAATACTTTTCAACGTCAAAATTACAAGATGAGATTAAAACAGAGAAGTTTGAATTGAATAAATTCCATGCAAGTAAAAAAGATCCTTTTTACTAATGTCTTTTTTTCCTGATCATTATGCATGTTAAATATGTTTCCATCGATGGTATTCCCCAAACATTTGTATTTTTCCGGTTTGTTGACATAATCGACATCACAGTTCATGACCGTTTCTGGAATGTAGGCCAAGCAAATTGTATTTTAAAATACTTTGAAAATTTGATGATTGATCATTCAGATTCCACCATTTTCTAGAAAATGGCCGATTTTACCGGGAAAATACATGCAAGTGCTCTCCATTAGTCACAAAATGGCAGATTATTTTGCATTTCCACTGCTGCTTTAATAACAAATATACCCCTTACTTCTTGGGGTAATGAAATGAAATTCACAGAGAAGATAGAAAAAGAATTAATTTAACAGCAATAATCAAAATTTATAGCATAAATTGAACAGAGAATTAAATTAAACCAGACAGAAAAATGAGATTGTCTGGGTAAAAAAAACCTGTCATTATTACAAATAGCATCAACAAAACTGTATTGTTACCACTCTGGGATAATAAATGTGATTAAAATAAATTGAAATCAGTCATTAATTGTTTTACCAAAATATGTTGGTCTAATAGATTGTATTGACAAAAGCAAAAACACCAAATTCACTGGATTAAATACTTTTTATTTGGGTAAGCAAGTTTAATATTTGCATCAAATAATTAATTTTTAATACTTCAATTTCAAACTATTTAAAAAAAACATCTTTTGAAATTTTTCAGACAAATCAATTACACTGAAAAAGCTAAAACACTGTACTTTCTTAATCTGGTTTACTTTTTAAGTTTGGTTGGCCTATGACAAAATCATGTACTTTATTGAACTTTGACCGACTTTATGTGACGTCACACGACGCCATTTGGAAAAAGGGTGGTAAACAAATATGGATCAGTATGTAATTATTATCGATCTTTTTTCCATGGAACTTTACACATGTGAGCAAGAATAGATGAGGAACATAATTAAAAAGAAAAAAATGTTTACTTTTCAAACATGAAAAAAATAATCAAACATTATCCAATGACTGACCGACTTATTGTCAGACGAGGATATATATAATATATTTTACTTCATACATACATCAGTTGCTTGATAAATTATGAACATCATTTCTGACTGATTTTATATATTTATATAGGACAATAGTGCATTCAAACATTAAGATATTTATTTTGTTTCTTCCCATATTCATTTGTTCTCAAAAAGAAAAGAAAAACAAAACATTCAGCTGTATAAGCTTCAAAATGACCTTTTATTTCATGTGTATTAATAAGAGGGTACCACATAGGAAAATATAAAGGGGCTGTCATGGTCATGATCGTATGGTAGTTGGATTTAAAACTACCTGTGTAATCCATGCCTATCACTACTAAAGTTGTGAGTTTGAATCCCTCTCATGGCGGGGTGTACTCGATACAACATGATTCCTTTTAATTACAGATGATCGCTAAGTTTTATAAGTGATATTACCTATAGATATTAAATGTTGAATGAAAAAGAATTAAATTCTATTTAATATGATATGGTATCAATTAAACATAGTGATTCCATTTAATTATAAATGATTTCTTCTCTCATATAAGGTTGTTTTGGTTTTTACACACAAGAAAAAGTGAATTGATGTAAAGTTTATATAGTTTTTCAATGAAAAATGTACCACTAAATTCTACAGAAAGAAAAGGAATGATATGAAATTTATGTGATTCAGTGTTTATACTATAGCATAAAGAGATGTGAAGCTTGTTTTTTCAGCTGTTATTTAACTATTAAATCTTTTCTATTCAAGATAACTAGGAAATATATATTTTTTTTCTTTATGTTTTAGTAGCCAGGTCTAATTTCACAAAAACATGCAGCAATATTTCTGATATTTTTTAACCCATGCTTATAATGTCATTTTTCCTGTTTTTAAATATTCTTCAAAATGGAAATAATTTTGTTTTCAGTGAGCTGGTTAAAGATTACAGGAAGTTATCAAAACAAGCCAGAGAAAAAGATCATAACATCAGGGAGGAAATACAGAAAACAACAGAAAGAGGGGCAGCCAGGGGGAGGTAATACAGATAGTTGTCATGTCATCCTCTACCTTGTCTTCTGTTTATTAGTTTAAATGATACATTGGGATTGGGTTTGTTTTCCAAACATACAAAGCACGCAGCATTAAGGAGTAAGAGATGTGTCCGAGTGGAGCGACATGTCTACCCGCTGGCTGTTGTTTCAGTGAGCTAGCACTACTCAGCGTGTTAGTCTAGAACAAAGCGGACCTCATCATCATTTCATTGAAAATTAACTTGTTCTCACCATGATATAACTGAAAAATTGCTGAGTTGGCCTTGAAACAACAATCACTCACTCACTCACTTCCAAACATACAGTTTCACATGTATGATTCACTGTGACAAACATTAGTTCCTGTTTCTGATTATTGAGAAGTAATTTCATTTAGATATATTGTAATTAACATCAAACAAACTCCAAGTAATTTTAATATGGAGCTTACGTTTTAAAACTTGTAGGCTATCACTTTAATTTCCCAAATAATTGCATTAAAAAAAATTGTTTAGTAATTTGTATAACTTAAAATGATACTAAATGTATATTTTTTTTTTGGGGGTTTAATTATAGCCCTATGGTGAGGAAAAGAAGTAATTTGTATAACTTAAAATGATACTAAATGTATATATGTTTTTTTGGGTTTAATTATAGCCCTATGGTGAGGAAAAGAAGATCTACAAATGCTTATGAATATGATTTTGATCCACAATCTATAAAAAGAGCACAGAGGGTTCAAGAGGTAAGACTAATCAATTTGGTTGGCATATACATATATACACTTATTTAGAGAAACCGTTTCTAAACATAATTAGTAATTCCTTATCGTCTTTAGTCCAAATGAGATGCTGTTGTTATAGAGGAGATAACTTCAATGTCGTCATCGTTAAAACATAACATTACAATATAAAGACATCTCAATAAAAATTTTGATTGGGTTAGGGTTAGCGTTATTGGGTTTAACGGCTCTTTCAATAATATTTCAGTTATATCGTGGTGGATGAAACCGTAGTACCAGGAGAAAATCATCAACCTGTCGTAAGTCACTGACAAACTTTATCACATAATGTTGTATCGAGTACACCTCGCCTGAGCGGGATGCAAACTCACAACGTTTGTGGTGATAGGTAGTTATAAATGCAACTACCATACAATCACGTCCACAGCGTCCCCTAAGTATCATACGATCACGTCCACAGCGTCCCCTAAGAAAATGTTTGATTGAGGGAATAACTTTGTCTTAAAATGTTAAATCAGAGAAAACAATTTCTTTTGTTTTTATGATATATTCAGTAAGAATATTTACATTTCGAATGTTGCCTTGCAAAAGATGTTACAACAGTAGCATAAACTTACATAACTAATCATGACTATAATATTGTCAGGTAAGAACCATGGTCATAGGTATATAAAAAAAATCATCACCATATCATAACTGAAATATTGTTGAAAGTGGTGTTAATCATCGATAAACCTGAATGATTCAGATTAATTTGTGATTTATAGGTTCGTGATTTATGGAAACAGTTTGATGATTTCTGTACAAGAGAAGCATCAGAAAGAGAAGTGATAGAATCTATTGTAGATAAAACAATGAACAAATATAGAATAAGTGCTACCGACATCAACATTAAAGTGCCAGATTTATTACTGACAGAATGTCAAGATGAAATACGACGGGTAAGATACATCAGTACTGTTAAAGATACTAGATATGGTTTATTACCTGGAACTGAAATACACATCAGACTTGCTTACTTAGTACTGTAATATATATAAGCTTGATAGTAACTATATATATAGGCAAGTCGAATATTGCTAGATACACTTAATTTGTTACCCTTAAATCGAGATTGACTTAGGCAAAGTTTAAGGTGTGTTATTGGTTCTCACCCAGCTAACAGCAAGGTGTACATCAAGTATAGATACTTGTTAATTGTTCCTCTCATACTTTTACCACCATTATACTTGGTTGTCACTATGTTGATGAGAAAGAGATGAAAGGCAACAAATCAGGGTACCACTAATGTTTGGTCCCTATTTATGGCAATGTGTACTCAGTATGAATCTTTGTTTGTCAATAGATATAGATGTCATCTTCAAGTTTTTTTGTGTTCATACACTAATGAAATTTAAATTTAAAGGCTAGCTAACAGTGGTATGGAAAATTCTGAAGTAACAATGATTGTTTTATTAAACAGACATATTTTATTGGTGTTTGAGCACTAACAACTTGAATTCACTTGAAATTATAAAACTAGCTATGTAGACAGATAAAGTACAGGTCAAGTAGACAGATAATATACAGATCAAGTTAGCAAAAAATACATTTAAAAAGAAAGAAAAAATTTTTGGACATATTGGGGATTAGGGAGGAGGTAGATATTAAAAAATTGGAAGTAACAGTGATTGCCTTTTTATTTTCAGAGACATGTTGACAGTAACTTCCACCATGGCAAACTAAATCTAGTCAGTATTATACAACTATGGAATCTATGTCTACATTTATATATTGAAAAAATTCACCAAGGTAATATTAAATGATAAAAGTTTTAACATACCTATTACCTGTCAACCTTTAAGATATCTAAATTCAAAAAGGAAATCTTGCTTATACGATGTGACATTTTGGATGTTATTGATAGTCTGGAATGGTTAGTAGATCGTGGGTTTGATCCCCGGTCATGTCAAACCAAAGACTATAAAATTTTTGCTGATTTTCAAATACACAGCCTTAAGGAATAAAAGCAAAGACTAGTTAGCTTGGAAATGGGATAGTGTGTCTGAGTGGAGTGATATGTCTACACATAGTGTTTCAGTGAGTTAGAACTATAACAATCCAACAATCTGTCTAGTATTAAATGGACCTCATCATCATTTCATTGAAATGTAACTTGTTTTAGCCATGATATACTAGAAATTGTTAAATTGGTGTAAAACAACAATCACTTACCATTTAACATCTGGCAATACTTATCATTTTGGAATTTATGTCAATTTCACTTGTCAAACAATTTGCTTGAAAATTAAAATTTTACAATTGGTATAATATTTTTCAGCTGGTGTTCCTAAATTTGAAAACGAGGTCAAGGCTATTAAAGAAAGAGTACATACAAGTCATGCCTATTTATCAAACACACAAGCACTGAAAGAGCAAATAACGAGCATTCTACCCGATCTGAAGGAGTCTATTGACTATTTAAGAGCCAAAATAGATAAGGAGGTGACAATATCTAGTACTCCACACAGTCTTAGGACTACTGTAAGTCTGCTATATTATGTAATCGGTAGAGATTGACAGTCCTTGTTTATTTATAGCAGAATTAGCTGTATCTGTTAGTGCTATCTTAGAAAAATATGTATAGGGAGGGGGTTTTGGAAGGCACTTTTTACCAAGACCTACCACCCATTCAATATAAGTTAACCTGGTTTATTATATGTTATAACATTGTGCAATTTATACATTTGTTTCAGTTGTTTAATTCTTTGGTGACAAAATAAAAAATCATACATTTTTCATGCCTTTTTTTTAGCTCACCTTTCCATTCCAATGTCAATGTGAGCTTTTGCCATCACTTGGCGTCCGTTATCTGTTAACTTTTCACATTTTAATCGTCTCCTCTGAAACCGCTTAGCCAAATGATTCGAAACTTGGTAGGAAGCATCTAAGGAAGGTCCTCTACAAAGATTTGTTAATAAACATGGCCGCCATAGGCAATTCTTGTTTCTGGTCGGTCAATTTCTAAAAATCTTTTCCTATGAAACCGCTCGGCCAAATGAACCGCAACTTGGTAGGAAACCTCTTTGAAAGGTCCTTTAATAAGATGGCTCATTTCGTCCTGATTCACTTACAAATATGGCCACCATATGCAATTCTTGTTTCTGGTTGGTCAATTTCTAAAAATATATATTGTCACCTCTGAAACCGCTGGGCCAAATTAACCGAAACTTAATAGGAAGCATCTATGGGGGGTTCTCTAATAAGAATGCTCATTTCACTCCGATACGTTTGCAAACATGGCCGTCATAGGCAGTTCTTGTTTCTGGATGGTTGATTTCTAAAAAATCTTCTCCTCTGAAACTGCTTAGCCAAATGAACTGAAACTTGGTAGGAAGCATCTATTGAAGGTCCTCTATGAAGAATCCTCATTTGTCCCGATCTGTTAACAGACATGGCTGCCATAGGAAATTCTTGTTTCTGGTTTGTCAATTTCTAAGCAATCTTCTCTGAAACTGCTTAGCCAAATGAACTGAAACTTGGTAGGAAGCATCTATTGAAGGTCCTCTATGAAGAATCCTCATTTGTCCCGATCTGTTAACAAACATGGCTGCCATAGGAAATTCTTGTTTCTGGTTTGTCAATCTTCTCCACTGAAACTGCTTAGTCAATTGAACCGAAACTTGGTAGGAAGCATCTTAGGGAGGTCTGTTATTAAGATTGCTCATTTCGTTCCAACCCGTTAACAAACATGGCAATTCTTGTTTCTGGTCGGTCTGACAAGTGAGCGACACTGGTTCAGCCCACTGAGCCTCTAGTTTTTAAATGTCGATGACTATATCTATCTTTGTTTCTTAATGTTTTGATGAAATATAAATGTAGAAGCTCTTTCTGACTAAAAACTGCATCGATAGTGTAATGGTTAGCATGCTTGCCTCAAATGCGGTAGATTGTGGGTTCGAGCCCCGGTCAAGTCAAACCAAGTGCAATAAAAGTAGTATTTGTTGCTTCTCCGCTAAGCACACAGCATTGAGGAGAAAGAGTAAAGACTGGTTGGCTCGGTATTATAATAATGTGTCAGAAGGAAGCAACATGTCTACCAGCCCACTGTTGTTTCAGTGATCTAGCACCATAAAAAATCTAACTAAGCATGTTGGTCTAGTACAAAGCGGACCTCATCGCTATCTCTCATCAAATTTAACTTGTTCTCACCATGATATAACTGAAAGATTGCACATTTGGCATTAAACAACAATCACTCACTCACTCTGACTACAATATTGCATATATTTAAGTCAGTGGTTACAGGGAATTTAAAATGTAAAAAATCAGAGAAAGCTCTATTTCTTGAAAAGTAAATTGTTCCTTCCATGATTAAAATGGGTTCGAAAAATACATGTAAATGTGTTGATGGAGCATATTTTTATGAAAATATATAGAATTTGACTTTCCTTTGAAATGAGGTAGTCAGACAAGAGAAAAACAGAGGTGATTTTCTGCTGGCATTTGGCTAAAATGTGGGTACAGTTGTTATGTTTTAAGCATATTTTATTCATGAATACACTTACGAATGGGATTGGGCAACAGGCAAAGCCTATACAAGCCCTCTCCCTGTTATTGGCAAATATTTTTTATTAATTGAAAATGGGAGAAATCTATATCAATGACACCTTGCTCGTTTAAGACCCTGGAAGAACAATAAACACTAATGTAATCCACTTAATTATGAAACATATGTGGTAGATATAGTTAGCGTTATGGTGTTGAACGGCTTTTTCAACAATAATTCAGTTATATCGTGGTGGTTAATTTTATTGGTGGAGGATACCACAGTTCCCCGAGAAATCCCCCGACCTATCGCAACTCACTGACAAGCTTTATCACATAATGATGTATCGAGTACATCTCACCATGAGCTGGATTCGAACTCACAACGTTAGTGGTGATAGGCACTGATTTCATTGGTAGTTGTAAATCAAACTACCATAGAATCACAACCACGAGTACAGTTCCTATTGTTAAATACAATTTGAGATGTTTTCTATATATATTTTAACAGGGAAAAAAAATTAATCTCTAAATATATTCAGGATAAAATTATATCCACACTTTATTACCAACACAAGAAAACTGAAAATAATTGAAATAGGTTTGGTAATATGTAATGTTGACTCCAGTATTTACTGTTGTAGTCTGTAGGACTTGGGTTGTTGGAACCTTCACCTCCTGTATCATTTACACCAAGAAAAGAAACAGACACTACACATGAAGGTGGTGATGTAATGAAACTTACTCCTGATGATGGTACGTAAACAATAGGTATAGATATATATAGTGTTGATTTTATGTTGTTTAGAAGTCACACAGGCAAGTGGTGCATAAACAATAGGTATCTTTTTTGTTTAAAAATATCAATGCCAGCCCTTCTACAATGAACACTTTAAGAAGATGGGTGATCTTTCTTTAGAGTTTTTCAACAGGGCTCTACAATTCATACCAGCTCCCACTAGCCCCTGGCTGGTAAGGAAACATTTTTTACTAGTCAACAAAAGTATGTTACTTGCCAGATTAATAAAGATACAAAATCGTACTATATAACTTCAATATGTATTTATTTGTACATAATTATTAATCCCCTGAATGAGACAGAACATGCTTAGTTGAGAAATGGGCTTTTGTTGAAGCCATAATTATTGAAACATTTTTCACGTTTCAGACTTTTATTAAGAAAAACAAGACTTTCACATTTAACCTTTTTTTTACAGTAACAAATTCGATTTTGCCAGCAATATCTGGGCCTGCCGCTCTGCAAACAGCACACTACATAAAAGAGCCACGAAAACATTTGACTTCCAGACATCATGGAATTTGCGCTTTCCTCCTTTAGAACCCGAAACTTCATCACTTTTTTGGCTTGATACTTCCGTGGATATTGCATTAACAGGCCAGCTTTATGATAAGTTAATTCAACTGGTTTATTTTTAGCGAAAAATTTTGTATGCAGGTTTTTGATTTTTGATTTTCGTGGTCACTTGCAAGCGTTAAAAGTACGTGATTTAAAACTTTTATGTCTGAGTTAATTGTGGGGTTTAAAAGACCGGAAAATATCAACTCACTGTCTGGCGATCAATACATAGTTTTTACTCGCATTTTACAAAACTAACTCGCAAATGCGAGTGTTTTAGTCGCATTGTAGAGCCCTGTTCAATGTGGTACAGAAGGGGATACACATCTCTAATCCTGATCTACTGATGGACCACTCAACTGAAAAGCCAACCAAATTTGTACACCTGCTATTTTTTTTTTTTTTTTTATTACATTGACTTCTGGGGATTTCCCTGCCCTAGCATACATGCTCAATGTGGTACATAGAGGTTTAACATCTCTAACCCTTATAGATCACTCAACAGAAGCCTACCAAATTAGCACATCTTAACAGATACTGAAGTTGTGCACCTGTTAAATATTTTATGATTTTTTGGTTTTGGGGAGGGAGGTACACATCTCTAATACACAACTCTTACTAAATGTACATAATCTAAAGTTACCTGTAATAAAAGGCAGGTGACACATGTCTTCCATGGAAGACTTGCATGCTTGCTATGATTTGTTTTACACAGAATGATGAAAAGTTTACCATTTTACAATGTATTTTGGTTACAGAATCAACACCTGATGCTGTTGCTAGGATAACTGATGATATTACAGTGAATGTTAGAAAATTATTCCAAGGAACACCTGTATATACTGGATCTGTCAAACAAGATACTGTAAGGTAATAAAGTTGAGCCTTGTTGTGTTGAAGTGGAGAGTATAAGTGATTTATTAATTTGTCTTGATGCATCAGTGATTTATTTCAAATTAGTTGTGTATTTGAGTTGACAGAATTAACCTTATAACTTCTACAAACGGACCCTAAGTATTCTTCTAGTTATCTCAGTGTTTTTGTTACGACTGTATTGATAATATTTACACAAAAATGTTTTAATCTCAATTGGTCCATCGACCATGAGAGCTATTGTTAATCATTGTCTCAAGAACCAGCAATGGACTTGTGTATGGCATTACGTGACATTGTGAGCGATACAGGGTCATGTTAGCCTAAAAATTTACAATCATTTCATGGTTTCATAAAGAGATATTTATACTAATAGGAAAAAGAGATCCTGAATACAAACTGATAAGTTATGTTTTGAAAACTGGTTTTGTTTATTTATAGTGTTTAACGCCACTTTCAACAATATTTCAGTCAGTTTTTATTGGTTTTTATCCGAGTACCCGGAGAAAACCACCGACCTACCGCAAGTCACTGACAAACTTTATAGCATATTGCTGTATCGAGGACACCTCGCCATGAACAGGGTTCAAACTTACAACGGCCCCTTTTGAAAACTGAACAGTCTTATACAGGTATAATCTTGAACATCAATTATTTGTCTTGCTTTCAGCATTTTGTTTGTCTCACTAAAGTTGCTGAATTTATGTATTTACAATAAATACTATATGTAATTAATATATTTTCTCTCATGTTTTTATGATTACAGGGTGACATCAAAATTACCGAAGAAAACAAAAACAGAAAGTTCAACATCTAGGACAGTAGATGTCAGAAATCAGTTACATTCTACACCAACTAGAACAGTTAGACAATCAACACATTTTAGAGGTATATTCAGTTTCAGCATTTTAATGTCAATTTGGGTTAGGGTTATGGTGTTTAATGCTACTTTAAACAATATTTCAGTTATATCGTGGCGGTCAGTTTTATTGGTGGAGGAAATCTCAGTACCCGGAGAAAACCACTGACCTGTCGCAAGTAACTGACAAACTTTATCATATCATGTTGTATCGAGTACACCTTGCTATGTGCGGGATTCGAACTCACAACTTTAGTGGTGATAGGCACTGATTGCACATGTAGTTGTAAATCAAACTACCATATGATCATGGCTACGATAGCCCCTTTATGTCAAATTGTATTGATTGTTCTGCTCATTGTATTGATTGTTCTACTCATTATGAGAACTTTTATGTACAATAAATGTTTTTTTGTTGATTGTGTTTGTTTTAGATATCAAATTGTTGAGGTATATTAACCATTGACCATAAGGAATGAAAACATTTAATACATTTAATTTAACCAATTGTCGACATTGTAAAACCTCCATTAGTTTATGACTAGAAATTAGTGATAATGTCCACCTCCCAAGAAGCCTTCAATAAATCACACGATGCCATCTATCCACATTCATATGTACTGGTATATTACACAAGTTCAAAGCATGCATGTGATCAAATTTATAATAAAAGATGGCTTCAGTAAGTTTTGTCTTGAGAAAAAGAACTGCATCCGTGGCATAATTGTTAGTGTGCTCGCCTCGAGTGTGGCAGATCGTGGGTTCGAGCCCTGGTCAAATCAAACCAAAGACTATAAAATTTGTATTTGTTGCTTCTCCACTAAGCACGCAGTATTAAGGAGAAAGAGCAAAGATTGGTTGGTTTGGAATCAGGATAATGTGTTCGAGTGGGACGACTGTTGTTTCAGTGAGCTAGCACTATAAAAATATAACTCAGCATGTTGGTCTAGCACAAAGCGGACCTCATCATCATCTCATTGAAAATTAACTTGTTCTCGTCATGATATAGCTTAAAAATTGCTGAATTGGCATTAAACAACAATCACTCTTTCACTCACTCACTCTTGAGAAAAAGGACTTTTTAATGTCATTAACTCAAGATTATAGAACTTTGTAGTATACTTGAATTGATTTGTATCCTTTGTAGATTGGGATGGTACAATACAACAACCAGAAACACTGATATCTCAGATGAAGGACTCTACGACTCAAAGTGAACAATTATCACATGATGATAGTAGATACAAAAGCAATGTTACTCAAAGTTCAGGAACCATAACTCCTAAAATGTCACCAAGGTCAGTGTCAGGGCCTACAACTCCCAGGAACCAGAGTTACCACTCTCCATTGATAACACCAAGACAGAGTCAAAGGTCACCATCTGACATGATAGTAGATGAAGTAATGGGTTTAGGGAATGTCATGTCTCCTGTAATGTTAGGTCAGTGATTTATTTCTATGTCATTTATTATCTTTGTAGCTCACCTAGCCTTACGATCATAAATCCTCCAATCAGAATTCTGTATTTAGTGGATGTGACATTCTAATTGGATGTTTTTGAAGTAGGAGTACAAAATTAGTATTCAAACATTTTATAACCACGAAGCCAGGTCTCAAAGCGTCTTGCATGCTTTTGTGATCTTTTTCTGATCATTGTCATCTGTAAACTTTTCACGTTTTAATCTTTTGCTCAGATACTATTGGATGACGTGGAAGTTTGGCTGGTAGAACGTTTCTTGGAGAGCCCTCCACATGGATTATAATTTTCTTCCAATCAGAAATTCAACAAACATGTAGCAGCTGTGTATTATTATACTGTCTCAGGAACCACGTGTAATTGCCTGGAATTGTTAATTGGTAGAAATAGTTAAGATTTGACTCTCTACGAAGTCAATATTTTTTGACCAATCAGAAACTCAAGATGATAATCAATGCAGAACATATTTTAAAATAGGACCCTATAGAAAAATATATAAATAAATACCTTCTCAGATATTACAAACATGATTGAACCCGAAAGCATCAGATTTAAGCTGTGTAGTTTGGTGTTTGTCTAAGTCTTGATAATATCAGAGTTTTATATACCGTATAAGTGGTTTTTTCGCGGGTACCTAATTTTCGCTTTATTCGCGATAGTCATCAATCAGCGAAAAAAAGAATCCTCGTAAATTTCCACCCTTTAGTACATAAGTTTTTATTTTTTATTTTTTTGAATAATTGTATAAGATCTGTCTCCCGTAGTATGACTGTATAGTGAATATTTAACAATTATATGGTCATTCTTAAAGTTGTTGAAAGGACACTTTTAAAATATCCAACATGGGAGGAATCCTTCCGGAAAACAATGCATATGTTGACAATGATCATGAATGAAATACAAACAATGCCTTGTTATTTTAGTGATGAAAAAGCATCCAAACCATACAATCATAAGTGAGATAATTTATTGTTAATCGGATTATACTTCACAGCTGAAAGTAATCAAACTTCCAGACTCTACATAAAAATTGACAAATACATTTTATTGCTTCTTTTTTTTTTATTTCAATCATTAAAGCACAGTCTGACAGTCTAATTAGACATTAAGTAATTATGACACCTTTATACATACACACACTAAATCTTATCGACAACATTATTGATTATTTTACGCATGGTTAGATATAGTCACACTTTTATTTTTAGTTTATTTTTGTATCAACTGTAAACGTTTACTGGTTCAAAACACAACTGCTCTGGAGAGTTTTAATTCTCTGAATAATTAAAAAGTATTATATGCATTTAAAGGTGAAATGCAAAGGTCAAAACTTTTTTTCAGATTTACACATTTTTAGCTCAACTTTCGAAGAAAAAAAGCCGGGCTATTGTTGTCACTCCGGCGTCAGCGTCTGGGTCGGTTAAGTTTTTTGTCAGAGTCCATTTCTCAAAAACTATCAAAGGTATCCATTTGAAACTTGGAATACTTGTTCACTATCAAAAGAGGAACCAATTACAAAATACAATTTCTCAATAATTATGATAGGCATTGAAATGAAACTCAACATACGGTTATCTGTTCACTATCAAATGGGGAACCCATTACAACAAGGCAGGTGACCCTGCGATTTGTATATCCAGAGTTATCTGCCCTTGTTTTGGCATAGTACATAGAAATTTGGGATATTGTTTTAGTATAATTAAAATTTCTCAATAACTATCAAAGCTATTAACTTGAAACTCAATACACTTGTAGAAAGTGTTGACCCCGTTCTGTTGACAAGAGAAGACAACTCTATCCAGCATTTTATTTGAGTTATTTCCCTTTTTTACTTGCATTTTTTTCTAAAAATACAATTTTCTCAATATAATCTATGATAGGCATTAAAATGAAACCCAACATACCTTTTCACTATCAAAAGGAGGGACACATTACAGAAGGGTAACTCCCAACATACAACCCCCTCCTGCTGCCCCCCCCCCAGTTTTTTTTTCATTTCTTATTTTTATTACATATACACTAAAATAGTGTTACAAGCCGTTTTTCAGGTAAACTTACCTTTTTTAAAACCGCGGGAAATATCAATCCTGCTTATTCTCCTTTAAAAATCTCCTGTCGCGATATCATTCGTGTCATGTGAACAAAGATAATCATCCCTTCTTTGTGTGCAAAACGGTTGGGCGAGTGGACATTGGTAAATTTACTGTTAATAAAACTTACGTTAAAAGGTTAAGTATACTAATTAAAAAATTTTGCTTGTAAGAATATACCAAAATGAAAGAATAAATACCGTGGTTCTAGGATATCCTCCCGTGGGTTCATCGTGCCTGTCTTCTTAACAAAGGTGAAATATCAAACAGTTATTGCCGTGCCATGATGGGTTTTGGTATAAGACCGTGTGAAAAAATTCAAATTATTTTCAATCTGACCTAAAATTTGTGTCTTTCCTTCCAAATGTAGACCGTAAATATTATCAATGTATACCAATAAAAGAGATAGCCGTTCAGATTTCAAAGCGGAGATGTACTCTTGGTTCATACAAAGGAGGTGGCACGATCGCATCCCCTTTTTTCTATCAGAAAACAGTATTTCTTTACTTTGAAAACATTATTAGCCCCTCCCAACGCACTTTTCAATGTCGAAATTTGGTTACATCGTCCCTAGCTGCAAAAATATCTTGCTGTCTAACACGTTGCTCGTTTGTTTTTTATGCTAAATAGACCACCAAATTTATAGGTATATTCGTGTAAAAATTTGGCCATTGTCTTAGCTAGCAAGGATCGATAACACAATGGCATAACACCGAATTTATTTATGCAGAAATTCTGAATAAAACCTCCTTGGCTCTGATATTTACGAGCGACATTTTTAATATTTTTTTCATCTATTATCAAGTCGTCTATATGCTGTATTTCATTTTGTTTCATTGCGTGACAGGATTTTTATCTTATTTTTGCTCATGACCTGGCCAGAATATTTATTTCTAAAAAAAACCTTCCAGATCCCTCTCAGAATCAAATGGCCATCCCCTAAGAGATACATAGGCGGATCCAGAGGATTATAGACTAGATTATAGACTTGTAAAAACATATTTTAACAGAATATTTCCAGTTTCATCCTTGTCATTTTTCTTTTTACCATGTCTTGTAATTTTCGCTTTGAATTACGTCTCGGTATCTTGATATTTCTAAAAAAAAATATTGTTTCTGAAATAAAACGGGCCCCCCTTATGGAAATGTCTGGATCTGCCTCTGATATACATGTACATTGTCGTACAGTGTGGTCTGTCATCAATTGTTGAATACGGTACAACGATCTCTTGTAGATTGTGTAAAATTTTCTGTTTTGGTGAATCATGGTGTCAGGCCTTCATGTAGTTTAGGGGGCTCTACATATCCTCAAAAAAAGAAAGCCAGGCACTCACCATATAATGTATCATTTTTGTTCACGATATTTATTGGGTACTTTAAGGGACTCATATTATTTTCTATAGCGAATTGTGTTGTCTTATGATATGAACCAGGTATATATGGCAGTGGTTCCCCCCTAAAGTACACTAAGGCATCATAGGCTGGATCATTTACTTTTGGAGACTGGCATTATTTTTTTTATGGTTAATGGTAGTGGGTCCCCTAAAATCGTAGATATATATTATGAAAAGGATTTAAGTTTTATTAGGCCAAAAAAAAATATATGTGTGTTTACTGTCACATGTCAAAAAAATCTAGGGTCGGTCGGTCGGGATTAATTTTTTTTAAATTTTTTTATTATCGACAAAACCGGAAATAGTCGTTCCCGGTTCCGGAATCCAATTCCGGTATTTAATTTTCGAAAATTCCGGTAAAATGACGAATTATGCAGTTTTTCTACCTTCTTTGCTCTCAATTTCGACAAAAAGCTAGCAGTTGAATAAATAAAACATTGCTGCTGGTTAAACAACAAAAATGGTTATCTGAATTCTGTGTAAAAATGCATAGGGTCGCTAGCAAAAATTAGGGTAGGTCGGGTGACCGTAAACACACATATTTTTTTTTTTGGCCTTATACCCCCCACAACGAAGTTGTAGGAGGGTATGCTGGTTTCACCATGTCTTGTCCGTCTGTCCATCCGTCTGTAGACAAATCCTATGTCGTACAATAACTTGAGTTGTGTTTCTTAGAATCTTTTAAAATTTTATCAGCTGTTTACTGGTGAAGAGAGGAGGATCCCTTTCATGTTTGACGATTTTCACTTTTGCCGTTCCAGAGTTATTGGACTTGATATGACGGAAAATAGGATTTTTACCCTATGTCGTATGATAACTTGAGTAGTGTTTTGAAATTTTATCAGCAGCTTACCGGTGAAGAGAGAAGGATCCCTTTCAATTTTGACGATTTTCACTTTTGCCGTTCCAGAGTTATTGGACTTGATATGACGGAAAATAGGATTTTTACCCTATGTCGTATGATAACTTGAGTAGTGTTTTGAAATTTTATCAGCAGCTTACCGGTGAAGAGAGAAGGATCCCTTTCAATTTTGACGATTTTCACTTTTGCCGTTCCAGAGTTATTGGACTTGATATGACGGAAAATAGGATTTTTACCCTATGTCGTATGATAATTTGAGTAGTGTTTCTCAGAATGTTTTGAAATTTTATCAGCAGCTTACCAGTGAAGAGAGGAGGATCCCTTTCATTTTTGACGATTTTCACTTTTGTCGTTCCAGTGTTATTGGACTTGATATGACGGGAAATAGGATTTTTACCCTATGTCGTATGATAACTTGATTAGTGTTTCTCAGAATGTTTTGAAATTTTATCAGGAGCTTACCGGTGAAGATAGGAGGATCCCTTTCTTTTTTGACGATTTTCACTTTTGCTGTTCCAGAGTTATTGGACTTGATATGACGGAAAATAGGATTTTTACCCTATGTCGTATGATAACTTGAGTAGTGTTTCTCAGAATGTTTTTAAATTTTATCAGCAGCTTACTGGTGAAGAGAGGAGGGTCCATTTCATTTTTGGTCGAAACAATCAGTAATGTTTTGGTTATGGAAATAGGTTGGACAGATGTGGGGAGTGGGGGGTATATCTTAGTGAGCTGTTCTCACAGTAATACTAGTTGAATTTTGTTCTCTCTGAAAGGTGTAAAATGACACTTTATGGGGCGAGTCCCTTAAAGTAAATTACGACTAACGTAAATGAAGGCTAAAATGACTTAGTGTGTCAAGGACATGAATTCCACATCTCGCTGTTCTCAATTCAACGATTACTGACAAGTCATAAGTAATACATTTGATGTAAAAATGCATTAAAGGGAGGAAAATGTGAAGGTTCATGTACAAATAACCAGAGTTACTAGTATTTATCATTTATATTTTTTTCCATATACAATATTTTTTGAGAGAAGCCCATTTATAAATTCCCTAGCGAATATTGTCTAAATGTAAATAAACAGTTAGAGTACAAAAGTTTTTGTTTTTGTTTTTTTTAATTTATATGTTTTTAATATATTTTTTTTCTATGTTGAATCGATGCCTATGATGTTACTTTGGTCACTTTCATCATCAGAATATCAAGAAGCTATTATTCTCGTAGGCGCAGTAGACTGATAAGAACCAAATGACGACACCAAGAGGAGATAATCATGTTAAAATTCTACAATAAACCATAAATTTACCTGTGTTTACAGATAAACGGTGACACACTTGGCATCGAAAATTAGTTTTTTCGGCATTTTTTATGTATCTTTATCGAGTAAAGCAATAAAATCAAATACTCAAAAACCTTTGCACTTCACCTTTAATGATCTTGTGGAATAGTGTCCAAACAAGTAAAGAAATACAAACATATTTGACAATAGTAAACATCAAAAATAGCAGACATGTGATTTCCCGGTTTGAAAAAAAGAGTGAACACATTGTTCTCATCTATAATGCACACCTCTCCTGCAAAATAAAGAATCTGGACAAAATCCCGCCCATTATGCATAAGAAATTACGGTACTAAATTATTTCAAAACATTTCCTATTTTGGAATTGTTGGTCAACCAATTCAGATAATGTAATTCTAATCAAGGATTTGTATAGTAGAAAGGATACGAATGTCGTATTTTCTCGCTTTATCTCGCGTGGCGATGTTTTATGCTACAACAGAGCAAAAATTAATTCATTCATTTTGAAATGCCTTGAGAAATGCCTTGAAAATCAACCAATTACACCAAAGTTCGTGCTATGCATCGTCTATATACTACACTACACAAAACAATCCTTGGATTTGCCGATATAGCTTCAATAGAAAAGTTTTTTTGATTTTTTTCTGTATCACCCCTCAAACACGTAAAATTAAAAAAAGTACAGTAGAGTTTCATACATCTAAAAACATTTTAAAAATGATAAAACAAAGAAACCAATCACACCAAGTTTTGTTCTATATATCGAATATACATTTATACACTTTGGTATGTCGATTTCATGTACAGGTAAACAAGGAAGTTTATTAATTTCCAAATAGGCCACCTCAATTTCCGCCCAGAACGCCGCCATTTTGACAAATGATGGTAAACAATCCGTAATAAATACAATTCGGGAGCACTGTTTTCAATAAAACTCCTGCTATTCATTGAAAAATATTTATATTATCTCAAAAATGACGGCTCCGCTTCAATATTCGGTGTGATGAGAGAAGAGAGGAGTTTGAAATTTAAAATCAAGTTTTGACCGCCCATAATAGGCGGGATTATGAAGGTCAAAAGGGCAAATCGATTAATGTCAATTATTGATGAAATGTGATGAAATCTACAAAAAGTCGATACTTATTAATGATTGGTATTTAGGACAAATATTTTCACTTTATACCTGTAATTATGGTTTTATATATTTACAGATACTGGTTTAAAATGTTGAAGCGATGACAATTTCCACCATTAATCAAGGCATGTGCATCGTTAACGAATTGCACTATGGGTAATCTCACTTGTTCTCGCCACGCAACATACTTGCATACAATCTATGTTAAATCTCGCGAGATTCATATCCTTTCTACTATACAAATCCTTGTTCTAATATAACGGTCAATCTGCTAAAATTTGATTTTGGTTAAAACTCAGGATCGTGAAAATTAAGTACCGCTAAAAAAAAATCCACCAATTTGGAAGAAAATTGCGAAATTTGGCTCCCACAAAAAAAAACACTTATACGGTATGTTATTTCAGGTTATCTAATCTATTTCTGTTTCATTATAAAGTTTTTAAAAAAGTAACAATTGTTTAATGTTATAATTTATCATTTAAAACTAGTGCATTCTGGGATAATACTCGGATAACAGTAAACATGGAGTGGTGATTTCAAGTTTTGATTCGTTGGAGTAATAAATTATTCATGAT
Source organism: Bathymodiolus brooksi (assembly GCA_963680875.1). Classification (NCBI taxonomy): domain Eukaryota; kingdom Metazoa; phylum Mollusca; class Bivalvia; order Mytilida; family Modiolidae; genus Bathymodiolus; species Bathymodiolus brooksi. The sequence continues at coordinate 83,932,181 of OY804577.1, forward strand.
TCATAATATTGAAGGGTGCATTCTCACAAATAGACTGGTTCTACATTTTATGTTTTTGGTTTATTAGGTGCTGAAGCCTTCCGAACAAAAGCAGAAATTCCTAGAAGTCCCATAGGATTGGAAGTGAAAATGATGTTCCAGGAGGCAATGTCCAATGAAAATAGTCCCAGATCAGATAGGTCAAGGTCATCAAAGAGTCAAAGATCAACAGAACATAGTCTTAATTTAAGTAATTATAGTTCAAGGTCACAAGAACAGTTGAGTAACTATAACAAACCTGTGTCAACTGCTATAAATAGATCATTAAATGTTTCGACAGGTTCACATAGGTCAGCATTTGAGCCTCCACATATTGATGAACTGTTGCCTAGCAATCAAACGAATAATTTAATGAATGAAAATCAAGGGAGAATGGGAATGAAGGGAAGTTTAGGATCTGACGTAGAGCTGTTAGACATTTGGAAATCAAGACAAGAAAATTCAACATCTGAAACAACCTGCCCCAAATCTCCAGAGGAAGAAAACAATTATCTGTTTAAAAGTGACAGAGAATTCAATACAGTGAATACAAATTTAAAATCAACCGATGATTTAAATTTGAATAGACCTATATCTCCTGTGGCTGAGCTCCTTGATAGCATGGAATCTGAAAATGAAAAAGATGAAGTTTTACAAGAAGATATTTTTAAGAAATATGATGAAGACGATGAATTTTATTTAGAACAACCAGAAGGTTTATTAACATCAGAAACAGAGGAAGATAATCAATATGAACTCTTATCTAAGAAATTAGCTGAAGGTAATTATAATGTTCAAATTTAGCCAATCTTAAGCTACTTCTTCTGCAATGTTTTTTTTCTATTTAAATTTAAAATACTTGAAATTCTCTTTTTTTTAGTCTCCTGTTCTAAGCTTTTAGTATTGCTTGTCATCTAGGTGTTAACTTTTTCACATTTTACTTTTGTTATCTTCTACAAAACTGCTCAACCAATGGAACCAAAGTTGGCAGAGATGATCCATAACCAGATTAAAATGGGGATCCATGACCCTGCAATAAAAATGTTACAATATTTGCTGTGATATGTAGATTATGTACAAAGCAGTCATCTCTCAATACATTTAAATTGGAGAGATGGGTGATTTTACTTCAAACTAGCAGAGTATTCAAATTATCCAGAGAAAAATTAAATTAGCAACTGCTGCAAATGGAACTTATTTTCTCTTTCATTTATCAAGGAAATGACTTATTTAAGTTCAAAATATCAAGGGTTCAACTGTGTTCATAAGCTTGACACTAAAGTATGGTAATCAAATCATACTCAATTAAAAATATTTTTAGATTGATTTATAGATTGATTATTACTTAACTTCCAGTGAGCAGTATTTCAGCTACTAATATGTTCAACAATATATAAAAACTATACAGAAATTAAGGGGGGATTGGCCAATAATATTTTACTACCACTGGAAAAGCATGGAGAGTTGTGTAAGGAGGAAAAATTTACCAGTATCCTGTAACTTTTTTAGGACTCAATATTAATAGTTTAAACTTTATATAGATTCATATATATTCTTTCAATTATTTATCAAATAAATTTAATTACTTTTTAAATTTCAGAATGTAAAGCCATTTTAACAAATGATGTATTACCCAGAAGTCCTTTGAGGGATGAAATCAGACATATGTTTAAGCAGGCTGTATCAGATATGGAGGACTCGCCATTAAATATAAGTAAATATTTTATATTAGTAATCACATGTTTAAATATATAAAGATTCAAAGATTCGTGTTGAAAGTCACCTTTACAAATTGTAGATTGTTGGATTGGATCATTTGGTGTTTAAATTTTCATTGTGAAATTATCTTTACTATACACAGATGTATTTATAGATTTCTGACATCACCTACAGCTATATTTAAATTGTACAACTTGTATATATTTTGCACATAGAGTTATAATAATCAAACTGGTGAAACCTTTTGTCTTGGACGTGTATCTGGAAACCTTTACACTTGATGTTGGTAGGTGATGATGTATATATATGATATCTCATGTCAAGAACAAGGTAATTTGCAATGAGATGATGATAAGGTCTGCTTTGTACTAGACCAGCACTCTTAGTTGAATGTTTATACTGCTAGCTCACTGAAACAACAGTCCACGAATAGACATGTCACCCGCACATTATCCTGATTCAGAGCCAACCAGTCTTTGCTGTTTCTCCTTAATGCTGTGTGCTACGCAGAAAAGCAACAAATACCAATTTTAGTTTGACCAGATCTGGGCTAGAACTCATGATCTACTGTACTCGAGGCGAGCAATGACTCTGTAACCATTACACCACCGATGCGGTTCATTCCCTGTGATAGAATATGTGCCTAATTATAATTCAAAGTTACCAATGAAATACTTGTCACCTTTAACAATCATCAGCACTAAGTACAAAGGTTTATTTACTTCATATGTTTGTATATTGTTTCAGTATAAAGGAGATTAGGTTTTGAGAGGTTTCACTGTATATTGTTTCAGTATCAAGGAGATTAGGTTTAGAGAGGTTTCACTGTATATTGTTTCAGTATCAAGGAGATTAGGTTTAGAGAGGTTTCACTGTATATTGTTTCAGTATAAAGGAGATTAGGTTTAGAGAGGTTTCACTGTGTATTGTTTCAATATAAAGGAGATTAGGTTTAGAGAGGTTTCACTGTGTATTGTTTCAATATAAAGGAGATTAGGTTTAGAGAGGTTTCACTGTGTATTGTTTCAGTATAAAGGAGATTAGGTTTAGAGAGGTTTCACTGTATATTGTTTCAGTATAAAGGAGATTAGGCTTAGAGAGGTTTCACTGTATATTGTTTCAGTATAAAGGAGATTAGGCTTAGAGAGGTTTCACTGTATATTGTTTCAGTATAAAGGAGATTAGGTTTAGAGAGGTTTCACTGTATATTGTTTCAGTATAAAGGAGATAAGGTTTAGAGAGCTTTCACTGTATATTGTTTCAGTATAAAGGAGATTAGGTTTACAGAGGTTTCACTGTATATTGTTTCAGTATAAAGGAGATTAGGCTTACAGAGGTTTCACTGTATATTGTTTCAGTATAAAGGAGATTAGGTTTAGAGAGGTTACACTGTATATTGTTTCAGTATAAAGGAGATTAGGTTTAGAGAGGTTTCACTGTGTATTGTTTCAGTATAAAGGAGATTAGGTTTAGAGAGGTTTCACTGTGTATTGTTTCAGTATAAAGGAGATTAGGTTTAGAGAGGTTTCACTGTATATTGTTTCAGTATAAAGGAGATTAGGTTTAGAGAGGTTTCACTGTATATTGTTTCAGTATAAAGGAGATTAGGTTTAGAGAGGTTTCACTGTATATTGTTTCAGTATAAAGGAGATTAGGTTTAGAGAGGTTTCACTGTATATTGTTTCAGTATAAAGGAGATTAGGTTTAGAGAGGTCTCACTGTATATTGTTTCAGTATAAAGGAGATTAGGTTTAGAGAGGTCTCACTGTATATTGTTTCAGTATAAAGGAGATTAGGTTTAGAGAGGTTTCACTGTATATTGTTTCAGTATAAAGGAGATTAGGTTTAGAGAGGTTTCACTGTGTATTGTTTCAGTACAAAGGAGATTAGGTTTAGAGAGGTTTCACTGTATATTGTTTCAGTATAAAGGAGATTAGGTTTAGAGAGGTCTCACTGTATATTGTTTCAGTATAAAGGAGATTAGGTTTAGAGAGGTTTCACTGTATATTGTTTCAGTATAAAGGAGATTAGGTTTAGAGAGGTTTCACTGTATATTGTTTCAGTATAAAGGAGATTAGGTTTAGAGAGGTTTCACTGTATGTTGTTTCAGTATAAAGGAGATTAGGTTTAGAGAGGTTTCACTGTATAATGTTTCAGTATAAAGGAGATTAGGTTTAGAGAGGTTTCACTGTGTATTGTTTCAACATAAAGGAGATTATGTTTAGAGAGGTTTCACTGTGTATTGTTTCAGTATAAAGGAGATTAGGTTTAGAGAGGTTTCACTGTGTATTGTTTCAGTATAAAGGAGATTAGGTTGAGAGAGGTTTCACTGTATATTGTTTCAGTATAAAGGAGATTAGGTTTAGAGAGGTCTCACTGTATATTGTTTCAGTATAAAGGAGATTAGGTTTAGAGAGGTTTCACTGTATATTGTTTCAGTATAAAGGAGATTAGGTTTAGAGAGGTTTCACTGTATATTGTTTCAGTATAAAGGAGATTAGGTTTAGAGAGGTTTCACTGTATATTGTTTCAGTATAAAGGAGATTAGGTTTAGAGAGGTTTCACTGTATATTGTTTCAGTATAAAGGAGATTAGGTTGAGAGAGGTTTCACTGTATATTGTTTCAGTATAAAGGAGATTAGGTTTAGAGAGGTTTCACTGTATAATGTTTCAGTATAAAGGAGATTAGGTTTAGAGAGGTTTCACTGTGTATTGTTTCAATATAAAGGAGATTAGGTTTAGAGAGGTTTCACTGTATATTGTTTCAGTATAAAGGAGATGATTAGGTTTAGAGAGGTTTCACTGTATATTGTTTCAGTATAAAGGAGATTAGGTTTAGAGAGGTTTCACTGTATATTGTTTCAGTATAAAGGAGATTAGGTTTAGAGAGGTCTCACTGTATATTGTTTCAGTATAAAGGAGATTAGGTTTAGAGAGGTTTCACTGTATATTGTTTCAGTATAAAGGAGATTAGGTTTAGAGAGGTTTCACTGTGTATTGTTTCAGTATAAAGGAGATTAGGTTTAGAGAGGTTTCACTGTATATTGTTTCAGTATAAAGGAGATTAGGTTTAGAGAGGTTTCACTGTATATTGTTTCAGTATAAAGGAGATTAGGTTTAGAGAGGTTTCACTGTATATTGTTTCAGTATAAAGGAGATTAGGTTTAGAGAGGTTTCACTGTATAATGTTTCAGTATAAAGGAGATTAGGTTTAGAGAGGTTTCACTGTGTATTGTTTCAATATAAAGGAGATTAGGTTTAGAGAGGTTTCACTGTATATTGTTTCAGTATAAAGGAGATGATTAGGTTTAGAGAGGTTTCACTGTATATTGTTTCAGTATAAAGGAGATTAGGTTTAGAGAGGTTTCACTGTATATTGTTTCAGTATAAAGGAGATTAGGTTTAGAGAGGTTTCACTGTATATTGTTTCAGTATAAAGGAGATTAGGTTTAGAGAGGTTTCACTGTATATTGTTTCAGTATAAAGGAGATTAGGTTTAGAGAGGTCTCACTGTATATTGTTTTAGTATAAAGGAGATTAGGTTTAGAGAGGTTTCACTGTATATTGTTTCAGTATAAAGGACATTTGGTTTAGAGAGGTTTCACTGTGTATTGATTCAGTATAAAGGAGATTAGGTTTAGAGAGGTTTCACTGTATATTGTTTCAGTATAAAGGAGATTAGGTTTAGAGAGGTTTCACTGTATATTGTTTCAGTATAAAGGAGATTAGGTTTAGAAAGGTTTCACTGTATATTGTTTCAGTATAAAGGAGATTAGGTTTAGAGAGGTTTCACTGTATATTGTTTCAGTATAACCTGTAAACAATTGATCTATGATATTGGCTTGAAGTATAAATAAAATTAATATTCAAAAGAAATTTATATATATTGCACAATGAATATGATTTTTGCCCTTTTAAATACTTGTCCCTTTTACTAAGCAATCATTTACATTAAGGACTAGGGTTCCTGATGTCACATTTAATCTTGAGCATGAAAAATGTTGTTTTCTCGTTGGTCTAATGGTTAGCGTGCTTGTCTCGATTGTGGGTTGGAGCCTTGGTTAGTATAACATGGAGTAACATGTCTACCCGCTGACTGTTGTTTCAGAGAGCTAGTGACATGTCTACCCGCTGACTGTTGTTTCAGTGAGCTAGTGACATGTCTACCCGCTGACTGTTGTTTCAGTGAGCTAGTGACATGTCTACCCGCTGACTGTTGTTTCAGTGAGCTAGTGACATGTCTACCCGCTGACTGTTGTTTCAGTGAGCTAGTGACATGTCTACCCGCCGACTTGTTTCAGTGAGCTAGTGACATGTCTACCCGCCGACTGTTGTTTCAGTGAACTAGTGACATGTCTACCCGCCGACTTGTTTCAGTGAGCTAGTGACATGTCTACCCGCCGACTGTTGTTTCAGTGAACTAGTGACATGTCTACCCGCCGACTGTTGTTTCAGTGAGCTAGTGACATGTCTACCCACCGACTGTTGTTTCAGTGAGCTAGTGACATGTCTACCCGCCGACTGTTGTTTCAGTGAGCTAGTGACATGTCTACCCGCCGACTGTTGTTTCAGTGAGCTAGTGACATGTCTTCCTGCCGACCGTTGTTTCAGTGAGCTAGTGACATGTCTACCCGCTGACTGTTGTTTCAGTGAGCTAGTGACATGTCTATCCACTGACTGTTGTTTCAGTGAGCTAGTGACATGTCTACCCGCTGACTGTTGTTTCAGTGAGCTAGTGACATGTCTACCCTCTGACTGTTGTTTCAGTGAGCTAGTGACATGTCTACCCGCTGACTGTTGTTTCAGTGAGCTAGTGACATGTCTACCCGCTGACTGTTGTTTCAGTGAGCTAGTGACATGTCTACCCACTGACTGTTGTTTCAGTGAGCTAGTGACATGTCTACCCGCTGACTGTTGTTTCAGTGAGCTAGTGACATGTCTACCCGCTGACTGTTGTTTCAGTGAGCTAGTGACATGTCTACCCGCTGACTGTTGTTTCAGTGAGCTAGCACTATTAATATCCATAAGCATATTGGTTTAGTACTAAATGGACGTCATCATCATCATTTCATCAAAATGTAACATGTTCTCACCATGATATAGCTGAAATAGTGCTCATTTGGCATTAAACGACAATTACTCACTCATTTTTAGTTATTCATAGGAAAAAACCAGTCATATCAGCTATTATGGGTTGAAGAAATTGAAGTTAAGAACATGATGATTGACAATCTCACTTAACAATTAACCATGTTGTTATTACTTTTATTATAAAAACGATATTTACTGAAGTATACCAACCAGCCTAGATGTAATATTTACTGAAGTATACCAACCAGCCTATGTAATATTTACTGAAGTATACCAACCAGCCTATGTAATATTTGAATATTTTTAGGTGAGAGTAAAAAACAAGTTTCAAACTCTACAAGAAGAAACCAGAGTAAAGTGAAATCTTCAACATTCTCCAGTCTAATTGACCAGTTTGATGTCTCACAGCATGCTGATCAGTCTGGTATAATTATTACAAATATGTATCTGTTGTGGGGGAAAATCTTAAATGTAAATGTAATTGATAAAAAAAAATATCAGAGTTTTGTAAAGGTCCAGTTGGCTCCTCCAATCGCATCAGTGGTGTAATGGTTTGCATACTCACCTAGAGTACGGTAGATCGTGGATTCGAGCCCTGATCGGGTCAAACCAAAGACTATAAAATTGGTATCTGTTGCTTCTCCGCTAAGCACGCAGAATTAAGGAGAAAGAGCAAAGACTGGTAGGCTCAGAATCAGGATAATGTGTCAGAGTGGGGCAACATGTCTATCCGCAGACTGTTGTTTCAGTGAGCTAGCACTATGAAAATTCCAACAAAGTGAACCTCATCATGATCTCATTGAAAATTCACTTGTTCTTGCCATGATATAGCTGAAAAATTACTGAGTTGACATTAAACAACAATCACTCACTCCAATTGGCTCCATAAATCAAAGTATGTTAAATCAGATGGACAATGCTTAAAAATATCTGTTAGATTTGTCGACGAAGGCAGCAGTGTCGTCATCATATGTAAACATTTAACATTTCTGTCTATTTCTTACAAACATCTGGCACAATTGGAACCAAACAGTATAAATGTTACTTGGGTAGTTCTCAACATTTTACAGGATTTTCATTTCATTTGGAACTTGGTAGGTATGTTCCTTATATGACCCTCTGTTGTTTCAGAAATCCAAGATGGCTGCCACCACGGTGTAAATTAAAAAAAGAACCCTATGGGAAAAATATTTAACAATTTTTAATATCTGAAACCACTGAACTATTTGGCAAACAAACTTTGCTGGTATGTTCCTTGAATGGTCCTTTACAAAATTGTCATGTTGATCGAAAGTCCAAGATGTTTGTCACCGCAGAACATAGTGTTAACATATAGGACCATATGGAAAAAAGAAAAAAAATCAGATACAAGTCAGATTTAATGGAAATGGTGCATTAATAGTCATTGGATGGTCATTTTTATTTTTGGTGGATTGGAAGTCGAAGTTGGCTGACTTCACAAAATATACATGGCAGTACCTGTATAAACAATTCTCACTGGTTGAAGTATTTATCAAGATAGTATGGCCAAATTGTTTTTTTGTTGAAACCTGCTCCTTATATATGATTGACTCATGGAAATGTAGTTTCCATCTATCAAAGACATTCAATATACAATTTTACCAAGATTTTTCTTTACTGAAGTACAATATAGTTACAATTAACACATCTATGTAAGATTATCGAGAGAAAATTTTTATTTTTTTAATATCTCTCTCATTCTTTCCAGGAAATGGATTTGATTTAAGAAGTGCTGGTGATGGACTTTTTCTAGAAGATATAGAAATGCCTGACATGCCATTGGATGATTCCTTCGGTCAGAATTACAGTTCTGGATCCTCAAAAATTAACAGTAAAAAGGCTGACGATGATAATGTTAGACCCAATTTGATTTCATTTGCATCACCAAAGGCAGAATTTAATTTGTTTCAATCGTTTGATGCTATGAAATTAGAAGAAGCTAAACATGGCTTAGATGAAATATTTAGTCAAAGTCTGCCATTAAGACTTAAACATGTGCAGGAATCAGAAACCAAGCAAGAGCTAAATACAAACAAATCTGAATTACAACAGTTAGAAAAATCCATTGGAGAAATTGAAGGAAAATTGTTAGAACTAAGCTCGAATGATCTCCTTAATCAAGATGCTCATGATGATTCAGACATTATTGAAAATTTAGATGATTCTTTTGCTCCTTTAAAGGGTGGTTTTCTTGTGGAAGGAGGGACTCCTTTAAAATCAAGATCAATTCAAAATGTTTACAAAGCACTGCCTACAGAAGACATTGATATTAGAACTAGATTACAACAACTTAAAGAGGCAACCTCCAGAATCAAGTCAGATTATACCAATACAAATGACTCACAACATTAATAAGAGGTAGCCTCTATAATAAAGTCAGATTATATTAATACAAATGAATGTCAAGATTAAAGATGCAGCCTCTAGAAGCAAGTCAGATTATATCAATACAACATCAATAAATCTATTTATAAAAGAGAGAAGAACACAAATGTCTTGCTCTAATTTTGTTTGATTAAATATGAATTGTACCCATTCTAAGTTTCATCAAAATGAAATTGCCAATAAAAAATAATAGATGCATGTTTTAACAGACATTATGCATACAACTGACATATTGGTCTTTTAAAACAGAGATTTCTTTTCCCAAACAGGGATTTTTTTTTAGCAATAGGATTGTTTATGGAGTTTGTTAATATTAGTAGATATATTTCATATTTTCCAACCCCCCCCCCCCCCCCCCCCAAAATGGCATATTCTGACTCAAAAAGACAAAATCTCACTTTCAAAGAAGGTATCATATGTTGATTTGTTGATTGATTATATTAATCAAGAGTAGTAGAAAAGAAAGGATTTTTGTCATAAATTTGGCATACCCTCATTTTCCATAATTAACATTGTACACTTATCACTCCAGGGCTTTATGAAAGAAAGTATAATAATTATGCATTAAAATAGTATGGATATAGTATTAAAACCAGTCGATTAAAAAAATCCTCTAGATTGTAGTTCAATAAATTATATTATCTGCATTCATTCTGTTTTTGCATTGGCTTGATATTTTTTTTTTTCATTATACGGTCATTGACCGAAATATAGTTATAATTTGTTATACATTTCAGGACTTTTACTTTAGGTATTTTGAAGTTTTTATTCTGTAGACATTTTAATGTAGTATAGGTATAGTATTGTATTACCTAGTGATACAGTCAAACCTATCCTGAGAGACCTAATTATTTTATATGATCACTGCACGATCACACAACTGTTCATTATATGTATTACACAAACCTTTTGTGAGAGACTACCTTTATAGAAATACCACTTTGTATTGGAAGGGATGGTATCTCAAGGCAGTTTTTACTGTAGTTGTATGAAGGCCAGTACATGTAGTTGTATATTGATGCAATGTATTATAAAAAGATTGATTATTATATACAGACTGCAATATATTATGATTGGTGTTCATTTTATTTATTAAAATTGTGTTACTATAAACATATGTCGCTCTCATTTATCTTTAATTTAACCTTTCCAACACTTTTTTCCCTAAATCACTTTTGTTTTCTGTATATAGACCCTTTCAAGATAACTGCAGTTCTGCATTCATCCGGGACATTTGTGAGTGGTAATAATACCCTTTCCCGTAAAATGATGTCGTAGAACAATTGAATGTGTTTATGACGTCATGATTTTTCTGTGAAATCGTAATTTTTCCACTCACAAATGTCCCTGATCAATATAGGACCACAGTAATCATGAAAGGTTCAATTCTTACAATAGTAAACCCCTTTCCTTAAAACTTCTTTTCTCTTTGTAGAGAATATTGCTGAAAGTGGCGTTAAACACCAAAAATCAATCAATCATGTATTGATATGTCATGTATGAATTGTTTTATTAAATTGTCAAAAACAAAGAATATCTTAACAAATTCAGGTTGAATTTTTTTCTACAAATACAGTTGAATCTAGTCATGTCAAAATTGGTTTACCCAAAATTTCTTTTTAAGTAAAAAAAAATCTGAAATCTTGTTTTAAAACTATTTCGACCTAAAAAAAAAATCTCAAAAATTTTCATATAATTCAATGAGTCGAAATTTCAGGTGTCTCTAAGTAACTTTTAAGTCCCTAATGTACAAATCCATTCAAAGTCTGGTTGTTATCTCGAAATAATAAATTAAATCTTATTAACAAACCTGTCAAGGTGTCAACTGCATGGTCTCTGGTGCTTACCACATCAGGTGAGATTATATTTTATTTATTATTATTTGTAAAGAAAACAATTGGATTTCTGAATTGAAGCATTGAAGTGATAATAATATTAATTAAATATTATTTCATGATCAATTTCAAAGCATTTGATGTTGTGACACCTTGAGCGTAGCAAGAACTCAGAAACAACCTGTATACAGCAGTATCATTCATTTTTTTTATGAAAACAATAGCAATTCCCTTAAAACATAGTACTGTTCAGAGTACCATTTCAACATTTTGTCAGGATGCTGATCAACTTTTACAACAGAATAATGTAAAATATTGTGTTATTAATGCTTATAATCAATTATACTTACTGCCACGATATAACTGAAATATTGTTGAAAGTGGCATTAAACACCATTAACCCCACCCCCTCAATTATACTTCTTGAAATTGAAACAAAGTATTCCCTATTTACCCTGTGAACTTTTGAATCTCGCACTGATATTAGTTATACATGTAGTAATATGAAGTACTTGTTTTATGACATATTTGCTGTAGCACTGAAAAGTACAGAATACATGTAGTGTCAAATAGATATAAATAATAATATGTGTGTTTTATCCTATTTTATGGTGTATAAGTCTGATGTTGACTGCGTTTAACTGGCATGTTTTATATATGCTTGTAATCTCATTAATTAAAAAGGCAATGAAGTTAAAAAATATACAGTAATATTACTTTCAATAATATTGTACCTATATGTGGTAGTCATATTTAATGGTAGGAAATTACTACAGACCTTCCATAAACTTACATATAATGTTGTATCCAGTATACATCATCACATAACTGCATCAGTGGTGTAATGGTTAGCGTGCTCGCCTCGAGTGCTGTAGATCGTGGGTTCGAACCCGACTTTACAATTTGTATTTGTTGCTTCTCCACTAAGCACACAGCACTAAGGAGTAAGAGCAAAGATTGGTTGGCTCGGAAATAGAATAATATGTATGAGTGGAGCCTACAGTACCCGTGGACTGTTGTTTCAGTACTATCAAAATCCAACTCATTGTGTTGGTCTAGTACAAAGCAGACATCGCCATGATATAGCTGAAAAATGCAGAGTTGGTGTTGCACAACAATCTTTTACTCACTCACATCATCACAGACAGGAGCAGCTACAAAATGGTCAATTTGTTGGCAATACCAAACTTGTCATACTTTTCCAGTGGCAATTAAAAGTTGTTGCCCCAATTGTCTCATGACTTCCTCATTTCTGTATTGTTTTTAGATATTTTGTAACTTGTTCCCATCCTAAATATCCATGAAATATTTGCGTCTTGACGTTAAGCAACCATCAGTCAATAATAAATCAATCACAGACAGGATCCAAAATTGTAATCCTAAGCGTAGATAGGCACTGACTGCGTTGTTATATATCCAACTACCATATGATCAAGACCATGAAAATTGCATTCGGTTATGTAATGGTTATTAGCGTACTCTCCTCGAGTACGGTAGACCACAGATTCAGGCCACTTCCGATCAAGCCAAAGACTAGAATTGGTATTTGCTGCTTCTCCGCTAAGCATGCAGTATTAGGGAGTAAGAGCCAAGACTGATCCAAGGAGATCATGTGAGCTATTTCAATCACTTGGTGTCTTGACCGTCCGTCCTTCCTTTTGTCCGGCATAAGCTACCGGTATTTGAAAAATCTTATCTTCTGAAACCAATGGGTCAGTTTCAATCAAACTTGGCATAAATCATCCTTCAAGTGTATCCGATGACACATTAATCATCCAACGTGGCTACTGTTACTATAAATAAATCATAGAGGGGTAAACCACACCATCAGACCTCACTTTCTACCAAATGAGATGAAATTTGAACAGTAGTTCAATTTTGATGAAATGTATCGCATATTATGTTTTATCCTGCACTGTTTCAATTTGAGCAGACAAGTTGCATTGACTGGATAAATATTTGTTATATATGATCACTGACCAAAATATAGCTTTTCTAGGACCAGATTCATGTAGTAGCGATGGTAAGAAATGGTAACAGTTAAGTGCAGACATGATAGAGGACATCATTGAAAACTTTTAGAAATACTATTGTTTCTGCTATATTCAGACAATTTGCCAGTTGTTTTTGGACTTGTAGACATTGCAGGATAAACACAATAAATGTACATTGTCGGTTAATATAAAATTTATTTGCACTTGCTGCAAAACTGGCCAAAAGACCATGTGAGCTTTTTCCATCATTTGGCGTCCTTCGTCTGTTAACTTTCCACATTTAAATCTTCTCTGAAATTGCTTGGCCAAATGAACCGAAACTTGGTAGGAAGCATCTATGGAATGTCCTCTATTATGATTGCTCATCTCGCCCCGATGCATTAACAAATATGGCCACCATAGGCAATTTTTGTTTGTGGTTGGTCAGTTTCTAAGAAATTGAAACCGCCAGTCAATTCTTGTTTTTGGTTTGACAATTTCTGAAAATCTCTAAATAAGGGTAATAACGAAATTACCGAACTCCGAACAATCTTCCAAAGGGAAAGTCAAAACTCAAGTATATAAACAGACAACAACCGGAAAACTGGGAAAACCGTAATGACCCTGACTTAGTACAGGCATTTCCAAAGAAATGGTAGGTTGAATCAGATTTTACGGCGCCAAACCTCCCGTTTTCATTACGGTTCAAATGTTCCGGCTGTCACTATAACAGCATTTATAACAACACTGGAACAAAATAGGTAAAATAGTAATCAACGCAGTACTAAACCACTGCCAAATGAACCGAAACTTGGTAGGGAGCATCTATGGAAAGTCCTCTATAAAGATTGCTCATTTCATTCCGATCTGCTAACAAACATGCATGGCCGCCATAGGCAATTCTTGTTTGTGGTTGGTCAATTTCTAAAAAAAATCTCCTCTGAAACTGCTTTGCCAAATGAACTGAAACTTGGTGGGAAGCATCTATGGAAGGTCCTCAGTAAGAGTGCTCATTTCGTTCCAATCCGCTAACAAACATGGTCGCCATAGGCAATTCTTGTTTCTAGTTGGTCCGACAGGAGAGCGACACAGGTTCAGCCCACTGAGCCTCTAGTCATTTTGATTACAGGTCGTAATAGATATGGGCGTGGTGGTGGTAAAGACGAAAGAGGTGGTTGTGGGGGAGGATTTGGTAGCAGGGGTGGATCATATGGTGGTGGAGGAGGCCGTTCAAGATATGGGGAAAGTTCAGGGGTATCAAGTTGTGGAGGAGCAAATTATAATAGTGGATTTGGGGGACAAAAACGGTCTTGGAAACAAGTGGTGGAACAAAAGGATTTGGTAATACTAGTGGCACATTTAAATCCGGTGGTTATAATAACCAATCTGGTGGATATGGTGCCACCCAAACACAAGATGGAGGTGGACATACAATTTGCTCCGTCCTCAGCATGAAGGTCAGATGAACAACTGCACAGAATGGCTATACGAAACCCAACCACAAGGACAATACAATAATAATCAGTGGAGTAATTCTGAACCACCACTACCATCTAATCCACCCAAAATAGGACCTCTACTCCACCTATGTAAAACTTTAGTCTCTATAAATATTGTTATCTGTATGTTGCAATGTCACTTTGTATTTACAGTATTGTCGTGTTCATTGTTCATTCATTTCATTAGTTCCCAACCCATCATGTGTGAATTGAGAAAATGTGTTCATTTACCATTGAAAGAGGAATTTAGATTCGTTGGGCGCCTCACGTATCTCAAAAAGTTGATACATCATATTCTGTCGTTGTATTTGTTTTAATAATCTCCACACAAAGAATATACTAGTAGCATATTGCCAAGGGTCCAGTAAGGCTTGCCACTGGTATTTTATTTAGTTTTATTTAAAGAAAATTAATTTTGAAAAGTGCTTTAACTATCCAAGTTGTGCATGCAATGGATCATTCATTTCATATTTATACCCCCGCAAACAAAGTTGGGGGGGGGGGGGGGGGGTATATAGGAATCACCCTGTCCGTCCTTCTGTCCGTCCGTCCATGTACCTTGTAAGCACAACTCCTCCTAAACGACTCATTGGATTTTAATGAAACTTTACACATTTGTAGTACACTACCTGCAGATGTGCATGAAGGAATATGGTTGCTGTCCAAAATTTAAAAGGCGAGATAATTCAACTTATACTTTCACGAAAAGGGGGTGCATGTACCCTGTAAGCGCAACTCCTCCTAAACGACTTATTGGATTTTTATGAAACTTTACACAGTTGTAGTACACAACCTGCAGATGTGCATGAAGGAATACCGTTGCTGTCTAAAATTTCACGAAAAGGGGGGTCGTGTACCTTGTAAGCGCAACTCCTCCTAAACGGCTGATTGAATTTTTGTAAAACTTTACACAGTTGTAGTACACTACCTGCAGATGTGCATGAAAAAATATGGTCGCTGTCCAAAATTTGGAAGGGGAGATAATTCAACTTGTACTTTCACGAAAAGAAGGAGGGCATGCACCTTGTAAGCACAACTTCTCCTAAACAGCTTATTGGATTTTTATGAAACTTTACACAGTTGTAATACACTACCTGCAGATGTGCATGAAGGAATATGGTTGCTGTCCAAAATTTGGAAGGGGGATAATTTAACTTATACTCTGAAATACGTTCTGTATGGAGAGATGGGCTTGTAAGCGCAACTCCTCCTAAACGGCTCATTGGATTTAAATGAAACTTCACACAGTTGTAATACACTGCCTGCAGATGTGCATGAAGGAATATGGTTCCTGTCAAAAATTTGGAAGGTGATGCAAGCGTAACTATTCCTGAATGAAATAAGATTTTAATTAACCTTTTCACATCTGGATATTTGCAATATAAAAACTACTCAAGAATAAATAATTAATTTTGAATCAATAACATTTGATGTGACCTATATCCTCTTGTACAAAAGTTAGGAAATGGTGTAATCCTCATGTATACTGATGAAACCGTATTGGTTTTAAACAATCCCACTTTGTTGAAGACCTTGTGGCGAACCCTAGATGTATGTTATTGGTTAGTTTATTTTAGAGATGGGATGTTGTCTCCTTGACATTACTCCATATTCGTTCTTTTTTCATAGATAACTTGCTAGTAAACCTGTATTCCAAAGTTTGAACATCATAGTATTGCAAGCGGGGGGTATCACTCAGTGAGGTCACGCACAGTTCTAGTTTAATCATGTTTAATTGTTGGGGTCTTAGCAAGTACAGCAAGCTGTTTTGATCATATTTTTTAAATTTATTTAGTTTTGGTATTTGTTCTCTGTATGACAGGTATTTATTAACAGGCCAATATAGGTAATGTGACACACAGGAAAACGCCATAACACAAACATAAAAGATTATATCTAGGTCAATATTTTCCCTTCCTAGATTGAAATCGAGAAACAAATGGTTAACATCAAGACTTGACATTTCACATAACTTTTAGCCAGCTCGCCATTGACCACAATATGTCGTTCATTTTTTGTGGTCTTGTTTTTCCACAACATGTAAGGAAAAAACTAAAGATATTATTATGTATATATTCTTCATTACTTATGTAATTGTTAATACTCCCAGGTAATATATATGGTGAAAGTTTGGACCTTCTATGACACTAGAAAAAAAATAAACAGTATTAATTTGCACATTATGTACTATGGGGGCAGATTTGAGAAAATAATCTAAAATGGCTATTATCCAAGTGTGTACAGTGGGTGGAGCTTTATATTGGCACAAGAAAATGGATGGGAATTTTTGTCTTACAACTGCCTGTTAACTAAAAACTAAAACCTGAGTTTTCCGACATCCTGCACAATCCGACACATTTCACTGGCCCCTTAATTGGTGTGTCGGATTAGACAGGTTCCACTGTACTAACAAACTTGCTCATTGTTAGTTAAATAAGTTGTCTGTGTTACCTTCTCAATACACAAAGTACAAAAACATGTATTTTTATAACATCACAGTCCTTTGGGGGCTCAGTTGTTTGAATTTTACTGCACAACCAGTGGAGGGTCTTCAGAAGGGATGTACCCCTAGTGAAGAAATTTGGTCATGTGTCTTTACCTTGGGGGCAACAACAGAACTAAAGCAGTAAACAGACGTGAGAAATTCAACCACACATAATTAACAAATCATTTTTGAAAAATGGTTAGGACAGTCTACCAATAAAAAACTAGAATTGTATTTTCTATCTTAATAAACTAGACATGCTAGCAATGAAAACAAGAACTGTTGTGAGCAATGAAAACAAGAACTGTTGTGAGCAATTTTTCAGCTATATCAGTTTAGATGTGATGTCGTCTGTACTAGTAAAGTAAAGTAATACAACGTATTTATTTACAGTCCGAAGCATATATACAAATACAACATAGAACATGAGCTCTTTAGAGCTCTTTAACCGACTTGATATTTTTAAAAACAGAACAATGGACAATTGAATGAATCTTACAGGAAATCTTTAGTACCAAATGGCAAGGTTCATTCAGGAATTCTTCAGTACCAAATGGCATTGTGCACCTTCTATTTTTGTTTTCCTATTTTAACAGTTCTTGCTAAAATTTCTTCACTTTTGGACTTTGTCATTTAAGTATATATAATTGTCATACAATGCTATACAATAGAGAAAGGGTACTGTTGCTTATCCATAACTCTTCCTAAACAACAGAATGGAATTCAATAAAACTTCCAGATATTCTTATGTTTAATTTTTGCAAGCATTAATTTTTCCAGAATTTCTTCACTGTACGTCCTGTTTTGTTGTTGTTGGTTTTTGTTAAAGTTCTTCAAAATAGGACAATTTAGTTACAATTTATAGTGTTGGGTCTTTTTGACCCCTGTATATCTTGGAAAGAACAATTTTAGGTAAGACATTACGCCAGATCTGTTGGTACGCTACCGAATAAAGGTAATAACAATGGTACCGTACTCCAAGGCGCATTCAAAAGGGAAAGTCCACACAAAAACCGACAAAAGCGATAAGAAGCTCAACCATCTCAACCAACGGAACAACCCGACTTGGTACATGCATTTTCCACAGAAAATGGTGGGTTCTGATAGCAGATTGGCAAGTGGCACTCATCTAATCCTAAGACGTTACCAAGTATATAAACAATCGGTACATGTAAATTCTCTAACCCTAAGACATGACCAAATGTGAAACTAGAAAACAACTATCTATTCCCGACTTAGTACAGGTATTTTCCATGAAAATGGTGGGTTAAACCAGGTTTTACGACGCGTCAAACCTCCCACTTGTATAACAGTCGTTAATAGTTCCGTCATATTGACAAAAAGGGGGAGGGGGAGATGAAACGTGACTGACAAGTCGGGAAAATCAAGTAGTCAATAGAGATACAGAATAGGTAACAGGTAATAGGTAACAAATAGTACCCAGAATCTGTAACTCAAGACCATCCTGTATGGTTTGCGAACAGGCAAATTTATGAAGAATACAAAGGAAAAACGTAACAAAATCAGACGAAAAATGAACGTTGAAATATCCCAAACTATGAAAATACAGTTTTTGTCGTTTTGTCCGTTTTGTAAAAATAAATAGCGTAACATGATGTTTATGGTGTAGGCTAGGGACTCACAGCATATTTACAGCCTTATTTAATTTGAAAATGTAGAAAAGATTCTTCTGAACTTGAACACATCGTAAATATAGCGTACACTTGGAACTTTTTCCACTTCTGATACAATTTTGATGTATTAAAATACAACTTTAATACATTTATCTGATATCACATTATTGTTCAGAGAGTGGATTTAAATACTTTATTGACTGAGGGAAATGTTGACTGGGGCTATGGAATTGTCTTCTATTCTGTTTTTGGCAAACTCTGGTGCTTTATATTCTTCACGGGATAGTTCTCTGTAAGATGATTTCACTTCCAATATCTAACACTTTGGTGTTTCGCCTCCACCAATAAAACTGACCGCCACGATATAACTGAAATATTGTTGAAAATCGTGTTAAGCACCATAACCCTAACACTATTCATTTTCATAAGGGAAAATGTAGAGAAGTGGCTAGTCAGTCTGTTGGCTAAGATATTTTACCAAAAATAAACCATGGACCATGACTATACGACACCTTTGGAGCTATTTTATAAAAAAAAAATACAATTTTTATTTTATTTAATTAATAATTAGATATTACTCTCAGCTTCAATAATCAGTTTCAATATTTAAGATCGCTTCAACTGTTGTCGAGTTGGTAAAACGTATAGGTTTCAACCTCCTTCCCTATATATTACAATTAAATCAATCTGCAGATTGATTAGGAATTTACTAAGGATTCCCTCTATTTTTAGCAAAATATCACGTGGGATGCCACTGTTGCTAACGATGACATCTTGAAAACATCCGCGTTTTTTAATACAAAATGTAGTTCCTAAATTAGACTGTATTTTTTTAATATACCTTTTTAATTGACATAGTCAACAGGATTGTTTTAATTTTATCATTTTGAATTATCATTTTTAATAACTTTTCTCTATTTTCATCCCAATTTGTAAAACATTCGTTATTTTTATTTGTGATTAAAACCGGAAGTAGGTCTCCTGCGTAGGTATTTATTGTCAATAACTTTGATTCCGACTGGAGTACACGATGAAATTGCGGAGCCTTTATTTTGACAATAGCGGCTACATATGTAACTTTGTTAAGTGTCAGTAAGAAAAAAACAATCAAAATGCCGGCAACTAAGGTTAATCTTTCTCAAACGGTTGATCTAGCCGTAGGAACGTCAGAAGTAGGTACAGTAAATTCCAATGTTTTACACACCTTGTTGCATGCCATGCTGAGACAGTTAAACATTGTAGCTGTTCAAGCAGATTTAAATGATTTCGACAGGGATTTATTATCAGCTTCAAAAGCTAGAGAATTATCATTTTTAAGTGATGTTGACAGTGGTCGGGGTGATGATGCAGGAGAAGATGCTTTCAGCGAGAGGTCCTCTTCCATGCCTACACAAAGTACACCCTATCATCTCCCCGAGGTCAAAATTGCAAACATTCAAGAGGAATTAAAAAACATTACATCAATTCCATCTAGAAAGCATCTTTTCAAAAATCCAAGAACTCCATACAAAGGAAAACCAATTGCAGAAACGTGGTTAAACATGATCATGAGTCGAGTGATAACCAATGAAAAGAAAATAGCTAAGGTATGGCTAATCCTTGATTCATTCCCACATATTTATGGATTGATTGGGTTGAGTCTTATTTGTTGTGTAACAGAAGTGCCCCTCTAGCAAAGGTTATCTTCTTCTTTTGGTATACAGCTATCCATCCACCGAATGATCACTAGCTGTTGCGCATGCGTGGGATAAAATTCATAAAGAAATAACAATATATTCAGTCAATTATAACATATTTACAAGTAGTGCCAAACAGAAATAAATTTTGTGGTTAAAACTATTAATAATTTACAATTTCATTTTTATTTAGATTTGCGATTGTAGATGGTTGAGAACAGTTGGTGTTAGCTGTTCTCTAAACGTGTTGACTGTTGGGCATAAAACTATATTTTGAGGTAGTAAATGATTGTGTTCGGAAAGAATGAGTACTTGTATGAATCTTTGAATGCATGAAGATGTCTGTATGTAAAAGGATGAAATTGTCTGATTCTTGAATATTAATATTGTTGTAGGAACTGCAACGATATGGTGAACAATCTTGTAAAACATAATAAGTTTTGTTTTGAGTCGACGTTGTAGTGTAGGCCAGGTGAGAGTTTGGAGCATATCTGTGATGCTGCTAGTATTATGGTAACGGTTGCAGGCATACCTAGCTGCCCGTCGTTGGACCATCTCAATTTTCTTGCGATGTTCCGCAATGTGAGGGTCCCAAACTGAGCATGCATACTCTAGTTTTGGACGGACAAGAGATAGGTATGCCTGCGACTTTATATTTGTGTTGGAGGTTTTAAGGTTTCTTTTAAAAAATCCAAGACTTTTATTTGCATTGGCTACATGTACAATATTGTTTGTATGCTGTCTCCATTTTAAGTTGGATTGAAGAGTGATTCCAAGAAATTTTGTTGAAGAAATTGATTCCAAAGTATGATTGTGTAGCAAGTAGTTATGTTTTACAGGATTTTTCTTGTTTGTTATTGTAAGGACTGCATTTGTCTGGATGGAAAGCCATCAGCCAGTCACTTTCCCATCTTGGGGCAGCATCAAGGTCTTCTTGGAGACTATCACAATACTTTTGGGATTTGATAATTTTGTAGATGATGCTGTTGTCGGCGAACAGTCTGAGTTGGCTGGATTTCAATTTTTATGGTAAGTCATTTATATATACCAGAAAAAGAACAGGACCGAAACTGTTCCCTGTGGGACACCAGAAGTGACTGGAGCAATATCTGATGACTCCCCATCCAGAACCACTGTTTGTGTATGGTTTGATACAAAGGCAGAGATCCAGTTTAATGTTTCATTCTTGGTTCCATAAAATTCGAGTTTGTACAGAAGTCATTGATGTGGAACTTTGTCAACGGCTTTGGCAAAGTCCATGATAATGAGGTCAGTTTGAATATTTTTATCTGAATTTGCGGCAAGTTCCTGAACAAAGGACAGTAATTGAGTTTCACAGGATCTAGAATGTCTGAAGCCATGTTGAAGATCATATAATAAACTTGTTTTCCAGATGGTTAAGTATGTGTTTTGTAATGACATGTTCCATAATTTTACAAGTGAGAGAGATTGGTCCGTAATTTACTGCATTGTATTTTTCACCTTTTTTTGTATGCTGGTGCAACATTTGCATGTTTCCAGTCAGATGGTATGCAGCCAGTCTGAAGTGATTTTTGAAAAATAGTTGTTAAGATTGGAACTGTTAAATTTTTTAAATTTTTTAGTATTCTGCTGCTGATGTTGTCTGGGCCACTGGCTTTATGTGGATTGATGTTGTTAAGTTGTTTTTGGATGCCAGGTGTTGTGATGGTATTACTGGATGTGGACTCATGCCCTTGTTAGGAATGTTATCTATTGATTCAGTGGTAAATACAGATTGAAACTGTTCGTTTAAAATGTTTGCCTTTTGTTTAGTGTCAGCAACTAGTTGTCCCTCTTTTTTCAAGGAAGCATCTCCACTATTGTCAGTTCCGAGTGACTTGATGAAGGAGAAGAGTTTTTTCAGTTTCGATTGGTTATTAAAACTTTGATCTGGATCATTTGTTGGAAGGTCTAGAATTAATTTTTCTATATAGGTGTTGTAAGCATGTCTTTGTTCTTTCTGGACCTGATGTTTCAGCTGTTTGTATTTCTCTTTATATTTTTTGTCCTTTTTCATTTTGAAGTATAATTTGTTCTTTTTATTAATCATCTTTCTTAGTTTATTATGGACCCAAGGTAGACGATGCTTGTATGTTAACATTTTATGTGGGATGTTTTTATTAATTGATTCTGTGAGATTGTTCTTAAATAAGTTCCACATTTCATTTACAGTGCTTTTTGTATCATTGTTTATGTTTATTATCTTGTTAAGTGTGTCTTCTAAATCAGACTTGATGTTATCCCAGTTTGCTTTGTCATACTTCTGGATTTTTCTGGGTTGTTGACGTATTTTACGCAGCCATATGTCTGCTTCTGTGTAAACAACATCATGGTCTCTAAGCCCAAGACTGCAAGGGGTGGTAATGTATTAACTTTATTAATGTTAAATGGATTGGTTACTAGAATGAGATCAAGAGTTCGCTCTTTTCTAGTTGGAACATTTACTCTTTGATGGAGATTGTTTTCGTCGATGATATCTAGGAGTTTGATGTTAAGTTCTGTTTCTGGTTTACCTGGTTCTACTGAGGGATAATTCAAGCTGTTGTAAAGATGTTTCCTTATCAGATGGTGGTCTATAGTATGCACCTATTAGTAAGTTCTTACTTCCAGACATGTTTATTTCAGTGCTAATAAATTCTTTGTTGATGGCAATAAGCACTCCTCCATAACTTTGGTTGTTTTTATTTGGTTTCCTGTCTGACCTGTAAACGTTGAATAATTCAGATGGAAAGAACTCATGTGATGATGTATCTTTATCTAACCATGTCTCTGTTCCTAAGATTATATCAGGTTTAGCTGAGTCAATAATTTGGTTAAGGTCTTCTTTCTTATTTTTTATAGATTGAAAATTAATATTTAAGATTCTAACTGGTTTACGATTTTTATTTGGAGTTTTCTTTGGTGGTTTTGAATTTAGTTTAACCTTAGTCATAGGCGATGAAGATGCCTGTGGAGCTCCTAAGCTATTATTAAGAGATGTATCATTCATCAAGCTCCAGTTATTTGTGGTGTTAAATGATATGTCGGTTTGATTATTAAATAAGCTGGTGTAAAAGTTTTTGGCATTCCACAGTTGGTACATTCCCAGTTTATGTTACTGGTATTCATACATTCATAGTTTTGAGATGTCATACTCTGACAGTATACATTTGTATGTGGTACCAAGTATCACAACTGTCACAGCAAAGTGCTTTTAGCTTCCATGTTACTGCCATCTGGCAAGTGCCGACATGGCCATCGTGTGATTTTATTTCTCTTTTGTTGGTTCGTAGGCTTTGTTGAATTATTTCTTTTCATGCTTGTTGGTGGTAATAAGCTTTTACTTGGTACATGTACATCATTGTTATTGTTAATGGTTTCCCCCAAGTTATTCAGGTTGTCAAATGGATTGGGTGACACAAATGAATTATTATTAAAGATTGAAGTAGAAATGTTGGGCATTCCACATTGTATGCACTCCCAGCTGATGTTACTAGCATTCACACAGTCATAAATATGAGGGTGTACATTTTGACATTCTATGTGATACCAGATGTTACAGCTATCACAGCATATAGCTTTATGTTTTGTTGTTACTGCTTTTTGGCATGTACCGCATGGCCATCTAGGAGTTCTAGGGCCAGTATTTGTTTCAGTATATCTGAAGAGTTTGCAATAAGTAATAGGCACAGATATAAATGTACCTTTCTATTAGGACTATATTTGAGGTCTTTGGTAACTCTTAAGCTGTTATACAGGTTACAGTTTTTGTTTGTATGGTCTAGAGCCTTGGAAATGGCAACAAAAGGAAAATGTTCTGTTGGACATCTGAGCAGTATGTCTTCAGTAGACAGAGTGTTACTTGATGAGTCTAGTATATTAAATACAGAGCTTGTTATTGCTAAAATACAAAAACAAAATTTCCACACTCCTGATTTTTTCTTTTTCTTGACTGTATCTGTGCTCGAATATGGAATTGTGAAAAGGTGGGAATTCAAGTTAACATTAGCAGAGTAGACTAGTTAAATCTTTGTCCCCTGTTATAGGAACTGTAGTAGGTTCATGACCATCTACCACTAACTGTGTCTCCTTTAGCTCAGTTGGTAGAACAATAACTTACAATGTGAGAGGTCCAGGGATTTAATCACATATACGTATCAATTACAATAATATTTCAAGATACAATCCAATCTTTCTTTCTTTCAATTAATATTCAAAGATATTTTTTTTTTTTTTTTCAGTTAAATATTGATGATCTAATGAAGGGATTAAATGTAATGGAAAAAAGCATGGTAAGATTCTGTTTTATTGTGTGTTCTTATATATATATATATGTACAGTATATCTTTTTGTAGGGAAAAAGGCAAGATTACCAGATAGGAATGGGGGGAATTAGAAAAACATACTTTTTTCATGCTAGACAGTTGAAAGAAAACATCGTTTAGATTCGTTTTTATTGTTATTAGATGAAACTTGTAAAACAAAATTTAAGTTCCAATATCAAAGATTCTAACATGATTTATTGCATGAAGAAATATTAATATCAATCTCAATGCTTGTAAAACACAATTTATCATTTCTGGGACAGCTCTCTTATTTCATTGAGAAGTATTATTTTGTGGGGTTTTCATTCCCTTTGAAATGAAAACATACATTTGATATGGGTTTTTTTTAGAATGAAATGAACGATAAGTTCAAAAACTTGCCATTGACCCCTGATGATTTTGCAAAATTTGTGACTCGGGCAGAATTAGAAGATGTTTTACAAGGTACCAGAAAAGACCAGGAAAACCTGCAGCAACCAACGGAGAGAGTTGTGATTGAAATGTCAAGTCAGACAGATCCAGTAGTAAGTCATATTTTATATCAGTAATTATTTACTTTCTTATCTGATTGTCATTCTCTGTCATAGAAAGTTAGAATCAGCATAATTTTTATTCAAATACCTGGAATCTGAAATAAATGTTAAATGAAGTTTTGGTGATATATAAGGTCAAGAAACAGATCAATACGTTATTACCGAAACTAAATATGATGTGCAAATAAAACTAGTGTTGACAATTTCATTTGATGCAAATTTCCAATTTATTTTCTTATGCAAATGACAAATATTAAAAATCTTTTAAACATGTACATTATGAGGTAGATATATTTTAGGTGTTTTATAACATATTGTTTGGTATTGTAAATACCATTCAAAATAACTAGTTTTTGCAAAATATATTTTATGCACTCGACAATCTTTTTATTTTGTAATATGTACATTTATACACATATTCAGTTTTAGGTGGTTTTTTTTAAATATGGCATTTGGTTACAAAAAAGCATCAATGAGAATGGAAAACAGCTTAGTGTTGTTTTTTATATCATTTTTTTTTACTTTAAAACAAACACCATAAGCTTATATAGATGATGAATTGTTTTTTAATTATTATTTTAGCCCTCTAGACCAACTTCTTTACGTTCAGTAACTTGTGGTGCAGAGTTAGAGAAACTTGGTGGAAGTCATGAAGTGCTGTCCAGACGAGTGGAGGAATTGGAGGTAAATACAAATATATGATAAAATGGAATCATTATTGTAGTATTATTATAAAATTTCAATTATGTTAACTGAAAAAAAATAGCACATAGTATACATTGGAGATTTGAACTCTTAGTCTGAAACATTCAAGTGGTTTTCAGGAGTTTATCTCAGTTTAATTTGACATAGATCTTTTGGGTTTTTTTCTTTACAAGGTACACAGCTGATTATTAAAACATAAATCCAGCATGATATACTTGATGATGTCCTAAATCTAGTTTATGCCTCTTGAAGATGAAAAAAAAATATTGTCCAGAGTTTTATTTAATGTACAGCATTTTTTATTCACAATGTTGAACATAATATGACAAAATGGAGGTTGATATTTGAATTTATGTGACAACAATTATATCTGAGAAAAAATTGAAAAATAAAGATCTACATGTTTATGTTAATTTTTATTTTTTTATTTCATGTTTGTATGAAAGCTTAAGTTTGACATGTTTTCTTTTTCATTGAAATTTATATAATTTTTATTCTGTCTTTTTTAGGTTGAAATGAGGAAGAAGTTGGATCAAGGTGCCTTAGCTATATATATAGATGGGTTGAGTAAGTAATGAAACCTTGTCAATCTCTTGTATATATGTACAAAACTGGTTTTATCTAATATAACATTACAGTCAAATCTCTTTAGGTTGAAGTTGAAGGGATCAATGATATTACCTCAAAACAGCTGAGTATTTGAGTTCTGTAATAAAAGCTACTGTACTACCAATGAACTAAATTTATACTTTGAATTATCCAATGAAATGGCTTATTTTCTGAGTTCGAGATAATGAGACTCAACCATATTTGTCTTCTAGTTTTCATTTGATGTCATGGTGAAGTGTCCTTAGCTTGACTTTTGTTGAGGCCTAGTGTTAATTATTTTAGGAGTGCCGTGCAGTGTTTAGAAAATGTTACGGCATATGGCATTTATTACCCCCCTTTGTCTTACAGATGTATCATCAGAGCTATTAGAACAACTTCAGGAGTTGAAAGAGCAAATTGATGCCCTAGCAGCTGCAAGGGAACAGGTAAATTCAAATTTTGTTTTAAAACTATTGAATAGTGTGAAATTGTATATACTATAGCAAATGTAGTCCATTCTTAGCATTAACAAAATCTTGGCAGATATAATTTAAAAAAACAGTAGTTCATAGAGTGTATTGTAATAACATTTGTCCACTAGTATAGATTGCATTGTTTTTAATTTGTTTAATTAGAACTAACATCTTATATTTTAGGACAAACATATTGATAAGGTATAATTCTGTACTAAATTGATCTTTAGATATATTATTTATATGAC
The DNA here is from genome assembly GCA_963680875.1 of Bathymodiolus brooksi. NCBI lineage: Eukaryota > Metazoa > Mollusca > Bivalvia > Mytilida > Modiolidae > Bathymodiolus > Bathymodiolus brooksi. The sequence continues at coordinate 83,959,389 of OY804577.1, forward strand.
ATTGTATTTCTCTCTTTCAAACCTTTTTTCATGATAATTAGACAGGTAAAATTATGGTGTTTGTTTAACAGGAAATGATTCAATGTTTTGTTAAGTAGTTGTACATGTACTGATCCTCAGAAGGAGGCATATTTTAAATATGAGATAAGGAATCTTAGAAAGAATCTAAAGTTCAGTTTATACGGGATGCTGGTTTATTCAGGGTTTGGTTTAGACAGTCGCTGTATTTATTTTATCATTTTTAACCATCACTTTATTCTAACTATTATTTTTATGCACTAACACTTCAACTTTGTATTAAATTATTAATCCTTTCTCTCTATCCTAACTGCGTATTAATCCTTTCTCTCTATCCCAACTAACTTCTAGATCAGTGAAACATTAGAACCACTAGAACCTTTATTAGCTCCTCCTCCCTCACGATCTGTGACTTTCAATGAAGATCTCCTTCGACGACATGAAAATGAAATGCAGGACTTAACCATAATTTACTTACCAAAGAAAGTTTCCATGTTGGAAGATCAACTCAACCTGATTCAGGAAATGATTAAGCATGACAGTACAAGATGGGAAATCAAACATGGTACTAACTTTGAAGAAGAAATTAGGACCATATTTAACAAAAAGGAACCTGATAAACCAAGGAATCTGGCTTATGTTGTCAATGATCAACTGCATGATATCAGAAATGACATCATTACTCTGGAAGAAGAGCTAAAGAAAAAGGCTAAAGTTGTAGAAATTCCGTTTGTACAGGCTAAATCAGAACCTGTAGAAATTCTGTTAGAAGAGACTAAATCAGCAGGCTTTAAGGATACGGTTAGTATAGAAAGCAATAAAATGTAATAAAATCTGCTGCATTTTAATCTATGATATTTAATACTATATGAATCTTGTAGGTTGCAGGTTGGAATAAAATGTACTTTTAAAATCCCTTAGAAAACTTTGTTCTGAAATCATCAAGGGATAATGTTAATAACAACTATTTCACTATGTAATTTTACAAACAGGATTTTTCTATGTTCACCAGTATTTAGACGATTATCAGAAGTAAACTTTGTTTTGGAGTCCTACGGCAACAGAGGTTCAAGAACAAATAACTTGAAGGTGGGCCTACATTGATGTCAAACATGTTCTAATATTTTGATTGAGTTCATATTTTTTTTTTATCTGGCTTTACCTTTATTCACCCGCATGTGTTACCTGCTTACTTTCTTTACATGCTTACATATCTAGATTTAAAATACTTTAATCATTCATTGATTTTGTCTATGTTTAATTAAGAGCATAAAATATACAATATTGTTATTATAAACATTTTATATGGTTTAAGAAATTGATGGAATTATTCACAATGAGAACATTCTTCCACAGTAACAATCTTAAGTTGATGTCAAATTTTAAAATTTGTATGACTGTTGCCCATGGTATACAATCTTGGTACTTCAGGTTCACATACATTTATGGAATGTTGCTGGACATTTCATTTGTTAAATTCTTTCATTTTGAATTAATCATTTGCCATGTAAAATTAAAGCTTTTTTTCACTTTATACTTTTTAAAATTTTTCATTTCAGCCTGACTGGCATTTGCAATCATGTTGAACATTTGTATTAAAGTTCATCCCATTTTTGTTATAGCACTTAGGTATAATTGTTGTGTAATAAATGTTTTGTGTGTGTGTGTATGTTAAAAGTTTTTTTTTTCATAATTGTACCTTAATTTGAGATATTACAAAAGATAAGAATTTCTTCATCAATAAAATAAACATGTTTAAATTTGAATAGAATATGATAACATAAAAAGGCAAGTTGTTTCATAAAAAATGTTCACTTGAAACATATTCAATGTATTTTGCTATTAAAATGAAGAGAAAAATGTATTTTTTTAATACTTTCTTCAATAATAGATTTAGACATGACAGGTGGTTGTGAGCATTTTAATATTACAATTAATAAACATCAAAAAGTTGACTTTTCTTATCAAATTCTGTCTTTTTATCCATTCTCCTATTAAGATTTATGATTTAAGGCTACCGACAATGCTGGCCCACAACATGTTGATATTTCTTTTGCTTAAAAATTTTAAATATGCATTTTTGGATTATAAACATTTGCATACTTCTTCATTTGATTGTTGGATTTTTTAGGACCATGATGCCCTGATAAAATTACAGAATTTAAGGTTTGTTATTTCACTTTACGTAGCAATAAATAGAAAGTAAAAGTAAATACATCCTTTTAGCCCATTTAGATATTTCACCACCCTTGCTCTGCTGTACTTCACTCAATAAAGGACAAAATTTACCACACTCAAAGATACTCTTACACCTCTTAATATAAAATGCTTTATGGAAGAACTTTTAATCTTTAATGTATTATATTTTTATATTGTCATTTGTTTAATAATATATTTTTTGTGAATATTATATTAATATTATTTTACAGAAACTGTTTGCCTACTGTGATGAACTACAAGTGAATAAGGCTGATAGAACTGATGAACTACGAGTGAATAAGGCTGGTATAGCTGAAGTGGATGTGGTAAGTTTATTTTTTGTTAATGGTTCCCTGTCTATGTTGAGCATAGGAAATAAATATTCCTAGATCCTGATCCAACTTGTTCAGGCAGCATAATAGAAAACATCTATGATCTAGCTTAAGCAACTTCACATTACCTTAAGTTTATCAAGTTCTGTTAATTTCGACAATTTCTTCTAGAAAAATTTTCATTAGTTAAATTTTTTGATTAGTTTGTTTTTTAGCTCACCTTGCCTTAAGGTGAGCTTTTGCCATCACTTGGCGTCTGTCGTCCGTTAACTTTCCACATTTTAATCTTCTCCTCTGAAGCCTCTTAGCTAAATGAACTGAAACTTGGTATGCAGCATCTATGGAAGGTCCTCTCTAAAGATTGCTCATTTTGTCCCGATCTATTAACAAACGTGGCCACCACAAGCAATTCTTATTTCTGATTGGCCAATTTTTAAAAATCTTCTCCTCCGAAACTGCTTGGCCAAATGAACCGAAACTTGATAGGAAGCATCTATGGAAGGTACTCTATAAAGATTGCTCATTTCATCCCAATCCGTTAACAAACATGGCCACCACAGGCAATTCTTGTTTCTGATTGGTTCATTTCTAAAAAAAACCTTCTCCATTGTAGTAAACTGTTAAAAGAGAGATAACTCTTGCCATTAAACTGTTAAAAGAAATATAACTCTTGCCATTATCTCCCTTAGAAATTAACTAATGCTGATATAGTGTAACATGTTTATACTATACATTACATGTAGGTATTCACATTTTAATATTCTTTTTAGCTCACCTTGCCAAAGGCAATATGGGCTTTTGGCATCACTTGGTGTCCGTCATTTGTTGTCTGTCATCTGTTAACTTTTCACATTTTAATCTTCTCCTCTGAAACCCATCAGCCAAATGAACTGAAACTTAGTAGGAAGCATCTATGGAAGGTCCTCTCTAAAGAGTGCACATTTTATTATGATCCATTAACAAACATGGCCACCACAGGCAATTCTTGTTTCTGATTGGCCAATTTGTTTAAATCTTCTCCTCTGAAACTGCTGGGCCAAATTAACCGAAACTTGTTAGGGAGCATCTATGGAATGTCCTCTATGAAGATTGCTCATTTCGTCCCGATTGGTTAACAAACATGGCCACCACAGGCAATTCTTGTTTCTGATTGGTCTATATCTAAAAAATCTTCTCCTTTGAAACTGCGTAGCCAAATGAACCGAAACTTGGTAGGAAACATCTACATGTATGGAAGGTTCTGTATTAAGTTTCCTCAAAGCAAAATGAAAGGTGAGCGACACAGGCTCAGTGATATGTTTGTCACAATATATATATTAGGTGAAAGACAATTATAATTTATGATTTATTTATTACTATAGTACACAAAAATTTATCTCATTACACATACTGTATGTTAACATAAATCACATCATTCAATTACACATTATTATTTTTGTCTATGTTTAGAAAGCTGATAAGAGAACTTTGGATAACAAAGTGGACCATCCCTTGCTTGATACAAAAACCATTGCTACTAGCAAGAAGATCAAGGAAATCTTAAATAAAAAGGCAGTAAACGTAAGTTTTTACAACAGTAACATTCGTTATAAATTACTTCAACATAAGATAAACTAGCAGGAAATTTTAGTTACTACAACAATAGATAAACATTAGCTATAATGGCAGAATGGCAGAAAATGTAAGTTGCTACAAAATTATACTCTGTGTTACACTATCAAAAGTACAAAGAAAAAGAAGTGAAATGACTACTTAAAAAACAGTGTCAAACTGCGATAAGGTAATAAGGACCCATTAATCAAAGAAGTGCAGATGACAATATACAATGACTACAACAAGAGATTTTTGGCAAGCTATGAAAGTGTCTAGAGGATGTTCTGAGATTTCCTAACACTCCAGCAATAATTTGAATTTAAGTATTAGTTCAGTATATTACAGATTTGTTTTATTACAGGTTTGAGAGATGTTCTTATATCATTTAATGTGTGATGCCAAATTACTGATTAGTCAAAATTGTCCAATATATTTATTTAAAATGTCGAGAGACTCCATTATTTCACAAATCATTCCTATTTTTCAGGAAGAAGCTTGGAATTAGCAATGTAAGATATTTAGTGATGATATTGACAGAAAATTAGATCGTTTGGAATTGAAACCTCTAAAGGAGTGGTTGCTGAGAAAACTCAAGGCACTCAATGATAAGTTAAAGAAACAGAATCAGGCTCATGTGAGAAGACTTGAGGCACTCAATGATAAGTTACTCACAGAGTAAGTATATAATAGTTTGATTTGTCATATCTTCTGGTAGGTTAAAAGAGCTCTATGAGAGACCAGTTGATGTTGAACCTACAGGGTAGATTGTTATCATGTGACTTGTCAGATGACATGTGATAGGTTTAATGAGTCATGTGATAGTTATGACAAGTTGATAGTGAACCTGCAGCATCAATCGTTATCATGTGACTTATCAGATAGCTTGTGATAGCTTATAGAGTACTATGAGTTTTGTGACTTGGTGATATTTTTGTGTAGTTTGGATTAAAACCAACACTGTGATATATTTATAGTTAAATTTAATTTGGAAATTGTTTTAATAAAAACCTCTGAATTTAAATTAGAAATAAAATTGCATTTCTTGTTGTTTTCTCTTTCAACAGAATGCATTGACAGACCTGAGTCTGTGGTATTTATTACATATATTCACTACTACTAATACTCTCCTACTTGTAGCACATGCCAGTAACAATACAGAATAGCTATAGCCTCCCTTTTTTCACAGCACATTCTTCCTCGATTTGTGTTTCTTTCAGATTGTTTTGGAGAATGAAAATATTACATGATTTCACTGTGCACTTTTCAGATCACTGTGTGGAAGTCTCATTTATCATCATATTTGTTTATTTCATTCATTTCATAACATATATTGCATATACAGTATGACACCACTTTTGTTAGCATCTTAGGTAAAAACCTTCCATCTTAATTGTATGATTTTAATTGATTGATTTATCAACACTGTTGAAAAATAAAAAATCCTAGTTAGACATAATCTCCAGACATTTGCATTCTTATTTTTTGTGATCTTTTTGCTAAATGATTTTTTTTTTTTTTTAAATGGACCTTTGTGTTATTAATTGTTTTATCTGTATCTATTTATTTAATAAGGATTTGGTAAGGTAAGACTTTCTAATGATTTTTAAAATGTAAAAATAATGGGAAAATTGGGATTAACCTGATTTTTTAAAAAAAATTAAAACAACTTAATCAATCACATATGTTTTAATTACTAACAACTAACAATTTGACTTCAACTTGGAAATTAAGATTAGAACTTATACAATGAACTTTGTCATATTATTGTTCTCTGTTATCCATTTGTTTTTTGTCATTTTATATATTCGTGTTTGCTATAGCATGTATGTGCTTTTTTTTCAATAAAGAATTCATTCAACTGAAAGGGTAAACCAGGTTTTAGGACAACAGGATTTATTAGTAATAACTAAACATTTAATACTTAATGCAGTGAGGTATGTGGTATGATTTACAGATATTTTATTAGTAATAACTAAACATTTAATACTTAATGCAGTGAGGTATGTGGTATGATTTACAGATATTTTATTAGTAATAACTAAACATTTAATACTTAATGCAGTGAGGTATGTGGTATGATTTACAGATATGTTATTAGTAATAACTAAACATTTAATACTTAATGCAGTGAGGTATGTGGTATGATTTACAGATATTTTATTAGTAATAACTAAACATTTAATACTTAATGCAGTGAGGTATGTGGTATGATTTACAGATATGTTATTAGTAATAACTAAACATTTAATACTTAATGCAGTGAGGTATGTGGTATGATTTACAGATATTTTATTAGTAATAACTAAACATTTAATACTTAATGCAGTGAGGTATGTGGTATGATTTACAGATATGTTATTAGTAATAACTAAACATTTAATACTTAATGCAGTGAGGTATGTGGTATGATTTACAGATATGTTATTAGTAATAACTAAACATTTAATACTTAATGCAGTGAGGTATGTGGTATGATTTACAGATATGTTATTAGTAATAACTAAACATTTAATACTTAATGCAGTGAGGTATGTGGTATGATTTACAGATATTTTATTAGTAATAACTAAACATTTAATACTTAATGCAGTGAGGTATGTGGTATGATTTACAGATATGTTATTAGTAATAACTAAACATTTAATACTTAATGCAGTGAGGTATGTGGTATGATTTACAGATATTTTATTAGTAATAACTAAACATTTAATACTTAATGCAGTGAGGTATGTGGTATGATTTACAGATATGTTATGGTCATTGTTTTCCCTCCTACCAGTTGAAATTAGTTAAAATGTTAAATTAATTCGACTTTATTGAAAGTGTTACCTGAGTTGCAGGCTCGTAAAGTTCGTTCATATTAATTTGACATATTTGTTCATTCGATATAAATTAAAGGATATTAAATTATGAATTATTGACTAATGAATAAAGTTGAACAGTTGAAGTGAAACACATTTTATCTAGATAAACATTGCTCTCATGACATGAACTTAAATATTAAAATTTTCTCGTTGAAAAAACTAGAGGAAAGTACAGTCACTTTTAAAAGAATCATTTTAGTTAAACTGGTTTCCATATAATTTTAACATACCAATATTGAATATTTTAACTTATACTCGTCATGTCTTGTTGGTATTAATTTCACGCCCAAAAATTGCTGTTGATTTTAAATTGTTACTGTTTTTCACATCATGTGAACAAAATGTTTCAATGGAAGGCATTAATATTGTTAAACATTTCTCACAAATATTTGTAAGTAAATGTTGGATTTAGTATTTTGGATAACATTTTAGGATCATGATAGGTTGACCATCAGCAACTGAATTATTACACATTCATTCTCTCAATACAAAGTAGTTTATAATGTGTTCTTGGCCTTAGGTTTAAAACTGATTTCTCATTAAAATCATTTGGATACAATATTGCTGGAGGGTAACATTTATCATTGCATGCTTTTTCTACTAATATACATATACTTAATTTTCAGTTGTGTTATGCTCTGTGAGACCACCGTTTCTCTCATAGAATTTCATGTCTTTCATTTTTCTTCTGTTGTTATTCTTTACTTTTCTTTCTTACTTTTCCAGTGATACTAGTACATACACCAGTAGTGGAAGTCGGAGTAATGTTTTGTTTGATACAAAAACCACTGATATTAGCAAGATGATCAAGGAAATCTTAGATAGAATGGCAGTAAACGTAAGTTTTTACAACAGTAGATATTTTGACATGCATTGTAAATTACTTCAACATTAGATATACTGGTAGGAAATTTTAGTTACTACAACAATAGATAAACATTAGCTAAAATGGCAGGAAATGTAAGTTACTACAAAATTATACAACAAGAGAGATTGGCAAGATATGAAATTCTGAGATTTCCTAACACTCTCCAGCAATGATTTGAATTTAAGTATTAACTCAATACACATGTATATCACAGATTTGTTTTTTATGGGTTGGAGAGGTGTTCTTGTGTCGGTTTAATGTGTGATACCAAATTACTGATTAGTCGAAATCGTCCAATATAGATATTTAAAATGTCAGGGATGCCATTATTTCACAAATCATTCCTATTTTTCAGGAGGAAGCTTGGAATCAGAAATGTAAGCTATTTAGTGATGATATTGACAGAAAATTAGATCGTTTGGAATTAAAACCTCTAAAGGAGTGGTTGCTGAGAAGACTCAAGGCACTCAGTGATAAGTTAAAGAAACAGAATCAGGCTCATGTGAGAAGACTCAAGGCACTCAATGATAAGTTACCCACTGGGTAAGTATATAATAGTTTGATTTGTCATATCTTGTGGTAGGTTAAAAGAGCTCTATGAGAGACCAGTTGATATTGAACCTACAGCATCAATTGTTATCATGTGACTTATCAGATAGTTTGTGATAGCTTATAAAGTATTATGAGTTTTGCAACTTGGTGATATTTTTGTGTAGTTCGAATTAAAACCAACACTGATATATTTATAGTTGAATATATTTTGAATATTGTTTTTATAGCTCTTATAGATTTCATTTGTTTTTTTAAAACTGATTTCTCATTAAAATCATTTGGATACAATTTTGCTGGAGGGTAACATTTATCATTTCATGCTTTTTCTACTAACGTAATTTTTGATTTTCAGTGGCGTTATGTTCTGTGATACCACCGTTTCTCTCATATAGCATGTCATGTCTTTCATTTTTCCTCTGTTCTTATTCTTTACTTTTCTTTCTTCCTTTCCCAGTGATACTAGTGCATGCACCGTTATTAGTGGAAGTAGAAGTAACATTAATGTTGACCACACTGTAACAGAAAAGCAGAAGGCAAAAGTGCTTAAATCTTACCACAAAGTTTTTAGGTTCATTTTGGAAAGGATGTTGAAGCCTTTCAGAAAAGAGAAAAGCCAGTAATGAAAAGATGACTGAAGGATCTGAAATAGAGAAAACTAAACTGATGATTTAGAAGAAAAATCATTGCCGGTTTAAAGATGTTTTGTACTATACAAGAAATGAAGAAACAACTTATACAAATATTATTTTCATATTGTTTTTATTAATTTTATTCAGTATTTAAATTAGTGCAATATATATAAGGTGTGAAACCACTAATTAATTTCTTTAAGTTTTTTTTTACAAAATTTGTGTTTTTTTTTAGTATACCTGCTTATTTTATTTCAAGTTTAACCTTTCCAAGACCATATATTTTCTGAAATGTGCATGATTCATCTACGTTCTGTCAAAATATCATGGGATGTTTAAAGTCTTGCAGCGAAATGCCAAGCTATGGAAAACACATACTCTTAAAATAGCTCTGTCATCCCCGGGAAATTCAGTATTTATAGGTCATGCATCAAATCCTCCATAGAGGTATTAAAATACAACTGAATCCATCAAATTTGGGCTCAAAATAAATCCTTATATATTTAACTTCAATTATCAATGTTAACTACTCCATTCCATTCAGTATTTTTCACAATACAACAAAGCGAAAGCAACTTTTTAGCTCACCTTGCCAAAGGCAATGTGAGCTTTTGCCATCACTTGGCGTCCGTCGTCCGTTAACTTTTCACATTTTAATCTTCTCCTCTGAAACCCCTCAGCCAAATGAACTGAAACTTGGTAGGAAGCATCTATGGAAGGTCCTCTATAAAGATTGCTCATTTCGTCCCGATCCATTAACAAACATGGCCACCACAGACGACTCTTGTTTCTGATTAGCTGATTTTAAAAATTCTTCTCCTCGGAAACAGTTTGACCAAATGAACCAAAACTTGGTAGGATGCATCTATGGGCGGTTCTCTATAAAGATTGCTCATTTTGTCCCGATCCATTAACAAACATGGCCGCCACAGGCAATTCTTGTTTCTGATTGGTCGATTTCTAAAAATCTTCTCATCTGAAACTGCTTTGTCAAATGAGACGAAACTTGGTAGGAAGCATCTATGGAAGGTTCTCTATAAAGAATGCTCATTTCGTCCTGATCCGTTAACAAACATGGCCACCACAGGCGATTCTTGTTTCTGATTGGCTGATTTTGAAAATTCTTCTCCTCTAAAACCATTTGGCCAAATGAACCGAAACTTGGTAGGAAACATCTATGGAAGGTCCTCTGTTAAGATTGCTCATTTCTTCCCGATCTGTTAACAAACATGGGCGCCACAGACAATACTTGTTTCTGATTGGTTGATTTCTAAAAAATCTTCTCCTGTGAAACTGCTTTGCCAAATGAACTGAAACTTGGTAGGATGCATCTGTGGGCAGTACTCTATGAAGATTGCTCATTTCGTCGCGGTCCATTGACAAATATGGCCGCCACAGGCAATTCTTGTTTCTGATTGGCCGATTTTTTTAAATCTTCTCCTCGTAAACCGCTTGGCCAAATGAACCGAAACTTGGTAGGAAACATCTACGGAAGGTCCTCTGTAAATATTGCTCATTTCGTACCGATCCGTTAACAAACATGGCCACCACAGACAACTCTTGTTTCTGATTGGCTGATTTTTTGAATTCTTCTCCTCGGAAACCGTTTGGCCGAATGAACCAAAACTTGGTAGGAACCATCTATGGGTGGTCCTCTATAAAGATTGCTCATTTTGTCCCGATCCATTAACAAACATGGCCACCACAGGCAATTATTGTTTCTGATTGGTCGATTTCTAAAAATCTTCTACTCTGAAACAGCTTGGCCAACTGGACCAAAACATGGTAGGAAGCATCTATGGAAGGTCCTCTCTAGGAATTGCTCATTCCATTTTGATTCATTAACAAACATGGCCACCACAGACAATTCTTGTTTCTTATTGGTTGATTTCAAAAAATTCTCCTCTGAAACCACTTTGCCAAATGAACTGAAACTTGGTAGGATGCATCTATGAGCGGTCCCTATAAGGATTGCTCATTTCGTCCCGATCCATTGACAAATATGGCAGCCACAGGCAATTCTTGTTTCTGATGGGTCGATTTCTAAAAATCTTCTCCTCTGAAACCACTTTGCCAAATGAAATGAAACTTGGTAGGAGGCATCTATGGAAGGTCCTTTATAAAGAATGCTCATTTTTTCCCGATCCATTAACAAACATGGCCACAACAGGCAATTCTTGTTTCTGATTGGTCGATTTCTAAAACAGCTTTTCCTCTGAAACCGCTTGGCCAAATGATATGAAACTTGGTAGAAAGCATCTATGGAAGGTCCTCTATAGAGATTGTTTTGATCCATTAACAAACATGGCCACCACAGGCAATTCTTGTTTCAGATTGGTCGATTTCTAAGAATCTTCTTCTCTGAAACTGCTTTGCCAAATTAATCGAAATTTGATGGGAAGCACCTATGGAAGGTTCTGTATTAAGTTTCCTCAAAGCAGAATGAAAGGTGATCGACACAGGCTCAGCCCACTGAGCCTCTAGTTTCTTTAAAAGGGACTACTTTTGTATATGTTCTAAGCTCTGATTGGTGAATTAGTGGTTTGACACCATAATTAGTTAATTTCAAAATAAAATATTTAAATAAATTTAAATGAGTTTTAGTCTTTATTGCATAATAAAGCTTGTGATATATGAGAAAAGTTAAAGATACCAAAGGGGTATTCAGAAGCCGTAAATCGAAAAGGACTGACGATATAATGCCCAAAAGAAAAAAGACAAAAGGACAAACAATAATCTACGAAGCAATATACAGAAAACTACAGATTGAGCAACATGAACCCCACAAATAACCGGAATGGATGGATAAGTAGTTCCTGCTCCACTATGAGCAATTATGCAGCTATATCATGGTGAGAAGTTACATTTGATGAGTGATGATGTCTGCTTTATACTAGGCATGTTGCTTAGTTAGATCTTGATAGTGCCAGTTCACTGAAACAACAGTCATTGAGTAGGATTGTTGCACGGAATGATAAACTTGAAAAGTTCATGCTGCTTATTTATTTCGTTGTCTGATGGTTACATATCTCGCAGCTCTCAGTTGAACCATTTCTATTATGTTTACGTCGGTTTCACCAAATAGAAATGGTTCAACTGATGAGAGCTGTGAGATACATGTCACCAACAGACAACGAAATACATCTAGTTTTGGTGACATGTTACAACATCTTTAAACGGCACAGCCTTGAGGATCAACTCAGAGCTGCATGCCTTGTTATGAAGTATATAATTTACCATGACAAGGTAGCAGTCAGTAGAAGTGACAGACTTTCACCGCCCATGAGGCACTCCAGAAACGTGTACTCTCAGCCATATCAGGTATCATTATGTAAGACCCAACAGAGAAAGGCATCATTTTTCCCTCACAGCATTGTAGACTGGAACCGCATACCCCAGACAGCAGTGCTGAGTGACTCGGTCGAGTCCTTCAGGCCAGACTGTGATTACTTCATCTAATCTTTAAATTCTCCCCCGTTTTTGTACACATTTTTAAACTTATTTTCTTATTGTTTATATTTTCTTTTTCGTATTGCAATTCCCTTGACATAATCTTCAAACTGTTGAAATATGTCAATAATTGGTAGAAGAAGAAGAAAACAGAAAACCACAGGCTTTCAATACCGCTATTGAACACCAGACGAATACTGTGACTCAGTCTTGAACAAGCTATTGGAACATTGAAACAGCCTCAACTTGTTGCACACGCACTTAACTTGATATATGCACCATCCAACGTCTATATGGGAGTACTAGCTATTGCCACAAACAGTACCAATGACCATGTGTGTAGTGGTCGTCCTAGAGTTGCAACGCTACGTCCTTCGACAACATATGAATAATCGATTCACTAGATCCACGCAACACCATGACAGACAATTGGCAACCGCCAGACACCAATTAGTAATGACACTGCCCGAAGTCGATTGTTCGCCAACAAATTAGTTGTCATCCGACCAGAGGACCCATGTGCATCATCAGTAACCTGGAACGTCTACAGTGGACTATGCAACATCAAACTGGTATCATCAGCAGTGGACGAATTTCATCTCGGATGAAAAATGAAATTTCCAATGAAAATTGCTGAATAAGCGTCTGGCGAGCGAAGACGTGGTAAACGCTATGCTGATGCATGTGATACGAAAAGAGACTTGTGGGGCATATCAAACATCATGGTGTTGAGTCGAATTGGTCTTAACTTCAAACTTGCACCTGTCATTTTTCAGAACATCGGTCCACGCAGAGGTAATGGGGTTATGGGCGCTCGTTACATAGACCGCGTTCTGAGACCCTGTGTGATGCCATTATTCTTACATCGCTTTAATTTAGGAGACGTTTCTTTTGCGGTTCAGTATATATTGTCTATATAATATATTGATTTGAAAATCATCTCGGAAAACAATGATCCAATTTAATTCAAATTATAGACCGGACATGGAATAGTCATTGGGTCTCCTTTCAAAATCGTATCCGACAGTTGCTATCTCCATCCAAGTTGGCCACTACTTGATATAGAGTCAAACCTGCCTTAAAGGGCACCTCTATATAACAAATCACATGGTAGCCTCATTTTTCCTATTAATGAATAATTCATATAATTTTAGACTGTATATATAAAGTGGACATTTTCAGGTCCCCCCGTGTGCCCTTTATATACAGGTTTGATTGTATCTGAATTGTCAAAACTGGTACATCACATTAAAATGGACTGAAGCTTTATGCTAACAAGTTTTTCTATGAAATTTGATTTTTTTGTGATATTTTTGCTGAAGATGTAAATTAAGAGTATTGTAACGAAAGTGGATTTGAAAGTCTTCTCTGAAATTAATGTGCTAATTTGAATGAAAATATGACTCTTATTTCAAAATTGTTTCTGATAATCCAACAAATCATTCAACATTGCTGCCACTTCTATAAGTAAACCACTGAGGTAAACACAAATACAGAGTCGATAAAGCCACTTTTCCACCTAACTGAGGTAAAGCTGGTGAAGGGGTAAGAAACTATTGTCGACTTACTGTGGTCGTATCATGCTTCACCCGGAATAGCCCTTGATTCAGGAATTAATCTAATTTGTGTTTTAACTTATTAATACTGAAAACCATTATTTGTAAATTTAATGTAGGATTTGCATTAGAAATGAGGAACTTTTCTTCTATGGTGGTACAAATTTTATTTTATTTGTTAAACTTTATCACATAATGTTGTAAAGCCAACTACATGTACCATACAATCACGACCAGGACGGCTCCGATTCAAATTTTTATGAAAATCCAACAAGAAACAGTAACAATAATACAGAGATTGGCATTTCTGGAAAGAAATCATAAATAAAAAGTTGTATGCCATCGTTATTAATAATATAAAATTTCATAAAAGAAAAAAAGTTGATGGCTTTAATGATAGCTCCAAATGGTCAATAATCATTTACCTTGTTCAAATAACAAATTTTAACAAACAAATTGTCTTAGTATATGCAGAGATATCTCGAGTACTTGTTAAAAATATTAAATATTAATATATATGGTATGTGTTTATAATATTAATAGCTGATATTGTTACTTGAAAAAAAACATATTGAAAAGTCATCTTTTAACTAGTTATTAACTCACCTGGCCAATGACAAGTCAGCTTTTAATACCGGTATAAATTGGTATTACTTGAAGTCCATTGTCTGTCCCTTCGTCTGTTATACAAGATATTCATTAGTCAATCAAGTACCTACTGAGGGCATCAACATGTAAAACACATCATACTTGTAACAACAAACAAGAAATGACATTAAAAAAAAAAGCTTACAAAACAAATTATAATTACAATATAATATAATATAATACAGTTTACCATTGAGTATCACACAGCACGGATTGCTAGGCATACTCTTTACCACATTATTTTGGGAATTTGTCCCCTTTCGACATAGTTGATCTTGGAAACCATAAGAGATGGGGGAAATATTTTGACATATTTCTGAAAGGTTTCAACACAATAAAAAAAAATGCATTAAAATGGAATGGAAAATAAAAATTCTGTATATATTCCAAATATGTGATCTTTTAAAATTTCCCTTTCAATCCCTTCGTCAAAATGAAAAACGTCATTTCCTTCATCCACTCACAAATAGCTACATCCATTAAGACGAGCTTTTACAATTTTCCCCCATTAAAATTGAATGAAAAATACAAGCGTTTAAATTTTGATAATTGACACTTTTTGGCCGTTTCGGTCGAGTTTATCTCAGAAACCATATTACAGGGATGTTGAAGAAATCTGTCGACATCATGCAGAAAGCTCTTATTAATAATTTTAAAGAAAAAAACAGCATCAAAATGGGATGAAAAATTAAAATCATATATACATTTCATATATGCGAAAATTAAGAATTGAATCTCTCTTTTTTAAATAAAATATCTATTTTTAATAGCACATCAATAACCAATTAAAGATGCACTTTTTGAAAAAAACCAAAAAGAAAACCCCCAAAAAACCATTAAATTTGAACGAAAAAAATAAAATAGCAGATGATGCTTAATTTATGATATTGTAAAAAAATGTGATTTCTAAACCTTGAAATCAAGGACGTATATGAGATAGCTCTATATACGTCCTTGTTGAAATGAACTGCGAAAAAACCCTTAGCTCATATTGAAATTGAAACCGTACAGTAGCATTCAGTATTTTCATTACTTTGATTTTTTTTTTTATAGCATAATGAATTACCTCCCTTCAAATGCAGTCTTCATTGCTTGCCTCGCTGTGATTATTCACGTTTTGACCTCGACAGTAACGCCGGTTAGAACTGCTTGTTTTGGGAATATCTAAAACCACATTAACGATAATGGTATTGGAGGAGATCGGGGTGATACTTGAAATGTTCAAGAACACTTTCCCTCTGTCATTCCTGTTTTTTGTGCCTATTGTAATATTGATTTCTCCAGTCAATACTGCTCATGAATTCACCGCTTTTCGAATGCAGCAATACGATCTTCACGGAACTCACCACGGTAAATCTTACAAGTTTATTAATGTTAACACCACACTAACTGTGAAGCCGTAACTCTTTACAGTCTTTTGACCTTTCCAACAATTCGTTTGAGCTACGGATTTCATCCTTTTATTAAAAAAAATTGAGGAATTCCTAACTCCAACCACACTCAACAGGTAATCTCGTTGAGATTAGACTTCCGAACTTACCGAAGACATTTTCTGCTCTCTTTCTCCAGCATAATTTCAACGAGATTATCAAAAGGCCTGTGCACTATTTCTAGACACTACATGTACATGTTGTGTTAGTCTGAGATTCCTCTGCCGTCCGATGGCACCCCCCCCCCCCCCCCCCCCCCCCCCCTGACTTACTGGAGCCGTGGGACGTCGGAGAGCTCTACATACGGAAAACAGCAGATTTGCCACTGCAACTCTGCGTCGACACATTTCCACGTTTCGTGGCTATCAGATTTTATTTTTTATCCAAAACCCTTATATAAATCGCTTCACCAATCATTTTTCTATTCATTCATAACCATCTTACCCTCAGAAAGTGGTGTTACACTCGATTACAGCACGATTTTCCCTTAGACCCTATGATTTCGTCATTTCACATCCATTTTGGAACATTTGTCACGTGACTGAGAAAACTACGATTACTGCAATGTATCATGGGAGATGATTTGCATATAAACAAACAAATATTTTTATCATAGGTGCCTGTTATGGTAGAACAATTAACATAAAATTTAATACAGTTGATTACATTGATTGGTAATGATTTTAACAGCAATAGTGAATTACAGATAACCGTAAGAAGAAGAAAATATGATCTTGCCTTGTCCAAAAAGGGGGGACGTAACCAGGGGTTTCAAAGTGGGCCGGTACTTTTACCCGTCTGAGATCGTGTATAGTACCGGTAGAAATTACTGAACCCCCCCAAAATTGGCGGTGGTCAAAACCACAAGTACGATAGGCGTGTGGAATATTTTTCATAAAAAATTAATGATCACGTCAATTGCTGAATTCTCGCATTCAAATCGAACAACTGCTTCACGACCAAGTTGATGGGATATTCCCCGTTTTAAAAATAGCAGTTTGCGCATGCGGTAAATAGATATGTTTTCGCCCCAATATCTTTTCATCCTTGTGTAAAACGCGGACCGGAACAAAGCTGACATCATTTCAAAATAAAAAATGACCGATTACAAATTATGTTCAAACACAATTTAGTGTAATCTTCAGTAATATAAGTATGATCATTATGTAATATGAATATATGACTACACCATATTTTGTGCGATTTTTTTTTATCCATTTAAACCCAGGGTCGAATCATTCTGGGGCATACTGTCTTGTTGCTTAACTCCGTCCATATTGTTTAACTTCCGGTATAAAAAAATAAAAACCTATAGATGGCTAATTTATTTACATATTTTGACGGGGCCCTACCGCGGTTGTTCACAGAAATGAAAGTGTGCTGAAAAACATTTTTAAAAGGGGGTACGAGGAGATAAGGGATAGAAAATTACTAGAAATCTTGAAAAAGGACCGGACATGGCTCAAATACGAATTACATTGTAATGTCAAAATGTCGACCCCACTTTTTTTCCAAAAATAATTTAACTTTTGTGATTCAAATGTTCATAAATGTCTTCCCACGAATCGTTTTTGTTCGAACATTTTTTTGCACATAAGTCGTGAAAGTAACAATATATATTGTTTTTGTTTAATTATATTTGTATTGATCTATTAAAATTATAAATTTTATTAAAGATTGATGATCGCAAATTAAATTTATATGTTTCATTAATTATGACACTTATATGTCTTGATCCGTGCCAATGGTCTTTGATGAGTTTAATTACTGGTAATAAAGTAAAAAAAACACACAAGCCAAGGTATTGTGAAAAAGAAAAGGACAAAGCCAACAAAAGAATTTTGAGAAGTTTAAGCTTTGATAACAATGGCTTGGTCAAGCCTAGCTGCGGAACCGTAGCTCTTTATGGTCCTTTTGGTTTTTTTAAGATATGGCGGACTATCTATGAATAATCTTGGCTGAAGTCTGTAAACTGAAATATTCAATAAAGAAATTGGGGGTAAAAATCCAGGCATTATGCATGGTCTTCACTCTTGGTGAAATCTGAACTCTAAAGTTAATGGGATTTTTCTTTCAAAAACACTTAATGTTTTGCAGTCTCTGAAGTACATTTTTGGTCCACAAAATGCTAGATTTCAGGAGCTTCCGCCCCCTGGACCCCTTACGGCCCTCAGCCTAATTTTTTAGGTACCTCCTAAAATTTAAGAAGTACCTCCTATTATAAAAAACTTTGAAACCCCTGCGTAACACATGCTCTTTCCGAAGCCCATGGGTAACACTGCCATTGAATCTTTTCTTTCCAACACATTTTGTATTATTTCCTTTTGCTCTGATTTGAGCTGTAGATGGAACTGTTTGTCCTGCAGAATACGCTTTATATCTATGTTGTTGTTTACGTATGCAAATAATTTGGCACGCTGCATTAAGTAGCTCCATCATGCAATGCGTTGCTGTCATCACTCAGTTAGTATCGTTTGTAGGTTCGAAAATGAAAGTCAACATGGCGAAATGATGGTCTAAGGCATAATCGTGCTGTAAATAAAGGTAATAACAAAATTACCGAACTCCGAACAATCTTACAAAGGGAAAGTCAAAACTCATAATTATATAAACAGACAAAATCAGTCAACAACCGGAAAACTGTGAAAACCGTAATGACCCTGACTTGGTACAGGCATTTCTAAAGAAATGGTGGGTTGAATCAGATTTTAAGGCGCCAAACCTCCCGCTCTCATTACGGTTCAAAGGTTCCGGCTGTCACTGTAACAGTATTTAAATACAGGAACAAAATAGGTAAAATAGTTGTCAAAGCAGTACCATATTCGGTAACGTAAATGTCAAAAATATTTTTACGTCACACATTGACAAAAAAAATTCTTGACATATTTGACTCTTTATCTTTATACATTTTCACTATATGAAAATGCATTGCTTATAATTTTTTCTGCAGAGACGGAATATATTTCGACAAGATATTGGTATCGGAATATAAACTTTTTAAGAGATCGAATAAGGCGAATCTTTTTATAGCCCTGGTCCAGTAGCCTGTTTCTCAGATGAAGATGACGTTTCAGGAAATCAGAATAATTGCTACTGCCCCTTGCATAGCGAATCAATTGCGAGATGTAAACACCATATGCAGGAGAAGCTGGTATATTGCTGCACATATTTGGAAAATTTATGATTTTAAAATTGAAGTCGTCCCGCTTATCATAAATTTTAGTACTGAGTTGACCACTGTCGTCAAATTCGAGGTATAAGTCCAAAAATGATGCGGATGAAGCTGTATCGGTGGTCTCTTTAACTTCCAGCTCTGGAGGATATATCAATGGAAGAAATTCTGCAAATCTAGAATTATTGATAGATAAAACGTCATCAATATACCTGTATGTGAAATTAAAGGCTCTAGCCTCATGAATCTTCTTATCTTTTACAAGCTTTTGAAGAAACTCCGACTCATATGAGTATAAAAATAAATCGGCTAGAAGAGGGGCACAATTCGTACCCATTGGTATGCCGACGACCTGCTGAAACAGTGTCCCTCCAAAGGAGACAAATATGTTATCGATGAGGAACTCCAGCATACTGATCACTTGTTCCTCGGAGTAGCATGTTTTACCTTTATGAATTTTGTTTGAAAAATATGTGGAATTGTAGCCTAACACAACAAATTTTGAGCCATAGTTTCTATGACTAAAAGCTTTATGAATTGTTTCTTTTAAGCGGGTTTTTAATTTGTCATGCGGTAGGGTGGTATATAGAGTTGAAAAATCAAAGGTTTTGATGGAGGATACCTGAGAGAAAGATCTTGATTTCAGGTTATCCAAAAGATCTTTAGAGTTTTTCAAAATCGACATGTGATTTATGCCACTACGCGAGTAAACAGTTTCACAATATTTCTGTTGTCCCTCTTTTACTGCAGACAGAATCTTTGTTAGGTGAATAGACAATTCTTTCGTCGAACAAGTTGATGATCCCGCTATGTACCTTTCTTTGTATGGTGTCTTATGGAGTTTAGGTATCCAATATAAATAGGGTAAATCCTCAGACTTTTTACCAGAGGGAATGTTTAAAGAGGTCATGAATGATCTGTGGTTAGCTAGGATTTCATCTTTGTCGAACGAAGTTGGTTTGTATGTGGTATTACTAGAGGTGTTGCTATTTATACCTAATTCCTTAATGGAGTGTAACACTACTTGAGGGCAAGATGGTTATGAATGAATAGAAAAATGATTGGTGAAGCGATTTATATAAGGGTTTCGGATAGAAAATAAAATCTGATAGCCACGAAACGTGGAAATGTGTCGACGCAGAGTTGCAGCGGCAAATCCGCTGTTTTCCGTATGTAGAGCTCTCTGACGTCCCATGGCTCCAGCATGTTGGGGAAAAAAAGCCGTCGGATGGCAAAGGAATCTTGGACTAATGTTACATATGATGTACAGTGCTCCCTCGTTAAACCGCCACCTTCTGTGCAGTCGGTAGTTTGGCGATAAACTGAGGGACATTGAAAACCGGAAGTTATGTGATCATATGAAAAGATAAACTTTCAACTCGACTGACATTGTGACATGCATTTTGCACTTGTGCAAATACATAAGTATAAATAATACATGTCTAATAAATAAATAAATTAGAATATTTATATTCACATCGGAAATGTCCTGTACATACAGTTTGCAGATCTTTGTCAATGTTGACAAATTCTTGAACCGTCTTGGAAGATTCCATTTAATTGTCAAATTATCGGCAATTTGTTATGTTAATTTTGGATTTTCCTTTGCATAACTTATAATTACACGATTTTGTTTGTCGTCTAATTAATTACGCTTTCTCTTCAAGCACAACATTTTTATGATGACTAATTAAATTACAAATTTTACTCAGGATTAAAAGTACAAATGTAATCACTAGAAAAGTAAATACAGGTAATTATTCTAATCAAAACAACTGATCACCTGTTCTGACCCTCAACTATTAGATCAATGACCGTGTCCGATAACCAGTTTTGACATTCCATGATTACAGATCAATACACAGCTGTCAAAAGGTAGTTGTGGGCGGTACTAACGGGGGAATTTGAATTGGTTTTACGACTTTTGTGTCTGAAAAGCTGTGGCGGATGGCGGTAGCTGAGTTTGGCAGTATAACGGGGTATTTGTAATGGGGGAAATCGGGACAGACGAGAAGATAGGGGAGTTTGGCGATAAAACGGGGGGCGATAGACCGAGGGAGCACTGTATAAACTTAATGTTTTCTTTATATGCCCCTTGTTAGATATGATAATGTAACCCTCAGTCCGCTTGGCCTCCCGTTAGGGTTACGATTCGGTCCCATTTAGCGTAATGGAGAAAATTAAAATTTTCGTTCGTGAATATTTCAACTTTCTTTTTGCATATGTATTATTCCCTACAATTTTTAAGTAATGGTGATACGAAATAAGTGTTACAATACCTGTTTCTACCTTCACGATCGATTTCGTATTCGAAAATTGTTTCTTGTCCGCCATGACACCTCTCTCGTTACTGGTAATGGGCGAAGCCTATCCATATATGGATCTGAATGCCAATTATGGAAAACTTTTACTACGATGTTTACAACTGACATTTCCGCGGGAGAACAGCGGAAAAAATGGAGTCTGAGAAACAACATTTTTTAATGTACATATAATTAACACCCTTCCATATAACTGAAATAAAAAAATAAATAAATAAAGCAAAGCATGGTCTGGAGCTATACCTTTAGTTGTTGTATCATCCATGAGGGCAACAGCTCTTATATCATGGCTTTTGAGGTATTCAACTTGGTCCTTCATTAAGGATTTTAAAGGTGAAATCACAAATGCTACATGTGTCTAGGATTGGTCAAGCTGTAAAAAAATAAAAATTCTTTTACTACATGCATGAAAAAATGAACAAACAAAATACCACTCGCATAAACAAATAATAAAAACAATACTAGTTAAAAAATGAAAAGTACAAAAATGTATAATAAAACGAGAACAAATCAATTTTAGATCACTTCACACTGAAAGCTTTGGCTATATCTGCAATACTTTAGGGGGAAATCCTACCTCATCCAAATCAAAGGCAACATTGTATACGTCAGGGACTTCCCCAGGGTATTCAATAAGATTGTATTGAACAGGTTGGATTGAAATTTTTAAGTGGCTACAAAAAAAATGTACATGATAAAAGGGGGGGGGGGGGGGGGCTTGCCCCCTCAGAATTTTTTTTTTTCACTTACATTCAAAGTGGTGCATTCTGAGGCATTTTAAGGTAGTTTACAAGTGCATGAAAAAGAAGGTTTCATAGAAATGATTTTTATATAAATTTTAGCAAGCAATAAGACCATTTCAAGATGATCGCGCTGTCGGTCGCCAATGTCGCAATTTGCGATTTTTTTTCTTGACTGGCAACTGAAATCTGGTTCTAGCGATTTTTTTGGCACCTAGATATCGTCGGGTGCCGGCCCTTATTGAAATCCTTGAATATGGCAATCGATCCAAATAAGGATATCTCCAAAACGAGGCAAGTGCACGTGAAATAGCAACTTGTAAACAAAATGTCGGACAGAAAGAAGATTTCATGCGTTCAAATTTTCAGATGGAGATAAGTCTACCATGGATGGTGCAGCGTTTACTCAACACCTCATGCTTTACCTAAATATATTTATCTTTCACCCCTCTTAATTTTTCCAACCACTTACAACAGAATTAGGACAAAAAACTGCCCGGTGTGAATCAGTTCGGGCTGCTCCATTACGTTAAATGGGACCGAATCGTAACCCCAACGGGAGCACAAGCGGACTAAGGGTTACGTTATCGTATCTAGCCCCTTGTGGGCCCAAATTAGTTTAATATATTATCTTATCTTATCTTATCTAAACTTATTAATTCAATAACATTGAATAAAAAGAGTAGTGTCAATACAATGTGAATATCTACATATTATAAACGATTTATTATTCATCAACGGTTCAGGTTTTCACTTTAATAATATTATGGCGATGCAGGACTACTAATGATTTCTCCACCCCATGATTTATTCAATATCGGACAACTATGCATCAACACAAACCATATGTTGCTAATGTCTGACTTCCATTAGTAAAACAACCATAACTTAGCTATCCTACAACAAATATGATTATTTCCATGGTCTCAAGTGCACCATGTGCACTTCAGACTTTGAACACCTCATTGTTTTATTAAATTTTACCAATAAAGTAACCTTCGATAGAAATATTTATAATTTTTCTGTGCATAGCAGCAACCCTTTGTAAAGCTGTTGATAAAATGCTTGCTAAATCCAGATAGAAATTTCACATCCCATTCTAAATTTGACAAGTTGCTGAAACTTTCTTTTCACAATTTATTAGTACATGTGGAATTCATAAAAAAATGACTAATTTGAAATATTTTTTTTTCATTAAAAAATATATTTATACAAAACAGACTTGCAGCCTAATCCTAAGTATTTATTCTCTATTGATAATGATTGTTATTTGAATGGAATATATTGTATGTTATTTAGGATGCCAATCCTCACAAGTTAACATGGAAGCAAGGCCAATTGATGCTAAGATGATCACAAGAAGATGCATTGTTACAAAAATGAAAGAATTCACAATGGCAAAATACAGGGAATTGATTCAAGAAAATGCTGGAGCATTGCTTATAATGTTACCAAAAAATATAACTGCTCTCTCAGAAGAAGATACACAGGTACTGTTAAATCATTGATACATGTATTTATAGGAGTATTAAACCAGTCTTATTAATATTAAATGTGATATTGTATCTTTTTTTCTTTTCTTTTTTAATTCACTAATATTTATTGACATTCCAGGTACAGTACAGTCAGAGACATAGCGTGATAAATCACTGTGATCGACGTATCATTCTTCATAGTGATACTGGTATATATTTTGGTCTGTTCATCGCTGATTTGTTTTGTCGAAGAAAATATGAACTTTGACGATAAAAATTTGGTAATTGCTGCCTCACCGCTAAGCACACACCTTTAAGGAGTAAGAGCAAAGACTGGTTGGCTCCAGATCAAGATAATCAAGTGGAGCGATATATCTACCAGCATGTTGTTATTTCAACTGTGAGCTAGCACTTTAAAGATCCAATTAAGCATGTTTGGTCCAAACAGTAGAGTATTCATGTTAATTTTTCTTTAGACTTTGAACAGATGATGTTATAAAGGCTGGTAAAAAAAATCAAAACAATTTTTATACTATTGTAAATCAGACATAAAAATGTTGATCTTTGTCACCTTGTACCAGTTTGAGATGTTTACATTTTACAGCAGTTTTGATTGCCAGTTTGGCTACCATATATTACATGTACATTCACTAGTTAAGCCACCACAATTGGAAATTCAGAAACGCAGACAAAATTTAAGTGACCATATGCAGCTTTGTGACCATTATTTTGGATCTCTAAATTTTGTAAAAATGCTGGGGTCCGTTGTTGAACTTATGATTAGCCCTAATTACAGGATTAATTCCTAATCACATAATTAGCTAATGCAATGATTAAAATGGTGATGGGCAATTTAGCGCCGACAAAGGTACAATTTAGTGCCAGATTATTAACCCATTTTAGCAACGCCAGGAAATTTCCTGTGACTAACATTTTATCAACACGATATCCATAGCCATCACATATTAAACTTTTTTGCATTTGTCGTTCACAGTGAGTTGGAGCTCCATGTCGTTGACCAGTCATTCAGAGAGTGAATTTCATATAAGTTTCAATAAAAACTATTCACCATATATACATAAGAAAATACAAGTACAATGTACATGTAAGGTAAAAACTATTCACTATGTACAGGTACATAAGAAAATACGGGTACGTGTAAGGCAAAAACTATTCACTATATACTTAAGAAAATGCAGATAAGTCATTCAGATATACATGTAGTCCTACAGGTAAATGGCTTTGAATTGTCCTATGATGTCAGTACTAAAATGTCCACACCAATTTTTTTCTGCTGCGCTAAAATGTCCACTCGATTAAAAATAATTAGATAATACATTGATTAAAAACAGTTCAGCATCAGAATTTAATCATTCATTGGCTAAATATGTGATTAGGAATTAAAAATGTAATTAGGGCTAATCATATGATTAGCTTAATCACAAGTTCAACAACTGACTTGAAATTCTCAGACATTTAATATATTAGTAGAAAAAAACCTTTTATACTAACCATTTTTTTTCTTCTTTAGCATCTACAAACTATAGAGAGAGATTTACTAGTAGAGGAAGGAACTGTGAGCATTCCTGTTTTCTTTTCTGAGGAAACCGATGAGTTATTACAGATATATGATGCTATCCAGCTAGGTAATTCTGGAGACCAGGCAGCATCAGCTGTAGAAGGTATGTTGTACTAACTATACAGCTAGGTAATTCTGGAGACCAGGCAGCATCAGCTGTAGGAGGTATGTTGTACTAACAATACAGCTAGGTAATTCTGGAGACCAGGCAGCATCAGCTGTAGAAGGTACATTTGTATGTTGTACTAACAATACAGCTAGGTAATTCTGGAAACCAGGCAGCATCAGCTGTAGAAGGTATGTTGTACTAACAATACAGCTAGGTAATTCTGGAGATCAGGCAGCATCAGCTATAGAAGGTATGTTGTTGTACTAACTTTCTTATCCTTTTAAATTCTTATCATATATAAAACTTATCATTTATATATGGGATACAAGATGTATGTTCTGAACTTAATCAGTTTTTGATCATGAGAGAACCCCCATTATAAATATAGAATCCTGATTGTTTTTTTTTTAAATAGTGTTTTAACCATTCAAGATTTATTTCATATTGCAGGAATCTGTACCATTCAATACATTAACAATCATATGTTAGGCCAGATTTATCCCCCAAATGTAGAGCAGATGTTGTGTATTTTGATATTTACAGCAGTTGATGGATGAAAGTGAATGAATGTTGTGATGTGACATAACAATATATCTGACATATATAATTGTTTTGAATGTCAGAATGTTATTTGTTCAAATAATATTAAATTTAACTGTACTAGCATTTTACCCTATGAAATGTTAAATATGCATATTATATACATATGTGTTGATACAATTGTCTTTAATTTCGTTTCGGGGCCCAGGTGGCTCAATGAGTTAGGTCGTTGGATCTAACAGATCATACAAACCTATCACCAATATGGCATGGGTTCGTGCCCAGCTTTGTAAATTACAAAAACGGGTGCACTCGACTCGCAGCCACAAGTGATAAAGTTTACCAGTTGCTTGCCCAGGGTCGGTGATTCTCTTTGGGTACTCCGGCATCTTCCACCACTAAAACTGGTCACCATGATGTAGCTGAAATATTGCTGAAAGTGGCATTAAAACACCAAAAAATCAATCAATCAATTTCGTTTCACTTTTGCTTTGCATGGCACAAGGAGCATTCTACATTTTTGACAATAATGATGTCATTTAAAGACAAAACTAAATCAATTACACATGTACAACTGAAAATTGTTTTCAACTAGCAGTTTATCATGCTTTGGACAGTAACACCAAACAAACAAATTTTTGGAATTTAGACCTAACAGTATTTCACTTGGTTGCTTGTAGATCTGTCTTCACATTAATTTTCTTTTTTGAAATCCTACTTTTATAGCTTTGATGAGTGGAGCTAATGCTAATGGATTCCAGATGGTTGTGGGTGGACCACAGTCCAAGAGCCTTCCAGATTTTCAGATTACAAATATTCAGGTATTTAAATAGTAGTGTAAGCTTTTCACACTTATCTTCTCCTGAAAGCATTGGACCAAATTATACCAACATTGTTGAGGTGGAGTGACAGGACTCTCACTATTTTCAAATTAAATGGAGAAGTGACTTCTTATTCAATAAACTGATAGGGAGAAGTGGAAGATAACAGGGAGAACTGGGGAGACAACAGAGAACATTATGGAGACTTCTGGGAATACATGTCATTGCATGGAATCGATTCCTTGTTTCCTACCTGTCTAAAGTTACCCTGCCTAAATTTAATTAATACTTTAAAATAATTCAGGTTACTTTTATTGTTTGTGCTGTTTAAACGACATGATTTTCCAAAAGTACATCTATTAAATGTAGAAACAAGAATTATTCTCACCATTCATTTATTCCTATATATTTTCAGGGACACCTCTCAGGGTTTGGAATAGAAGAACAGCTGCCATCTATTGCTATTGTGGCTCATTATGATTCTTTTGGAATAGCACCTGTATGTATATACTGTTTTTATATGCCCGTCTCAAGACGGGAGACGGGCCGTATTATGTGATTGGGTATGGCGGGCGTCCACACAGGTTTCCGCACGATAACTTTAGTTCTGTATATTTGATCTTTAACAAACTTGGCCACATGATTCCCCTGTGGAAGGGGAAGAACCCTATTTATTTTGGGGTCATTAGGTCAAAGGTCAAGGTCACCATTACTATAAATAGAATTTTTGTCAATAGGGTCGTTTCCACATGATAACTTTAGTTCTGTATATTGGATTTTTACCAAACTTGACCACATGATTGCCCTGTGGAAGAATCCTATTTATTTTGGGGTCATTAGGTCAAGGTCACTTACTATGAATATAATTTTTGACAACAGGGTCGTTTCTGCATGATAATTTTAGTTCTGTATATTGGATCTTTACCAAACTTGATCACATGATTCCCCTGTGGAAAGGGAAGAACCCTATTTATTTTGGGGTCATTAGGTCAAAGTCACTGTTACTATGAATATAATTTTTGACAACAGGGTCGTTTCCACACGATAACTTTAGTTCTGTATACTGGATCTTTACCAAACTTGGCCACATGATTCCCCTGTGGAAGGGGAAGAACCCTATTTATTTTGGGATCATTACCATTATACCGTTTGATAATTTATATAGACGGGCATATTTTGTGATGCACATATTTCTTGTTCTGCATATTTTTAGTGAGAAATATACAAGGATATGTTGGGGTGGTATTATTGTAACGGTACAATTTTTAAAATGGTGCCGGTATACTTCCATTCATCCACTGACGATTACTCAAGTTTGCATTGATTAATTTTATTGAAATTTTGACACATCCTAAGGATTGACGAAATTACGATACTGTTTTATTTTGATGATTTTCATTCTATTTTATTCATGCCTATTTTGAATTACGGGAATTTGTTTGTCTAAAAAAAGACATTTTTTAATTGTGTTGATGATAACACAGGTTTGCGTCGATCAAATTTCATGATTTTTTTACAGTGTAAAGGTTCAAATAATATTAAATTTAACTACTAGCATTACTTTGATTTTTATATAACAGCCTCTTTTTCAAATTTTATAAAGTCTGTTGGTAACCGATGTATCATGTGCTCATGGTGTAGCTGTGTATTCTCTTAAAATTCCTTATAAATAAATTTCTGTCTCCATTTTGATGTAGCTCCAATCATTTCAGAGTTAAAAAGGGTAAAAGGTACCAATTCAAAAAATGATAACATTTTAACTCGCTTGCTTATTAGGTATCGGATGTTCCAGAGTTAAAGCCTTAGTTAAGTGTAAAATTATTGTTTTATGATTAAATTTAGATGGATAAAATAAAGGTTAACTTTGATTTTTAAGGTATCTGACTTAGAGCTACCAGGAGGGTTTATACATACACCTTTAGGCAGGAACTGAACACAGTATAAATAGATTTAGTTTGATGATGATTTGTCATTATTTGTGCCGATTTTAACTATCCTCATTAGACCCTTTGGTTTATTTACTCCCAAAACTTTAAATTATTTGACTTTCGATTTTGAGCGTACCTGATGAAGATTATTCCAGAAACGTGTCATACCCACTAAATTTGATATCTACGTTTTTATTATATAAGACATTGTATTTCTAGGGTATGGCTGATGGTGCTGACTCCAATGGTAGTGGTGTAATAGCTCTGTTAGAATTAGCTAGACTTTTCTCTAAGCTGTACACGAACTCCAGAACTCATGCCAAGTATAATTTGATATTCCTGCTGTCTGGTGGAGGTAAATTTAATTACCAAGGAACCAAGAGATGGATAGAGGATAACATAGAAAACCAAGGTACAGTTTGACTAGCAGTTATTGAAAGGTTTGGCTACAATAGCAATTATTACATTTACAATCTTCAGCCATGTTGACATGATTTAATTGGGCATCAATGGCATCACCAAATAACACGGGATAGGATATCTTTATTCAGTAAATATGTAGCTTTACAACCATCTTTGTCTAACAATAATTGTTACTGGGAGCTTTATTAATCATAAGATTTTATTCTGTACAAATAAGTAACGAAAATTAAGATTTATGGCAGCTTGTATCACTTTACCATTAATTTTATTATACATGTGTTTAACATTAGAAATTGTTACTGGTTCAAGTTTTAGTTTTATTAGCTCGACTTTTTGAAGAAAAAAAGTCGAGCTGTTGTCACGTCAGCATCTGGGTCGGTTAAGTTTTTTGTCAAGAGTCCATTTCTCAAAAACTATCAAAGGTATCCATTTGAAACTTGGAATACTTGTTCACTATCAAAAGAGGAACCAATTACAACAAGGCAGATGACCCTGTGATTTGTATATCCAGAGTTATCTGCCCTTGTTTTGACATAGTACATAGAAATTTGGGATATTTTTTTAGTATAATTAAAATTTCTCAATAACTATCAAAGCTATAACTTGAAACTCAATACACTTGTAGAAAGTGTTGACCCCAATCTGTTGACAAGAGAAGACAACTCTTCAGCATTTTATTTGAGTTATTTCCCTTTTTTTACTTGCATTATTTTTCTAAAATTACAATTTTCTCAATATAAACTATGATAGGCATTAAAATGAAACCCAACATACCTGTTCACTATCAAAAGGGGAACCCATTACAACAAGGCAGGTGACCCTGTGATTTGTATTTCCAGAGTTATCTGCCCTTGTTTTTCGTCATAGTACATAGAAATTTGGGATATTGTTTTAGTATAATTAAAATTTCTCAATAACTATTAAAGCTATTAAACTTGAAACTCAATACACTTGTAGAAAGTGTTGGCCCCGTTCTGTTGACAAGAGAAGACAACTCTATCCAGCATTTTATTTGAGTTATTTCCCTTTTTTTACTTGTATTTTTTTCTAAAAATACAATTTTCTCAATATAAACTATGACGGGCATTAAAATGAAACCCAACATACCTGTTCACTATCAAAAGGGGGAACACATTACAGAAGGACACCCCCCCCAAATATTTTATTTTTATTTCATATGCACTAAAATAGTGTTACAAGAAAAGATTATTCCCCCGGAGTGGGTGGTTACCCTTCTGTAATGTGTTCCCCCTTTTTATAGTGAACAGATATGTTGGGTTTCATTTTAATGCCTATCAGAACATTAGAAATTGTTACTGGTTCAAGTTTTAGTTTTATTAGCTCGACTTTTCGAAGAAAAAAAGTCGAGCTATTGTCGTCAGCATCTGGGTCGGTTAAGTTTTTTGTCAGCGTCCATTTCTCAAAAACTATCAAAGGTATCCATTTGAAGCTTGGAATACTTGTTCACTATCAAAAGAGGAACCAATTACAACAAGGCAGATGACCCTGTGATTTGTATATCCAGAGTTATCTGCCTTTGTTTCGACATAGTACATAGAAATTTGGGATATTTTTTTAGTATAATTAAAATTTCTCAATAACTATCAAAGCTATTAACTTGAAACTCAATACACTTGTAGAAAGTGTTGACCCCAATCTGTTGAAAAGAGAAGACAACTCCATCCAACATTTTATTTGAGTTATTCCCCCTTTTTGACTTAGAATTTCTTCAAAAAATACAATTTCTCAATAATTATGATAGTCATTGAAATGAAACTCAACATACCTGTTCACTATCAAATGGGGAAACCATTACAACAAGGCAGGTGACCCTGTGATTTGTATATCCAGAGTTATCTGCCCTTGTTTTGGCATAGTACATAGAAAGTTAGGATATTGTTTTAGTATAATTAAAATTTCTCAATAACTATCAAAGCTATTAACTTGTAACTCATTACATTTGTAGAAAGTGTTGACCCCGTTCTGTTGACAAGAGAAGACAACTCTATTCAGCATTTTATTTGAGTTATTTCCCTTTTTTTACTTGCATTTTTTTTCTAAAAATACAATTTTCTCAATATAAACTATGATAGGCATTAAAATGAAACCCAACATACCTGTTCACTATCAAAAGGGGGGACACATTACAGAAGGGTAACCCCCCACTGCCTCCCTCAATTTTTTTTATTTTTACTTCATATGCACTAAAATAGTGTTACAAGAAAAGATTACAGACTTTTTGAAAAAAAAATCAATAATTTTCTGCAGGACCTACTGAAATTGTGCCTGACCGGAATTTACAAAATTCTAAAATTTAAACGGAATCGGTGATGGGAACAATAAAAACCCGACCCGCCATCTTTTCAAATATAAACACACGAAATGGTCACGTTGATGCATCACAGCCAGTTTAAACTATCAAAATACAATGCTTAATAGAATTACCATGGAAACAGTTGCATGTTTAAGAAGTAAATGTCATTTGAAGCAGAATCTAATTCCAAGTTGACCGTGATCGTTCCGGCATACCAGTTGCATTTCCGATTTCCGGTGCAAAACAAAATACACAAACAAATTATTTTTTTCGGAGACCCGGACCGGCATACTTGGCAGTATTGCCGGTCCTTGTGATGCTCGTTCCGACGAATTTCAAAAAGTCTGAGATTGTACCCCTCTGATTATATTTACCAATCTTGCAAACATATTTGCTTATATGACCATCATAGTTAGAAGTATGTATAACTTTGTAAATTGCTTGCAGTTTAATATCAGATATGAAAAAGTCGAGCGTCCAGCACCCGTGCTCTTGTTTGTGTGTGTGTGTATGGAAGATATACAAATAAAATATCTATATAAACAAATAAGCTTAGTAGCATATAATGAACGATATAGTTTGATATTTTTGAGATTTCATTACAAAATTGTGTTTGTGCACTTGACACATCTGAATTATCTTTATCTTTCCATTTCTTATAGAATCCAGCCTTCTGACAGATGTGGCTTATGTTCTATGCTTAGATAGTTTAGGAAAGTCTGACAATCTCTTTTTACATGTTTCCAAACCACCAAAGGAAGGCACGGCTGGTCATATTTTACAACAGGTATTTGTCAAATAATTTAAAAAAACCGATCACATTCTTGTGTCACCAGAATAGGATGATAAACAAAATGGGATTGTTTTGTCCTTACCTTTCTTAAGTAGCTGTTGACATCCAAGTTGACCACAGTACCTTATAATTGCAACTTCTACAGTTTTGTTGTTACATTGAGTGTCAATGTGAATCTTGTAATAAAAACTCTCCCACAGCTACATTATAAATCAGATGACTTTCTAATATGACATAATCAATTTTCAACATTTTGCCTGTTAAAATATTTTAAAATTTGAATATGTTTTCATAGTTATTAACTCTTCATAATAGTTCACTTGACCCAAAGGGTCTTTTAGCTAGTACAGTCACTTTGTATCTGTCATTATTAAAATTTCAATTAAATAAATATATATATATATATATATATATATATATACGTCTGAAAATTAAACCAAACAGTGTTAGAATTAGATTTTAGAGCTGTCAAATTTTTGTTCTTCCCTCGACGGGATTTGAACCCACACCATTGTTACACTGCAGCACCATTCGCTTAGCCTTACGTCCAGCGCCCTAGACCACTCGACTACATCCACTCCCTAAAAAAGGAGCTTCAATAGTCGTAGTGTTACCTTGTCTCGTAAGGCAAATCTAGGGATAGGCGTAAGACATGTGTATAAGCGTGTGTAGATGGTACATATATACTTAATATTATAATTTGACAGCAATCTAACTCAGCAATTTTTAATATATTGGATAGGATAATGAAGAATTATTCATTATACAGTCACAGGAAATAAAGTATATTATACAAACGTCTAGAAGCAAGTGACAACCATACAATATATCTGTCCTACTGGATCTCAAAGTTACTTTAAAGGATACTAGGTTAATACTAAATATTATATACGTCTGAAAATTAAACCAAACAGTGTTAGAATTAGATTTTAGAGCTGTCATATATATATACACACCCATTACATACATAGTGTGGTGGTACAAGACTTTGTATCAGGTCGAGCCTGTTGTGTGAACCAGTATCACTACGAGCCATGAAAGCGACGAGTTGTGATGTGGTTTGTTCACACAACAGGCAAGACCTGATAAAAAGTCTTGTACAAACACACTATGTATGTAATAAGTTTATCTAACATTTCAATAAAAACAAATTTTAAGAAAAATTTTTACAAGGGTCGAAATAAGATTTACAAATTTGTACAATACTCTTAGGGAGACTACATTTTGTGCATGACGTCACGTTTATTTGTCGCCGTTCATTCTATTGCTTTGTAAACGTTGCTCACATTGACATGTTTTACCCCGCATTCCAATGATATGACGTCATGACAAAATAGTTTGGCAGAGAAGATCTTGTGCAACGTCGCACCATTCTTTTATCACCACAGTGTGGTGATACAACATCTTGTATCAGACAGGCTACTTTCTTTAAATTCAAAGGAAAACGTACAAAATGTTAGATAAAATGTAATATTTGTTCCAGTATGAACTAATGCTACATGGTATAAATTCTATCTCATCACAGTATATCATAATACTGGAGTAGTTTCTTCTATAAATATACCTAGTATTTATTCTTTTTTCATCTTTAGAATATTGAAGATGTTAGCAAGTCATTCTTTGAAGAAGTAAAATTTAAGATGAATCATAAGAAGATCAACTTAGCCGAAGACATGTTGGCATGGGAACATGAGAGATTTAGTATCAAGAGATTACCTGCATTTACTCTCTCTGGTCTAGAATCTCATAAAATTCCTGATAGAACATCAATTATAGACAAACGGTAACACTGCTATTACTATCTTGTTGGGATTGAGTCAATTTGAAGGTGTCTAAAACAGTTTTACAGAGTGAAAATTTGGTAGAAAATAGCTAGTCTGTTTGATTGTCTCCAGAATTGTTTTTCTTAAATATCCATTTTTCAAATTAACAGGTTTTTTTTCTAGATGTATATAAATATATGATATATACAAACTCTGATAAATAATTTCCAAATTTTTGGTTAATAAAAAAAAGTTGTCTATGTTAATTCAGTTTTGTGAAGTATAAAAAACTGTTACCTATCCAACTTGATTTAAAAAAAAAATATCTATATTCTCGTGAAAATAAATTTGAATGATCAACAGTCAAAATCATATGTTGAACATCTAATACATATAAATATAAGCTATAAATACTGAAAAAAGATGGGGTTTTATATCATGTGTATACATAGGAAAAGCATTAAATATAAAAATTTGTTTAATTAATGTTGATTGTCATTATAAAAGTTTACATTATTGTTTTTGTAGAGATACAGTAGAAATTCCAAAGTTATCCAGAAATATTCAAATATTAGCAGAAGCTTTAGCTAGACATGTTTATAATTTAACTAGTCAAGGAAATCTTCGACTATTTTCAGAGGGTCTAGTAAGTCAAATTTATATATAAATAGCATAGAAACAAAATATATTAAAAATGTTTTAAATAATATCACTTTATTGTCTTTATACTCAACTCTTCACTTAGAACAGGATTATTCGTGTTGTTCGTCACTTACAGTAATTTTTCAGCTGTATCGTAATTACCAGGCTTTTTGGGAAAGGACACTGGACAGATATAACGAACCAGCCAGTTAAATTCCGGTCCTTGGGACTAGATCTAGAAACCTAAGTACTTGAAGTGGGTATTGAAGAGGCACTGCTAATGTAGTATACTTAAGATTTCATGATATTGTTGATACATTTACAATACTATGTCAGTTGATATCATTTGACTTGTTTTACAGGAAGTACAGAGTGACTTGATAGCTGCTTGGTTAAATCAGCTGACAGCTAAATCAAGAGCAACACAATTAATTCATAAAGATCATGGTTTACTAACAACACTAGAGGAAACCATGAACAGATACCTCAAAGATGTTAAAAGGTCAACTATTAAGGCAGATAAAAGGTATTATTAAATGTTGCACTATTGTTTTAAAGGTGTACTTACACTGTCAAAGTTTCCCTTTGGTTTCATTGAATATTGAAGTAATAATTTCTTAACTAGCTATGTATTGATACAGTCTAATATATATTAGTTTGAATTCATCCCCAAAAAAAGAAAGTGGCATTAAACACCATAAAACCCCCAAAAAATCAAATTTTACAAAAAAAATAGATCGACAAAATCTGGAAATTCGTCTCCGTTTCCGACTTCAACAATAGACGCTTGACTGTTGCGATATTGATGCTTTCTGATAAGCGTTTAATTGAAACAGATTTATTAAAGACCGGTTTCCTGTTTGAATTTTCTTCATTTCCTTGTACATTTGATCGATGTTTGGAACCAAAAACATTGTACTGCATGTCAAATAATTAATAAGCTGTAGTAAGAAAGAAACAAATAAATTTGTGTGATTTTAGACGAAGGAGCATACTTGTAGGTTTCAAATAAAAAAATTAAAAAATCCCGACCTACCGACCCTAATTTTGAAGACCATGCATTATAGTGCTCACCTCAAGTGTTATAGATCGTTGGTTCTATCCCTGGTTGGTCACACAAAAACTATAAATTTTCTTATATGTTGCTTTTCCACAATGCAACATAAAAGAAAAAATAAAATATATTTCTGTTTCTGGCTTAGGATAGGCACAAAATGTGGCAGGGTTTAACCAGTTAATTTGATCCCAACCCCCCCCTCTTGATAATGGGATCTCCAATGGCAATACATACATAAACAAATGATAAAAAAAAACCTGCTTAGATTTGCTTCTACTCAAAAAGATCTCATACCATCACAAAAATGTTGAGTTTTGAAATGCGGTAGATAATATTTACAAGAAACAGCACATTTAATGATATAGAATGTCATAATGATAAGATGCTAAACAAGATTTTAGGATGATATTACACCCAACATACTCTTGACAACATTACAGCTTTAAACATTTATTTGTTGTTATAGAGATACAAACTAGTTAACATACACAGATATAATATCTGGAAATGTAAACACAAATTAACACTGAATAAATGTACAGATAAAGGCCTTTAGAGCTTGTTTAAATATATGTGCTCTTCCACATTGACTACGCCAGAATTGGTTACAGTTCTACAGATACACTTTTACATCTTGGAAATTTTTTTTATTTCAGAGACCCAGAGTTCATCTTCTATGATGGATCTAAGTACATCATGAGTGCCTACAAGTAAGTTTGATCAAATTTATACTGTAGCTTAACGCAAATTGGTCATTTGATATATTTCCAGTTTTTCTTTGAAATAAGTTATTTTGAAGATTTTTTGCTGAATATGCTAATTAGGTCTATTTTAACAAAAAAAAATCCTTTCAAACCACTTGTTTTAAATGAATTATATTTTATCCAGAAAAATGAAAAGGATTGGATAGTAGGAATTAGTTATATTTATCCTCTCCCAGTACAAGACAACAAGCAACAATATAATTAGTTACAATAAATTTTGAAGATGCAACTTATATCATGGACAGCAACTGAAAGATGAAAAAGGGGAATAACTCTAGGTGAAATGATTGTATGCTATCAAATTCTTTGGGAAAAATATTTTAAATTGTTCTTCTGAAACGACTGAACAATTTGAAATCAAACATGGCTGAAATGTTCCTTAGATAATTTGTGTTGAGCAGAAATTCAAGATTGTTTCCACATAGATTAACATAGGACACGATGTGAAAATGAATTTTTAATAAATCAAAAACTACTGTTGACTAAACATTTTCATTTTTCATTGAGAAATTTGAAATGGCTACCACTACAGTACAAAATTTAACATGGGACCCTATGGAAAATGGAAAAAAAATTATACTCCGAAACCACTGAATCATTTGAAATCAAATTTGTCTGAAATATTCCTTTGATTGGTCTCTGCAAAATGTTTGTTTGTGTTGATGGGGAAATACAAGATGGCTGCCAATGCATGCCATAGTTTATCATGTGGGAAGTTTTTGTTGGAACAAGAGTAAATAATAAATATTTATTTATTTTTCAGTGTAAAACCAGCAGTTTTTGACCTATTTTTAGCAGCAGGGATTATAGCCTACTTAGGAGTTGTTTATCTTGTTGTACAGGTATGTTTTAATTTACTTAGCTTTTCATCTTTTACTTTGAACATACCTGATTTTATTACAGAAGTGTCATGCACACTAAATTTGATATCTATGGTTCTGCTGACTCTGATAGTACGGAGTATATGCTTCACCATTTAGTCGTATTTGAATGACCACATCTTGTATCATTTTACTTCACAATTTTGATACCAATTTTCACATTAGCATATTACTGTGGTAGTGAAGATTTTCATATAGATTCTCCCTCTGCTACCATTGGTATTATGATATTCTCCATTCAAAATAATTAAATTTGAAAATATAACAAGAGAGATTGGAGAAATAACGTACTGCACTGGTAGTAGTACGAGAGGAGAAATAACGTACTGCACTGGTAGTAGTACGGGAGGAGAACTAACGTACTGCACTGGTAGTAGTATGAGAATCAGTTTCTCCTATCACCAAAATGTCAAAATTATTTTTAAGTTGTTAATGACTGGGAAAGGAAATTGGCGGGAATTCTCCTGCAGATGATGATTAAAAATTTAACAAAGATTTAACTAACTGGTTAAACGTGCTAAGAATAGTCATAATTTAGCTATCTATTTGAGTAATTGTGTAAGATCTACTCCTTTTATATAACATAACTTATAGATGGTGTTTTTTCAATTATTTTCAGAACTTCAGTTATGTATATCTAGTTTTACAGAAGTTTTCAATTCATAAAAAAGTCAAATCACAATGAAATCATCAATGTACATAGTAAGTATTACTACTCCATCAACCTCTTGTATGCTACATATTTCTGTAGAGTATGTGGGAACTCTTTTAAATCAGGAGATTTCTTTATTTATACAGACAAAACTTATAAATTAAATGTATGCCAAGCTAGATATTGGGAACATTTTTTTTTGTTGGAGTTAACATACATTTGAAGAAGAATGGTCAATGCTGTATATTTTTCCTTTATATTTTCATATCTAAGTTAAGGGGTGTTTTCTAGAATTTATGATTTAGTAAGCATGGTTAATCACATTAAGAATACATGTTTACTCTCTAGCTCATCTGGACCAAAGGTCATCTATCTGTAAAGTTGGGTAATTTTAATGTTCCTCTCTAAATCCACTGAACAAAATAAAATTAAACTAGAAAGAAATACCTCTGTAATGATCCTTTAATATATTCACATTTTTTTCGTTGATCAGCAAATCAAGATGACCACCATCTTTGGACATATTCTAACATTGGATCCTATAGCTATTTTTATAATCATAAATCGTGGAAACGATGGAGACCAAATTGTACATGTTCGATCGTTTTGTGTTCATGGTCAAAATCAATGTTTCTTTTGTAAACTAGAAACCTCAATTGGCTTTCATTATTGGATATAGCATAATGTAAAACAGTTACTGAAGTAGACTGGCATAGAAATACTTGTTTTCACATTATCACAATTTTTTTTATAAAAAAAACATGACTTCATTGTTTTAGTGTGCAGACATCTGTGTCTACACTTCAATCTTTTCCTTGCAAATAAATGAAGTGATGTTGAAAGTGGCATTAAACACGATAATCCTATAATATATGTCTATGGTTTTTTTCCAGCTTCACGGAAAGTGATTAAAGATTGAAAACAAGACCATGTTGAGAATTCTAAAGATTGTATTGTGTTACTATTGTAGCTCAGTTATATAGACATATGCAATAATTTTACATACAATCTATGATCAAATATGAACCAACATTTAATGTTTTATGTTGTTTACTAGTTTATATAAATTTTGTATAAATACAGGTTGAAATTTGGAAGCTTCTTTTTTAACACATGCAATATTAATTTGATTCACTATTGAAGGTTTTATGTTATAGAAATGAAGAAGAAACAAATTTTTGTAGTTACATATTGATTATGTAACGGACGTCTTCTATATTTCATTAAACATTTGGTAGTCCCTTAAACACTAGAGTTAAATGCCATGCCCAGTACCACATGCATAATTTTTCAAGCTCCAATTCTAACTTCCTGTGACTAATCTCCAATATTGAAAACCATATGATCTCTTTACATCTGTTGGTGTTGTTGTCATTTATTTTGTGATTTTGGTGCCAATTTAAGATACAACTTGGACAGCCATTGATGTAGTGTGGTAACAGTTGTTTCATCTATTATCTGATCATATACACTCATTCTGTATGGGATAAAAAAAATGTTGTTTTTTTTGTTTTTTTTTCTAATTTAAAGCTTTTTGTTTATCAGGAAATCAGAAAAGTAAGCAGGACTTCCAAGTGATAACTTATGACTCAAATTTCATATAATGTAAAAGTCTTGAAGAATTATTTTTATTTCAAGATAAAGAAAAACTATATCAATGCAAATTTAATTGTTCGTTTTGTTGATATTGGTGGAATTGTTGACCATCACTGTTTAAACTTTCTTTTCATAAAATGATATAGGGGGAGTTGTCGAAATCGCTGCAGAATTAAAAGAAAGAAAAAAAGATGGTTTATTGTTCAAAGAAATATTATGGAGGCAAATTCAAAGACAATAAATATATATGAAATGAACAAAGACAGAATGTGTTTTTAACTTTTAAAATCTTTTTAAAAAAATAATAAAAAGATGAAGATAAAAAAAAAATTGTTTACTGATTTTAATTTTTGAAGAAAGATGTTTGATTGACAAAACAACAATAAACAACAATGCAGCATTTGTGGGTGGTAACATTTATGCAAGTTGTCATCATCTATTTTGTTTTTCAGGCTTATTATGGGATTTTTGTCAATTTTAAGCAGAAAATTTTATCATGTTGTAGATTATAATATCATGTGAGACAGTCTTTCAATTATACTGTAAAGGGGTTAAGAAATGTGTACAACATACAATTAACATGTAGTCAACAGCTGTTTATGATTTAGTATGTAAATTTTCAAGGAATTTTGTTTTTGAAATTAAGTGCTATTTTGTTGTAATTTATTTATTTGTAACTTCTACTGGCTTACTCACATACTTAGTATTATGAACTTTGTTAGCTGCGGAACCGTAGCCCTTTATGGTCCTTTATATATATATATATATTATTATTTTTTTGCGGACCATAGGGCTACGGTTTTCTACATTCTTCCATACTTACTTACCTATTTATATTCATTTCCAGTTCATTATCATAACAAATATCTCATTTGTGACAAATCCCGCCTACTTCGTCCGCCATCTTGCTTCTCCGGTAGTCTTGTTCTGAGGTCACGTGATTTTTCCAAATATAACCCTATTTATTTATAAACCGCAAACACGTGTTTGGTTTACTTACACTGGTGAGTGGTGAAATTACCAAACCAATATGCTTTCCACCGTAAATTGCATCGTGAACCAAAGGCACCATTTGGAAACATACACTTTTCCCATATCCAGTAGGAAAAATACCAATTCAATTGAGTTTTTTCTTTGCATTATATTGGTTATCAAACACTTTTGGTTTTTTTTTTTTCAGATCAAATAAGGGTAATAACAAAATTACCGAACTCCGAACAATCTTACAAAGGGAAAGTAAAACATAAACTTATATTTTCCCTTCAACTTATCTTTGTATATTGTTTCCACATCCATTTTGGTTATGTATCATATATTAACTTTGCCCAAAATAGGGGGGTGGAAGATGTCAATAATCATTTTCAAAAATGTTCAATGAAAGTCACTTTCAGAAAAAGACATTTAAAAAAAACATTTATTTATTCAGATTATTTATTGAAAAATATATGCCAAGAAGATCCAAACTCTCATTTCTCCTTAATATAAAACCGCCGAAAACATCTTCGGTAAAACGTAAACAAACCAAACACGTGTTTGCAGTTTATAAATAAATAGGGTTATATTAGAACGAGACTACCGGAGAAGCAAGATGGCGGACGAAGTAGGTGGGATTTGTCACAAATGAGATATTTGTTATGATAATGAACTGGAAATGAATATTAATAGGTAAGTAAGTATGGAAGAATGTAGATAAATATCTAACGAAACGAAATATATATGTTTGATCGTTCTCGCAACCGATTTCATGACAAAAATTGGCAAAAAAGCGGTGCAAGATTTTTTTGCACAGTTTCGAAAGTTTTTGATGAGTGAAAACCGTAGCCTATGGTCCGCAAAAAAAAAAAGGTATATAAAGGGCTATGGTTCCGCAGCTAGAACTTTGTAAGACCCAATGCTACATACTGATGAACTAGTACAAAATGACATATCATTTTTGCAAGTCTTTTTATGATTATTATTGGTACTTAATTTTATTTGTCATTTCAATATTAACCAGTCAAGTATTAAATTCTGGATGAGTAAAGGTTTACCTCTTTCTGCTACCATACATTGAAATTGCAGCAAATTTTCATATACAGATTGGTATTAAATTATTGATATTTTATTTTCCTATCGTGGCCTTTATATGATCACATAAATTCTGTTCTTTTAATAATAATTACTCAGGACTTGTCAGGGAGCTCAGTCACTACTATCATCTTACATGTACCTATGCAGTCAGTGCCTATCATAACTACGATTTGTGAATTTAACTCCTGCCCAAGAGAAGGATG
Source organism: Bathymodiolus brooksi (assembly GCA_963680875.1). Taxonomy (NCBI): domain Eukaryota; kingdom Metazoa; phylum Mollusca; class Bivalvia; order Mytilida; family Modiolidae; genus Bathymodiolus; species Bathymodiolus brooksi. Next base: position 84,001,371 of record OY804577.1, read on the forward strand.
TCCTGCATACAAGCTTATATCAGCGTTCTACATTTCTGAAATTTAGGAATGCATCTCTTCTATAAAAAAAAATATACGACTTTCCCCAAAATAACAGGTGTCTTTTCTGCAATGATATTTCAGAACACATACTGTGAATTCATTTTTATTCGTGGTATACCAATTTTCGTGGTTTTTGTGGGTGCCATCTAACTACGAATTTAAATGTTCGACGAAAAATGACCATTTGATTTCCGTTTGGCGGTGAGCAAGGTTTTGACAACACAAACGTTTGTAGCCATGTAGGTAATTCAACATTGTTACATGATGTAATTGTAATGCATGTCTTGTGAATCTAAAATAAATATACCTGTGCGTCATTTTGTGATTGATAAAATGTAAACTCTTGGAATAAATTGTTTGTTGTGACATTTATGGAAACATTTTGCAGTAATAACTTCCGGTATTTTTGTATTGTTTAATGAAGTGTTGATTCAATGCATCAAAGCCAACCTGATACGAGGTATGTTCTATATACTAGTAGACAAAACTCACTATATATATATTTGATTATTTCACATCAATATTCAACAGTACTTTAACACATAAATAAAAAAAATATTAACATACACATACTAACATTATTGTCGCCTTTTATAATTGCTGTGTAAACATTTTGATTGACAATCATAAAGTTTATTGGTAATAATAATCGGATTAACGGTTGGTATACTGGTATCATATATGCCCGGAGGTCAGAATTTTAATTTGTTGATACATGATTTTTAACTGCTGTGACATGAAATTTCACACCTTTTTACTTTACCGTTTAATGCAACTTTTTTATATGTATCATTTATGGCATGTCATGTTCCTGTAGAGTACAAAGAATTATAATTTAAGTTTTGACCCCTAGTGTGAAGTTTAGCAAAACATACCCTTTTTGTGAAATATTAATTAAGAAACAAATGTAAATGGTACTGTCAAAAATATTTTCTCTGTATTTATGACAAGTTGCTCAATGAGTAGATTCACGGCTTGGGATGCAAACATTGCATGCCCGCTTCTTATCTTTTGATCATCTTTCGATGATTACAAATTATTTCTGATTGGATGTTATTGATTTAATTTGTGGGCTTCTTCAAAGAAGTATTAATTATGCAATCAAATAATTATCAAAATTGTAACAAGCTGATGTAATGTACAACAATGATCCATATTTGCTTGGCGTACTTGTAAATTTACTTAAAATGAACACTTTACCGTAGAATTGCGACACTCAAAATCTACGAATTTGAAGTCAAAATCCACAAATTTAAGTATTTCAAAACCTTACTTTTTGTAATCGGCAATCCACGAATTTAACTATCCCACGAAATGCCTTTTTTTTCCCAATCCACGAAAATTGGTACCAACGAAATTAAATGAATTCACAGTACTTCCGAGTGGAATACAAATGTCTTCATTCTTCAATGTATTACACAACCTAACCTGATACATATTGTCTTTCCAGTAATTTTACGTTTTGATTCGTCTTCATTCATTTTGCTTTGACAAAAGTATGGCATTAAATGAGCAGGTAAAAGTAGTATGTATTCTGTTATGGGAAAAAGTAAAATGGGAATTTCCAAAGAAAAAAAAATGCAGGAAAGTAATATGCCTCCTTATGTGATTAAAGAAGCATTAGCTACGATTTTGACCAAAAAAATTATATCTTTTGGAAATTGGTAAATAACTTTAAAATGATGAAATAAATAGCAAATAGTTCATGGCACTGAGGGTCAGATGGCAGTATATAGACCGGTCCGTCACCAAAAAAATATTATATGGACCGAAGCTTCATACCCTACCACAACATTTTTTACTGGAAAAGTCCTTATTGAATTTTAAATTTCTGAATAGTAATACATAGATAAAAAAAATATTGACTTTCAATATTACGAGGGAACAAAGAAAAAATACATATTAATTATGCAACATTGAACTTATTGTATTGGTATGAACAAATCATATTATCATTTAACCAGATATGAAAACCCATTTTGTACCTTATAAAATGTTGTTTACAAACTTTTTGTCAATAAAACATTTTTATAAAATTGAAGGCATGTTGTTTTTTAGGCCATATTATGCTTTATGATTAGATAAACTTAGTCAGAATCAAAGTGTATTATAAAATCTTTACCTGGTAGGAAGGTTTTGCATGACCCTCTTAAAAACCAACTATTTTAAAGCAAACTTGACTGGAATGTTCCTTGAATGGCCATCTACTAAATGTATGCTTTTTTTTGTTGATGGAAAATTCAAGATAGAGCAGGACATTGTTGAACACAAGACATTATGGGGAAATGGATTTTTTTTTTTCTGTGACGAGACATTTGATCGAATGCAAAAAAAAAGTTTGAAGATACCAAAAAGCTGTAAATCGAAGGACAGACAATGCAATGAACAAAACAAAAAGGGAAAAAAACAACGATCTACAAAACCCTACATAGAAAACTAAAGATTGAGCTACATGAACACCACTAATAACTGGGGATTAACTCCTCCAGACCACTAGTGGCACCCATAACTACATAAAGAATTATTTTATATGATCTCTTTCAAAGTTTTAATTTTTATGTAGATTGGAAATCCAAGAAGGCCACCACCACAAGACATTGAAGAAAAGGCAATTATCACATGTATTGCCAGATTTATTTGGGGAACATTTCATAATGTTATTGTACAAGATGTTTGCCAAACTAGTATATAAAGAAGATAATAATGATCCACAACTCCTTGTTATTAGATTTATTTTATTATCATTTTCAAGATTTGAATCTATTTTATTATCATTCTCAAGATGTTAGTTGAAATTTGTTTCAAAGCAGGGATTCATTTGATAGAAACAGTTTGAAAAACAAACAGGATGTAACTATTATTTCTACCATCGAACAGTAATCTGCAACAGCAAGAATTTTATAATTGTTTATCTTATTTTCTAGAATGTCACCAGAAAACACAAGGATTAGGGTAGACTTGCTATAAGCCCATTTCTTATTAATAATCCCTTAAAAAATTGCTGCTATGAAAGTTGAAATCTAGACTGACCCACTTAATTTACTAACAACATTTCTCTACTGATTACATGTAGATAGTAAATACATGTATAAGTGGTCAGTCATGATTTCAACTTTCATAGCAACAATTTTTAAGGGATTATTAATAAGAAAGGGACTTGTAGCAAGTCTTGGAAAATGTTGAAAATGTATGATTTAACTATCTTCTTGCCCCGTGATATAGCTATAGTTTTTAGCAGCTATTGTCACCACTGAGCATCCGTCGTCCGTCCGTTAACTTTTCACATTTTAATCAACTCCTCTGAAGCCACTGGGCCAATTTAAACCAAACTTTGGTGGAATGGTCCTTGGATGGCCCCCTTCCAAAATTGTGTCCGGTGATCCCGATTTCCAACCAAGATGGCCGCCAAGCTAAAAATATAAAAAAGGAGGATGAAATTTTAATTGTCCAATGCTGCTTTAGTATAAGTCAAAATGAGCTCAAATTTTAACTGCAGCTACATGGCAAGGAGTAGTTTAACATATATTCCGGGTTTTTCTGTGAAATGTTTCTTTCAGCCGATTTATACCGATTATGCGAATTAGGCATATTTTGATAAAAGATCACATTTAAATCTCTGAAACCGCTGAACCAAATTACACCAAACCTATCAGGGATGGTCCTTGGGTGGGTCCCTTTCAAAATTGTGTCCGACATCCCCGTCCTCTATTTAAGATGGCTGCTGTAACTAAAAATAGAAATTTCTTCAATTGTCCAATGCTGCTTTAGTATAAACCAAAATGAGCTCAAATTTTAACTGCAGCTACATGGCAATGAGTAGTTTAACATATATTCTGGGTTTTTCTGTGAAATTTTTCTTTCAGCTTATTTATACCGATTATGCAAATTAGGCATATTTTGATAAAAGATCACATTTAAATCTTTTCCTCTGGAACCGCTGAACCAAATTAAACCAAACCTGGCAGGGATCGTCCTTGTGTGGGTCTTTTAAAAATGTGTCTGACAGCCCCACCCTCCATTCAAGATGGCTGCTGTTACTAAAAGTAGAAATTTCTTCAATTGTCCATTGCTGCTTTAGTATAAACCAAAATGAGCTCAAATTTTAACTGTGGCTACATGGCAATGAGTAGTTTAACATGTAATCCGAGTTTTTCTGTAGAATTTTTCGTTCAGCCGATTTATACAGATTATGCAAATTAGGCATATTTTGATAAAAAATCACATTTAAATCTTCTTCTCTGAAACTGCTGAACCAAATTAAACCAAATTTGGCTGGGATAGTCCTTGGGTAGTCCCATTTCAAAATTGTGTCCGAAAGCTCCACCCTCCATTCAAGATGGCTGCTGTTACTAAAAATAGAAATTTCTTCAATTGTCCATTGCTGCTTTATTATAAATCAAAATGAGCTCAAATTTTAACTGCACTACATGACAATGAGTAGATTATTTTTTTCAACCGATTAATACCGATTATAGAAATTAGGCATATTTTGATAAATGATCGCATTTAAATCTTCTCTGATGAAACCGCTGAACCAAATTAAAGCAGATTTGGCTGGGGTGGTCCCCTTTCAATAGTGTGTCCGACAGCCCAGCCCTCCATTCAAAATGGCTGCTGTTACTAAAAATAGAAATGTCTTTAGTTGTCATTTTCTGCAAATCAAAATGAACTCAAATTTTAACTGCAGCTACATGGCAATGAGTAGTTTAGCATATATTCTGGGTTTTTCTGTAAGATTTTTTCAGCCAGTTTATTCCATTTAGGAATATTATGAGATAAAAATAACATCAAAATCTTTTGCTCAGTAATTTGAGTTGAAATGATCTTTGGGTGGCCCACTTTCAAAATTATGTGTAACACCCCCATTTTCTATTTCAACTTTAGATGTCAAATTGAAAACCAGGTGAGCGATTACAGGCTCCTGGGAGCCTCTAGTTTTTAGATGGTTTTGTTATATACAATGCAACTGTCAATACTTTCAGGGCACCTGTTCCTTTTTCCTATTTTATGAGAGTTTCTTTTGGGTTTTTTTATGTTAATACTATTGTTTTTTATATTTGGATCTTCTTTCTTTAAATTTTTTTTCTCATGATTGTTGTACTCTGTTTTTAGTTCCTTGTCAAGGTTTAGCTATAACATGAATTAACTTGACTTTGGTTTGTATTAAGCTTTGGTGTTTCTTACCAAAAAACAAATGAGGGATATTTAAAGCCTGATATATAGGTTCCTACACAGTTTTTACATTGTATTGTTTAGCTAGATTCCAAATTGTGAAGGGCCTGGGTGGCTCAATGAGTTAGGTAGTTGGATTACCTAACAACTCGTACAAGCCTATCGTCAATACGGCATGGGTTCGCACCCGGCTTTGTAAACTACAAAAAAGGGTGCACTCGACTCGCAGCCGCAAGTGATAAAAGTTTACCAGTTGTTTGCCAATGGTCGGTGGTTCTCTCCGGGTATTCCGGCTTCTTCCACCACTAAAACTGGTCGCCATGATATAACTGAAATATTGCTGAAAGTGGCTTTAAACACCAAAAATCAATCAATCAATCCAAATTGTGTGTTAGATTTAAAATTTGCACAAAATGATCACATTTGTTTTTGCTGTAGAATGGTACATTCCAGACACAGAAGTTAGCATGTTAGTGGTATGAAACACACATATACAAATATTTCCTAAACCTGATAGAATTATCACCGACAATACTTTGCTTTATGCCATCTATCGGCTATATAGTGTTGATCAGGCTGTTGGATGACAATTGTTCTGGTGAAAACCTAAGTGCATATAAAGTAAAATGTAAAAAACAATCAAAATAAACTCCCAAAAATGGGTTAAAACTACAATAGTTTTTTTGTAGGGACAGCTTTGGTTAGTAGACCGTAAAGCACAATATTAATTAACTTTGATTTATTAGCCTTTATATGATCAAATCTGTCAATACAATATAAAAACTTTCATTGGGCCAATACGGCAAAAACCAGTCCAATACGGATATTTTCCGTATTGGCCCAATTCCAGTCAGTCCAATAACAACTAGATCGGAATCCGCTAGAAATTTCGACAATTGCAAGGAAAAATCCAGAGAGATATTGGACTGGTTAATTAATAAAGGTATCATTACGTGATGTTTTTCATATTAGCCTAGTTATAGGTCCTCGGTCTGCTGTATTGGCGTTCGGCTGCGCCTCAGGCCAATACAGCAGGTCTCGGACCTATAACTAGGCCAATATGAAAAACATCACGTAATAATACTATAATATTTGATGGTGTCTTTAAAAGGTTGATAAAGCCATTGTTCCTTAAGTCTATTGGTTGTGAAATATCATTTTGAGTAGAAAGTTGGCTAAACTTGGCATGTTGGTTTGGTTGGTTTATGGTGTTTAACGCCACTTTCAACAATATTTCAGTTATATCGTCGCGGTTAGTTTTATTGGTGGAGGAAACCAGAGAAAGTCACTGACAAACTTTATCACATACTGTTGTATCGAGTACACCTCGCCTGAGCGGGGTTCGAACTCACAAAGTTAATGGTGATAGGCACCGACTGCATAGGTAGTAAATCCAACTACCATACGATTACGACCACGACACCCCCCCCCCCCCCCCCCCCCCCCGCTAATATTGGACCACATCAATATTGCTGACATGACTTGTAGTTGGGTATGGTTTTGCTGTGTCTTGTTAGTTTATTTTATATCCACTATTCTAGACAAGATACCATAATTACTAATACATCTTATTTAAACGAGTGATGTACACATGAAAGTAAAGAAGTATGGTGAGGTTCTGAATAACTGTATTGTATAATTTTGTATGTGTTTAGTATGCATTTAATTGCAGTGTGTGTTGGAAATAAACTTATTGCTAATTCATACACCTCTATTAGAAACGAACCACATCAGTAGTGTAATGGTTTACATGCTCGGGTGTGATAGATCATGTGTTGGAGCCCAGGACGTGTCAAATCTAATACTAAAAATGCCATTTGCTGCATCTCTGCTAAGCACACATCTTTAAGGAGTAAGAACAAGACTGGTTGGCTCGGAACCAGGATAATGTGTCCTAGTGGAGCGATACGTCTACCCGGGGTCTGTTGTTTCTGTTAATTAGCATAATAAAATCAAACTAAGCTTGCAAAGCTGACATCATCATCATAAATATATAACTTGATCTCGGCATGATATAGCTTCAAACTTGCTTTATTGGCGTTAAACAATCGCTCACGAATTATTGAACTAAAATGTGATATTCTGTATCATGTAGATCCGTTAAATCGAACTACAAACATCGAATCATTATAAAACCTTACTATTTTTTATTAGCATATACATATGTTTGATATATATCTTGCATTGTTTGTGAATTTGGTTCATGTATCTCGTGCATTGATCCGGCTAAACGGCATCAAAAAGCAGCAATGCATATTTCTTTTCTTTTTTATCAACACGATTCTAAGTCGCACTGTAGTAATGGCTAATGTTTTGGATTGCAAAATAAATTACAAAAAATGTATATTCCAGTGAAAAATCATAGCAATAAGCTGCTTGCTATAAATATGTTACCTCCTCGATTTGTTTCTGGAGACACGGTGGCAATAATAACATTCTGAATAATTTAACTGCAACAGACGAATCCTCTTAAAATATACACAACACGTTCTATCTTGTTAATATGATGATGCGTTATTATTAGCCACAAATCCTCATTTAAAATTTAACACAGGTTTTTAAGTTTTTGACTCGACAACGTCCCATGTTATTGGATTCCTGAGTTTTGCTGGAGGGGCACTTTTGCAACGTCTTCCCGGCCATGTCATGGTCTTCGATACATAAGTAGGTTTTCTCTCGCTTAAACTCAGTTTTTGTATCGTCATAGACTCTGAAACCCAATCCGGGTGTATGACAAAATATTCATGTTTAGGCTTATTTGGAAGAAATATTCCTCCATCATAAGAATAATTACTAACAGATTCAGGTCTACATGTAGAACTGTCACTACGAACTGCCGAAGCCGACCGTGGAACTTTAGAACTGTGAGAATGTCTGCTTTGATGGCCCACTTGACCATTTAACAGTCTCATATGATGGTTTATATTACTTGTGCTCGGAACACTCTGACTATACCATTGCTGACTTGTAGAGTTACGCTTTTGAAAGGAAGCACTTTTGGTTGGTGATGGAGATTGGTTCATGGCTGTGCCACCAATCGTTATTCGGTTGAGCTCAAATGCCCTCCCAACGGTTACTGTGTGCAGTTCAAAGGCACGCTTGCTTTTTTGTCTACAATAAGAAAAATAAATAGTGTTTGTAATTTATTCATTTTTTTCTTTTTACAAAAATAATTATTCTAAGGCGACACAAATTACTAAGATTTATTATATTCTAAAACGAGTATTTTATTCGTATCAAAAAAGGGGGAAAAGACTAACCAAATTCTAGGTGCTATTTTGGGAAATATACAGGATAAACATGAATCTCGGATTGCATCGCTAACAGAATTTGTAAAATATGTGCTTTGTTAAAAAGTTTCTGGAAAATTGGAATGATTTTTTTGTGTGTATTTAATACGAATCAAATGTGATTGTAGTAGAGCGACACATGTGCAACAATATATAAATACCACAATGTTCTTAATACTATTGATATAACTGTAACATTGTTTGAAATGAAAAAAATAAAATAAGCATATTTTTAGTAATGTCCGATTTAACCATAAATTACTATAATTAACAAAAAGGCAAGAGATAAAAGGAAGACATCTTTATAATAATTCTACATAGGTTTCCGTACATACTTCATATCTTCAAGAGATGTATTAGCATCTCTAACTTCGTTTATGGCATCTTTAGGTAAAAGGACAGGTCTCGTTCGTTCTGTCCCCGCTGACTGAATATTTCTAGGAGGCTGTGGCGTCTTCCATCGTTTTAAACGAGCAGATCTTAAATGTCTTTGCCTGTTTTCTGCCTTTTCCTTGTCTCTGTGGAGTTTGTAAGATTTCAGGGCCTTGTTCATTATGTAATCGTGTTCGTTGTCTAAATCTGTGAAAATAGATGGACTTATCGGTTATTCAATTCCACTTACCTTGCTAAAAGTTATCAGTAAACAATATTTAAGTATATGGAGGTCTGCTGATATACCGCCATGTTAGAAACGGTATGGGAACAAATCGATAGGTGGATCAATAATCAGAGAATCCATCATCAGCATATTCCAACTTTTTATTGCAGAGTTTGATGCTGTTATCGACATTTCAACAATTAATGATTTGATTAGGTCCAATGTATTTGCTTAGTACTAGTATCTTAGGCATCTAATTTCACGTTTAATTATATATTTTTTTAAAGGATATCAAGAACAAATTAATGAAAAAAATAAAATTAATAAAATCTTATTAAAATTTGATTTAAAGATTGAAAGAAGATATAAGAATTATTAAAGATGGAATAATATTTTATAAATTTATAGTAAAACTTCTTAACTTGATTTCTAAGCCATCACAATAATTGGACACGAGTCATTCCAACTTAACCGGTTATTTAATTTAGACATAAAAACTCTAATATTTGAAGTTTGTCAGTGACTTGCGACAGGTCGGTGGTTTTCTTCGGATACTCTAGTTTCCTCCACCAATAAAACTGACCGCCACAATATAACTAAAATATTGGTGAAAATGGCGTGAAACACCATAAATCCTAAATCCAAATCCGATATCTTTCTAATAATAAGTAAAATTTAATCTGAATAGTAGCAAACATTACTACTAATGAGGACTAACCAGAAGCCCATAAGAGCCTAATGCCGAAACGCTGACTACTGGGTGGATTATAACCCGGGGATTAATAGTCCACCAGCAGAGATACCGCTCCAGTAATTAATAACGTATATATATAATGTAGTGCGCACGATGGTTTTCTGGAATAACCTTTATCAGGTACAGTCATAGTGTACAAGAGATGAACAATCCATTGAGACAAGCAACATTTGGTACATGATACAGACCGAAGACATACAAAACAAAAACACAATTCAGAAGCTATGAGAAACACGGTTCCCACCAAAAACCAGGAATAAACTAAAATGTTGAACAGCCAAATAATTTAAAATTCTTTAGGAGCAAGTGAACCGAAGGTCAAAATCGACTAATGTCACATAAGTCTGAGGGAGACTCACTAATGTCACATATGTCTGAGGGAGACTCACTAATGTCACATATGTCTGAGGTAGACTCACTAATGTCACATATGTCTGAGGGAGACTCACTAATGTCACATATGTCTGAGGGAGACTCACTAATGTCACATATGTCTGATGGAGACTCACTAATGTCACATATGTCTGAGGGAGACTCACAGAATCGACCCATGTCACATATGTCTGAGGGAAACTCACAGAATCGACTAATGTCACATATGTCTGAGGGAGACTCACAGAATCGACTAATGTCACATATGTCTGTGGGAGACTCACTAATGTCACATATGTCTGATGGAGACTCACAGAATCGACTAATGTCACATATGTCTGAGGGAAACTCACAGAATCGACTAATGTCACATATGCCTGATGGAGACTCACAGAATCGACTAATGTCACATATGTCTGATGGAGACTCACTAATGTCACATATTTCTGAGGGAGTCTCACAGAATCGACTAATGTCACATCTGTCTGATGGAGACTCACTAATGTCACATATGTCTGATAGAGACTCACAGAATCGACTAATGTCACATATGTCTGAGGGAGACTCACAGAATCGACTAATGTCACATATGCCTGAGGGAGACTCACAGAATCGACTAATGTCACATATGTCTGATGGAGACTCACTAATGTCACATATGTCTGATGGAGACTCACTAATGTCACATATGTCTGATGGAGACTCACTAATGTCACATATGTCTGATGGAGACTCACAGAATCGACTAATGTCATATATGTCTGATGGAGATTCACTAATGTCACATATGTCTGAGGGAGACTCACAGAATCGACTAATGTCACATATGTCTGCGGTAGACTCACAGAATCGACTAATGTCACATATGCCTGAGGTAGACTCACAGAATCGACTAATGTCACATATGTCTGAGGGAGACTCACAGAATCGACTAATGTCACATATGTCTGAGGGAGATTCACAGAATCGACTAATGTCACATATGTCTGAGGGAGACTCACAGAATCGACTAATGTCACATATGTCTGAGGTAGACTCACAGAATCGACTAATGTCACATATGTCTGAGGGAGACTCACAGAATCGACTAATGTCACATATGTCTGAGGGAGACTCACAGAATCGACTAATGTCACATATGTCTGAGGGAGACTCACAGAATCGACTAATGTCACATATGTCTGAGGGAGACTCACAGAATCGACTAATGTCACATCTGTCTGAGGGAGACTCAGAGAATCGACTCATGTCTCAAATGTCTGAGGGAAACTCACAGAATCGACTAATGTCACATATGCCTGAGGGAGACTCACAGAATCGACTAATGTCACATATGTCTGAGGGAGACTCACAGAATCGACTAATGTCACATATGTCTGATGGAGACTCACTAATGTCACATATGACTGATGGAGACTCACAGAATCGGCTACTGTCACATATGTCTGATGGAGACTCACTAATGTCACATATGTCTGAGGGAGACTCACAGAATCGACCCATGTCACATATGTCTGAGGGAAACTCACAGAATCGACTAATGTCACATATGTCTGAGGGAGACTCACAGAATCGACTAATGTCACATATGTCTGTGGGAGACTCACTAATGTCACATATGTCTGATGGAGACTCACAGAATCGACTAATGTCACATATGTCTGAGGGAAACTCACAGAATCGACTAATGTCACATATGCCTGATGGAGACTCACAGAATCGACTAATGTCACATATGTCTGATGGAGACTCACTAATGTCACATATGTCTGATGGAGACTCACTAATGTCACATATGTCTGATGGAGATTCACTAATGTCACATATGTCTGATGGAGACTCACAGAATCGACTAATGTCACATATGTCTGAGGGAGACTCAGAGAATCGACTAATGTCACATCTGTCTGAGGGAGACTCAGAGAATCGACTCATGTCTCAAATGTCTGAGGGAGACTCACAGAATCGACTAATGTCACATATGTCTGAGGGAGACTCACAGAATCGACTAATGTCACATATGTCTGATGGAGACTCACTAATGTCACATATGACTGATGGAGACTCACAGAATCGGCTAATGTCACATATGTCTGATGGAGACTCACTAATGTCACATATGTCTGATAGAGACTCACAGAATCGACTAATGTCACATATGTGTGAGGGAGACTCACAGAATCGACTAATGTCACATATGCATGATGGAGACTCACAGAATCGACTAATGTCACATATGTCTGAGGTAGACTCACAGGATCGACTAATGTCACATATGTCTGAGGGAGACTCACAGAATCGACTAATGTCACATATGTCTGAGGGAGACTCACAGAATCGACTAATGTCACATATGTCTGAGGGAGACTCACAGAATCGACTAATGTCACATATGTCTGAGGGAGATTCACAGAATCGACTAATGTCACATATGTCTGAGGGAGACTCACAGAATCGACTAATGTCACATATGTCTGAGGGAGACTCACAGAATCGACTAATGTCACATATGTCTGAGGGAGACTCACAGAATCGACTCATGTCTCAAATGTCTGAGGGAGACTCACAGAATCGACTAATGTCACATACCCGGTATGTCTGAGGGAGACTCACAGAATCGACTAATGTCATATATGCCTGAGGGAGACTCACAGAATCGACTAATGTCACATATGTCTGAGGGAGACTCACATAATCGACTAATGTCACATATGTCTGAGGGAGACTCACAGAATCGACTAATGTCACATCTGTCTGAGGGAGACTCAGAGAATCGACTAATGTCTCAAATGTCTGAGGGAGACTTACAGAATCGACTAATGTCACATATGTCTGAGGGAGACTCACCTACATTTTATTGAATTTCATTATTTAGGAACTGCAAATTTGAAACATAAATTAATCTAATAAACCATGTCAGAGCCGAAGCAGCACTGCCTACTGAGGGGATGACCATCGACAGAATGTTCTAACATTGTCAGAGCCGAAGCAGCACTACCTACTGAGGGGATGACCATCGACAGAATGTTCTAACATTATCAGAGCCGAAGCAGCACTACCTACTGAGGGGATGACCATCGACAGAATGTTCTAACATTGTCAGAGCCGAAGCAGCACTGCCTACTGATGGGATGACCATCGCCAGAATGTTCTAGCATTGTCAGAGCCGAAGCAGCACCGCCTACTGAGGGGATGACCATCGACAGAATATTCTAACATTGTCTTAACATTAACGTTAATAACAAAAATACAATACAAAATACTGACTAAAGGGAGACAAGCCACTAACCTCTACTGGATATCTACATTGATATTTCCTTTCATTGTTTGGTTTTAATTAGTTTTCATTACATTAGGAAAACTACTACTGTATATAATTGTAATACTAAATTGGTGTCAATGTAATGTCTAACTAAAATGTATTTGTTAATCTACATAAAGCCATGATTATTTTTTCATGCAATAAAAACAAAATGGCTGTTACCGAGACTATTAGGTGGAGATGGTGGCGATTCTCGATTATCGTAGGTCATTAAGGCTCTTGATGGTGAGCACAATTTGATGCCCCGAACTGCTCGGATGGGACCTAGATACAAAATGTTTTTCTTAAGTTACAAGATATTTTAAAATCTAAAAATGCCTATGTATAAAAAAAAACCCAGCATATTTTTATATTATTTTGTTATACCATACTCATTGTGATAGCTCGAACACACATATGTATATAAACATAACATTTATTCATTTCGCTGTCCACTTGTTTAATACACTATGCTCACTTGTAAGCCATGGGCTAGGTGTGTCATGCATGCACCAACATCCGAAGACCCAACAAGACAAATTCTATGGTCTCCTATTATATATTTTTTTCTCGAAATTTCAGTGTTTACAAGATTTTTCGGGGATATACTTTTAGTTTTAGAGTTATTTTGAGATTCTAATGTGCATTATCGGACCATTTTCTTTTATACAAAATATATTTTCAGAGCAGCAAATATATGGTAAGAAGAGGGACGTTAGGGCACATGTATTAACTTTTAAATACACTCCACACCTTGTATTGATATTCACTAAAATCTAAGGTAAATTCACCAAGAAATGCTTGAAATGTATATAAACACCAAATATGTTCTAAATCACCATTATTTATTTTTATTACAAAACCTAATTGAAAGGGTCAAATTCACATATAGTTATTGCTTTTTAGTGTTTGTGATGTCAATTTACTTTAAAAAAAACAACAACCTTAATATGGTGAATTTTAAGAATTTTAAAAATTTTCAATATTTTATCTTGTTCAAGCTCTGGCAACTAATCTAACATAATTCTACACATATATAGATGGCGATGGCTTGAAATCGCTTCGTCTTAATGCATTGTCTTGCTTATCTCTTAGAATATTTTCAACTTTAGATATTCCATATAAAGAAAACGTACCTTACCTGACAGCTATTATAATATAGTACCCAATATTTCTTGTAGACCACTTTGTAAAAAAATATCCAGTACTTGTCTATATTTTTAATTGTCTTCCTTTATGAATATACCAAAATAAAGAGAAAAATTTCCATGAGTTTAAAAATTTCGCATTTTGACCTATATTGCTGATTCTAAAAGTTCAAAGGGTCTATGGGAAAGACAGACGGACCGAATATCATATCTTTACATATCATGGGATGTACTCAGTTCGTAAGACTAAAAATCGTTAAAACTTATCTGGTTTTCCGTGCATTATAGAAAGCATTCAATCGAAGTTAGCCTGTTTTATGTACACTGGAAAGGTAGAATGCAAGGCAAGTGTTGGACGCTGCTTAGATGGCTTTACAGCTATATCACAAATATGTTCTATTTTGGTAACTTTGAAAACGAAATTTTCGATCAAGTCTGGTGTAAAGTAAGGATGTGTTCTGACCTGTACTCTTTTCTCTGTTGTGGTGAACGATTAAGTCAATATGCTACAAAACAGAAATATGGGTGTTGAACTTGTCAAGTTATTAATTGCCTACTGTTTGCTGATGACATTGTCCTTCATGAAAAATCAGATACAGATTTGCTAGCCTTAATAGATATTAATGAAGTTTAATTCAAACAAATTTAAGTAAAGACGATAGACAAACGTACTGACCAAAATATAGAATAGTTGTTGGGTAGGGATGCTTTAAAGGAAGACAATAGATATATTTTTCTTGGTGTGTATTTTCCCAGATCTCTTAGTTGTAGCTAGCACATTGATTGTTATCTCAAAGACAACTTTGAGTGAAAGTATAATTATATTATGAAACTGCTAGATGAACACGGTTCCTTCCATTGTATTTCTTTTCGTGATCCGTTATGGAACCCTTGTTATTTGTCCATTAATTGCTCATAGCTGCACAGCTTGGGTACCATCTTCCAACGCTAGTGTAGCAGCATTAGAATCGTAACAATATAAGGCCGCCAAATTGATTCTAAACACCAATAGGAACATAGCTTTATTCTTAGGAATGGGATGAGCACCGATTAATAATTTGAAAGACAGACATATGTTTCCTACTTTGTTAGGGTTAAGAAGATTGTGTAAAAAATGGTTCTCAAGACGATGGAAAAAATGTCGGTTTGCAGCAGAGATCAGTGCTGTAGGAAATTCTAATCAAATGCATTACATATTTGGTACTATATTATAAAAGTATTATTACGCTAATATTATTTGATTTTGAAGAATATTCAGAAACTGTCAAATGTCCTGTATTCAAAAATGTCGAATCATCAATTGAAATATTTTTGTTAGATTATTGTGACGACAATTAAATCATACATACCATATGTTTGGGCCACAGGTAAACGAATTGGTCCAATCTGGAGACCATTTGGTGTCTGTAAGAAAGGAATATAAAATTATTATCAATCTAGACATCTAATAAGAAGAACAACCGCTGTTACGTGGAATAATGATAAATATGCTGGAAGACTTTTAGACATATTATTTTTTATATATTGCAAGGGTAACGTCAATAGTTGATTATTTTTGTTTTGTTACATGTTTTTCAAAAGTGCACAGTGTTATAATATATGTAACAGCATTACAAGTCAACTCAATAAATTCAACTGATAAATACTAAGATAATTTGAATGAAGTTAAATACTCAGTGTCTGGTTTTAACAAATATGTAGATATGACCAAGAATACATTGTTATCAAATGTATTGTACTGACATGTTTGACAAACTGTACAATGTTCTTTCTTGATATTTTAAAGTGGTAGTGTCCGTAACTTTAGGTTATTTTCTTCTATCATTTTTTTAACCATTGAAAAAATAACAATAACATGATATATGTTTTACGACGTAAGTCGGATAATAGTGATATTATCACTAATTATGCATAACATCTGTTGTTATTGACAGATTTAAATATTGATGAAGTAATTTGTAAAATTTTCTGCAAACAAATGCCAAAAAACTATAAAGGGATATAGGAAGGGGTTATTCTTTTACAACTCTTGACATAAGCAGCATAACGTCCATAAACTCAAACAACGGCCATGGAGGCGTCCTATGTTAATTCATGTTTGATTCTATCTTGACAAATCCTTCTGTTCCCATTTGATCAGTTGTTTTTATCAACTATTAAAAGGGTATATGGAAACCAAGGAAATATTTTCATATGCAGATGCATTAAAACTTCTAAAATTGTTTCCATTGATGGTCCCTATATTTTTAAATTAAATTGCATTCCCTTGGTACATTTCCACATAAGAATTAATAAATGAAACCCAACAATATACTGAGAAGAAATATTTATATCAAACATCACAACAGTACATACCAAGAGAAAGTACTCAATGATCGCACTGAAAATGATTGCAATCACAACAACGGTATACAGTTAGTTCTACTGCCTGATATCACTGTCAGTGCTTTGATATATTTTTGTGCACACTCATTTTCTCTGAACACTAAATAAAAAAGATAGTAACGCGATTTAAAGGAAAAATCATTGTACCTCCTTTGCGTATTCCTCATATCAAAGGACTTTGATATGGAATATCTACCCATACACATATCATTTCACTATTTATTATGAAAATGATACGTAGGTGACCTTAGTTGATGTTGGCCATCTGGTTTGCTTGCCTCCAAATATTTTTAAATTCAAATAATTTGGCTTTGAGCGTACGTGATCAAGGTTATTCCAGAAACGGGTCATGTACATCTATATTTTTATTGTCAACAAAAGAAAATAGTAAGTCCAAAGAGCTGTAATCTTTACTGGCGGACAGCAATAGCCGTATGTGAAGTCATGGTCTGGTGTAATCTCTACTGGCGGACAGCAATAGCCGTATGTGAAGTCATGGTCTGGTGTAATCTTTACTGACCGACAATAATAGCCGTATGTGAAGTCATGGTCTGGTGTAATCTCTACTGGCGGACAGCAATAGCCGTATGTGAAGTCATGGTCTGGTGTAATCTCTACTGGCGGACAGCAATAGCCGTATGTGAAGTCATGGTCTGGTGTAATCTTTACTGACGGACAACAATAGCCATATGTGAAGTCATGGTCTGGTGTAATCTTTACTGCCGGACAGCAATAGCCGTATGTGAAGTCATGGTCTGGTGTAATCTTTACTGGCGAACAGCAATAGCCGTATGTGAAGTCATGATCTGGTGTAATCTCTACTGGCGGACAGCAATAGCCGTATGTGAAGTCATGGTCTGGTGTAATCTCTACTGGCGGACAGCAATAGCCGTATGTGAAGTCATGGTCTGGTGTAATCTTTACTGACGGACAACAATAGCCGTATGTGAAGTCATGGTCTGGTGTAATCTTTACTGGCGGACAGCAATAGCCATATGTGAAGTCATGGTCTGGTGTAATCTTTACTGCCGGACAGCAATAGCCGTATGCGAAGTCATGGTCTGGTGTAATCTTTACTGGCGAACAGCAATAGCCGTATGTGAAGTCATGGCTTGGTGTAATCTTTACTGGCGGACAACAATAGCCGTATGTGAAGTCATGGTCTGGTGTAATCTTTAGTGGCGGACAGCAATAGCCGTATGTGAAGTCATGGTCTGGTGTAATCTTTACTGGCGGATAGCAATAGCCGTATGTGAAGTCATGGTCTGGTGTAATCTTTACTGGCGGACAACAATAGCCGTATGTGAAGTCATGGTCTGGTGTAATCTTTACTGGGGGATAGCAATAGCCGTATGTGAAGTCATGGTTTGGTGTAATCTTTACTGGCGGACAACAATAGCCGTATGTGAAGTCATGGTCTGGTGTAATCTTTACTGGCGGATAGCAATAGCCGTATGTGAAGTCATGGTCTGGTGTAATCTTTACTGGCGGACAGCAATAGCCGTATGCGAAGTCATGGTCTGGTGTAATCTTTACTGGCGGATAGCAATAGCCGTATGTGAAGTCATGGTTTGGTGTAATCTTTACTGGCGGACAACAATAGCCGTATGTGAAATCATGGTCTGGTGTAATCTTTACTGGCGGACAGCAATAGCCGTATGTGAAGTCATGGTTTGGTGTAATCTTTACTGGCCGATAGCAATAGCCGTATGTGAAGTCATGGTCTGGTGTAATCTTTAAGTCATGGTCTGTTGTAATCTTTGCTGGCGGACAGCAATAGCCGTATGTGAAGTCATGGTCTTTTCTGTTGTGGATAGGTCAAAAGCAAGTTAATTTCCATGGCTTGACCTCACAGGTACTTTTCAGCGCAACCAATGTAAATAATCTTTATCAATGCTGCAATATTCTTCCACATAAATGGAAACCATAAATTCTGGATATAGGCTTGATTAGATTCTTAACGATCGTATCGTACGATGAACGGATGTTTATATAAGCTCTCTAAGGAGTAAAAGTCATTCACCTCTATGCAACACATTCTGATTCCATTTGCTTCTTTTTTTAGCATTAATAGCCGTGTATTAAGTAGAGTTTGAGTAAATAATACAAGTCACTTCTCCTCATACTTCATATGGCATATGTATGTACTTACATACTTCTACTAAATACTGACATCAATAATGCAAGAAAGTTTAATTTTCCAAACGCAGTTAAAAAGTGAGGAGTTTGAAGCGACCGGAACTTCAATTGGTACTGAAAATTTCTCGAACTACATTGTAAATAAATTAAAGATATGAAATATGTTATAAAAATATCGGTTCTTCTTCAAAACGTATTAACAATTTCACATAGTTATTTTTTGATAATAAAAAAAAACTAACCTTTATAAAATGTCGACCATTTTATCATAATATTTTTAACATCATAACTGACTTTTCTTTTATCAACTCATAAAGAATGAAAAAATCAACATTGTATTCGTCCATAGTTTGACTTTATCGTCGTATATTACGAATAAACAATTTGTGCAGAAGTAAATATTTACGTTGGTATTTTCTAGTTTGTTTCATACAATTGAAACTGATATAATTATGTCCACTGTAAAAATCCTTCTAGAATAGATACGTTGTTGAGGAAAATGATTGATTATGAAAAACTAATATTGATAAAGGAATCGACCTACGACTTACCCAGTTGATTTATGATGTTAATGGTTTTATTTTGTATACGCTGGTCTATACAAGGAGTCAGGAGATTAATTTGGTAACGTTAATGTGATTAAAAGTTATACCTTGATAAATTAACATAATGATTATTTAAAAAAAGGGTAAACGACCTCAGTTCAAGGTTGATACCAAAGTATTGACAGGATTTATATCTTTATATGCAATTTACAAACAACGTCAGATTTATATTTTGAAAAATAAAAAAAAAGCGAAATAGATTTCATAAAATCCGTTACTAATCGGTAAACTTCGGGTGAATCTGCTACTCTTTTTCTATCATCTAGATAAAGGAACAGAATTATCCGAGTTGTAACGAGTGATCCAGTATAGGATGGAAATATATATATGACTGGACAAAAATTGGCAATTAGAGACAAGATTACACTTTATTTGTTATTTTGGTCCGGTACACATTTGTGAATATAAATTTAGACCAATAATTCCCAGGATAAGTTTGTCGGATTGAAATATCAGTGAAATTAAAATATGGTCCTAAAGAAAAGCTGTTTGTGCCAAAATGAGATAAAAGATGATCACCCGTCATTAATTTGGTTAGAGTTATGGTATTTAACGCCACTTTCAACAATATTTCAGCTATATCGTGACGGTCAGTTCTATTAGTGGAGAAAACCCGAGTACTCGGAGAAAACCACCGATCTGTCGCAAATCACTGACAAACTTTATTACATAATGTTGTATTGAGTACACCTCGCGTGGCCGGCATTCGAACTAACAACGTTAGTGGTGATAGTCATTTATACTTTCGTTTAATTTGACAGGGGCGGATCCAGAGACTCTGTTGACGGGGGGGGGGGGGGGGGGGGGCTCAGTTATGGAGCAATATTTTCAATAATTGATGGAACCAACTGTAGTCCCAAAGCGGTTCTGGCGTGTAGGTCGGTAAACCTTGTTTTCATTTCATTTAGCGTACAGTAGAGAAAAGGTACAGTTATTGACTTCCTAAAGTAGTCTTCCGGACTCTCTGCTTCAACATTATCTCTCATTATTTGTCTCCCGCATATTCTAGGTTTTTTAACCTCTATGTCTAGCGGTTCACAGATTTTAGCTCTCCTCTCAAAACACTGGTGGTTGAATTGTTCAACATTTGCTCTGCAGTCTTGTGAGCTTTGTATTAAATTTACGCTTTTTAAGGCTCTGCCTATGTCAAGTGATCTCTCTTGTAGTGATCTTGTAGAGGACCTTTGTAAGTTGGAATAACTTGTGTTCGATCCAAATATTATATAGTTAACAATAGAATAAGTTTATTCTAAATCTAGTGATCTGCTGAGCCCTTTCTTAAAAGCCAGGCACATTTGAACAATAACAATGGTTACGACAAAATCAAAGTTGCAAATGGAATTCAACAAAGAAGTTACATCAGCTTCTTCTGGTCTGGTGTATGTGTGTTTTGGCAGTTTTGTAAAGTGCTCAAGGGTTTGAACAATAGCAGGGAAAAAAAATCAAATTTAAGTCTATTTTATTTCTAATTAATTTTAATTATTTTATATCTATTTATATTTTCATTTAGAGTTTGAAATATGCTGTATTCATATATTTTCAAAACGGAAACTCGTGTATTTTTTATTTATTTTTTTGTAATACAGCAACATTTGCCTTCAATTTTTTTTGTAAAAATAAATGATATTTAAAAAAGAATTTCCTTGAAAGAGCCTCAATTTACA
The DNA here is from genome assembly GCA_963680875.1 of Bathymodiolus brooksi. Taxonomy (NCBI): domain Eukaryota; kingdom Metazoa; phylum Mollusca; class Bivalvia; order Mytilida; family Modiolidae; genus Bathymodiolus; species Bathymodiolus brooksi. The sequence continues at coordinate 84,022,841 of OY804577.1, forward strand.
GGTGTTGGTGGTTATACCTATATGAAATTGTGACACTAGACATGTTTATATAACGGTTTAAGACAATACCTGATTAATTGGCCCCCAAAGCCCCCCCTTGAATCCGCCACTGAGAGTTATCTCTTTATCTTCACTTTAAGTTGTTAAACACGTTTAAAGTGTAACAAACACAACATAAAATGTACGTGTTATTAATTTCATTTAAATTACATACAGTTTTCTGAATTATAATTGACTGGGTAAATAAATTAAAGGTTTTTAATTGGATTTTTCACGTTATGTATATATTTGAGCATTTTTGGTAGAATTAAACACCAGTTATACACTATTATTTGTAATATCTAAATGTTATATTCTGTATAACAACAATTCAAAATAATACTACTGTAGCCATGGTTACAACATACATGTAATACATTTTAAAACTGAGCATTTAAAAGTAATCTCTGAATTTAATGTTTAAATGAGTGCAACAAACTTTCTTAACATCTACTGTTTTTTTTACAAGTAGACACTGTCGTAGTTTTACAGTGGTAAACTATGCATCGTGCTTCAAGTGGCAGAATTCTTTGAAACTAAAGGGACTGGTCGGAAGCAAACATTGAAATTGCTTACAATGTGTATTGAGAAGTAACTTAAACGATTTGTGCCATTAGTAAAATGATCTCACAAGCTGTATCATCAATAGTTTTATGCATAATTTGCTAACCTAATAATAAAAACTAACCTTGGTCTAGATCTTCAATCAAAACGAAATAAAAAAACCATGTTAGTTCTTTAAGTATGGTATCTGAGTTCGTCATAGTTTCAACCGTTTCAGACCTCGCATCTTAACTCATTTTAGCTTCAGCCGTTTCAGATGTTATGGGGTGTAGGGTTATGGTGCTTAACGCCACTTTCAACAATTTTTCAGCTATAACGTGGCGGTCAGTTTTATTGGTGGAGGAAATCGGAGAAAACCACCGACCTGCCACAAGTCAATGACAAGCTTTATCATATAATGTTGTATCGAGTACACCTCGCCTGAGCGGGATTCGAACTCACAACTACCATACGATCACGACCACGACGGCCCCAGCCATTTCAGACCCCACATTATAGCTCATTATAGCTTACAATAGCAGTTTAAAGTAAATGAAATATACATACCCAATTCCTTGGCAATCGTCGCCCCCATTGTGCCCAACAGTCGTATGACGTATTGGACATTATTTCATTTTTAAAAGATTCCAAAAATCTAGTCTGAACATGGAATGAAATTCATCTGTTTCATGTAGAATGAATATGTATCAATGTATGAATGATGTTTGCTAGAACACAATGCATCTCTTTTTTTAAATAACAAACATAGACAAATATTAATTACAACATTTTAATAATTAAATACATCGGTGAGAAATTCTATTGTAGCTTTATCTCAAAGGTGTTGTAAAATGCAAAGGTAATCTGAAGTAATAAATAGTACATTCGGATTTTCACTTGCTGAAGTGTAATATCGAACATCAAATTAGTTTTACCGGCGTGCAGCACAACCATTAAGCTAGTATGGGCATTTCGACTGCTAATATGGAAATGTTTTAGATTAATTAAGGAGATTTTTCAATTAATGTATTCAATTATAGCAACTAGATAAATAGTTAACAAATTGATTTACTTGTGCAGCTTAATATCTAATTCATGAGTAATTATGTAATAGTTTCTAAAAAAAACTTTCAGAGGGAATAAATTGTACAATTCAAAGGAAGGACAATCCATTACATATCGAATTTGTAAAAATCGATGCATTATAAATAGTACAGATTGATAATTCTTAATTTATCATCTCATAATTACATCTGTTATTCCCACTTTAAAAAACAACTTACATGGAAGTGTGACCATTAATTGTTTATACTACCATATTTAGCTATTCCATTTATATGTCTGGTTCTCGCAACGTCCAGAGAAAAATGGAATAACCGGGGTTCGACTTACGACTGCCCCTGGAAAAGTATGAGGAATTCGGTAGGACTGACAATGTAGCCTTCTTACGCGGCTACAAGGCGCCTATACAAGAGGTCTATAATCTTCAGAGTATGGTACTCTCTAAACATGTTGCTTACAGTGGTCTACGGTTATGCTTTCCGTATTATAGCTCAACACCCTCATCAAGAGAAATTATTACAATACTTATAATATAATAGCGATAGGAATCGAAAATAAATATTGTCCGAATGGAGACATACTACTGTCGCTGTGGACTGACTGTTGCTGTGTGATCCAGTTCAGCTAGTGTATTGGTCTATTGCAAGGAAATATCAAAATTATTCTTTTAACAATACAATTTAATATCTTCTCGTCATGAAATACAGTATTTAAAATGTGTTTTCTGGACGTTGCGAGAACGAGACATATGAATGAAATCATTATTGCAAGACGAAAGATTCATATTGAAAAAAGTTTAAAATTGAAATCACACAAATTTCGAGTAAAAGTGACATACATGTATTGTCTTGTATAACTAAATTTTGACATAGCATATTTCTAGTTTAAATCTACGGTCAATTATACGTGGAAATCGTGTATGAATTACCCTCTGTCATTATTGACTTTATAATATTACTGGCAGCTAATGTTTTCCCGCTCACCACTCGTTTCTACTGTTTTATACTTCCGGGTCGTAGAATTCACCGTCACAATAATTGAATGATAGCCTTGGCGAACTTTTTTGCAGCGAAAAGCACACATCAAGAAATATTTCCGTATTGGGTATTTTCCTTAGTGGTGAACAAATATGAAGAGTCTACTATTGACATAAGTATTAACTCTACAAAGAACAATTACAAATAAACCTGATACAACATTTTAAAGAATTAAGTTGTAAAGTTTTCTCCCAATAAATGTTTAAATATAAGGACTTTATAACTAAATTATTGTCGGGAAACATAATCCTTAAAAGACTCTATATTCTCTGTAAATCCAAATCTGTTTATCCCACTTGTAAGAGGTGTTGAACGATATTGAATTAAATTAAAAAACGACCTCTTCCTTGTATTGATTTCAATGTTTAAACTTACACAGTAGCAATATAACTCGTGATAAATCTATAACATTATTCCGTTGCTGACAAACTTAACTATTTTTCATTCAAAGTCAAGTTGGCAACTGGATTTGTCTTAGTAATATATCACGTATTTAAAAACAAGCAGAAAGGCGTTTCCTTTAATAACCCGTAATACAAACAACACAGACTAGCATATTTAATAAAAACAATCATCATATGCATATTCTCTAAAGTGCACGAGTAACTACCTCCTAAGAACTACAGCATCTCCAATATCTTGGTAAATCTTTCACAAAGTACTACACCGAAAACTAAAGATTGACCAATATGAACAGAACCCCACTAAAAATCGGGATTAACACAGATGCCTCGGAAGGGTAGGCAGCTCCTGCTCCATTAGTGGTACCCGTCGTGTAATTGGTGGTACAAATTCAGTAATAATTTATATTTGGTGACAAGTCATAAACGAGGAAAGAGTGACACTATTGTGACAAACAGAACATATCCGTGGTAATCTGTGACACAGATATTCCGTAACAGTTAACCAAGTCATGATGGCGACAGTAAAGCGCTTCAAGCGATGATATCAACGTTGCTATTTTATTACAATAGAATCGTTTTTATTTGATTATATTCTTAAATTGTTATTTTAAGTCCGTATATGACATAACTTGTTCTTTTTGTTTTATAAATGAGACAACAAATTCCGTGTTTGTATTGTCCAGTCAGTTTGATAAACAGTACAGTAGTAAATGGAAAGTCTACAATGACTGTGAGTTTTCAATTAATGTATTCAATTATAACAACTAGATAATAGTTAACACATTAATATGATTGTGCACCTTAATAGCTAGCGCATTAAATACAAAATCATCATCATCGGCATATACTATTAAGTACAAGAGAAACTAACTGCCAAGATTGAAATACAATATCTCCAATGTCTTGATATATCTTTCACAAAGTGCTACACCGAAAATTAAAGATTACCCATGTGAAGTTAGCAATTTCTTCAACTATATAATGGCGTGAACAAATACGTCTTTGTAATATGATGATAATAGACCATCAAGCTGAGTTGGATTTTTACAATTTTTTTAAACAACACATTCCCCAACATTCCACAGACAGACAGATAGACGTGTCGCTCCACTCAGATATATTATTCTGATTTGAAGCGGACCAGTCTTTGCTCTTATTCTCACTCCTTATAATGCGGAGTGCTTAATTACGAATTTTATAGGATTTTGTTTGATCCGACCGGGGATCGAACCTACTATAGTATTTTGTTTGAACCGACCGGCTATCGAACCTACGATTTACCACACTCGAGGCGGGCACGTTAAGCATTACACCACCGCGGCGGTTTAATTGACAAGAATCAAAGGTATGAAAATATACATATTTATATAATATTTTGCACAGTATATCATAATAACTTTATTTGCAAATAACACCCGCAAGACATCAAAAGATATAAACATATGTCTATTACAAATAATACTTGTATAATAATACTATCTGTAACTCAGAATTTTAAAAAAAACATTGTAAATATGAGTATTTTAGATTTTTCAAGGCTATTTTCCGATGTCCATTCACCGTTTCGTGTTAGCATTAATCCGTCTCAACCGATTAGGGAAGAAAAAACAGATTCAACAAATAATCAAAGTTTTAAAAACTTACAAAATATTTAAAAATGGAATCCGTTAAAGGCCCAAGAATTCATAGAAAGCATAAATGTCAACAATTTCAATGATCTTTCTGAAAAGCTCAATAATATTAATCCGGAAGAAATAAACCAGGATTTCATTAACACTTGCACTTCAGATTTATGCCACTTATTTATTTCGGCAGCAAAGAATACATTTGGAACTCGTTCCGTCTACAAGGGAAAACCAAATAGAGGAAAGGGGGATAAACCGTGGTTCAATTTAGATTGCAAATTTGCGCGACAAAATTACCGAAAATTAAAACGAAAGAAAAAATTATACCCTTGACAAATTACATCTGAAGAAGTAAATAACGCTGAAAAACACTATAAAAAAAACTTTAGACAGCAATCTGAAAAAACACCAGAAGGAAATGTCTAGGCGTATGAAAACTTTACGAAAAAATGATCCGAAAGAATATTGGAAAATTTTAAATACTGGAAAGTCTACTAAACAACCCGATATTGAATTTAAAGAACTTTTTAATTTCTTCAAAGACTTGAATACTTTAAAGGAAACCAATGAACCGGAAAACACATTGAACTTTGATCCAACAATCACAGCCGAATTAAATGAAAATATAAATTCTCCCATTACGAAAGATGAAATCTTTAAAGGGATAAAAAACCTTAAAAACAATAAAGCCTTTGGCGATGACCAAGTTATCAATGAATATATGAAAACTACTAGTAACCAGTTTGTTGATATTTACGAAAAGCTTTTTAATTTAATTTTTGACACCGGGATTATTCCGGAAAGCTGGTTATTAGGAACTATAAAACCTTTTTATAAAAATAAAGGTAACAAAAATGACCCCAAAAATTATCGACCGATAACAATTCTCAGCTGTTTGGGTAAACTGTTCACTGCAATCTTAAATAATAGATTAAATACTTATTCAGAAAGTTTTTTATTGTTGAATGAAAATCAATGTGGTTTCCGTAAAGGCTATTCTACTTTAGATTGTATATATAGTATTCATGCCTTTTTTGAGATAATAAAAAAAAGAAAAAAAGAAAATGTACTGCACATTCGTAGACTTCGAAAAAGCATTCGACAATATTTGGAGGGTAGCATTGTGGTATAAGTTGTTATTAAATAAAATAAATGGAAAAATGTATAATTTCATAGTAAATATGTATAATAGTATTAAATCATGTATTGTTTATAATGATAACAAGTCAGATTTCTTTTCAAGTGAAGTGGGCGTTAGACAAGGTGAAAACTACAAGGTGAAAACTTGTCCCCTTTCTTATTTGCAGTATTTTTAAATGACCTTGAACAGTTTATGGAAGACAAGCATATTACAGGTTTAGAAAGTATCTCTAGCGAACTAGAAGCACAATTGGAAATATTTTAAAAAATGTTCGCCCTTTTATACGCAGATGACACTGTTCTAATGTCAGAGACTTCTGACGGATTACAAACTTTACTAAATAATTTTTATGAATACAGTAAATTGTGGAAACTTAAAGTAAACATTGACAAAACAAAAATTATGGTTTTTTCCACGAGCCGAACTGCAGAAAATGTACACTTCCTGTATAATGAAAAAGAAATTGAAACTGTGACCGAATTTAATTATTTAGGTGTTACTTTTACAAAAAATGGAAAGTTTAAATCAGCAAAACAAAAAAATATTGAAAAAGCTACAAAAGCCATGTATGAAGTTATCAGAAGGGGAAAAAGACATAATCTATCAATCGAATGCTTGTTAGATTTATTTGACAAAATTGTAAAACCTATATTACTATATGGCTGTGAAGTTTGGGGATTTAGTGATAATTATGTAATTGAAAAAATTCATTTGAAATTCTGCAAATTAATACTTCACTTGAAGCAAAGCACGCCAAATTTTATGATATACGGCGAGCTTGGTCGCTTTCCACTTTACATAGATATAAAAACTAGAGTAATATCTTATTGGTGCAAATTACTTACTGGAAAAGCTTCCAAGCTGTCGGCCATATCTTATAAACTTTTGCATAGTTTTTTTTGTAATGGAAATATATCTGCCCCTTGGGTAAAATTTGCAAAAGATATATTGGATAACTGTGGCTTATCAAATGTATGGACATTTCAGAATATAAACTTTAATACTGAGTGGGTGATCGCTTATGTGAAATTACGTCTCCGAGATCATTTTTTACAAGAATGGAATAGCAATTTAGAAAATTCCCCAAAGGCATTGAACTACAGACTTTATAAACAAATATTCGAATTTGAAAACTATTTTAATATTTTAGAAAATAAAGACATTTTCACTTTTTGCAAATTTAGAACCACCAATACAAAATTACCCATAGAAACTGGAAGATGGAATAATATCGCAAGGGAAAATAGAAAATGTCAACTCTGTCAAGAAAATCAAATTGGGGACGAATTTCATTATATAATGCGATGCAGTTATTTCCATGACAAAAGAGAATCATGCATTGAAAAGCGGTACTTAACTAGAATTAATGTTTTGAAATTTAAAGAAATAATAAGTAGTAAAACACAATCAAAATTAAGGAAACTCTGTCAGTTGATCAGAAACATTAATTCTAGTTTACTACCTCCTGGGTAATTACTATTGTTATTATTGTATTTATTGTATTTATTTATTTTCTGTATATATTGTATATATTGTATCTCTATACCAATGTATTACGATGGTTTATGAGAATAAAGATTGTGTAATAATACAGACGGAACATTGACCGGTGTGGACCTTGTCTCAATTCTGATTATTGCTCTAAAAAGATACGAAATACACATAACAGGTCTAGTTTAGGATTAAACAGATTTTGTCATTTGCTCTGTGGTGGCAAATTGTGAAATAGAGGAAATTTGTTTCCTGTGGTTCTCATTATTTCATTTCTACTTTATTCGTCTTCTGGTGTTATAAAGGGAAACAGTTTGAATATACCAAAGGGGTTATCGGAATCCGCAAATCAAAAAGGACAAACAATCATAATGACCCAAAGTAAAAAGACAAAGAATTGTCAACAAAACACAAAAGAGAAAAGAAGACATGATTGCAACTACTACAAATGGAACATATACGTGGTCATCTGTGACACATTTAATGGAGCAGGAACTGCTTACCCTTCCAGAGAACCTGAGTTCATCCCCGGTTTTTAGTGGGGTTCGTGTTACTCGATCTTTAGTTTTATGTATATATTTTGTAGATCGTTGTTTGTCCCTTTGTACTTTTTCTTTTGGCCAGTGTGTTGTCTGTTCTTCTTCGGTATACGGATTCTGATTACCTCCCTTTGGTATCTTCAAACTCTTCTTAACAAAGACATGATGGCGACCATAAAACTTTCGAAATGTTGACATCGATTTGGCCATTAGGAACCATTAGTTCAGTAGCTTAAGAAGTTATATATGCTTTAACTTCTTAGACTTGTTGTCCGTGAACATTTTTATAACAACTTATATCTATTTGTAAACAGTGATCACTGGCGCGAAATTTTCTCATAAGCTTCTTTTATTTTAAAAACGTTTTGCTTACAAGACATGTATAGAGAAGAAATGAAAATAATAAACCTGATTTTTAATTTATTGTCTTCGGGGTGCTTTAAAGACGTCAAGCAGGATCTGCCTAAATAAAATATTTAATTAAATGTATGTTTTTGTTCTGGTTATTATTCTTATAAAGTCGATAGACACCATACTTAAAATTTAGACCACATGATATTAAAAATTAACAATAAGATGAATATACTTAAACATTATCCTTCCTTGTATCGATATAGCAGATTTATCCGGGAGGGGTAAATGGTTCCTCATTATGCCTAAGCGAGTAGATACCAACCGTGTGGGTTTGAATCCCACTGAGGACAGAACAAAAATATATAAAAAATGTCAATTAATACTTTTAACTCTACTCCTGCTGAATGGAATGCTCAGACGCGTACGTTTATATAAAAACTGCTCAATACAAACTGGGGATCTAGTGAGGAAGATCATGGAGGTATTAAACCTCCATGTGGCTTTCGAGTTGATCCGGCCTGAAAACTATTCGGCCTTATGAAAATCCGGCCTTAAACAAATGCGGCCTTAGTTGATTCGGCCTTGGTTGATACGGCCTTGGTTAATTAATGCGACCTCAGTTAAGAATGATGTGTATCTATGGATATATATGAATAAAACGACACATTGTGATGATTTGAGTAAATAATTAAGTGATGGTCCTACTATTACATAGTCTGTGTTGCCACTGGAAACAACTCACACTCTAAAGCATGCTGCTTTGGACGGACGTTCTGATCACACACAATACAAGGAAACGACATAGCTGATAGTTTTGAAAATAGTAGGACCATCACCAAAATGTGCATATATTAGTGCGGTTTCATCAAAAGAATTGGAGTACTTTTTGAGTAATTTATAGTATGGCTTCCTTTTACTTTTTGGTAACCCTTATAATCATACTGCCAGTGCAATTATACGACTATTAAACAAATGATAATTAATTGCAAGAGAATATCTAAGGAATTTCGCCTGTTGACAGCTTGGTATATCAACCTGAATTGTTTTTCTAATCATCAACTTCAATGGAAATGATTTCCGTCATTATTACCAAAAATTACTAATTAAAAAATTGTTAAAATAATAACGATTTATTATGGCTTTTCATATTGAGTTACGAGTAAATCTTGTGAAAACACTACAAGTTCCAATATTTTATTCATCATATCCATGAATATTTAAATAATATTTTAAATTTAAATAGAACTTTTAATTTTTTGATTATTCTTTTCCATTTGATATAAGGCCGGATTTGCCGTAGGCCGCATAGATATATGATAAGGCCGGAACATCCATTTGATATAAGGCCGGATTTGCGTAAGGCCGCATCAACTAAGGCCGAATCAACTACGGCCGAATTTGTCATAAGGCCGAAACAACTTGTAAGGTCCATGTGTAGATATATTGTATATTTGTCACCATCCAAACAGTAACTATTAAGGAGTATGCAGCAGAAGTTTTATCTGCTTCCAAGGTTTTGACCCATAAAACTAGTTTGACCCCGTCACTTTTTATTGAAGTGTCTGTACCATGCCAGGAAAACGAGCGGTCATGTAGACGTGTGTTGAGGATGAGCGATCATGTAGACGTGTGTTGAGGATGTTGATTTTGCCTCTGTTTAAGATTAGATTTTGATCAGTGCCTATCACTGCTAACGTTGTGAGTTCGAATCCCACTCAGGCGAGTTGAACTCGATACAACATTATGTGATAAAGCTTGACAGTGACTTGCGGTAGGTAGGTGGTTTTCCCCAGGTTCTCCAGTTTCCTCCACCAATAAAACTGACCGCCATGATATAACTGAAATATTGTTGAAAGTGGCGTTTAACACTATAAACCACCCACACACCCGATTTGATTTTGGAACGGTTCAGACAGTCTGGTATATTTGCTTTTCGTTTTATTAGTGATTCTGAAAATGTCGGAAAAAATAGAAATAAGCTAGATACAATATAGTTCTTACCCCAATATCACGATCCTCTGATAAACGATACACAGACATCATTTTAATTAAAATACTTCCTTCTCCAGCTATTAAATCATTGTATATTATATATTCACATCATATGTAATGCATCATAAAAGTCATCAAGAATGTCACATGTCAGGTATATCTACCTAGCATACTAATTACTAAAATGTCGTATTTATTCTAGAATTCAAATACAACTCCATACATACACATTTGATTTTAAATCCCCTTATTGACATTAAACGATTATATCTGGGAGCTGTCATTCCGCATGGATCAGTACAGGAGATTAGTAAGACATAAAAAGAAACCTTTACCAATGACAAATCTGTTTTTATATTATTAATCAATTCATTGACATTTCTATCATTTTCTACCTATTTATCTTTAATCATCTATAAGCGAATGAAGGTGGATAAAATTAATTAAAAGCTGTCCATGTAGTACGCGCAATTCACATTTAAAAATTCACGTGCGACTATCACTTAAAATTCAAGTGAAATGTTTGCCTTGCAACGGACCATCAACGGCCACTCATAACAAAATGTTGCCGGTGATGAGCTACTGTAAATATTCTTCCGAATGCGCACACTATGAGCTACTGTAAATTATCTTTTACGCGCGTTCATTATGAGCTACTGTCAAATTATTTTTTCAGTGCGCTCGTTATGATCTACTTTAAATTATCTTTTACGTGAGTTCATTATAAGCTACTGCAAAGTATCTTTAACGTGCGCTCGTTATGAGCTACTGTAAATTATCTTTTAAATGCGCTCGTTATGATCTACTTTAAATTATCTTTTACGTGCGCTCGTTATGAGCTACTGTAAATTATCTTTTAAATGCGCTCATTATGAGCTACTGTAAATTATCTTTTAAATGCGCTCATTATGAGCTACTGTAAATTATCTTTTAAATGCGCTCATTATGAGCTACTGTAAATCATCTTTTAAATGCGCTCATTATGAGCTACTGTAAATCATCTTTTAAATGCGCTCATTATGAGCTACTGTAAATTATCTTTTAAATGCGCTCATTAAGAGCTACTGTAAATTATCTTTTACGTGCGTTCATTATAAGCTACTGCAAAGTATCTTTAACGTGCGCTCATTATGAGCTACTGTAAATTATCTTTAACGTGCGCTCGTTATGAGCTACTGCAAAGTATCTTTAACGTGCGCTCGTTATGAGCTACTGTCAATTATCTTTTACGTGCGCTCATTATAAGCTACTGTAAATTATCTTTTAAATGCGCTCATTATGAGCTACTGTAAATTATCTTTTAAATGCGCTCATTAAGAGCTACTGTAAATTATCTTTTACGTGCGTTCATTATAAGCTACTGCAAAGTATCTTTAACGTGCGCTCGTTATGAGCTACTGTAAATTATCTTTAACGTGCGCTCATTATGGGCTACTGAAAAATGATCTTTTACGCGCGCTCATTATGAGCTACTGTAAATTATCTTTAACGTGCGCTCGTTATGAGCTACTGCAAAGTATCTTTAACGTGCGCTCGTTATGAGCTACTGTCAATTATCTTTCACGTGCGCTCGTTATGAGCTACTGTATATTATCTTTAACGTGCGCTCATTATGAACTACTTTAAATGATCTTTTACGCGCACTCATTATGAACTACTGTGAATGATCTTTTACGCGCGCACATTATGGGCAACTGTAAGTTATCTTTTACGTGCGATCAACAATGAACTACTGTATATTATTTTTTACGTGAAAGGTACGCGGTAGAAGCCTTATGACGACAGACATTCACAGAATTCAAGTCTGCGCATTAAACAACAATCGATCAATCAATATGATTAGTAATACAATCAGAGCAAGTTTATTTAATGTATTTTTTGTTTTTCTTTATTGTTAACATAATTATAATAATCATTTTTTACTTTACATAAAGACAATGAAAATCAAATGAACATTAAGTCCCAGTTCTTCACAGTCTACCAAAGGTTTACACAACTGATAAAACAAATATAGAATCACATGCAAGTCAAACTGATTATTACACAGTTTTATTCTACCTGTATGTTGTCGGGATAACCACTTATAACTACTTCTGAATATTTCAACAATAGGTTCGATTTAATTATTTAAATAGGTACGACAATTTTCGTCTCAAAATACATATTGACCTTAAATGTGTATTTGTATTTTGAAAATCACTCAATGAACTGTTAAGTGACATCTAGAACACAACGTTTAATTGTAAAATATCACAATACTATACAGATTATTTATTTACAATATGTTTTGGTTGTAAAAATAATTATGGATTGGAGAAATAACAATTTTTCGACGAATTAGATCTCTAGTTCAATCTTCCTGTTCTTTTTTGTTCTGTTTGTTTGTTGTTTAACATGGGATGTATTTTCCAAATTCTGCGTCACGAACAATAAAGCTCAAGATTAGAGCTGTGTATTCTTTATTACAATGCGGCTCGCCCAGTTGTGATATGATCGGTTTATTCCTAACATGTGGAAACACACGTTCCTGCATGTCCGCATTAATTCATTCCGAGTGGAGATTTGGTCTAATAATCCAGTTTTACCGCGTCAATATTTTTTATTGAAGTGGCTCCAAAAGCCAGGAGAGTGAGAAAGTTCACTTATTTTGTCAAGAACGCAACATAATGCAAAAGGTTGAACACAGAAACTTAAGACATCAGTTTGTTTGGGTTCCACATTGATAACCTATCTGTCGAGTTCGGAGGGCACATTTTCAACAAATCATAGGGAATCCCAATAGGAACAAACTGTGTCCCTCTCCTTGTCGTTATCTTATCAAAGATAAAAGAATTTACAAGAGTTATGGTTTCTAATCGCATATTCAGGTATATTGCAGATGTCCAGTCAATTAATAATCGAAACTGCTGATTTGATTCCCCCATATAATTAGATATAAAAGGAAAAACAGAAATAGATTCGTTTGCTTCATTTCTTGACATTTACCTCGAAAGTGACACCAATAGCTATTTTTCAACCAAAGTCTATGACATAAAATACCATTTCCATTTATTTGTCGTAAATTTCTTCCATGATAGCAACATACCAACCGCTATGGAGTTTATATGCCTATTTCAAAACACATATACGCTACGATCAAGCTTACAGTTTGTCTTTATACTTTTAGCAACGTCATTGGTTTTTGAATCCTAAACTATTAAATCGATGATTTAAAAAAAATATCATCTCATCTTATCTGTTAAAAGGGTTTTGTTTTCGGAATACTTCAACACCCTGTTGAAAAGTATTCTGTCAGTTGCGTACAGACGACGAGAGATGTTATTGGCAATTATATTTTGGTTCAACTTTGACCATTGTTTCTCTATTATATATTCCGATGGCCGTCTATACTATCTAGCATGAAAGCTTAGGCCATTGTGTATCTTATAAAAGAGTACATACAACATCTTGTGCGTCATAACGACTAAATATATAAAACTCGACAATCTCTACAACAACGCTGATCACCCAGTGATATGAAAGGGTTGGCAAGTTACTAACGTGAGGAAACTATTGCATCATTTCACGTTTTATGAAAGTGCCTGTACCAAGCCAGGTTGGTGAGCCGTCATGTATAAGTGTGGTGTGGGTATACACAAAATTTGAAGATACCAAAGGGGTAGTCAGAATCTGTAAATGGACAGACAATACAATGGCCAATATTGTCTTTGTTTCTAAGAAAGACAGACAATACAATGGCCAATATTGTCTTTGTTTCTAAGAAGGACAGACAATACAATGGCCAATATTGTCTTTGTTTCTAAGAAGGACAGACAATACAATAGCCAATATTGTCTTTGTTTCTAAGGACAGACAATACAATGGCCAATATTGTCTTTGTTTCTAAGAAGGACAGACAATACAATGGTCAATATTGTCTTTGTTTCCAAGAAGGACAGACAATACAATGGCCAATATTGTCTTTCTTTCTACCATTTTCCAATTGGGTTTTAGAGCTGTTTTGGTGGTGTTGTTCTCACCATTATTAATTAACTCTATGTTATTGTTGTCAATACAACCTAAACTGTCTTTACAATATAAAATCATAAACTCGGCCAATATAAAAAAACTAAGCCAATATCGATATTGACTTAGTTTTTCCGATATTGGCTTAGTTTTTTTTTCTATTGGCCGAGTTTATGATTTTATAATACCCATTATAAGATAAAATTTTATGGTTAATTAATAAATATATAAATTTTATAAATACCCATTATAAGATAAAATATTATGGTTAATTAATAAATATATCATTACGTGATGATTTCCGTATTGGCCTAGTTATTAGTCCTCGGGCAGCTGTATTGGCATTCATCACGTAATAATAGGTAATTATTAAACGTGTTCCTTCAAATATATATACAATACTTGTGCACTGTCGAAGCATATGGGTAATATGTGTATGAGGCTTAGAAACGCGGGAAAAGGCGAGGCTTTGCCGAGCCTTTTCCCGCGTTTCGCGCCGAATACACATATTTACCTATATGCTTCGACAGTGCACATGTATTGTATTTATCCTGCAATTCTAAATCGTAAATAAACGTTTACTGGACGATGATAAAAGTATTTGAAATAATTTTGTGTATGTATTTGAAAACAATATCCCCCGATGTGCCCCGTTTTGCATTTGTATGTTCTATTTATAACTGACCAATATCAAAAAAAATATTAGGCAGGCTATATTGGTCGGTAAATGCTGTCATTGCAGGATAAATGATAATAATGTAAGGGGCATGTATCTCTTGGTGGTAATAATTGACTTTGTTCAGAACTTAGAAGAATTGAAAAAAAACACCAACAATTTCGTCATAAAATTTCCTACATTGACATTTGCATGTAAGTGGACATAATTGTTCGTCGACTCTATATTCATGCAAAATCTTTTTTTTCTCTCAAAAACTTATACCGAGATCATTTCTTGACAAATTTTATTTAAATTTTCGATCACAAACGAAAAACATATTCTGAAGTTTTTCGTCAAAATGTTCATATTTTTTATTTGAGTCGTAGATTAAAACGCAATTTTGAATTCTTGAAGTTCAAAAACACTATGATTATATAGTAGTTTGACACGTTTGTTTAAATCATGAAGTTTTTTTTGAAATTATATGTAATTTATCAAAAAAAAACTTCAAAACATTTTTCGTTTGTGAGTGAAAATTTCAGCAAAATTGATCATGCAATAATAACCTCTAAATATTTTTTTTGAATAATCGTGGTTTTACATGAAATGTATAGAGAAAAACGGATGTAGCTAACAATTATGTCCCCTTACTATATATCTTGTTTGTCATGATTACACTACATTTGAAGAACATTTTTGTCAAGAATGAGATAGTTCGATTCTCTCTCTGGTTTCTGATTAGAAATGATTTAATAAGTTCAGACATTCGTAACAGAAATAGAACGGCGAAAGCAATCTTTAGACACTAAAGCATAAATGCGAAAGGAAACCAAATATTAGAAGAACATCCGTGGTGGCCATGTTGTATTTCCGAGAATATAAAAAAATAAATAAAAGTACAACGCGTATAGTGACGTTGAAAAATCACCCAACAATGACAAAATGACATGACAAAAACACAACCTCAGAAGGATCCACCACCATCAGTCAGTTAGACAAGACCTTTTTCTCGTTAGCATAACTATAATATTATTGTATTTCTGCTACCTATAGGGCTATTATCAAACATCAATTGTAAACAATTACATTTCACAGTCTACTTTTAGATTTGTGTATAGGACAAAACAAATAACAAAGCTCCCAAACTACTCGAACGGATTATAACATAAGTTTGTTAA
This sequence comes from Bathymodiolus brooksi, assembly GCA_963680875.1. NCBI lineage: Eukaryota > Metazoa > Mollusca > Bivalvia > Mytilida > Modiolidae > Bathymodiolus > Bathymodiolus brooksi. Next base: position 84,038,909 of record OY804577.1, read on the forward strand.
ATTCTACGTTTACTTTGTCACAATGGCCACTTAAGTCCACCCCTGAACTTTTCAACAATGCGCTTGATGTAAATAGTTCAAACTATTTCCTCTCAAAATACATATTGACCATCCATATTTAGAAAATTACCCGGTGAGCATTTGGTAATATTAAGAGATCAAATATCTAACCGAACACTTGTATGATACCTTGACGTCTTGTGTCATTAAAAAAGGAGATCACAATTTATAATTGTCATGTGTTGGTGGAATCCATGGTGACCATGGTTGGTGGGGTCCATGGTGATGATCTTTATAGGTTTCTGTGTTTTGTTTTGTTTTTGTTTTGTTTGTCTTCCTCCTGTGTCTTGTATGCCTAATGAAGCCAGTGTGTGTAGATTTTCAATTCTTGATTGCACCCTCGGTTTTCTATAACGTTTATTTATTTTCATTAGTCTAAACTTTACTTCAAATGCAGTTTTCTTGATCACATGTATATCAACTTGACCTGAACGTGCAGCAAGAAAATTGTTATAAAAATATTAATGGGCGAGGAAGGCCCGAACAGGTATAATGAACCGGTGATATCCCCACCCATGTCTAGGTGTCTGGCAACATTAACACTTTAAGTAGGAAGAAGAGTTTGAAGACACCAAAGGGGTAATCAGAATCCGTAAATCGAAGAAACAGACAACACAATGGCCAAGAGAAAAATGACCAAAGGATAACCAACGATCTACAATACATACACATAAAACTAAAGATAGAGTATGACGAACCCTATTAAAATCCGGAGGCGAACTCAGGTGCTCCGGAAGGGTAGGCAGTTCCTGCTCCACAAGTGGCACCCGTCGTGTTAATCTAGTTACAAACCCGTTGATAAGTCATGAATAAGGAAAGGACCGGGAAGTGTATACGACAAGTAGGAAATGGGCCTCGAACCCATGCTCGAGTCCACGACTTTAGCCAGTCGGACACGTCATAGTAATGGTAAATGGTGCTTATGTACTGTCAACTAATTCGATCAATTTTAATTATATGGATGTCAATCATTACAAACTTAATACTACTAAATAAAATAAAAAATACCGAAAAAGATTAAAATCGATATTTAATTTAGAATTTAATGAACTGTCATTTCTGAAAAATCAAGTACTGTAGGTAATTACAAAGATCTGCCGTTATGATTCATACACATCTTTTAAAACCCATTTCTTTATTTGTTTTTAATCTGATAAGAAGTGGCATGATACACCTTCTTCTATACAAAAAAAGCGCTTCAATTACTAACATTTACACAATGAAAGGTATTACACACGCGTACACAAAGTCATGAAGTAATTAAATACGGTAGAAAATCTCTAAAGCATTTGCCAAGCGTCCGAAAAATAAAGTAATTTTACTCTCAGACAATAAAATAGGAATGGTACTCGCCATTGTGTTTATTCAAACGTCTAGGTGTATACTCACAACTATTGTATATTATTATATTATGATAGCAACACAAATCCAAACATATTCTAATTATTAGTTGAAGCAACCATGCCCCACTTGGTTTAAAGCGAGTCTTGATAATCCGCCTTTGTTACTATGGATTTTTAATGTGGAAATATGGCCACATGACAACAGGACAAAGAACGAAGACAACCAAACCAAGAAACACAATACCTGAAACTAAATAGATGAGCAACATGGAAGATAAGGACGCTTATAAGATAATATACCCAGCTCAAATTTAGCTTATATATTGACAAGAGATGCACGACTATATGCACGCTAAATGTGCGATGCAAAAATGCTGAATGGCAAAATACTGTCTTCTGAATTTTTACATAACCAGAACATTCATAACTTTTAAAACAAATGTGCATTTAGCATTCATTTCCATGCCTTTAACACAAATACGCATTAACTATATTTTTATAAGTATCGACTGAAACGAAAAATTGATTGAAATAACACATTAATTAAAAATACATGTCTTCCTGTGTCAAAAATTCAATTTCACTTCATGTGGTCACGTGGAATGCAATCCATCAGAAGCAGGCGACCATTTGTTGTGCATAGCGAAAAATATAAACAATAGCACTGACGAAGGCTGTACACGGTCGTCTCATGCAAAATTTCATGTTTCTTGCACGTAAAAGACAACCGGATGCATCTCTTAATAAACAATTGCAACATCTTCTTTAATATTGTAGTTTTTGGTCCGTTTCAAGTCACAATTCCGGATTCTACCCATTATTCCCCCTTATACTTGTGACGATCAAAAACATTGGATAAATACATTGGATAAATAAGCACTTCGGAGTGTCATATTTTACATAGTTTATATTGTTTGTAAAATTGTTTTCGTCATAAATAAAGCGGAAATATTACATGCATGTAAAAAAAAGATGCAATCATAATAAATTGGTAAACTAAAAACTTGAGATGCAGCCTCCTTGTCTCAATTAATTTTAATTCATATGAAGATATTTGTAATAAGGTCTAGATATGCAATTTAAATTAAAAAACAGAATACATCAAAGTAAAAATCTACTCACAACATCTAATTGTTGAAGCCATTTAGGATATCTGTCTCTACATAGTAGAGGTGGAAAGGACATCGCTAGAGTACCATCCATCTTGTATTTATTTCTTTAAACGACGAGTATTTAAAAAACGCACTACTCTCAACAAAAATATTGCAATCAGAAAGAAATAGTTGTGATATACATGTACAAACCAAAGATTGTGTATAGCAGATATTAGGTACACAAATTCCCCCTTCAGTAATATAAACTTTTCTTTACAGTTTGCATATTGATTAAGAGTATGCTTTATAGTTCCTTTGTTAAAGACATGTAAGACATTTTAATTTAAAAGCCATTTCATTATCGATATTTACCTCCATATCTTATTCAATCTGGAGTTTAATTAGCATTTTTCAGTTAAAGTGGTCCAAATATTAAACAAGTTTATATGATAAATATTGTAATCGCATGATCTAGTTCAAGATGGATTTAACTAATTTTGAAATGTTGTTAGAGATTTTTTAAATATAAAATACCCATTAAAAGTATGACGAACTCAAATGTACACGATGATACACTATTTTTGGTTTGCAATATTTTTTTCTTGTCACAAGACCGGAAGTGGAGTTTCACCGATTTCTGTTTTGTTTTTTATTTGTGTTTCGAGTTTTGATAGTCGATGAAATGATTGTTACGGTTGTTTCGAATCATTTCCATTCCGTCAAAATTTTGTTATTTTCGTCCGCCAGATCACGTGATTTCGATAGAATGTTAGACACTACAAAAAATCCAATCGATATGTGCCGTTTTAACGTTCGATCCTCAACTTAAAAAAAATCTTAACATTTTCAGTAAAAGACAGATATCGATTAAATTATTTTATTTGTATCAAAGACTTCAATGCAGAGACAATTACTTCTTTAAAATTAAATTTGTTTTCTTTCTTTATTTGCTGCTGTCAGCATCATGAAAGGATAACGATCTGCCTTTATATATTTCTGATATCAGACAGACAGTGAGGTACCGAACACCAGTATTTACTCAGCCGTTTTCATGGCGTCTCCATATTACAATTACTTAGAATCTACCGCATCTACGACTATGATATGTTGACGTTGTCACAGTAATAGCGTAAACACCGGACGTAGTTTGCCTAACATTTCAGATGTCATGACACGAAAAAGACGGAACGTGATCGGAATTGACATGATTCGAAACAACCGAATTGTGTTATAATACCGATGTTATTCTTGGCATTGGTTAAACCGATTTCTAACAGATAATAACTTACAAAGGCAAACAGATTCAGGACCATAAACTTCAAAGCATGGGGAATAAGAAGAGCTTGAAGATACCAAAGGAGTAATCAGAATTCGTATATCGAAGAAGGACAGACAACCCAATGGTCAGAATAAAAAGTACAAAAGGACAAACAACGATCTACAAAACATACACATAAAACTAAAGATCGAGTAATATGAATAAGATACGAATAACTAAACGTTAGAGAATACTGAAGGGGCAAATAAAAATGGACAGTCTAGAGAAACTGCTCAACAAAGGGTACACAAGACGAAGACAAACAAAGCAAAAACACAACACAATATGTGTTAGACACCACTATACGCAAAACACAAATAACATAAATAAGACATGAGCTCTAAATAAACAACTGGAGGTAAAGACGAGTCGAACATCGTTTTTGCGCGGAATTTTGTAACTGAAATCACAACATGGAACTCAGAAGGTAAAGGCACATAATAATACAACACAAAAAACTTAAAAGATGAGCAACACGGACCCCACTAAAAAACCGGGGGTGAACTCAGGGGCTCGCGAAGGGTAAGCAGTTCCTGCTTCTTATAAGACACCTGCCGTGATACTCATACATACACTCAAGTCCGGTAAAAGTCTTGGCTGTGATAGAGGAAAGAAAGCGGCATGCAAAAAGTAAAAGATTCATTGTCATATGGATATTTCGTAATGGTCAACCAGATTGAGATGACGACCGTAGAATTTTTGTGACGATGACTTCATTCAGTATTAAACACAATTTATTTGCTTGGTATACAACAATTACAAGCAATTTCCCTAACTACGATTACGATAATGAAATGGCTTTTTAATACACACGTTTTGTGAATAAGACACATCAAAATTTTACATTTCTTACAACATATACAAATCTCTCCAGAAACACTGTGGTCGTTCTGGTTGATAATTAGGTAATTCCTGTTTCTCATCTCAAATTGATTTAAGAATTAAGATTTCATAGCGCACATCTTTACATAGTTGGACAGGAGATGCTAACCATTTCGGAGCACCTGGCCTTACTTCCTGTATATTCTCGCTCTAGTTTTTGAAGCTGTTAATATTACGGATCTGTTTTGAATACACAACATTATGTCAATCAAGTTGAACTTTTTGATGCTTCACGAACAACTGTTTCGTCTGGTATGTCATCTATATCTTATTTTGGAAAGCTTTTTTCCCCCGTTATTTAAAATGTTATCATTCTCAACTCGACCAATGGATTGATCTACTTCTCGGTGTATTTGTGTTTAGATGTGTTTAAAAAGTTGTAAAACGCGACAATGTACAAAGGACTAAATATACTAGCTTCCAATTATTTATAGAATACTCTAAAGTGAAAGAGTATTTGTTACTGATAGCAACTCATAGACAGGCACAGAAACTGAATATAGGATGATTAATGATATTGCCTTTTTCAGCAAATCATGGTTGCCATAAACTCCTGTAAATGAATGCCACAAAAACTCTAAGCTTATATTTCCGTTTTGACTAGTAAAAGATTATTTTCTTTTCAGTCTAAAGCTCTTTATATATATAAGAATCGATGTTTACAAACTAAAAAAAAAAAAAAATATCAAAATTTACCCCCTTTCCAGTTCCGAGTTTGCAGTTCAGCAATGTACAAAAAATGTAACTCGACGTGAAGATAATTTATTTTTAAATGATTGATAATACCGTTCAAATACACTAATATAATTTACTAGAATACAAAAAGTATCAATTTTAGCATATTATATATTACTCAATTTAGTTTGTTTGATGGTGTTTAACACCACTGTCAACAATATTTCAGTTATATCGTGGCGGTCAGTTTATTGGTGGAGGAAACCGGAGGACCCGGTGAAAACCACCAACATGTCGCAAGTCACTGACAAACTTTATCAAATAATGTTGTACACCTCGCCCTGATCGAGATTCGAACTCACAACATCAGTGGTGATAGGCACTGATTGCATAGGTAGTTGTAAATCCAACTACCATACGATCACCACCCCACTCAAATTAGTAAGTATGTTTTTTTTGTAAAAACTTCAAATAACAAATAAGGAGGATTTCACATGGTACCATCATAAATATTTTCACAAATAGACATTTAATGATTAAACAAATGTGATGATATCTCCGTGTTCAATATCAAAAGAAACTTCCGTATTGATATGTAGTCATAAATTGTCCTTGAACCATGATAATTATTTATAGCTTATGAGAAAAGAGATTGATTGATAGATACAGTATTCACAATTCGAAGTAAAAGCCCAAATTTCATATCATAACTGACTTTATAGTTAATACATTTAAAGTCACATTAGAGTCATTATCAAAATACACGCACTTTTCTGTTATTATGCAATTAAAAGACAAATATCAACCAAACTGATGGGAAAAAACATGTTTTGCATAGTTTTACCATCTAATTCCAGATTGGTCCAATTGAGAATTTATACTAGCTTCACTAAGACCTGTTTTTTCCTTGGTGTTACGCGTTATTTTTCCAGAATTACTTACTTCTGGTCAATTGTACTATTCAGTTGTAATGATTTTATTCGATCTTTATATTATTTTTGAACTATTCTTAAAGCTCTAATAACACAACATTATTTTTGCTTGATATATATTGAAATTTAACAAGAAAATTAGCATAAACCTGCTGTTATACAATTTCATGTCTGTGGTGTTACCTTCCAGTAAGAGTTATCTGTCTTATCATATTTGAAGCAAAAATAGTTTCTCCCTTTGCTTATTTCCTGTGCAGACGACAAAAGCAAAAGTGACCCATAAACCAATATACAGCCGAAAAGGTACGTGCAATTAGCATAGTATATAAATTTCATATCTGTGGTGTACTTCTCACTTCTTCTTTTTGTTAGAATTGAACCAAATATAAAAATATACAATTCATTACATTTGCTATTCATATAAAATATAGCCAGGGTGAAATTATTTTCCTTTTATCCTGAAAATAGTTACCTGTTTGTCTGTGGTGTTACTGTCAATGGTGTTACCATAAAAAATTGTAACACCACAAACATTTAGCATTAAAATTGTGAATAAACACATTATTCCATAAACAGTAATATTCAGAACAAAATATTACTCTTTATCCTATGCGCAGAAATTGCTTAAACTTCGTGATTTACTTATAAGATATCGTTTAACAAACTTATGGGAGTATACTATTTAGACCTGGTAACACCAGGGACATATCTTTGTAACACCATTGACAAAACTGATATTGTTTATGCATTAAACCAATATGTTGGAAAACATTTAATTATAAGAAAACACAAAATACAGGTTGATAGTTGTGTTTTTTTCTGGAATTAAATGTTTGCATTCATGAAGATGTCTCTGGTGTTACTTTTGTCATCTGTGGTATTACCTCTTGTCAATGGTGTTACCTCATGAAAATTGTCTCATAAAGAGGATAATTGACTTAATTGAAATAAATTATATTATAGTTGAATAAAGTTGACTTTGATTGCTATGTATAAGTCATCTTTTATTTAAATAAAGTGAAACAAAATACAATTATGAAAACTTGTTTGTTTCATAATGCAGCTTAAATAGTACTCCACAACTACATTTCCAAATATTGTGGGAAAAAAATAGAACTCCAAAGAAAATATCCTAAATTATGAATAATTTCCCCGTATATTATATATTCTAATATGACGTCCTTCAAACGCTTTGAGTCCAAACCCGTGGTAAAACTAATATATACCTACACCCATTGAAATTTATGACGTCATCGACAATTTATAACGATATTTTACCAATTTTTACATATTAGAATCGAAATAATTCATGGAAGCCATATGTATATATTGTTTTTAACCACGGGTAGGCCTTTAGGTCAGCTTTTTACCCCTCGTTGACGCTCGGGGTAAAACTTCGTGACATAAAGGCCTACCCGTGGTAAAAACAATATATACATATGGCTTCCATGAATTATTTCTTAATTTAACCACTTTTGACATAAAAATTATTATTTATTTTCCTGCAAAGAATAATTTTATGTTGGTAACACCACGGACTGAAAGGTATAAGGGGGTGCAACATATTTTGAAATAACTTTTGTCATGGTGGTTTTCCCGACTGCATATTATGTGAATATATCATTGTAATGTAGGCAAAACTAAACAACTAAAGAAAAAGGTGAAAGAAAATATTTGATGTCACCAAAAAATGAACAGGAAAAAGTACGTGTATTTTGATAATGACCCATTAAAGCTTATTGTCACCTAATACAGTTGTTAATGTTGTTATACAATTTATAAAACCCATGACAAGTTTTAAAGCCCTTAAAATGTTTTATATTAAAAAGAACCAATTAAAAATGCAGAATGACAGTTTTTTTTTTGTAATCTTCAGCTTTATTTAAAATTCTAAATATTGAGCATAAGTGACAAATCGAGTAAAAGTTGTGATTTACTGCCTTGGGAAATATATGTCATTGACCCTATTAGTATTAAAACTATAAATGGCAAGGGTCCCACAAAAAAACCTTCTCGAATCATTTACAACTCCACCATGTGCACCATTTATTTAATTCATGATACATTGTATATTCAAGTTATTCAAGTTCATTATCCTATCTAATAGGTAATATTTCCCAGACCTCTCTTAATGCCAATATCTAGATAATAGAATAAAGGAATATGGTACTAAAATTGATTTCTTCTCAGTATATATAAATCGACTTCATCTTGATGGACCAGGATAATGATGAACAATATGAAGCTAATGACGTCGTACTTAATCGAAGACATATAATGCCATTATGGACGAGGTACTAAAATGACAGAAAGAAAACCCGACTACAGATAAACAACTCACGTCAAATACTAAAGAAGCTTCCGGGGTATTACTATTTCGATGATAATTAAATAAGAGAATAGATAAGTTATGGGGATGTTGTTGATATACAATTTTCCCAGTATAAAAGAACTGTTGTGGATAAATTGAAAGTTTTACGGCCGCTTCCATGACTCGGTTAACCATTACCGAGTATCTGTGTCACAAATGACCACGGATATGTTCCGTTTGTCATAATCACAATCCATTCTTTTAATCATTCATGACTTATCACCGGGGTTGTAATGAGTAAAACGACGGGGATCACATGTGGAGCAGGAACTGCTTACCTACCCTTCCGGAGTACCTGCGGTCACTCCCGGCTTTAGTGATGTTCATGTTGCACGATCTTTTATTTCCTGTGTCATGATTTGTCGTTGTTTGTCCTTTTTCTTTTGGTCAATGTATTGTCTGTCCTTCGATTTACGGCTTTTGATTACCATTTGATATCTTCAAAGTCTTTTCTTGTAGCTATAAAAAACTTCAATAACCAGACAGTATCCAGACATAGATTAGACAATTTCACTCCTGAGTTATTGCTTCTTTGTAAATATGACCGATAACCGTTAAGTTTACAGAAGCACCCGTCCTCACGGCAATCTGCTGCATTGTTATGGAGTATATGAAGATTCGTCTCATTGAAGACGGTAAGCAGTTTTCAGAAAACGATTCGACACACTTCCTTAAGGTTTAAATATTTTAACGATACACACATTTGGTGTTGCGATATGAACAAGAAGTTCAAGAACATGTTCATTGACTACAAACTTTGTCAGCCATTTACCGTGATGAAGAATGAAACTGAAACCTCAACACCAAGAGAGGCTAACTATGTCGTCCAGAAGATCGGAAGTCCTCGGTATTCTACATGTATGAGGATGTCTAATATTTATATATTTTCGTTATTAGTGTTTGAGCTTGTTTGCGAAGAACATTTCTTCATTCTAAATCATCCGAATGTAATACAACTAGTTGAAAAAGGAATCCTGACGTCGACTATATCTAATGAGGTTTCACTATACAGCTCTTTTATTTAGTATGAGAACGAAGTGGCATCATGTATCCAATAAGAGTTTGAAGATATATACCAAAGAGGTAATCAGAAGTCGTAAATCGAAAAAAGACAGACAACACATTGGCCAAAAGAAAAAGGATAAACAATAAACTATAAAACACTACGCAAAAAAAACTAATAATTGAGAGACACGATTCCCACATATAACACGAGGTGAACTCTGCTGTCCGACACGGTAAGCAGCTCCAGCTCCACTAGTGGCACCCGTCATGTTACTCTTGTTACAAACACAAGATGTCTAATCACAAAATGATTTTCTGATATGGTCGTGTGTAACTAAATATATTACAAGCTGATATTTTGTTTGATTAAAATTGAGGATTTAAGAAAAAATATTTTTAAAATTATATAAGTACATATACATTGTAAATTGTATCCATTGTAATCATATGTGAACGTACAATACAATGTAAAACAGAAAATACCACACTGTCTGAATAATTTCAAAATAAAATAGAAAAAAAAATCGACACCACTAACACATATATACTTGACTATTCACCTTTCTAGCTTGGTAGAGGCGCTTCAATAAAAAGTGGAGAGGTTAAACTAGTTTCATGGGCTTAAGCCTCACCTCTTAATGAAGTGATGTGCTCATACAAGTGTTATCCGCATATGAGTAAATTACCAACAGTAACATATAACTGGGTAAGCACCGTTGTTTTAAAGAATGCTGGGTCATATTCTTGAACTTTATGCATAATATATTTAATCTTCGTGACACAGAAGTTGTGAAATGTATGATATTCGTTCTATGAAAGAGAGCTGATGGCCTTAACCATCATTAAAAAATTAGATAGTACACAAACAGACATAACAAGCAAGCACTGGTGAACCTGGAGCCAGCATCTAATTGCCAATACCCTCTCTTGTCATCCATATATAAGCAAGTGACAGAATAGTTTTTTAGTTTAAACATAGTTTTCAACATGGTGTTGATTTCTACCTATAAACCCTTGGATAGAATGTAATTTTAATTTATTCATTTTTGTTATCAATTGTCAGATCATACTGTTATTGTTTTACGCTTTGATGCTATTACGGCTTATAATTGTAATTTGGACATGTTATATTGGGTTGATGCTCCTTATATTGGTAATATCGGTATATGCTGTATCTCTGGTACTGAAACGAATATTCCGTACATTTGTAATATCGACATGCTTAGGCTTATGTTTTATGAGAGAGAGAGAGAGAGAGAGAGAGAGAGAGAGAGAGAGCATTCCAACCAAGCATACAATAAATCTTGTATGATCTATGATCAATGAGAGTACAGAGCAATTTATGATATAGGTAGTACATGTACAAGGGGAGATAATTATTGTTATTCTATTGGTAACAGGCAGGGCAGTGATTTAGTAAGCTCCCTGTTTATATTATATTTTTTAAGCAAATGCAGATTATATAAAATGTTATATATGTGGATTTACAGTTAATCTTTGCAAAAGAAAACATGTTTTTGTAATATAGTTATTCCCCTTTCTATAGAAAATGTTTCATTTTTTTGTGTTATTACGAAACGCATACGAATACTTAGTGAAGTCACTAAGACTTAACATTCAACCCTCTAATGTAGTCTTGAAAATTAACTTGTTCTCACCATTGAATAATTGAAAAATTACTGAGTTGGTGTTAAACAACAATCACTCACTCACTATAATGTAGTAATCTAATTGTAACACATGATTTTTACATTTGCTTTATAAACGATTCTCATTTCAAAATATAAATAATGATTGGACATTCCTTTAATATATCTGATGTTATCAGAGATTTAAGTACCTCAAAGTAACCTCATTGTTTAGAAATAGGAAATAGTTTCTTCGCCGTGATGTAAAATCATTTGGAAATGGTTATCGACAACTCGTCCTAATGACAGGATTTAACCGTATGTATGGAAAATACATTTATATATATAAAATTTAGTGTATAAGACACGTTTCTGTAATAACCTTCATCTGGTACACTGCCGAATAAATTTGTATATATACAATTTAGTGTATAAGACACGTTTCTGTAATAACCTTCATCTGGTATACTGCCGAATAAATTTGTATATATACAATTTAGTGTATAAGACACGTTTCTGTAATAACCTTCATCTGGTACACTCATTGTCCAAAAATTGGATAGCTAAATAATATAAGTCTTGGGAGCAAGACCACCAAGGACCTAAACATGATAGTGAAAATCGGCTATGGTTACCCATCCCTGAGGGAGAATGTCACGTTCCTTGCATGTAAAAAGTAACGGACTATCAAGTTTGACATGAGTGGTCGTTGGCGGGCCATTGCAAAGACCAGATATTTGCATCTTCTCAATTTTCATTGTAGCTGTCCATACATCTCTACATATACCAGTTCCGATTCCATCGTCTTTTATCTACATGATTTACAAAAAAACACTCTTCGGCCTTGGATACAGTCGTGTTGCTGTTTATAGAAAACCTAATCATATGCAGAATTCTCAGTTACCTGTTGTTCATCTAATTATTCAAATTGACATATTGCCTAAGTGGTATTTACATCAAGGCAGCCATACAATTAGTAGTGTAGCATACAATTAGTAGTGTAGCATACAATTAGTAGTGTAGCATACAATTAGTAGTGTAGCATACAACTAGTAGTGTAGCATATCAAAAGGTTGGACAACATGAAACCCATACACAAAAAAAAAACAACATAGACAACAAACGGGGATGAGACGAGAGGAGAAGTGTGAACGAATAATTATCTCGTAATCCGTGCATGATATCCATGATATTTGACATATATATATATTCTATATTCGATTGTTTGAGAAAGAAAAATAAATACATTTTAGGAAAAGATCATCCTTCTATTAAATATCAGTATTATAAACAAGATACCTCTGCTGCTGCACGATTTGTCCCCGAGGGTATCATCCGCCCAGTAGTTGGTGTCTCGCACTCTGCTGCACGATTTGTCCCCGAGGGTATCATCCGCCCAGTAGTCGGTGTCTCACACTGGCATTGTTTATTAAATATATTTATTATCTAAACTTACACTTTCTACATCATGTAATTATTATTAAAACTAAAGAGTCCCCCCTCAGGCAAAGATGACAGTAGCCGATTTTGGCTATGCTGTTTGATTTTATTACTCCCACAGATTTTAATTGGCTTTCCCATCTTTTGGGTTTGAGCGTCACCTGATGAAGGTTATTCCCATCTTTTAGGTTTGAGCGTACCTGATGAAGGTTATTCCCATCTTTTAGGTTTGAGCGTACCTGATGAAGGTTATTCCCATCTTTTGGGTTTGAGCGTCACCTGATGAAGGTTATTCCCATCTTTTAGGTTTGAGCGTACCTGATGAAGGTTATTCCCATCTTTTAGGTTTGAGCGTCACCTGATGAAGGTTATTCCCATCTTTTGGGTTTGAGCGTCACCTGATGAAGGTTATTCCCATCTTTTGGGTTTGAGCGTCACCTGATGAAGGTTATTCCCATCTTTTGGGTTTGAGCGTCACCTGATGAAGGTTATTCCCATCTTTTAGGTTTGAGCGTACCTGATGAAGGTTATTCCCATCTTTTAGGTTTGAGCGTCACCTGATGAAGGTTATTCCCATCTTTTGGGTTTGAGCGTCACCTGATGAAGGTTATTCCCATCTTTTGGGTTTGAGCGTCACCTGATGAAGGTTATTCCCATCTTTTGGGTTTGAGCGTCACCTGATGAAGGTTATTCCCATCTTTTAGGTTTGAGCGTACCTGATGAAGGTTATTCCCATCTTTTGGGTTTGAGCGTCACCTGATGAAGGTTATTCCCATCTTTTGGGTTTGAGCGTACCTGATGAAGGTTATTCCCATCTTTTGGGTTTGAGCGTCACCTGATGAAGGTTATTCCCATCTTTTAGGTTTGAGCGTACCTGATGAAGGTTATTCCCATCTTTTAGGTTTGAGCGTACCTGATGAAGGTTTTTCCCATCTTTTAGGTTTGAGCGTACCTGATGAGGGTTATTCCCATCTTTTAGGTTTGAGCGTCACCTGATGAAGGTTATTCCCATCTTTTGGGTTTGAGCGTCACCTGATGAAGGTTATTCCCATCTTTTAGGTTTGAGCGTACCTGATGAAGGTTATTCCCATCTTTTAGGTTTGAGCGTACCTGATGAAGGTTATTCCCATCTTTTAGGTTTGAGCGTACCTGATGAAGGTTATTCCCATCTTTTAGGTTTGAGCGTACCTGATGAAGGTTATTCCCATCTTTTAGGTTTGAGCGTACCTGATGAAGGTTATTCCCATCTTTTAGGTTTGAGCGTACCTGATGAAGGTTATTCCCATCTTTTGGGTTTGAGCGTCACCTGATGAAGGTTATTCCCATCTTTTGGGTTTGAGCGTCACCTGATGAAGGTTATTCCCATCTTTTAGGTTTGAGCGTACCTGATGAAGGTTATTCCCATCTTTTGGGTTTGAGCGTCACCTGATAAAGGTTATTCCCATCTTTTGGGTTTGAGCGTACCTGATGAAGGTTATTCCCATCTTTTGGGTTTGAGCGTCACCTGATGAAGGTTATTCCCATCTTTTAGGTTTGAGCGTACCTGATGAAGGTTATTCCCATCTTTTAGGTTTGAGCGTACCTGATGAAGGTTTTTCCCATCTTTTAGGTTTGAGCGTACCTGATGAGGGTTATTCCCATCTTTTAGGTTTGAGCGTCACCTGATGAAGGTTATTCCCATCTTTTGGGTTTGAGCGTCACCTGATGAAGGTTATTCCCATCTTTTAGGTTTGAGCGTACCTGATGAAGGTTATTCCCATCTTTTAGGTTTGAGCGTACCTGATGAAGGTTTTTCCCATCTTTTAGGTTTGAGCGTACCTGATGAGGGTTATTCCCATCTTTTAGGTTTGAGCGTACCTGATGAAGGTTATTCCCATCTTTTGGGTTTGAGCGTCACCTGATGAAGGTTATTCCCATCTTTTAGGTTTGAGCGTACCTGATGAAGGTTATTCCCATCTTTTAGGTTTGAGCGTACCTGATGAAGGTTATTACCATCTTTTAGGTTTGAGCGTACCTGATGAAGGTTATTCCCATCTTTTAGGTTTGAGCGTACCTGATGAAGGTTATTCCCATCTTTTAGGTTTGAGCGTACCTGATGAAGGTTATTCCCATCTTTTGGGTTTGAGCGTCACCTGATGAAGGTTATTCCCATCTTTTGGGTTTGAGCGTCACCTGATGAAGGTTATTCCCATCTTTTAGGTTTGAGCGTACCTGATGAAGGTTATTCCCATCTTTTGGGTTTGAGCGTCACCTGATAAAGGTTATTCCCATCTTTTGGGTTTGAGCGTACCTGATGAAGGTTATTCCCATCTTTTGGGTTTGAGCGTCACCTGATGAAGGTTATTCCCATCTTTTAGGTTTGAGCGTACCTGATGAAGGTTATTCCCATCTTTTAGGTTTGAGCGTACCTGATGAAGGTTTTTCCCATCTTTTAGGTTTGAGCGTACCTGATGAGGGTTATTCCCATCTTTTAGGTTTGAGCGTCACCTGATGAAGGTTATTCCCATCTTTTGGGTTTGAGCGTCATCTGATGAAGGTTATTCCCATCTTTTAGGTTTGAGCGTACCTGATGAAGGTTATTCCCATCTTTTGGGTTTGAGCGTCACCTGATGAAGGTTATTCCCATCTTTTAGGTTTGAGCGTACCTGATGAAGGTTATTCCCATCTTTTGGGTTTGAGCGTCACCTGATGAAGGTTATTCCCATCTTTTGGGTTTGAGCGTACCTGATGAAGGTTATTCCCATCTTTTGGGTTTGAGCGTCACCTGATGAAGGTTATTCCCATCTTTTAGGTTTGAGCGTACCTGATGAAGGTTTTTCCCATCTTTTAGGTTTGAGCGTACCTGATGAGGGTTATTCCCATCTTTTAGGTTTGAGCGTACCTGATGAAGGTTATTCCCATCTTTTGGGTTTGAGCGTCACCTGATGAAGGTTATTCCCATCTTTTAGGTTTGAGCGTACCTGATGAAGGTTATTCCCATCTTTTAGGTTTGAGCGTACCTGATGAAGGTTATTCCCATCTTTTAGGTTTGAGCGTACCTGATGAAGGTTATTCCCATCTTTTAGGTTTGAGCGTACCTGATGAAGGTTATTCCCATCTTTTAGGTTTGAGCGTCACCTGATGAAGGTTATTCCCATCTTTTGGGTTTGAGCGTCATCTGATGAAGGTTATTCCCATCTTTTAGGTTTGAGCGTACCTGATGAAGGTTATTCCCATCTTTTGGGTTTGAGCGTCACCTGATGAAGGTTATTCCCATCTTTTAGGTTTGAGCGTACCTGATGAAGGTTATTCCCATCTTTTGGGTTTGAGCGTCACCTGATGAAGGTTATTCCCATCTTTTGGGTTTGAGCGTACCTGATGAAGGTTATTCCCATCTTTTGGGTTTGAGCGTCACCTGATGAAGGTTATTCCCATCTTTTAGGTTTGAGCGTACCTGATGAAGGTTTTTCCCATCTTTTAGGTTTGAGCGTACCTGATGAGGGTTATTCCCATCTTTTAGGTTTGAGCGTACCTGATGAAGGTTATTCCCATCTTTTGGGTTTGAGCGTCACCTGATGAAGGTTATTCCCATCTTTTAGGTTTGAGCGTACCTGATGAAGGTTATTCCCATCTTTTAGGTTTGAGCGTACCTGATGAAGGTTATTCCCATCTTTTAGGTTTGAGCGTACCTGATGAAGGTTATTCCCATCTTTTAGGTTTGAGCGTACCTGATGAAGGTTATTCCCATCTTTTAGGTTTGAACGTACCTGATGAAGGTTATTCCCATCTCTTAGGTTTGAGCGTCACCTGATGAAGGTTATTCCCATCTTTTAGGTTTGAGCGTACCTGATGAAGGTTATTCCCATCTTTTAGGTTTGAGCGTACCTGATGAAGGTTATTCCCATCTTTTAGGTTTGAGCGTACCTGATGAAGGTTATTCCCATCTTTTAGGTTTGAGCGTACCTGATGAAGGTTATTCCCATCTTTTAGGTTTGAGTGTACCTGATGAAGGTTATTCCCATCTTTTAGGTTTGAGCGTCACCTGATGAAGGTTATTCCCATCTTTTAGGTTTGAGCGTACCTGATGAAGGTTATTCCCATCTTTTAGGTTTGAGCGTACCTGATGAAGGTTATTCCCATCTTTTAGGTTTGAGCGTACCTGATGAAGGTTATTCCCATCTTTTAGGTTTGAGCGTACCTGATGAAGGTTATTCCCATCTTTTAGGTTTGAGCGTACCTGATGAGGGTTATTCCCATCTTTTAGGTTTGAGCGTACCTGATGAAGGTTATTCCCATCTTTTAGGTTTGAGCGTACCTGATGAAGGTTATTCCCATCTTTTAGGTTTGAGCGTCACCTGATGAAGGTTATTCCCATCTTTTAGGTTTGAGCGTCACCTGATGAAGGTTATTCCCATCTTTTAGGTTTGAGCGTCACCTGATAAAGATTATTCCCATCTTTTAGGTTTGAGCGTCACCTGATGAAGGTTATTCCCATCTTTTAGGTTTGAGCGTCACCTGATGAAGGTTATTCCCATCTTTTAGGTTTGAGCGTACCTGATGAAGGTTATTCCCATCTTTTAGGTTTGAGCGTACCTGATGAAGGTTATTCCCATCTTTTAGGTTTGAGCGTCACCTGATGAAGGTTATTCCCATCTTTTAGGTTTGAGCGTACCTGATGAAGGTTATTCCCATCTTTTAGGTTTGAGCGTCACCTGATGAAGGTTATTCCCATCTTTTAGGTTTGAGCGTCACCTGATGAAGGTTATTCCCATCTTTTAGGTTTGAGCGTACCTGATGAAGGTTATTCCCATCTTTTAGGTTTGAGCGTCACCTGATGAAGGTTATTCCCATCTTTTAGGTTTGAGCGTACCTGATGAAGGTTATTCCCATCTTTTAGGTTTGAGCGTCACCTGATGAAGGTTATTCCCATCTTTTAGGTTTGAGCGTCACCTGATGAAGGTTATTCCCATCTTTTAGGTTTGAGCGTACCTGATGAAGGTTATTCCCATCTTTTAGGTTTGAGCGTCACCTGATGAAGGTTATTCCCATCTTTTAGGTTTGAGCGTACCTGATGAAGGTTATTCCCATCTTTTAGGTTTGAGCGTACCTGATGAAGGTTATTCCCATCTTTTAGGTTTGAGCGTACCTGATGAAGGTTATTCCCATCTTTTAGGTTTGAGCGTCACCTGATGAAGGTTATTCCCATCTTTTAGGTTTGAGCGTACCTGATGAAGGTTATTCCCATCTTTTAGGTGTGAGCATACCTGATGAGGGTTATTCCCATCTTTTAGGTTTGAGCGTACCTGATGAAGGTTATTCCCATCTCTTAGGTTTGAGCGTACCTGATGAAGGTTATTCCCATCTTTTAGGTTTGAGCGTCACCTGATGAAGGTTATTCCCATCTTTTAGGTTTGAGCGTCACCTGATGAAGGTTATTCCCATCTTTTAGGTTTGAGCGTACCTGATGAAGGTTATTCCCATCTTTTAGGTTTGAGCGTCACCTGATGAAGGTTATTCCCATCTTTTAGGTTTGAGCATACCTGATGAGGGTTATTCCCATCATTTAGGTTTGAGCGTACCTGATGAACGTTATTCCCATCTTTTAGGTTTGAGCGTACCTGATGAAGGTTATTCCCATCTTTTAGGTTTGAGCGTCACCTGATGAAGGTTATTCCCATCTTTTAGGTTTGAGCGTCACCTGATGAAGGTTATTCCCATCTTTTAGGTTTGAGCGTCACCTGATGAAGGTTATTCCCATCTTTTAGGTTTGAGCGTCACCTGATGAAGGTTATTCCCATCTTTTAGGTTTGAGCGTCACCTGATGAAGGTTATTCCCATCTTTTAGGTTTGAGCGTACCTGATGAAGGTTATTCCCATCTTTTAGGTTTGAGCGTACCTGATGAAGGTTATTCCCATCTTTTAGGTTTGAGCGTCACCTGATGAAGGTTATTCCCATCTTTTAGGTTTGAGCGTACCTGATGAAGGTTATTCCCATCTTTTAGGTTTGAGCGTCACCTGATGAAGGTTATTCCCATCTTTTAGGTTTGAGCGTCACCTGATGAAGGTTATTCCCATCTTTTAGGTTTGAGCGTACCTGATGAAGGTTATTCCCATCTTTTAGGTTTGAGCGTCACCTGATGAAGGTTATTCCCATCTTTTAGGTTTGAGCGTACCTGATGAAGGTTATTCCCATCTTTTAGGTTTGAGCGTCACCTGATGAAGGTTATTCCCATCTTTTAGGTTTGAGCGTCACCTGATGAAGGTTATTCCCATCTTTTAGGTTTGAGCGTACCTGATGAAGGTTATTCCCATCTTTTAGGTTTGAGCGTCACCTGATGAAGGTTATTCCCATCTTTTAGGTTTGAGCGTACCTGATGAAGGTTTTTCCCATCTTTTAGGTTTGAGCGTACCTGATGAAGGTTATTCCCATCTTTTAGGTTTGAGCGTACCTGATGAAGGTTATTCCCATCTTTTAGGTTTGAGCGTACCTGATGAAGGTTATTCCCATCTTTTAGGTTTGAGCGTCACCTGATGAAGGTTATTCCCATCTTTTAGGTTTGAGCGTACCTGATGAAGGTTTTTCCCATCTTTTAGGTTTGAGCGTACCTGATGAAGGTTATTCCCATCTTTTAGGTTTGAGCGTACCTGATGAAGGTTATTCCCATCTTTTAGGTTTGAGCGTACCTGATGAAGGTTATTCCCATCTTTTAGGTTTGAGCGTCACCTGATGAAGGTTATTCCCATCTTTTAGGTTTGAGCGTCACCTGATGAAGGTTATTCCCATCTTTTAGGTTTGAGCGTCACCTGATAAAGATTATTCCCATCTTTTAGGTTTGAGCGTCACCTGATGAAGGTTATTCCCATCTTTTCGGTTTGAGCGTCACCTGATGAAGGTTATTCCCATCTTTTAGGTTTGAGCGTACCTGATGAAGGTTATTCCCATCTTTTAGGTTTGAGCGTACCTGATGAAGGTTATTCCCATCTTTTAGGTTTGAGCGTCACCTGATGAAGGTTATTCCCATCTTTTAGGTTTGAGCGTACCTGATGAAGGTTATTCCCATCTTTTAGGTTTGAGCGTCACCTGATGAAGGTTATTCCCATCTTTTAGGTTTGAGCGTCACCTGATGAAGGTTATTCCCATCTTTTAGGTTTGAGCGTACCTGATGAAGATTATTCCCATCTTTTAGGTTTGAGCGTCACCTGATGAAGGTTATTCCCATCTTTTAGGTTTGAGCGTACCTGATGAAGGTTATTCCCATCTTTTAGGTTTGAGCGTACCTGATGAAGGTTATTCCCATCTTTTAGGTTTGAGCGTACCTGATGAAGGTTATTCCCATCTTTTAGGTTTGAGCGTCACCTGATGAAGGTTATTCCCATCTTTTAGGTTTGAGCGTACCTGATGAAGGTTATTCCCATCTTTTAGGTTTGAGCGTCACCTGATGAAGGTTATTCCCATCTTTTAGGTTTGAGCGTCACCTGATGAAGGTTATTCCCATCTTTTAGGTTTGAGCGTACCTGATGAAGGTTATTCCCATCTTTTAGGTTTGAGCGTCACCTGATGAAGGTTATTCCCATCTTTTAGGTTTGAGCGTACCTGATGAAGGTTATTCCCATCTTTTAGGTTTGAGCGTCACCTGATGAAGGTTATTCCCATCTTTTAGGTTTGAGCGTCACCTGATGAAGGTTATTCCCATCTTTTAGGTTTGAGCGTACCTGATGAAGGTTATTCCCATCTTTTAGGTTTGAGCGTACCTGATGAAGGTTATTCCCATCTTTTAGGTTTGAGCGTACCTGATGAAGGTTATTCCCATCTTTTAGGTTTGAGCGTCACCTGATGAAGGTTATTCCCATCTTTTAGGTTTGAGCGTACCTGATGAAGGTTATTCCCATCTTTTAGGTGTGAGCATACCTGATGAAGGTTATTCCCATCTTTTAGGTTTGAGCGTACCTGATGAAGGTTATTCCCATCTCTTAGGTTTGAGCGTACCTGATGAAGGTTATTCCCATCTTTTAGGTTTGAGCGTCACCTGATGAAGGTTATTCCCATCTTTTAGGTTTGAGCGTCACCTGATGAAGGTTATTCCCATCTTTTAGGTTTGAGCGTACCTGATGAAGGTTATTCCCATCTTTTAGGTTTGAGCGTCACCTGATGAAGGTTATTCCCACTTTTAGGTTTGAGCATACCTGATGAGGGTTATTCCCATCATTTAGGTTTGAGCGTACCTGATGAACGTTATTCCCATCTTTTAGGTTTGAGCGTACCTGATGAAGGTTATTCCCATCTTTTAGGTTTGAGCGTCACCTGATGAAGGTTATTCCCATCTTTTAGGTTTGAGCGTCACCTGATGAAGGTTATTCCCATCTTTTAGGTTTGAGCGTCACCTGATGAAGGTTATTCCCATCTTTTAGGTTTGAGCGTCACCTGATGAAGGTTATTCCCATCTTTTAGGTTTGAGCGTCACCTGATGAAGGTTATTCCCATCTTTTAGGTTTGAGCGTACCTGATGAAGGTTATTCCCATCTTTTAGGTTTGAGCGTACCTGATGAAGGTTATTCCCATCTTTTAGGTTTGAGCGTCACCTGATGAAGGTTATTCCCATCTTTTAGGTTTGAGCGTACCTGATGAAGGTTATTCCCATCTTTTAGGTTTGAGCGTCACCTGATGAAGGTTATTCCCATCTTTTAGGTTTGAGCGTCACCTGATGAAGGTTATTCCCATCTTTTAGGTTTGAGCGTACCTGATGAAGGTTATTCCCATCTTTTAGGTTTGAGCGTCACCTGATGAAGGTTATTCCCATCTTTTAGGTTTGAGCGTACCTGATGAAGGTTATTCCCATCTTTTAGGTTTGAGCGTCACCTGATGAAGGTTATTCCCATCTTTTAGGTTTGAGCGTCACCTGATGAAGGTTATTCCCATCTTTTAGGTTTGAGCGTACCTGATGAAGGTTATTCCCATCTTTTAGGTTTGAGCGTCACCTGATGAAGGTTATTCCCATCTTTTAGGTTTGAGCGTACCTGATGAAGGTTTTTCCCATCTTTTAGGTTTGAGCGTACCTGATGAAGGTTATTCCCATCTTTTAGGTTTGAGCGTACCTGATGAAGGTTATTCCCATCTTTTAGGTTTGAGCGTACCTGATGAAGGTTATTCCCATCTTTTAGGTTTGAGCGTCACCTGATGAAGGTTATTCCCATCTTTTAGGTTTGAGCGTACCTGATGAAGGTTATTCCCATCTTTTAGGTTTGAGCGTACCTGATGAAGGTTATTCCCATCTTTTAGGTTTGAGCGTACCTGATGAAGGTTATTCCCATCTTTTAGGTTTGAGCGTCACCTGATGAAGGTTATTCCCATCTTTTAGGTTTGAGCGTCACCTGATGAAGGTTATTCCCATCTTTTAGGTTTGAGCGTACCTGATGAAGGTTTTTCTAGAAACGCGTCGTACACACTAATTTTGATATTTACGTTTTTACTAAAACATGTGTATATAAAAATTCGAAGTCAATTAAAATGTAAAATAGTAGTTGTCATTCTCCATCGTCTATTAAATTTTGCACATTATTTTATGACATGTTTCGGGAAATAGGTATGTTGTCTAACTGCCAGTATTTTAAAATTATTATGATCAACCTGCCCAATTTCACAAAGAAAAAGGATTGTTGGTTCCCCCCACCAATTAAAGTATATACTCTAAAACTTAATTCTATCAAAATATATAGAGTTATTAGATATTTGGAAAACGTTATATAAATAAAATAAAATAATTTGAAATATAATGATTTCATCATTAATATACACAAATAATTGCTTATCAATATGTTTATCTCAATCCTGTTGTAATTGTAAATTACTACATTTTGTTCAATATCACAGCTAAATAAACATTAGAGAAAACCGAAATGGCAATTAAGAATGGACAATTCAGAGACACTGGCAACATTGGGTACACAAGACACAGAAATAAGACAAACAGACAAAAACACAACGCATAAAACAAAACAAAAATGAGCAAGACCGACCCACCAAAACACCGGGGCTGAACCCATCGTGAAGACCGACCCACCAAAACACCGGGGCTAAACCCATCGTGAAGACCGACCCACCAAAACACCGGGGCTGAACCCATCGTGAAGACCGACCCACCAAAACACCGGGGCTGAACCCATCGTGAAGACCGACCACCAAAACACCGGGGCTGAACCCATCGTGAAGGCCGACCCACCAAAACACCGGGGCTGAACCCATCGTGAAGACCGACCACACCAAAACACCGGGGCTGAACCCATCGTGAAGACCGACCCACCAAAACACCGGGGCTGAACCCATCGTGAAGGCCGACCCACCAAAACACCGGGGCTGAACCCATCGTGAAGGCCGACCCACCAAAACACCGGGGCTGAACCCATCGTGAAGGCCGACCCACCAAAACACCGGGGCTGAACCCATCGTGAAGGCCGACCCACCAAAACACCGGGGCTGAACCCATCGTGAAGGGTAAGTTGTTCGTCTCCTATTACATAATCGCCCTGCTATTCATAGAAGAAAGATAACATCTGCGAAAACGGATTTCCATTGCCATTTGAGAAATGAATATTTCGTAACGGTTAACCTGTTCGTGATGACGACTGTAAAATGTTTGTAGCGATAACTTCAACCCAGGAGCAACGTAGCATTTGAGTAGCTTTTGCGTTAGCAGCTGAGCTCTGTCCAATTCAAAGCTATGATTATTCATATAATGTTAGAAAATTTGAAAATGAAACATCAGTGTTCAAATTGTATCTATAAGAATAGTAGTTAATTTAGGTATCGAAATACATTAAGAAATCTAATGTCCGGAAACAAGGACAGATTACATGTAAAAAAAAAAAAAAATAAATAAAAAAAAATATGTAACCCAAATAAATGAGCCTCATTTTCAAAGCTATAAAAGAAACAAACTTTAACCCATTGATTATAGATATATGTTTTATACTAAATAAACACTTATCTATCTACCCAACACAAATTGTACCTATTTAAAAAGTGGGTAAATAGAGAAAATACCACTATTTAACTCAACCAATTAATTACCGGTATTCGTTTTAATTATTTATTGCACACAAATCGTAGCTAAAGGTGCAATTTAAAAGACAGAATATAAACCAGGAATTGTCTGTCGGAAGATTAAACCTTTAATTCATGCATGCTGTTCCTTTTTACATATATCTCTTGTAAAACTGTCAATAACATACCACTAATATCACCTCATTGTAGTTATAATTTGCTAAACACCAGTATCTTGACAACTCGAGAAATGTAGCTTCATTCATTATAGATTATAGAGAACATGATATTCAAAATAATAAAAAATAACAACATAGATACCACATTTAGTGCACACGACACGTTTCTGGAATAGCCTTCATCAGATACGTTCAAAATCGTAAGATTGGAAAAAAAGCCAAATGATTTAAAGTTTTGGGAGCAATAAACCCAAAAGGGCCTAAACATGATATCCAAAATCTAGTTTTATAACTAAAACTTGTATTTTCAATTACACACTCTAAAAGCAGTTAAAACATAACATTTAAGACATTAATTACTTCCATTATGTATATATACATAGTTTGATGACTGGTATTTACCAGTCTGGGCAGTGGCGACAGTCCCCAGGGCTGAACCCACACAACTGTCCAGCACGTCTCCAGGTCGCGCATAGGGAATGACCTCTCGATGGGGGTTGATAGGTTATAATACGTAAAGCCAGATCATGAACCCATATATAGTATGTTCCGTGTTTGGAGAGTGCCACGATCCGTACACTCCAAATACCCCTTATGTATATCTCGAAAATAAAAGTAGACATATTGCAGCCATTACAAAAGGATAATTGTGTTTGTCCCTGCTCAACTCCTTATGCTTTTCTATTGGCATTAAGAAGTCGTGTTTATGGTTGTGACGATTCATCCTTGACTTCTGTATATATTTTTATTACGTAATGTTGAACTATGCATGAACTATTTCCCAATCAATCCAATTACACGGCTATCATTTCATTGCCTAGCTAACCAACACAAACTTTGCCTTGTCTAAGCTCAAATATGTTTCTGGTTACATAAGTGAAAGTAGTTAATGTTGATATATACAGTACAATAGACATAAATTTAGAGTTTTACGACGTCTCTGTGCACTACTTTTCTTGTAATCGACTGATTCTTCTTGGTCTGAAATGTTGACACATCTGGTCATGTGTTTGGGAATGTACTCAAATGACATTTAATCAAACATTAATGCAACTTTAAAGTGTCTTCCCGTTTGTATTACGTTGGAAAAATACATCGATTTACTCAATAGCACATTATTGATGGAATATGTGAATTCATACATAAAATATGAAATGAAGCGCCAATGCTTGAAACAATAATTATAGTTTTATATTCTACTAAGCTTAATAGTGTTGTGAAAGTTCTAAATAATCGGTAATGTAGAAATACTTAAATTAATAGTGCTGCTAAAGCACTGAAATAGTACTACTGCCAAATCACTGAAATAGTACTACTGTCAAATCACTGAAATAATACTACTGTCAAATCACTGAAATAATACTACTGTCAAATCACTGAAATAATACTACTGTCAAATCACTGAAATACTACTACTGTCAAATCACTGAAATAATACTACTGTCAAATCACTGAAATAATACTACTGTCAAATCACCTAAATAATGCTACTGTCAAATCACCTAAATAATACTACTGTCAAATCACTGAAATAATGCTACTATCAAATCACCTAAATACTACTACTGTCAAATCACTGAAATAATACTACTGTCAAATCACTGAAATAATACTACTGTCAAATCACCTAAATAATACTACTGTCAAATCACCTAAATAATACTACTGTCAAATCACCTAAATAATACTACTGTCAAATCACCTAAATAATACTACTGTCAAATCACCTAAATAATACTACTGTCAAATCACTGAAATAATACTACTGTCAAATCACCTAAATAATGCTACTGTCAAATCACCTAAATAATACTACTGTCAAATCACTGAAATAATGCTACTATCAAATCACCTAAATAATACTACTGTCAAATCACTGAAATAATACTACGGTCAAATCACTGAAATAATACTACTGTCAAATCACCTAAATAATACTACTGTCAAATCACTGAAATAATGCTACTATCAAATCACCTAAATAATACTACTGTCAAATCACTGAAATAATACTACTGTCAAATCACTGAAATAATACTACTGTCAAATCACCTAAATAATACTACTGTCAAATCACCTAAATAATACTACTGTCAAATCACCTAAATAATACTACTGTCAAATCACCTAAATAATACTACTGTCAAATCACTGAAATAATACTACTGTCAAATCACTGAAATGGTACTACTGTCATACTGAAATTAATACTACAGAAACAATACTACTGTCGAAATACAGAGAAAAACAGGGTTCTCAAAGCACTAAAATAAGAGTTTCGGTTAGTGTTATGTATATGTGCTTAACGCCACATTCAACAATATTTCAGTTATATCGTGGTGGCAAGTTTTATTGATGCAGGAAACCGCAGTACTCGGAGAAAACCACCGACCTGCCGCAAGTCATTGACAAACTTCATCGCATAATGTTGTATCGAGTACATCCCGTCTAAACGTGGATTCTAACTCACAACGTTAAATGTGATAGGCACTGATTGCATAAGTAATTATAAATCACTAAAATAAGCACACGGTGGAAATACTAAATACAACATGCATGTCAAACTACTGACATCAAAGCATCCTCGTTGTAATGAAATCAACAGTACTGTCAAAGTAATATAATGAATTAACACGAAACAATAAGACTTTTTATTTAGAAATCGTAATGAAGCAGACAAGACCTCCCAACAAAAACAAATTATGAGCGATTGCAGGTATCCGAAAAGATTTATCAATAGTGAAACCTGTCGTAGTGACCAGGTTTCCAAAGCCATAATAGTCATATATTGACCTATTTCTTTTTAAGGGAGTGTCGTCCTGCTCAATATTTAGTTTTCTGTGTAGTGTTTTGTAGATCATTGTCTTTTCATCCCTTTATTTTGGTCATTGTCATTTCTGTTCTTTATTTTGGTCATTGTCATTTCTGTTCTTTATTTTGGTCATTGTCATTTCTGTTCTTTATTTTGGTCATTGTCATTTCTGTTCTTCGATTTACGGTTTTCTGATTACCCCTGAGGTATCTTCAAACTTTTCTTGTCAACATTTATTCCAAATAGATCTGTACAATCAGCATAATAGACATTTTAACTTGATTTAATTATGACTTATGTTCCATCCGATGGCATATCCGTTTTAATACAATGGATAATCAAGGCATAATTGTTAAAAATAGATTCTAGTATGCAATATATATATACAGGTATATTTTTTATCCATGTCTTCCTTAGTTGTAAAGACTGATACAATATTGTTTATTGTCGACGTAAGTCATTCATTATTACACATGGAAGAGGGCCGGTCAAGTATTGATCGTGCAATTTATTTCATTAATGGATGGTCAATGAGCAGTATAATTATCTAAAAGAAAATTTTCCCCTAAATTAAGATTTTCTAAATTTATTTAATTGATCGGTATCTCTTTGTGTTGTGGCATCCTTTGAAAAGACAATTTGTCATTTCGTTTATATGAGTCGAATGTATCTTTGTACAAAACTACCAAATTGCTATTTTAGTAATAATTGTGTCTATATATAGACATTATATTGATCTTATGGTTGGGAAAATCAATATTAATGAACATCAAAAGAGTAATTGTAATTCGTCTTCTCGCTGTGAAAACCGAGTGATTCAGTAAAACAACTCGTTCTTCTTACATATGCTTACTTCTCACCATAATCCATAAAGTGCTATATTCAATATGTGTTTGGAAGGACCAGATTTCGGTGGTTGTGTTAAGCTCATCTCTTTAGTTTTTTTATGTTGTGTTGTACTTTTGTGTTTTGTTGTTATCGTCTTGTGTCTTGTGTACCCTATGTTGCCAGTGTCACTGGATTGTCTTCGTCCTGTGTCTTGTGTACCCTATGTTGTTTGTCCTTACCTTGTGTCTTGTGTACCCTATGTTGTTTGTCCTTGTCTTGTGTTTTGTGTACCCTATGTTGTTTGTCCTTGTCTTGTTTCTTGTGTACCCTATGTTGCCAGTTTCTCTGGATTGTCTTCGCTTTGTATACCCTATGTTGTTTGTCCTTGTCTTGTGTCTTGTGTACCCTATGTTGCCAGTGTCACTGGATTGTCTTCGTCATGTGTCTTGTGTACCCTATGTTGTTTGTCCTTGCCTTGTGTCTTGTGTACCCTATGTTGCCAGTTTCTCTGGATTGTCTTCGTCTTGTGTACCCTATGTTGTTTGTCCTTGCCTTGTGTCTTGTGTACCCTATGTTGTTTGTCCTTGTCTTGTGTACCCTATGTTGCCAGTTTCTCTGGATTGTCTTCGTCTTGTGTACCCTATGTTGTTTGTCCTTTCCTTGTGTCTTGTGTACCCTATGGTGTTTGTCCTTGCTTTGTGTCTTGTGTACCCTATGTTGTTTGTCCTTGTCTTGTGTCTTGTATACCCTATGTTGTTTGTCCTTGTCTTGTGTCTTGTATACCCTATGTTGTTTGTCCTTGTCTTGTGTCTTGTATACCCTATGTTGTTTGTCCTTGCTTTGTGTCTTGTGTACCCTATGTTGTTTGTCCTTGTCTTTTGTCTTGTGTACCCTATGTTGTTTGTCCTTGTCTTGTGTACCCTATGTTGCCAGTTTCTCTGGATTGTCTTCGTCTTGTGTACGCTATGTTGTTTGTCCTTTCCTTGTGTCTTGTGTACCCTATGTTGTTTGTCCTTGCTTTGTGTCTTGTGTACCCTATGTTGTTTGTCCTTGTCTTGTGTTTTGTGTACCCTATGTTGCCAGTTTCTCTGGATTGTCTTCGTCTTGTGAACCCTATGTTGTTTGTCCTTGTCTTGTGTCTTGTGTACCTTATGTTGTTTGTCCTTGTCTTGTGTCTTGTGTACCCTATGTTGCCAGTTTCTCTGGATTGTCTTCGTCTTGTGTACCCTATGTTGTTTGTCCTTTCCTTGTGTCTTGTGTACCCTATGTTGTTTGTCCTTGCTTTGTGTCTTGTGTACCCTATGTTGTTTGTCCTTGTCTTGTGTCTTGTATACCCTATGTTGTTTGTCCTTGTCTTGTGTCTTGTATACCCTATGTTGTTTGTCCTTGTCTTGCATACCCTATGTTGTTTGTCCTTGCTTTGTGTCTTGTGTACCCTATGTTGTTTGTCCTTGTCTTGTGTCTTGTGTACCCTATGTTGCCAGTTTCTCTGGATTGTCTTCGTCTTGTGTACCCTATGTTGTTTGTCCTTGTCTTGTGTACCCTATGTTGTTTGTCCTTGTCTTGTGTCTTGTATACCCTATGTTGTTTGTCCTTGTCTTGTGTCTTGTATACCCTATGTTGTTTGTCCTTGCTTTGTGTCTTGTGTACCCTATGTTGTTTGTCCTTGTCTTGTGTTTTGTGTACCCTATGTTGTTTGTCCTTGCCTTGTGTCTTGTGTACCCTATGTTGTTTGTTCTTGCCTTGTGTATTGTGTACCCTATGTTGTTTGTCCTTGTCTTGCGTCTTGTGTACCCTATGTTGCCAGTGTCACTGGATTGTCTTCGTCCTGTGTCTTGTGAACTCTATGTTGTTTGTCCTTGCCTTGTGTCTTGTGTACCCTATGTTGTTTGTTCTTGCCTTGTGTATTGTGTACCCTATGTTGTTTGTCCTTGTCTTGTGTCTTGTGTAGCCTATGTTGCCAGTGTCACTGGATTGTCTTCGTCCTGTGTCTTGTGAACCCTATGCTGTTTGTCCTTGCCTTGTGTCTTGTGTACCCTATGTTGTTTGTTCTTGCCTTGTGTATTGTGTACCCTATGTTGTTTGTCCTTGTCTTGCGTCTTGTGTACCCTATGTTGCCAGTGTCACTGGATTGTCTTCGTCCTGTGTCTTGTGTACCCTATGTTGCCAGTTTCTCTGGATTGTCTTCGTCTTGTGTCTTGTGTACCCTATGGTGCCAGTGTCACTGGATTGTCTTCGTCTTGTGTACCCTATGTTGCCAGTTTCTCTGGATTGTCTTCGTCTTGTGTCTTGTGTACCCTATGTTGCCAGTTTCTCTGGATTGTCTTCGTCTTGTGTCTTGTGTACCCTATGTTGCCAGTTTCTCTGGATTGTCTTCGTCCTATGTCTTGTGTCTTGTGTACCCTATGTTGTTTGTCCTTTCCTTGTGTCTTGTGTACCCTATGTTGTTTGTCCTTGTCTTGTGTACCCTATGTTGTTTGTCCTTGTCTTGTGTCTTGTGTACCCTATGTTGTTTGTCCTTGTCCTGTGTCTTGTGTACCCTATGTTGTTTGTCCTTGTCTTGTTTCTTGTGTACCCTATGTTGCCAGTTTCTCTGGATTGTCTTCGTCTTGTGTACCCTACGTTGCCAGTTTCTCTGGATTGTCCATTCTTGATTACCCTGTCGGTTTTCTATAACGTTTATTTATGTCAAGTTTGACAATATTTTTAGTCTGTTTTTGTCTAGTTACTTTAAGCATATTTTATTCTTCAATAAACAATTGGATGAGACAATTGTTTGTTGACAATAAAATATCTAAATATTAGAGAGACAAATCCAGTTACGATAAAATAAAAACTATCCTAAATGAAGAATTAAAAACTTCAAAAAGGGAGCGTTAAATCTGTCACCAATGTATAATGATAAACAATGCGCAATAAATACTCCCTTTGTAAACATTACACCCATACATCAAGGCTGGCACTGACGCAAATGGCCACAAGACCACTAATGATGTCTACAGAGTGATGGGATCAACGCCATCATACTCAATGACATCCTAATAACTTAACTAGATTAAACTTGAGACTTTAGTAACATTAACGATCACATCATATTTCATAAAGTTTCAGTTAGTATGTCATAGACGCAACTGTCGGTCTAAACCTACATATTGATACCTAGATATAACATAGATTTGTAACTTTAGACAGTTACTATTCTATATTAATCTTTGTAGATTTTGGGGAGGTTTGGACCCATAAAACTAGTTTAACCAAGGGTTCTTAGTGGTGAATTTGAAGTCATCACCTCGAAAGTTTTACGATCGCCATCACGATTTGGTTAACCGTTATGGCATATTTGTATCAGAAATGACCACGGATATGTTCCGTTTGTCGTAATCACAATCCGGTCCTGGAGCAGGAACTGCTTACCCTTTCGGAGCATCCGAGACCACCCTCTGCTTTTAGTGGGGTTGGCGTTGCTCGATCTTTAGTTTTCTGTGTAGTGTTTTGTAGATCATTGTTTTTCCTTTTCTTGGCCATTGTGTTTTCTGTCCTTCGATTTACGGCTTCTGATTACCCCTTTGGTATCTTAGATTTACGGCTTCTGATTACCTCTTTGGTATCTTAGATTTACGGCTTCTGATTACCCCTTTGGTATCTTAGATTTACGGCTTCTGATTACCCCTTTGGTATCTTAGATTTACGGCTTCTGATTACCCCTTTGGTATCTTAGATTTACGGCTTCTGATTACCCCTTTGGTATCTTCAATCTTTTCTCACCCCTCTCACGTTTTAGTGAGATACATCAATCAAGCCAGGAAAGTGAGCGGTCATGTGTATGTGTGTGAGCGGTCATGTGTATGTGTATGAGTGGTCATGTGTATGTGTGTGAGCGGTCATATGTATGTGTGTGAGCGGTCATGTGTATGTGTGTGAGCGGTCATGTGTATGTGTGTGAGCGGTCATGTGTATGTGTGTGAGCGGTCATGTGTATGTGTGTGAGCGGTCATGTGTATGTGTGTGAGCGTTCATGTGTATGTGTGTGAGCGGTCATGTGTATGTGTATGAGGTATCGATTTTGCCACTGTTTCTACAATTTTTCGAATGAAATTTGGAATCGTTTCCACAGTGTGGTATTTTTCACATATTATTGCACAAATTCCAATTATTATTATATAGCCCAATACATTTACA
This sequence comes from Bathymodiolus brooksi, assembly GCA_963680875.1. Classification (NCBI taxonomy): domain Eukaryota; kingdom Metazoa; phylum Mollusca; class Bivalvia; order Mytilida; family Modiolidae; genus Bathymodiolus; species Bathymodiolus brooksi. The sequence continues at coordinate 84,070,672 of OY804577.1, forward strand.
AAGGAGTTTATAGGTATCACTTTGTAATACAGAAAGTCACCCGTTATGTCATAAACAGACTGAACTATTTTATATTTATTTATTTTGTATATATTTTATATGTTATAAATTTAACTAACAATAAAGTTGTTTGATTTTAATGTCCATGCTATTAAACTTATTTACCTTATGGTTCAAACTTTAATGTAAACTTATTCACTTGAGACATCCCACTCATAAAGCCATATAAAGAAACATAATTGCGTTGATCAAACGACATATTTATCGAACTTTATGGGTTTTCTCTCACCTGAGGTATTGTCATTACTTTGTGTCCGTCGTCGTCGTCGTCGTCTTTCGTCTGTGAACCTTTCCCATTGGATACCATTAGACCAAGTCGATCCGATCCGATTGAAAACGTAGATATGTAAGTGCCACAGAAACAAGAGACGCCAAGGTGTCAAACATTTGTTTTCTGTTTTTGTGTGAGGGGCATTGATTCTCTTTACGTCTTTAAAATATCTTTATGTTAATATAATTCAGAATTGGCAAAACTTTTACCATTTCAAACGTTCAAGGGGGTCAAAATGTGACCAACACCCAAAATTTCAACTATCAGTTCGATTTTTCCCTTTAGATTCCTTATGAAATATCCTGCCTGTATTTGTCAAAAAGATATGATTTAAATCTTTTGAAAATATCTTTTTTTCCATTGAATCCTTTTGAAAGGTGCTTTCGTGAGTACTGCAACATATTTGTTGTAGCTCTTACTATTATAAATATACCAGAGTTCGATTTTAATCAGTTATTTTTCTCTAATTTCCATATGAATTTAGTTCCTGCACTTTTAGATTTTACCCATTGTGTTGACTTTTGCCTGACAATAATTCGTTACAGTAGTCTGTTATTTCAATTGTTTGGCAACATAATTTTGAACCTAATCAAGCCTAATTTGAACTCTAACTTTGTTTAATATTCAGAAAGGCTCTCAAACCTGTTATCTTTTTAACATACATTTCTGGAATCAGAAGAACAATAATAACTGTGAACAATTGGTTTTCAAAATATTTAAATGCTATCTTTGAGAGATATCCTGGAAGACTTTCAAACCAGGACAATAGCTGTAACTTTGAACAATTGGATTTAAAAAAAAAATTGAATTCCAACTTCAATAAGAAGAGTTTGAAGATACCAAAGGGGTAATCAGAATCCGTATATCGAAGAAGAACAGACAACACTATGGGCAAAAGACAGAAGAACAGACAACACTATGGGCAAAAGACAGAAGAACAGACAACACAATGGGCAAAAGACAGAAGAACAGACAACACTATGGGCAAAAGACAGAAGAACAGACAACACTATGGGCAAAAGACAGAAGAACAGACAACACAATGGGCAAAAGACAGAAGAACAGACAACACTATGGGCAAAAGACAGAAGAACAGACAACACTATGGGCAAAAGACAGAAGAACAGACAACATTATGGGCAAAAGACAGAAGAACAGACAACACTATGGGCAAAAGAACAACAACGATCAACAAAACCTACATATAAAACTAAAGATCGAGTAACACGAACCCCACTAAAAACCGGGGGTGAACTCAGGTGCTCCGGAAGGGTAAGCAGTTCCTGCTCCACAAGTGACACCCGTCGTGTTAATCTAGTTACAAATCTGGTGGTAAGTCATGAACGAGGAAAGGACCGGGAAGTGTTTACGACAAGTGGAACATATCCGTGGTCATTTGCGACACAGATATACACATCCTGCTGGAAGAATATCAGCCCTATTATTTGTTAAAAAAAAATGCTACCAACCATACATTTCTGTAACCAAACGAACAATAACTGTAAAAATTGGATTTCAAAATATTTGATTTCCATCATTGTTTCATTTCCAGGACAACTCGCAACCATACATTTCCTAAAACAGAAGAATAGCTGTGACATGAAACAATTTGAATTCCAAATATTCCAGTTCCATTTTTGTTTCATATCCAGAAAAACTCTCAGATCTATATTCTAAAAGTACCTAGCAGCCATATATTTTTAGACTCAGAAGACAATAGTTGTGACGTTGATCAATTGGATTAAAAAAAAGAATTTTATACGTTGGTAAACATCCAGAAAGACTATCTGTCTTATTATTTGTTGAACAAGTACATATCAACCTTACATTTAGGTAACCAGAAGGATAATAGCTGTGACTTTGAATAGCTGTCTTTACAAAAAATGAATTTCAACTTTGGTAATCACCCTGAAAGACTCTCAATCCTTCCATTTATTATAAAGTACATAACAACCATCCGTTTCTGGAATTGGAAGAACAATAGCTATGACGTGGAACAATTCGATTTCAAAATATTTTATTTTCAGTTTTAATTCGTATCCAGCAAAGCTCTCAGACTTATGTTTTTGGGGAAGTGTACATAGCAGCCATACATTTCTGAAACTAGACGAAAACCAGCTATGCCATGGAAGAATTTGAATTCCAAATATTTAATTTCCAGCTTTGTTTCTTATCCAAGAAAACGTTCAGATCGTTTGTTTTAAAAGTACCTAGCAATCATATATTTCTAGAACCAGGACAATAGCTGTGACTTTAAACAATTGGATTAGAAAAATAAACTTTAATTGTAGTATACATCCTAGCGAACTACCAGTCTTATTATTTGTTATATAAGTACATAGTAAACATACATTTCAAGAACCAGAAGAAGTAAATAAACGTAGAAAACCGACAGGTCAATCAAGAATGCACATTCCAGAGACACTAGCAACACAGGGTATAAGACACAGAAAGTACAATCCAGAGACACTAGCAACACAGGGTATAAGACACAGAAAGTACAATCCAGAGACACTAGCAACACAGGGTATAAGACACAGAAAGTACAATGCAGGGACACTAGCAACACAGGGTATAAGACACAGAAAGTACAATCCAGAGACACTAGCAACACAGGGTATAAGACACAGAAAGTACAATCCAGAGACCTCTAGCAACACAGGGTATAAGACACAGAAAGTACAATCCAGAGACACTAGCAACACAGGGTATAAAACACAGAAAGTACAATCCAGAGACACTAGCAACACAGGGTATAAGACACAGAAAGTACAATCCAGAGACACTAGCAACACAGGGTATAAGACACAGAAAGTACAATCCAGAGACACTAGCAACACAGGGTATAAGACACAGAAAGTACAATCCAGAGACACTAGCAACACAGGGTATAAAACACAGAAAGTACAATCCAGAGACACTAGCAACACAGGGTATAAAACACAGAAAGTACAATCCAGAGACACTAGCAACACAGGGTATAAGACACAGAAAGTACAATCCAGAGACACTAGCAACAAAGGGTATAAAACACAGAAAGTACAATCCAGAGACACTAGCAACACAGGGTATAAGACACAGAAAGTACAATCCAGAGACACTAGCAACACAGGGTATAAAACACAGAAAGTACAATCCAGAGACACTAGCAACACAGGGTATAAAACACAGAAAGTACAATCCAGAGACACTAGCAACACAGGGTATAAGACACAGAAAGTACAATCCAGAGACACTAGCAACACAGGGTATAAGACACAGAAAGTACAATCCAGAGACACTAGCAACACAGGGTATAAGACACAGAAAGTACAATCCAGAGACACTAGCAACACAGGGTATAAAACACAGAAAGTACAATCCAGAGACACTAGCAACACAGGGTATAAGACACAGAAAGTACAATCCAGAGACACTAGCAACACAGGGTATAAAACACAGAAAGTACAATCCAGAGACACTAGCAACACAGGGTATAAGACACAGAAAGTACATTCCAGAGACACTAGCAACACAGGGTATAAAACACAGAAAGTACAATCCAGAGACACTAGCAACACAGGGTATAAGACACAGAAAGTACAATCCAGAGACACTAGCAACACAGGGTATAAGACACAGAAAGTACAATCCAGAGACACTAGCAACACAGGGTATAAAACACAGAAAGTACAATCCAGAGACACTAGCAACACAGGGTATAAGACACAGAAAGTACAATCCAGAGACACTAGCAACACAGGGTATACGACACAGAAAGTACAATCCAGAGACACTAGCAACACAGGGTATAAAACACAGAAAGTACAATCCAGAGACACTAGCAACACAGGGTATAAGACACAGAAAGTACAATCAAGAGACACTAGCAACACAGGGTATAAAACACAGAAAGTACAATCCAGAGACACTAGCAACACAGGGTATAAGACACAGAAAGTACAATCCAGAGACACTAGCAACACAGGGTATAAGACACAGAAAGTACAATCCAGAGACACTAGCAACACAGGGTATAAAACACAGAAAGTACAATCCAGAGACACTAGCAACACAGGGTATAAGACACAGAAAGTACAATCCAGAGACACTAGCAACACAGGGTATAAGACACAGAAAGTACAATCCAGAGACACTAGCAACACAGGGTATAAGACACAGAAAGTACAATCCAGAGACACTAGCAACACAGGGCATAAGACACAGAAAGTACAATCCAGAGACACTAGCAACACAGGGTATAAAACACAGAAAGTACAATCCAGAGACACTAGCAACACAGGGTATAAGACACAGAAAGTACAATCCAGAGACACTAGCATCACAGGGTATAAGACACAGAAAGTACAATCCAGAGACACTAGCAACACAGGGTATAAAACACAGAAAGTACAATCCAGAGACACTAGCAACACAGGGTATAAGACACAGAAAGTACAATCCAGAGACACTAGCAACACAGGGTATAAGACACAGAAAGTACAATCCAGAGACACTAGCAACACAGGGTATAAAACACAGAAAGTACAATCCAGAGAAACTAGCAACACAGGGTATAAGACACAGAAAGTACAATCCAGAGACACTAGCAACACAGGGTATAAAACACAGAAAGTACAATCCAGAGACACTAGCAACACAGGGTATAAGACACAGAAAGTACATTCCAGAGACACTAGCAACACAGGGTATAAGACACAGAAAGTACAATTCAGAGACACTAGCAACACAGGGTATAAGACACAGAAAGTACAATCCAGAGACACTAGCAACACAGGGTATAAGACACAGAAAGTACAATCCAGAGACACTAGCAACACAGGGTATAAAACACAGAAAGTACAATCCAGAGACACTAGCAACACAGGGTATAAGACACAGAAAGTACAATCCAGAGACACTAGCAACACAGGGTATAAGACACAGAAAGTACAATCCAGAGACACTAGCAACACAGGGTATAAGACACAGAAAGTACAATCCAGAGACACTAGCAACACAGGGTATAAAACACAGAAAGTACAATCCAGAGACACTAGCAACACAGGGTATAAAACACAGAAAGTACAATCCAGAGACACTAGCAACACAGGGTATAAGACACAGAAAGTACAATCCAGAGACACTAGCAACACAGGGTATAAGACACAGAAAGTACAATCCAGAGACACTAGCAACACAGGGTATAAAACACAGAAAGTACAACCCAGAGACACTAGCAACACAGGGTATAAGACACAGAAAGTACAATCCAGAGACACTAGCAACACAGGGTATAAAACACAGAAAGTACAATCCAGAGACACTAGCAACACAGGGTATAAGACACAGAAAGTACAATCCAGAGACACTAGCAACACAGGGTATAAGACACAGAAAGTACAATCCAGAGACACTAGCAACACAGGGTATAAGACACAGAAAGTACAATCCAGAGACACTAGCAACACAGGGAATAAGACACAGAAAGTACAATCCAGAGACACTAGCAACACAGGGTATAAGACACAGAAAGTACAATCCAGAGACCTCTAGCAACACAGGGTATAAGACACAGAAAGTACAATCCTGAGACACTAGCAACACAGGGTATAAGACACAGAAAGTACAATCCAGAGACACTAGCAACACAGGGTATAAAACACAGAAAGTACAATCCAGAGACACTAGCAACACAGGGTATAAGACACAGAAAGTACAATCCACAGACACTAGCAACACAGGGTATAAGACACAGAAAGTACAATCCACAGACACTAGCAACACAGGGTATAAGACACAGAAAGTACAATCCATAGACACTAGCAACACAGGGTATAAGACACAGAAAGTACAATCCAGAGACACTAGCAACACAGGGTATAAGACACAGAAAGTACAATCCAGAGACACTAGCAACACAGGGTATAAGACACAGAAAGTACAATCCAGAGACACTAGCAACACAGGGTATAAGACACAGAAAGTACAATCCAGAGACACTAGCAACACAGGGTATAAGACACAGAAAGTACAATCCAGAGACACTAGCAACACAGGGTATAAGACACAGAAAGTACAATCCAGAGACACTAGCAACACAGGGTATAAGACACAGAAAGTACAATCCAGAGACACTAGCAACACAGGGTATAAGACACAGAAAGTACAATCCAGAGACACTAGCAACACAGGGTATAAGACACAGAAAGTACAATCCAGAGACACTAGCAACACAGGGTATAAGACACAGAAAGTACAATCCAGAGACACTAGCAACACAGGGTATAAGACACAGAAAGTACAATCCAGAGACACTAGCAACACAGGGTATAAGACACAGAAAGTACAATCCAGAGACACTAGCAACACAGGGTATAAGACACAGAAAGTACAATCCAGAGACACTAGCAACACAGGGTATAAGACACAGAAAGTACAATCCAGAGACACTAGCAACACAGGGTATAAGACACAGAAAGTACAATCCAGAGACACTAGCAACACAGGGTATAAGACACAGAAAGTACAATCCAGAGACACTAGCAACACAGGGTATAAGACACAGAAAGTACAATCCAGAGACACTAGCAACACAGGGTATAAGACACAGAAAGTACAATCCAGAGACACTAGCAACACAGGGTATAAGACACAGAAAGTACAATCCAGAGACACTAGCAACACAGGGTATAAGACACAGAAAGTACAATCCAGAGACACTAGCAACACAGGGTATAAGACACAGAAAGTACAATCCAGAGACACTAGCAACACAGGGTATAAGACACAGAAAGTACAATCCAGAGACACTAGCAACACAGGGTATAAGACACAGAAAGTACAATCCAGAGACACTAGCAACACAGGGTATAAGACACAGAAAGTACAATCCAGAGACACTAGCAACACAGGGTATAAGACACAGAAAGTACAATCCAGAGACACTAGCAACACAGGGTATAAGACACAGAAAGTACAATCCAGAGACACTAGCAACACAGGGTATAAGACACAGAAAGTACAATCCAGAGACACTAGCAACACAGGGTATAAGACACAGAAAGTACAATCCAGAGACACTAGCAACACAGGGTATAAGACACAGAAAGTACAATCCAGAGACACTAGCAACACAGGGTATAAGACACAGAAAGTACAATCCAGAGACACTAGCAACACAGGGTATAAGACACAGAAAGTACAATCCAGAGACACTAGCAACACAGGGTATAAAACACAGAAAGTACAATCCAGAGACACTAGCAACACAGGGTATAAAACACAGAAAGTACAATCCAGAGACACTAGCAACACAGGGTATAAGACACAGAAAGTACAATCCAGAGACACTAGCAACACAGGGTATAAGACACAGAAAGTACAATCCAGAGACACTAGCAACACAGGGTATAAAACACAGAAAGTACAATCCAGAGACACTAGCAACACAGGGTATAAGACACAGAAAGTACAATCCAGAGACAGTAGCAACACGGGTATAAGACACAGAAAGTACAATCCAGAGACACTAGCAAACACAGGGTATAAAACACAGAAAGTAC